>OY856413.1:217368424-217979495 GCA_963693085.1 Alisma plantago-aquatica
TTATCGGGGCAAGGGGAATAACCCCTTAGCCATGGTTTTAGCAACTTAATCTCGTACGATTAGATGGTAATCGATTTTACTTGATTGATCTTCGGATCGTATGTTAATCCGGATAGATATGACCATGGAAATCCGGATTTAGAACAATAAAATCGATTACATAGACGTTTTAATATGACCGTGGATTTTCGTCTCTTAGGATGATAAACTAGGAAGCATGAGCACCAAGACCAATGGGCTCATGTGGAGTTTCTCTTTTGTGAGTTTAAAATTCGCAAGCCTTCATCGAATCGTCGGTTAAGATTTAGTTGCTATCACCTAGGCTAAGGTGGTGAAAACCCCTACGAGCCTCGATTCCCTTCTCTTGATTTGAATCACCGAATTCTTGTTTGCCTTTACTTTCTTTAATTCTTAGTCTTTTCAATTCATATAGTTCTTTTTGTGCTAACAATAGTTTAATTCTCTCTTGTGCATTTTCTTCATTCTTGTTAAGTGTTTTTGCAATTCTTAGTATAATCACCAACACCCAAATCCGACTTTTATTTTCTGTTCTAAAAATACAAAAAATAACAAAATAATCCTTCAAAAATAATTGGGAATAAAGAAACAATCTCTAAAGTTGTCCTGTGGGATCGACCCTTTATACTACCCTTAAAACCGGAAGTAAAAAAGGTTTAAACTCTAGGATTAATCATCTTAGTGATTGATAGTGCAAAACGACGATTATCACTGCGGCTTGGGATCGACCCTACAGAGAAGACCCAAAGGGGGGTGGCATCTATACGGGCCTTGTAGACTCTCCAGACTTCATCTTCTGATCTGTTCGAAGCCAGCAAAGCTGTAGCAGCCTAGAATCACGAGATCTGGTGTGGCGGAGACACCTAGAGAAGTTCTATTGAGGGAGACACAACGGAGCCTTCTTTCCCCCTTTCTTCATCTGTTGCGCCAGTATGTTATGACAGCAAGCTCCTCTGGCCTGATCTCCGGTCTTCACCGTTGCACACTCGAGAATTGTAGTTGGTTGAGCTTCATCGACCTTCGGGCATCTGGAACCGTATGAAGCGTCGGACCTGCTTGAGGAGTATAGGATAAAGGCTTCCTCCCTGCCGTAGCAGGGGACTTAGCAACCAAGCAGGATGGAGACCCCAATTATGTCCGAGGAACCATACTAATAGTTGCTAGCCTAGATCGACGGTGAGGTCGAGATACCCATCTTTCTGCGAGGTGGGTGCTAGTAGCTTGAATGTTCCATTGCCAGAGACCAAGCATCTGTCCGACGATGCAAGATGAGCGGAGCACGCGTGAGCTTGATCGCAATCGAGGATAAGAAATAAGGTGGGCTTCGTTTTGGCAGACCACTCATTGAACCGGTCGGCCTAGTCAACCAGGGATGGATGTGAAACAAAGGTAATTATTTACTTATTTTAGTAATAGCCTAAACTTGTAGATGAAATAAAAAATAGCTCCTATGGCCAAATATTTTCCTAAAAATATTCTTAGACTCCAAAAAATACAAACTTTATTATAAAATCCATATATCAGACTTTTGAAACAATATTGCTAATGGTTTTTAATGTAGAAGTAAATGCTTTTTTTAGGATCCATAATTGAAATGAATAGTAACCATATGATATTAAATCTTAGAAATTTTGTTGAACCCTAATCCCACTTGGAAACCAAATGTGAACTCTGATATGCGAATGATGTCAAAATACTATGTCTTTTCCAATTTATTAATTATAGATAATAGATAAGGCATCAGAAAAATATGAAATTCGTACCGGACCTTAATAATGACATATAGATCAGACTAAAAATACTAGACACCACCCTAACATCAGATTGACCTAGGTTTGATCAAAACCCTAATTGGGACCTAAAACATTAGTAATAATGGTGAACATTGTATTAATGATGATTAATTTGTTATTAACCAGGTGATGACCGGATATCTAGATGAGCAAGAATGATTAGAAATCTCTGAACTCAGGTACGTGGGTTTTATTAAGTATAAGACTAGTTTTCTGGTTGCCTATGATATGTGATATCTTGAATGCTCATATTTGGATATGATTGCTTGGTTGAATTAGTATGAGTTATACTTCACCAAATCTAATAGAACATAAATGACTATGATGGGTTGTAGATACTAGAGCACATAGCCTGGTGTGGATGTATGTTGCCTAACATGGATGTATGATTCCTTGGCCCATGTTAGATGTATGATGATACTATATTGCCCACACTAGATGTAAGTCAACTGCAATTATGTGTAGTACAACCACATCAAAGTGAATGTAATAAAAGGAATGTTTACCTGATTATCGCTTTAAATAATGTTTTCTTTTAATCTTTCTTTCTCAAGTTATTTCAATTATGCTTAGGGAGGAGAACAAATGTCTCATTTTGGTGCTTAGGGATAAGTATATGAAACTTTAAGATAAAGAAAAAGAAAAAGTTGAAGTTCTAGTATCTTTCCAAGTGTCCATGGACTTAAACTATTAAGGATATACAAGCACACACACAAGAATATCCCCCAATGTCCATAGAGACATTCTCATCCCTCATTTCTTGAATTTCCAAGCAAAACAAATAATTCATTAGTTGATAGCTACTAAAGGTAGCTCATCCATGAAGGGGTAAACTTTAAAATACCCTTGAGGAAAACACCTTCAAGCCAAGGTTTAGATAGGAACACCATGGCTCACAAAGCTCAAGAATGATGAGAGAATATACAAGGAACATAATACAATTGATAAATTGCAAAGAAAACCTCTCAATTGGGTAAGTTATACAAAATTCCAAAATGTGCATAAAATTGCATAACTTGCTCAAACAGTGTCCAAATTGGACCAAATTTGAAACATAAGCTTGTATTATTATTTCAAAGCATATCACAAGGTTATATTAGGGTTATAAGAATAAAAATATGATAATTAAGATTATTCAACTCATTAAGCAAGTTTAGGGGCCTTACACTAGCACTACCAAAAAGTTTAATGACATGTAGCAGTACTTTTAGTGGCCCAGAATGAAGAGAGATATAGAAGAATATGTGGCCAGTTGTTTCATGTGCCAGATGATGAAGGTGAACACCAACAACTTGGTGGATTGCTATAGTTGATTGAAATTCCTGAGTGGAAATGGGAGTAGATCACCATGGAGTTTGTGGTGGGTCTCCCCAAGACGTCAGAGGTCATGATGCAATATGGGTTGTGGTAGAACGCCTTACCAAGTTGGTGCATTTCCTCACCTTAAAGACCACTTCTAAAGTGACAGATATAGCTAAAATTTATATTAGATAGATAGTACGACTGCATGGTGTTCCGAGTTTGATTATTTTTTATCATGACCCAAAGTTCACTTCCAAGTTGTGGAAGAAAGTGCAAGAAGAACTTGACACTAGACTAAAGTTTAGCACAACTTATCAACCCCAAACTGATGGACAGTCAAAAAGGATGATCCCTATATTATAGGATCTATTGAGAGCATGGTGTGCTCGATTAAGATGGATTATGGGAGTAGTATCTGCCCCTAGCTGAGTTTTCATACAATAACAGCTAACATGCCAATATTGGGATACCTCCGTATGAAGCTTCCTATAGGAGGATGTGTCGGTCACCGCTTCACTGGGATGATATCAGTGAAAGGACCTTGTTGAGGTCATAGGAGCTACAATTGTATGTTGACAAAGTCTTTTTGATCAAGCAAAGGCTGAAGAGAGTCCATAATTGACATAAGTCGTATACTGATGCAAAATAGACTGACTTGCACTTCACTATGGGTGAACACATATTTCTAAAAATTTGACCCCTATGAGCCATATCTAAGAATAGAGGAAAGTGAGTCCCCGATACGTGGGTCTATTTGAGATTTTAGAATGGATTGGTGAAGCTTCTTATCATTTGACCTTACCCCCTTAGTATAGCATGATGCATGACAAATTCCATGAGTCCAATCTTAAGCACTATGTGAAGGACCCGAGCCATGTGTTGAACATTGAACCTATTGAACTCCAAGGGAGGATGATTTACCTTGAGTCACCTGTGAGGGTACTAGATACCAAGGTGAAAGAGCTCAGGAGTAAAAATACAGAGATGATAAAGGTTCTCTGGAAACACCATGGAGAGGATGAAGCCACATGGGAGCCAAAGACGGACATGGAAAAGGCCTACCCTGATTTGTTTGTTTAATTGGTTGAATTATGGGGGTAAAATTCCTTTACGGGGAAGGATGTTATAAGCTCATTTTTGCTTGTATGAATTGAAATGCACATTTTCAAATAGAAAGGATTTGAATTGACAATTGTATGGTTTGTTTTCAAAGAATGAATTCTTTTGTAATATTTCCCTTGGATGTATGATTTTGTGATTCATACTGATTAGATAAGCCCAATAATGATAAAAGTGAAAAGAGATAAACTAAATCTCATAATAAATAAAAGGAAAAAATAAATAAAGGGATAATTCTGTGCAATGAGAGAATTATGTAGAATTCTCTAGAAAGTGGTATGGATGACCACTATTGGTTAAGTATCATTTCTTTTGGTTATAATAAGGAAAGAAATCAAAGTAAAGAAAATAAAAGAGAAAGAAAGAGAAAATATGAATTTTAATTGCATAATATATGCCTTTTGAGTGGATGACTTTCATATGACGAAAATATTCTTTTTTTCTCGAATTTTGATCCCAAACTTGACACACAAGTAAAATAAATCATTAGAGAGTTTCCCTTAAATTTTGGGAATAAAAGGATGTGTTGTTTGGGAGATATGGATTTTTGAAAAATGCCTAAAGTGATGGAATAATGAATGAGTGTATTAATGTCATGATTATTTAGATTTCTATTATATATGTAATTGTGGTGCACGCAACAATAACTGCTGGATCTAAAATGCAATGGTGCTTGTGTGTCGTCTAGCTCTAGCCAGATTGGGAAAGGAACATGTGAAGCGAGACTTTGATCTCAATTTCCTCACGATCTAATGTATGTGCAAGTGAGGAAGTCGCGAGGTTGGCTTTAGTAGAGGATTTTGAGCCAGCCTATCCTAAGTTTCAAGGGGTTTTGATGGTTCTATAGGAAACACCCAATCTGCTCATGGACCAGTCAACAATGAGGGTTCAAAAACCCTAATAGTCCATGCCCACACCTATATATAGGGCTACCCTCATTCTCGTCCAAACCCCACGATCCTAACTGGCCACTTCTCACCCTTGCTCTCTTCTCTTTCTATTGATTTCCTCTAATCTAGAGAGCTCTACGTAGTGGATCACCACAAGTCTGAAGTGTAGGGCTTTAGTGGAGATGAGAGACGGGAACCCTCAAATCCAAGTCAATAGTTGACCGTGAAATAAAATCGTCGGCCAGGGACTGTCCACATTTCAAAATGCGTGAATGAATGCAATCAATATGAGATACCTGATCCCCCACCTGGTCAACGAAGACACGACATCCAACAACCAATATTTTTATAAAAGAAAAAGGTAATTCGTCTCTCTGGTCAGAAAATCTAGAAATTAGCTAGATCTTGTGTAATTCACTAAAAATCAATCCTTTGCTGAAAAATAAAAGTAGATAGTGCTTTTTAATCAGAAAAAATACATAACATCCATTAAAAATGAACTCAAGGCTTGAATCTATTTGCAACTCAAAAAACACTTAAAGGTGCCACATTTAATGGGTTTAAATGAATTTAAAACACTAAGTTTGAAGATTAAAGGATTTGATGGTTTGCTTTGGTGGTTACTAAGCAAAGTTCAGCATTTTGACTTAAAAGATGGATTAGATCAAAGTGGATAATAATTGTGCATAATTTGCCTAATTATGGTTCCATAATGATTAAAGTGCATTAATGGATTTAAAAACCCTAATATTGATAATTGTGGAGTTTAAGGGTTTTAATTATATAAATCAATCAAGAAGATGTGAAAATGATGTTCTTGAACTAATTTTTGAATAAAGACCCTTAATTTGGATAATTTGAGTAATTAGGGTTTTTCTAAATGGAAAAAGTGTTTTTAGGGTTTGTTGACCTAAAAAGGGTAAAATTGGAAAATGAAAGCTTGCAAACCAAGAAACACTAAGGAAACCGTAGAAGGCTTAGAAACCCAATAATGGAATCCCAAGTCAATAAAAGATGTTTGGATGCAATTGTAACCATTAGGTGTTATATATGCTTTTCAAAATCAATTTGCTTGATTTATTGCTTGGCTTGGTTGATTATACTTCTTGATTGGATTAGCTACCTTGATTGATTTTGAGACTACCAAACGAGGTATGTGGTTACGCTTTTGTCTAATTGCTCTAGTTTCATGGTGATTTTCGAGGTTTTATCGATTTCTTGAATTTAAATGCTTGAATGAACTTTAATTCTTGCAATCTATAAAGTGAATATGACTATCATCTTATAACATCTATAACTTGCTTGAACCCGCATACCACCTCTAGGATATATGAATGAAAAGATGAGTATAGTCATGATGATGACTAAAGGACCAAGCCCTAGTTTGGGAAGGTTAGACCAAGCCCCATGTTGGGATGGTCATAAGTGGTCAACCCCCAGGTTGTGAAGACCTTATGGAACCTAGATCTAGATTGAGAGGTGGCCAAAGAGATACCTATCTCCAGATTGAGAGGTAGCCTAATGTACATTGCGGGTAAAAATCCCTATGAGTGGGTATACCAAAGGTTAGATAAACACGATTGAGAAGTTATGAAGAAAAAGTAAAAAAAAAAATTGTAACAAATAATTGTTGTGGTTTTTTTGTTACAATTATCTACAAACTTTTGGTTTCCTTGACATACCAATATAATTCATTATACTGACCAACGTTTTTTTTGTCAGATTTTTTAGAGTTATATGCAGTTACATCTATGAAAAGTGAATGTTCAATAAAAGGTGACATTGAAAAAAGGAAAAATAATGTTCGGAGGATTATAGTTAGTTCTTTGGGTAGAGCTCCAAACTCCTATTTTTGAAAGGTATGTGAAAAGAATTTTTTTTTCCTTCTTTAAGCTTAGTTTTGGTAGAATTTATTAATTATTTTTTAGTATTTGTAAAACCATATGATCCTATTTTGGGATGACATCTATAACTTCTTGGCCTTCCTTAATTGGGGGTTTTTGAGGGGTGGGGTGTTGGTATGTATGCCCTGAGAGCCAATCATGGGATGATTGGTGGGATACATTAAGATTGATTTGATAAACATCAAAGGCAAGCTTCCAATTCTTTCTGGTTCAGTCATATGAGATAGTGATAGAACAAATTGAATGTCTAGAGAATGACATTACTCAATGACGTATGCTTTCAGGTTGAGGACCTGAACGATGAGATCATACGGATGCTAAGAGTTTGTACATTCTTGTTATGTCCCTAGTCGGATGTCATTGTGGAAGGTAGATAGACAGCAATGACACACAAGACTAGATTGTGGTGTTGGTTGATGACAGAATCTCATTAGTCATGATATAGAGATATCAAACCAAACACATAGGTACTTGTTAGAGAACAAGTGTACCAGACAGACCCACCGTGAGTTTGACACATGGAACCATGACATGGTAGTCACAGTCAGTACTCACAGTGATGGTGGTGAGTGTGATTCTTAGACCTGAAATCACTACACTCAACACATGTCGTTGGGCACACTTTGACATCATCAAACGCAGTCTTGAAACATGGGTTGTTATAAAGGTGATGATTGGGTGGCTTTGACACATGGGGCTTTTGAGGGGTGAGTGATAGATATGGGATTTGTCCCTCCTGAGGGAGTTTGATATCCAAGGCCACTTGTTGAGTAGGATTGAGATAGGCGTGCGCACACATGTGTGAATCAATATGTGATATTGATGTCATACATATCTCGTTCAATCTACTCTGAGATCAAGAAAGTGAATGAACGTTGACAGGATGACTGTTCCATGCCTCGAGTTTATTCAGGATATCAGTGACAAAGGAATTATACATTCACTGTAACACCATTCACGGATTGTAGGATTGAAAGTTGTTCTCCAACTTTCTACTTTCACTTGGGTAGAACTGATGTGTGACTAGGCACCGCTCTTTGCTTGTGAAGTCATAAGTGTTATGGACTTTCACTGCCAACGTGAAATGGACCTATAGGGTCACACACATAGGATTTAACCTGGAAGAGGAGTTTTGTCCACAAGCAACATTTAGATTGATTACTAAAGGAGTTTAGTAGTTTAATTAAACACTCAATCAATTGATAGCTCAATATCATATTGTTCAAGGTGTTGGACATATTGATTGGAGTATCGGATTGATTGAAATCGCATTTGACTGATTCTGCACAACTTGTACTCGCAATCGATCGGTTCAAGTGTTGAACCGGTCGGCTGAGGTTGCTGAACCGGTCGGCTCAAGTGTTGAGTTGATCGGCTCATGGTCAGAATGAAACAATCGGTTCAAGTATTGAAACGATCGGTTCAACTGGTGCAACCGAGCAAGTTGGGAAAGTCAGGTCGGTGAGATTTTTCCTTGCGTTTCACTTGCCCATATTGATTGGAACAAGGATTGGTATTCGATACCAATTAGAAACAAAAGAAGGAAAGTCAATCGGGAACTGATCAGGACCACGAACCGACCGGTTCAGAAGTGAACCGATTGGCTCATGGGTCCCAACCGATTGGTTGGTGTTCCAACCGACCGGTTCAGGTCCCCAACCAACCAGTTCACTTGTGAACCGATCGGTTCAGGTTGCGAGTTGGTTGCTTTTGTGGAAAATCCCGAACCCTTCTACTCCTGCTTTTAGTCCCGCATTGCCCGGGATGGAGAACCCTGTCCCATGACCCTCCAATATATATAGGGGTATTGGGGGCTTCTCAAAGTACAACTCAGTGCAACCAGTTGCTCTGCAAAGTTGTCGTTCTCTCTAGTTTTGGTAACTGAGAGAGAGCCCGAGCAAGTGCTTCCCGCAAAGGGAGGTGCAGCAAGGGAAGGACAGCTGCAGTTGCAATTGGAGGCAGGAGAGTGTGTTGGCGACTAGTACGTCAACAGGAGGGTGCGACTCCTTCCACTTCCTTGTGGGATAAGGAGTGTGGAGTTCTAGGTGGTCTGTGTGGACTACTTCAGAGGCGGGAGGTTTCTGCCGCTCAGGAGGACAACAGTCAACCCCGACAGTCCGGTGAGAGGTGAAGTCGTCAGTCCTGGTGCGACCAGGAGCTGCACAGACACCATCCAAGACCGGAGTTGAAGACCACACAAAGCGGGAGGTATTATCGCCGAGCAAGCCTCGGGACAAGGTATGATTCCACAAACCATGCTTTCCTATTATATAGACGTTGACGTGTTTCCTCGTGCTGGGTTTGGGGGAGAAAATTTTTGTTTCCGTTGCCTTCTCTGCCTCCCCTAAAACCCAACAGTGGTATCAGAGCCACATCAACTGCTCTATATTTTAGGAATATCGATATGATCAATTTTTGGTTTGTTGCCTTTATTTTTTTTTTAAAGAAAGTTAGGAGGTGCTATTATTTATCCTGCCCTCCTCTTGCAGGGATATTCATAAAACTTAATACATTGGACGAAAAATTGATTTTAGTAGATATATTGCCTATGCAAATACAAGAATGGGGAAAGGGTTGACCCACAGGGTCGAGGGGGGGATCTAAGTAGAATAGATCCTCCTTGTGGTGTTTCAGGTGGTGCTTTGCCAATGCATCAACGAAGTAGTTCTTTGTCCTCGTGATCTTTCGAAATTTGACATCATAACCGGATTGCATGCTTTTCTCCATCCATCGTTTCCATACGTTCAGTCTGGGGTAAGCTGTAGAAGTTCGTCCTTCCTTGATTGTGTCAATAGCTTTGTTGCTATCACTTCCCACAATGATCGACTTGTGATGTAGTCGTTGTGCCATCTCGACTGCTAGCACTATAGCTCTGATTTCTTCCTCTACTACTGATGTTACTTTCATGATTTTTGCTGCTCCCCCAAGCCACTCGCCATTTCTTCTGTGTATGATGATGGCTGCTGCCGCTTCATTGTTGTTTACTACTGCATCACAATTAATTATGATGTTGCTTTCCTCCTCCTCACTTAGCGAAATTCCCTCTGTGTCGGAGTCTTCTTCCAACGCTCTCGTAGTAACCGGTTTGTCGCCTTTATTTATTGCATACGATGCGGATAAAATTGACTTTATGCATGTCCAATCCTAAATCCACAAATCCCAATTACATATATGATATGTATTATTAATACACTCGATACGCGTCGCCCTTAAACGAGTTTTGTGGTGGATGTATAGCGTGGTTATGGCCAATAAACCATATCTGTGTGTGGTTGTTTGTGGTTGCTTGCATCTCGGTCTGCACACCGATCTTCCTTCTCCTATTCCTGATGTAACTCGAAATAATTCGAGATTCTTTCCTACATTTGCTCCCCCCGAATGTAACTCGGGGTTTCCCTTTTAAGAAATGTAAAATTAGGATAGATTTTATTTCCTGTTATGTCAAAGAATGGCGGACATCCAAACGATAGCTGAGACGATCAGTTCAAGGCATGAACCGATCGGTTGACGTTCCAGACGACCGGTTCAAGGTGTGAACCGATCGGTTGATGACCAATCGAGGAGCGAGACGACCGGGTGGCGGACATGACGAGATGCATGACGTCCAGGCGAACCGATCGGTTGGAGGAGCCAACCGATCGACTGGTGGCACCCAGACGACCGACTGGAGAGTACAGATCATTCATGTGATGAGTTGATCAACTCGGATGGCAAGGCACATATGTTCATCTTGTACAGGTTGCATGTGATGTTGACCTAGATGACTATGATTCCTCTTGGCTCGAGGAATCACATTAGGATGGCCATAATCATCGCTTTTATCGTTTGTGCATGTTTTGTGGGATATAGCATGTATATGATATGTACTATGTATTGTGGTGATTGGATATGTATATGTATATAAAAACCAAATCCCTCATTAAATATTAAGATTTAGATGCCTTCCAAATGCGACACACGTGAAAAGCTTGATTGACCAAGTGTGGGCACACCCTAGTGTGGTGCACCGTCTATCTCGTGGAAGCGTGAAGGATGAATGTGTCGGTATGCCCTAGTAGGGTGCATGTTCATTGTGTTTGCTTTGGGTCGAACTTAACAAGGTGACCTAGATAGGATCTAGCACCTTGAGGCATGGAGATGATCATGGCAAGGAGTTGCATATGACATCTTATCAAGAGTTGCATATGATGCAATTGGCAAAAGTTGCCTACCTGAGAGATCTATGTTGTGGGTGACAGCCCTAGCTGGTCCATGACTTAGAGGATTTCAGGATCTTGCCCACTAGAAGGTTGTACGCTGCAATCTTCCAAATTGATGGTGAGGGCTATCAATTTGAAGTAAAATAGTGGGAGCGGTAATTAACTAAAGGCCTAATTTTATCGTCAACTTTTCAAATCAATCAAACAAGTCAAAAAGAGTTTTGGACTAAAATTGCATATATTTCCTTTTGTTAAAATAAATGGTTAATCAACAAATCACTTTATTTGCGATCGGTCTTTGAGACCAACAAATTAAATGGGAATAATTCCACGATTGGTTAGGATAATGAGAAGTGTTCTCAATCAAAGAGAGAAAGCTCTAAGTCCTAGTCATACCAAGACCAGATGAACTCAATCCCACCACATCAATGACCGAAAGTATGCTTATGGAAGCATACCGAGGAAGACATTGATGAGGAGTGCTTGATGTTGTGTTCTCTGAACTATGAGTTGCAGAGACAACATGAGACATATGATGTCTCCAAGATACTGTCCTAGTATGTCATGATAGAAGGAGATCCAGTAAGGTATTCACACACTCAATGTGATTGGGTATGTGGAAAGACTTGACTAAGAAGGATTCCATCTGAGCCAAGAGTTGGCTATTGGTATGATATTGCAATTGTTGCGAGAATCATACAATTCATGATAAGCTACAACATGAACAACTTTGACAAGCGTTGATAGAGTTTTTGGACATGTTGAGGATAGTAGAGGCAAAGATGAAGAAAGACAAACCATAATCTTTGATGTGATCAAAGAGAGAGGTAATTCTTAAAGGCAAGGATAAGGGCAAAGCAAAGAAGTGTTCTGATGCTAGCCAGCAATCCATGCCGTCTTCAGCCTCAAGGCACATGGGGAAAGGGTGTATGAGGAAACTGCCCTCTATATCTAGAAGAACAAAAGAAGATGAAGGAAGGGGATGGAGATCTCCACCTAAGGTATCTTGAAATGAACCGCTTCTTTATCTAAGGTATATGATACCAAGATATGGATCTATCATATATGATATGCAAGATCCGCAAAAAAGTGATGGCATTTGTGAAAGGACCAAGAAAGAAGTACCCATCATTGGAGCAAGTGTTGTTGCCATAGATAGGAGTACCTTTCAGTTCATTTCAGCCTAAAGGGCACGAAATAGAGTTGAGAACTGCTATTTCATATATTTCCAATATATAGAAACACTTTATTTTTGCATATTGTATGACAATGATGGCAATTAATAAAGTTGATGTTTCAATCTTAAAGATATGATCTTTGTGGCAATGCCTTGTTTATCTTGTAATACATGGTATGTATAAGATAAAATGATACCTAAAGTTATTGATAACTCAAACAATCTAATTAGCATCAATCATGAGGGATTCATTTCTAGTTTCCATATGATGGATAAATCTAGATTCTTTTGGTTAGAGAACCAGTAAGAGACATGAATATCTTGGACATGATTAATCAATCTTCACTAAAGGTAGTGGGAGAATGATTATCCTATTAGGTATAATACATGTGATGTATTTACATACCTATTGGGACAAATGCTAATACTTCAAATGGTGTTAAGAGAAATACCAATATGAATATCTTGAAGTGTTCAAGATTATCATAGATGAAGTGCAAATTTGGTAAAGTATTAATTCTTGATGAGATCAATGAATGAAATACTTGGACCAAATGTTTGAGATCCTTACGAGTGATTATGATAATGTATCATAGTGAACTCATGATTAAGGCATGGTGATGTCTAAATCAAGAAGGAATCATACTCTAAGGAGTTAGAGAATGATTATCAAATAACTGAATTCTTCTTATTATAAGAATACCCCACACTAATAAAATGAATTAAGAATCACAAGGGTTGTGAGTTCTTATATCCTTAACAGATACACCTCAGTTATCTATGTGATAAGTTGTTCATGTGATGAGTCAACTATCTAGATGAATATGAGGAACCAAATTTTGAGTTATGGTTTATGACCATTACATCCTAAATGACATCCATGTGAACCATAAGGTATGACCTTGATGGTAGCACTCATTGGATGAAATCCATAAGTGCAAATGAATCTTAAGTGTTAAGATACATGGATAACATTTTGAGAAGGATGATGCTTGTTGATTGCAACTTAATGACTAAGACATTTGGCATATGGATACTAAAACCGCATTCCTATGAGGAATAAAACAAGGATGTGTATGTGACACAACCTATAAGGTTTATGAATCCATAAATGCAAATGAAGTCTATAAGTTACAATGGACTAATCAATGTGATTGATTGAGTACAAGAAACTCAGAATTGGATCTTTACTTTGATGATATAGTCAAAGGGTTTGACTGATATGTCAAAGATAAAGAAGGGATCTCTGATTTAGTGGGAGCGCGTTCACATTCCACATGTTGATGTGAAATGGAAATGTTCTAGAATGGAAATCCAAAAGTAGAAATTATCTTTGAGGAAGATAGAGATGTTTCCTATGTGATAGGAATAGAGATCTATAGAGATAGTTCTCGAAAACCTCTTGACCTAAAAAGAGAGAACATACATTGGCAATCTGTACTGAAACGTTCAATATGCACAGATTCAGTGGGAGAAAACTTGTCCATGTTACATGGAGTTAGTATCCCAAGGCCAAGTGTCCAATTCTTATGAAGAATGGTAACACTAAGAATAGATATGGATCTATCATGTATGTAATCATCCCATTATCTTGCATGGCAAGAACAAAAATGCACACATCATCTTGTATGTAGGACATGGCAATAAGATGTGCTCATCCTGATAAGTCGTATGTGGGACATGACGAGTGGATGTCTGTCTACTTCCAGTAAGAGTTACTGGAATACCATGAGAACTTGATAAGTACTTGTGAAGTACTAGTTCTATCGAGAAAAGTAAGAGTTCGATGTAAAGAGTTACATTGATGCGAACTTCCGAAAGGACACAAAATTAATCGCAAAATATACATAGGATGTATAAAAGTGAAAGTTTGTTAATAATTGGAAGTGTTCCAATAAAACCATTTGAAAGGAAATGCCGAGTATCTATACGTTAGAGAACAATAGTAGATACTATATGGATCTAGAAGTTCATGAGATGAACTTATAGATATTCTACTCATTGATGACAAGTACGGAATCCTTGATCATGCAATGTGGCAAAAAGTTAGCATAGGAATATAAGATCGCATATTACGGCAACTCCATCTCATACGTGTGACGTACAACGAAGAGATGAGATACATGCAATTTATACTGACTTTGGCAACGTATTACCATTACTCACTATGTTGGCACTAGAGCACAGTAACATGTGGGACATGTTTGAGGATCACTATGAATATGATTCAAGGCTGATTGGCTCGTAGTGCAAGTGGGAGTTTGTTGGTATGTATGCCCTGAGAGCCAATCATGGGATGATTGGTGGGATACATTAAGATTGATTTGATAAACATCAAAGGCAAGCTTCCAATTCTTTCTGGTTCAGTCATATGAGATAGTGATAGAATAGATTGAATGTCTAGAGAATGGCAGTACTCAATGACGTATGTTTTCAGGTTGAGGACCTGAACGATGAGATCATACGGATGCTAAGAGTTTGTACAATTTTGTTATGTCCCTAGTCGGATGTCATTTTGGAAGGTAGATAGACAGCAATGACACACAAGACTAGATTGTGGTGTTGGTTGATGATAGAATATCATTAGTCATGATATAGAGATATCAAACCAAACACATAGGTACTTGTTAGAGAACAAGTGTACCAGACAGACCCACCGTGAGTTTGACACATGGAACCATGACATGGTAGTCACAGTCAGTACTCAAAGTGATGGTGGTGAGCGTGATTCTTAGACCTGAAATCACTACACTCAACACATGTCGTTGGGCACACTTTGACATCATCAAACCCAGTCCTAAAACATGGGTTGTTATAAAGGTAATGATTGGGTGGCTTTGACACATGGGGCTTTTGAGGGGTGAGTGATAGATATGGGATTTGTCCCTCCTGAGGGAGTTTGATATCCAAGGCCACTTGATGAGTAGGATTGAGATAGGCGTGCGCACGCATGTGTGAATCAGTATGTGATATTGATGTCATACATATCTCGTTCAATCTACTCTGAGATCAAGAAAGTGAATGAACATTGACAGGATGACTGTTCCATGCCTCGAGTTCATTCGGGATATCAGTGACAAAGGAATTATACATTCACTGTAACACCATTCACAGATTGTAGGGTTGAAAGTTGTTCTCCAACTTTCTACTTTCACTTGGGTAGCACTGATGTGTGACTAGGCACCGCTCTTTGCTTGTGATGTCATAAGTGCTATGGACTTTCACTGCCAACGTGAAATGGACCTGCAGGGTCACACACATAGGATTTAACTTGGAAGAGGAGTTTTGTCCACAAGCAACATTTAGATTGATTACTAAAGGAGTTTAGTAGTTCAATTAAACACTCAATCAATTGATAGCTCAATATCATATTGTTCAAGGTGTTGGACATATTGATTGGAGTATCGGATTGATTGAAATCACATTTGACTAATTCTGCACAACCTGTACTCCCAACCGATTGGTTCAAGTGTTGAACCGGTCGGCTGAGGTTGCTGAACCGGTCGGCTCAAGTGTTGAGTTGATCGGCTCATGGTCAGAGTGAAACGATCGGTTCAAGTGTTGAAACGATCGGTTCAACTGGTGCAACTGAGCAAGTTGGGAAAGTTAGGTTGGTGAGAATTTTCCTTGCGTTTCACTTGCCCAAATTGATTGGAACAAGGATTGGTATTCGATACCAATTAGAAACAAAAGAACGAAAGTCAATCGGGAACTGATCAGGACCACGAACCGGCCGATTCAGAAGTGAACCGATCGGATCGTGGGTCCCAACTGATCGGTTGGTGTTCCAACTGACCGGTTCAGGTCCCCAACCTACCAGTTCACTTATGAACCGATCGGTTCAGGTTGCAAGTTGGTTGCTTTTGTGGAAAATCTCGAACCCTTCTACTCCTGATTTTAGTCCCGCATTGCCAGGATGGAGAACCCTGTCCCAAGACCCTCCTATATATAGGGGTATTGGGGGCTTCTCAAAGTACAACTCAGTGCAACCAGTTGCTCTGCAAAGTTGTCATTCTCTCTGGTTTTGGTAACCGAGAGAGAGCCCGAGCAAATGCTTCCCGCAAAGGGAGGTGCAATAAGGGAAGGATAACTGCAGTTGCAACTGGAGGCAGGAGAGTGTGTTGGCGACTAGTACGTAAATAGGAGGGTGTGACTCCTTCCACTTCCTTGTGGGACAAGGAGTGTGGAGTTCCAGGTGGTCTGTGTGGACTACTTCAGAGGCGGGAGGTTTCTGCCGCTCAGGAGGACAACTGTCAACCCTGACAGTCTGGTGAGAGGTGGAGTCGTCAGTCCCAGTGCGACCAGGAGCTGCACAGACACCGTCCAAGACCGGAGTTGAAGACCGCGCAAAGCGCGAGGTATTGTCTCCGAGCAAGCCTCGGGACAAGGTATGATTCCACAAACCATGATTTCCTATTATATAGACGTTGACGTGTTACCTCGTGTTGGGTTTGGGGGAGAACATTTTTGTTTCCGCTGCCTTCTCTGCCTCCCCTAAAACCCAACATGGGGCTGTTACACAAAGATATGATATTCTATTGGCCACATTCAATTTATCTTATGGTAATATTTGCCATCATCATAAAGGGGGATATTGTTGTCTTTTTGTATATGCCACACACTCATATTTCGATGATGCAAATATCTCCCAAATTATATTACTAACATGTGTATTAAGTATTTCAGGTGATCAAGGAACTAAGTCAAGATCCAACTATAAAGACTTGCAATCATATGTTTGGATACTTGCAAATCAAGTTTTACTGTGTATTTATGTATTTTTTGTACATGTTTGTTTTCGTAGAGCTTAGTAGACATGATGTAAGGACAAGTGATGATCCTCTAAAACCTACCAAAACCCTATCCTACACTCACATGAAGACTTTTAGGGTTGATAGGTTTCACATGAGTCACTAATATGACCTCACATACATTGCAAATCTTGGCACAAAGTCTTTCTTGATCGACAATTTTTTGGATTTAGATGCACTCGGTTGAAGACTTAGATAACTAAGAAATAGCCTTGCATATCTAGAGTTTTGAGTCAATCTCAGTCGACAATATTCTCGATCGAGAAATTTAGTCGAAGAAAATTTTGACCGAAATAGAGCCGTTGAACAGAGCAGATGGGCCAACACATAGTTATAAGCAATTTGACCCCATGACCTTATGTGGTCGACAATATTGTGGACCGAGAATCTTTCCAGTTGATAATATTGTCACCGAGAAAGGTTCTAGAATATCTTTTGATTAGCAATCAAATTAGTGATTACAACCCAATTAATTTCAACCAAATAGCTAATTTACCACTAAGAACACTCTAGGCACTACCCATTGGTTCCCTAACCACTTGTAAATATTTCCTATAAATAACAGTGGTCTTAGCACACCTAGACATCAACTTTGTATACAACTTTGCACATTACATAGCAACAACATTTGATACATAGTAGTGCATACTTTCCATCTTTTTCAAAGAGCTTAGATCTAGTATTCTTGTTGTTATCATTCTAAGCCTAATCCGTTAGCTCAAGATATAGAATTATCTCCACCTAATAGTACATTACATACAAATATTTGGAGTAGATCATCATCACTTGTCGATTATACATTAATTATTATCTTGTGAGCTTTTTTTTTTCTACATTCTATTTCTTCTTTGTTGTATTATTATTGGGATACTTCTTGGAGTGAAGGTAGTCCAGGAACTTACAAGAAGAAGAAGTCTTCTCAACTTGGTTCTCTTCCATTGGCCATTAAAGAAGAGGTGAAACAATGATGCGTTTTCGCATCCATCAAAGAAGAGGTGAAGCAATGGTGCTCTTCCATGTGCACCATAAAAGACACTGGTAATTTTTTTGCATTATGTATCGATATATAAAAGGAATAAAATACATGATTTACAAATCTTGGTTAGTAAGAACTAGGCAGTGGACTGATGTCTTTTGATGGAACCACTCTAAATGTTTTTGTCCTCTTGCAATTTCCTTCTTTACTTTATATTTCAACTACACTTTAAGTAAAGTAATTTTATTTAGTTAAAATCAATCAAAACATCTATTCACCCCCTCCAGATCTTTCATCTTTCTAATGGGATCTTATTAATACCAATCTTTGCATTCATACATTTTTTGTGTTTTATACGTTTGGGAGTGTGGCAGTGGATGTTATCACTTTAATGTGACATTGAGAAGGATTCATGTGGTGACTATTCTGATGTCAAGATATGATTACTATTACTTTTATACATTACCCTTTTTAATGATGTTATTCTTCCTTAACACTTTTTATAATATGACATTATCCATACATGTTTCAACAAATATCTTTTACCTCCAACCTTTCTTACTCATTGCGTAGAATTTCATCTTTTTTCTATACAGTTAGAGAAGGTGATGAAATAGTACATTTATATTTTGTGTAGTGAGCTAGTATTCTCAAACTCGTAAAATATAAAAAATATTATTAATAGTGTTATTTTGGAAGTAAGATAAAATCTCCACAATTCCCAAGAGGAACTGTGTTTGCATAATCATTCCTAGAAGAGAAGAACAAGGTGAGTTTTATTTTCCTAAGTCCACTCCACCTCTTGAACAACTTCTTATTTTTTAATTTATAGACAACTATGTTTCATATAAAAACTCAAGAGATTTCATTTGGGCAAATTTGGAAACAAGAATGTTGTCCATCTTGTTAAATGGAGCAACGTCATTAAGCATAAGAATGAAGGTGGTCTGGGGATAAGAAACATAAGAGATGTTATTAAAGCTTCTGTGATGCTTAATGGTTGGAACCTAGATATGAAAAAGGATAGTATCTAGATTAAGTGGATTCACAAAAAGTACTTAAACATGTCTTCTTTTTGGTCTATAAATATCAGTGATTCATTCTCTTGGTTTTTCAAGAAGCTGCAACTATCGAGAGAGGAGTTAAGAAATCATATTGAAGTTAAAGTTGGCAATGGATGTTCTCTTTTTGTATGGAATGATCCTTGGTTTCCTGGTGCCAAGTTTTTGGTGGATATTCTTGTTCGTCAATGTTTTAGTCAACTGGGGATTGATAGTGATGCCAAAGTCAATTGTTTCATTAGGAATCAGTCTTGGTTTTATGAAAGGACAAGGTTGTATTCTAATATGAATGCTATTTTAGATGTCTTTCCCACCCCAGAGGGAGATGAAAATGCTTTTCTTTTTGAGGGGATGTCTAAAAACAAGTTCAAAGATGTTCTGGAAAAAGTGAGATCAAATTTTGATATGGTTCCTTTTTTCAATGGCTTTGAAAGCCAAAGGACCCAAGAGATTTATGATAGTAGGCTGGATAGTAGGGCATGCCAAAGTTCTGACTTCTTGCTATGTTAAGTGCCTTGGTATCAGTATGGCATCGAGATGTTCTTTATGTAAATGTGAGGAAGAAGATAATGTCCATCTTTTCTTCAAATGCAGCTATGCCAAGATAGTGTGGAGGCTTTTCTTCTCTCACTTTGGTTTTTCTCTGCCAAATTCAATCACTGATCTATACAGATTTCGTGATAAATAAAGTAGGCTTGCTAGTATCTCTATTCTTTATTAGTTATGGAGAGAAAGGGATGATAGAGTTCATAAGAGTTCAGAGAAAGTTGAGCTCAATTTATAGCTACTCATCCTTAGTAATGTCAAAGCCTTTTTCAAAGATGATTTCTCTGGCTGAGCGGGCTCTCTTTTTGTTGTGTTTATGTATACTATTTCCCTTTCTTATGACAGTGTTCATTTGGAGGTTGCTTCCATTTTGAATGTCATACTTGTATAGTTTCAAAAAATTTCAAAAAAAGTAATACGATGGGCTAGGTTCACCAAAAAAAAATGACAAGGAGGAGGCAACATGGAATTCATCTCCATAATCGAAAGGGGTTTTCTTTTAGAGATCTCATACCTATAGATTCTAGGAAGTGTATTAAGAAGCACCACAAGAAAGGATAGGTAGTGACTGGTCAGAGCATCAAGGCCCACCGAACAACCCCCAATTGTCATCATGATTTGCATCTAAATGGAATTTTCAGGGCATTTGCTCGTTAGATGCCCAAAATACCATAAAGGAGTATAGTTAGATCTATGAGACTGACATTATGGCGGTCATAGGGCCTCATACTAGTGGAAGAACATCAAACATAAATGTTCGCATCCTTGGGTTTGATGCATCTCATTGATTCAAAGTGAAAGGGTTCTTGGGTGGGATCTGGGAAATGTGGAAGCGTAGGGTGGGGATGGTTAAAATCCTAACCGTGCATTGCCAGTTCAGACACTACTTCATCAATGGAAAATCCATTGTTATCTTTTTATGTGTTAACATGAAACAACTTTTATGACAGAATCTATAAAGCCATCTTAACTCAATTGCAATATCATCGACTCCATCATGGATAGTGTTAGGAGAATAAAATGCATTCATTCACGCTAATGAGAAGATCAAAAGAAAGAATAAAGTATCTCAAGCTATGGGGATTTCACTGAGGCCCTGGTGAATGTAGGTCTGGAGGACCTAGGAACCTCAGGATCTCAGATGACTTTTAAAATAGGTTTCCTATAGGAGGGATTATATGGTGATGTTACTAATCAAAATTGGGTGGATGTGTTTCTGGATACCATTGTGGAGGATCTACTAAGAGTCTCATATGACTATGACCTAATCATTATCTAGATGGAGGGTTCCAACACTCAGAATCATCCGTCACCTCAAGACTAGCAATGGGTGGACAAAATGTGCATCATTTTCAGCGTTGATCAATAAATCATGGGACTCAAAAAACAATTTTACTACTAATACTTCAAACTTCATGGACATTGATGGGACCCATGAGAGATGGGAAAAGAAACTAGATAGGAAGCATAAGGATTGGATCCTTCACACAATTGGGAGGAAGCAAGAGGCCCTTTTCCATAATTACTCACCCAATATCATTTCCCAAATCTTGAAACTTCAATAAAAGTATGTGGAGATTCTCAATCTTGAAAATACTGAATGAAAAAAAAAGTCCTTGTGTAGTTGGATGACGGTTGGGGATGCCAACACAATCTACTTTTAGGCTACTATCAAAGACAAGAGATGCAAGAACTTCATTTATAAGCTATAAAGAACAAATCCAGGGACTGGATCAAGGATGAGGACAATCTCAGGAAACTGAACCACAACCATTTCAAGTCCTTTTTCACTAAGGAGGAGACCAACGATCAGACTAGTAAAGCTAGCTCATTACCCCAACAATTTTGTTCACCTTCCAATCAGTCACGCTCGACCATGTGTGTAAGGATTCCTGATAAAAGGAGATCTAATACACCCTTCTAAAAGTAAATTTATCAAGGCACTCAGATCTGATGGCATGGATGTGGGATTCATACAAAAAACTTGGCACAAGAAATTCCCTATTGTTAAAAATATCTCAATGTTTTGTAGGGTCACAAATACTAATTAAAATGTCAAGATCCATGTTTGTTCTGATTCCTAAGACCAACACTCTTGAGATGTGTCACCACCTGCACCCCATTTCTTTCAACAACATAAGCATCAAGCTAATATCTAATATTATCATTTAGCAGATAAAAGCTTACATGGATGGATGGCTCTCTCCCTATCAATCTAGCCTCATTGTGGATAGAAGGATTACCGAAAATATCAACCTTGTTCAAGAGATCATCCACACCATGAGATTGAGAGTCACTAGACATTAGTGTATGGCCATTAAACTTCACTTGGAAAATATGATAGCTTTAGCTAGGACTTTGTCCATTATACCTTGCAATGGACTACAATACCTGCTTCCTAAATCACTTTCATCGTGAATGTGATCTCCATAGGAAAAATATATTGTTTGGTAGGGGGAACCCTAGAACTATTTATTCCTCCCAAAGAGCTCTAATAAGGTGATACCCTTTCACCTTAAATCTTTTCCCTCTACCTAGATAGACTAAGACAAACCATAGTTGTTGAAGAGCAACTTGGTAAATGTAAACTTCTGAAGGTCAGTAGGAAATGTCCAACTCTCACACACCTATGTTTTGATGATGGAATCATCCAATTTGGTGAAGCATTAGTAACCTAGGCTTCTATTATGATAAATTGTATGAATTCCTTTGTTGAGGCATCGAGCCAAATTATATCCAAAGAGGAATCCTTAATATTGTTAACCAAGAACAGAATGATGGCAATGTAAAGGCAAACCAACATAGCCTTGGGAAGCATTTGGTAGTTTCCATGCTACATGGGAAGGCCAATCAATCTCTATATATTCTGAACCTCAATGAGATTTCTTCTAGAATCTCCTCATGGGCCAAAAAAACCTTACATCCATCTAGAAGGGTCACATTAGCAAAGTCTACCCTAAACTCCATTTCAAACTATATGACCATAGTACTTCCAGCTTCCATCTATGATAGAATACACTCAATAATCCACAAATTCATTTGGTGAGGTTCACCCAATTGTAGAACCATTAGCACATTTGCATGGAAGAAGGCATGAAGGAGGTCTGGGTATTAAACTAGCTAGGATCCATAATGAGGCCCTTATGTTTAAGAATGTATGAGATTTCTACACACAAAGAAACTTTCATTGGAGAGATATGATGGTGGAAACTATCATCTTAAGGGTAAAGGCATGCATACCAGGTTGAGGTTATGGAAATCCATAGGTACACATTCTTAAGACATGAATCAGATTCTAGATAGAGTCATCCTCAATGGTAAAACAACTTCAATATAGCAGGATAAGTGGGTCAAGGCTTCCACATTCCCTTGCATACGACCACATATCACAATCAAAATTGAGATAAAAAAACCTTAAAACAAGACTCATGATGCTTGGGGAACACATAGACTCAAACTTCTTAAAGCACTAATTTGAGGAGGAGACTATGAACAATATTCTTGACATGTTCCATTCAAATATCCTAATGCAACAGACAATGAATGGACTTGTCTGGGAGATAACTGGGGTTGTTTCACTTCAAAGAAGATCTTTAAATGCCTACTAAACTGCTGTCACATTCCCACTCCAGGCCCACGGATCCAGATTTGGCAAAATAAGGTAGACCAACGAGTCAAGTTTCTCTTATGCAAGGCCCTAATGAAGGTTTAATGATGAATGTAAGTTGAAACATTAATCTCAAATAGCAGTACCTTCCACATATTTGGCAACTCAAAAGAATCTACTTTGTATGTCCTGAAAGAGTGTTGTTTCACGATAGACTTGTGGTCATCTATCAATACTCATTTCAAAGCAGGTAGTACTGAAGAAAATGATCTTACACCAAGATTACCAGAAGGAATTTGAATGATAAAGAGAAGAAGGGAAACACTCTACCTAGTTTTCTACCACATGTGACCTCATGTGGAAATAGATAAATAAATTTGTCTTCAATAATTCTAACATGAGTCTTGTCTAGACAAATTGCCTGGTCTAGATACAAGATCAGTTAATTTTCCTATCCTTCAAGTATAAGGACATCACCACCAAAATTCGACTTGCATTAAGTCATCCTTACCCCCTTAGGTGAACTGGAACTCAACTTGGATGGTTCAGTATAGAAAAAACTATCTATTGCAACCACCAACTTTGTGTTACAATATTAGGAAGGTGAATGATCTATGAGGAGTGTAGGAAGTTAGGAGACTAGACATGCTTGAAGTGGAGCTTCTAACTATTCTGATGGGATCTCAATCCATAATGAACATATCGAGTGCCATCATTATTGAATAAGATAGAAGTTTGCATGTAATGTCTTACGAAATAGAGAATCCATACCCACTAAAATTAAACCCATTGCAATAGCTTTCAATCATTTCCTACACGCCAAACCTGAAATAAATTACATTATTCTGCAACAATCTCAAATTCACATGTGGACATCTTGGCTAAATGGGCTACCAAATCAGAAGTACCATGCTATACATGGCATATATGCCCAATGTTCACATGTGCTATATATGGAGGTGAATTAAAGGCACTAGATGGAAGTTCGGAACTGAAGTTGGCATGTACCCAAGAGCAAAATGAATAGAGAGTCTCAAAGATTACAAAAAAAATTCTTGCATCAGAATGCCACAAAGAAAACCAAAAAATTAGAGGCTTAGCGGCCCACCCCAAGAAGAAACAAAGCCAACACTCACCAGCACAAGAGGATCATTATAAACAAGAAGTAGTTCACATGTTATCAATGGACAAAATGGAAGTCAACCATCATACCTGAATCCATCCTAATGTAGAGGGACTCAACATAATCACAATGGGCATAATAGGTCATGATTTATTAATGGGCCAAAAATAGAAAAAGGATGGGTATGGAGTCTTTTTTGGCACGTGACCCATTATATCCACCATGCAAATTAAAATGGTAACCACTAAGAGTCTATTTGGTATGTAATGAATGGAGGATCGATAATGGAAGGGGCATATGTTAGGTTGTTTATTAGGATAAAGTGATAGGAAGAGAGGAAAATGGAGGCAAATGGCTAGAAAAGAAGTGTAATTTCAATCACTTCTTTCTCCATCGAATCGAAGTGTAGACAAGGGTAAGGAAAAAGATTAGGAAGGAATTTTTTTAGAAAATTTGAAGAGAAATAAGAAATGTTGGAAGGAAAATATAAATTATATGGCCGGAAGAATAAGTATTTCACACAAATAATGGGATTGAAGAGGAGATAGTGTCTCATGTATATTCTACATCACATGAAGGAACATATGGAATGTTGGAGGATTATTTGAAAATACTTGCAATCAAAATTTATTTAATTTTGGATTTTTAAATTAAATTTTATATATTTGCATCTCATAAATATATAGACCAAGAATAGATCATTCATTTGTATAAGAGAAAGTATTATATAGCTCAATAACATGAAGATCCAAGCCTTATTCCAAAGCCTCTTATGAGTGGATATTTTCTACAAAATCAACCACATGGTTCTCAATCTAGGTCCAAGAGAGGCAACCGAGGATTCAAGAAATACAACTTTTCTTAGGTGTATTTGATGGTTTCATTCAGGAAGGGGTGAGAATAAAATAATAAATATTATGTAAGATCATAAACCTTGATATGCTTTAATAGTACTTTATTTTACCTAATTTTATAATTTATGTGAATTACTACTGATTTTTTTAAATTACTTTCAAAAATAAATATCATGAGTGAAATTGACATATATGGTTTTATTATGCGGAAAAGTTGCGTTCCAATTTTATTTTCAATGAGTTTTTTTAAGGTCTAGACTTAAGGGAGTATCCTATGTACATAATCAATCTATTAATAGGTTAATTCAGTTGAGAGAGATCTACGAGACTGAAGTAACCTTTATTTGGTATATTTTCATTTCTTCTCAATAAAATGGTCAGGCATTTCAACTCATATGCACAAAGTGCATAGCATAGGGTTATAAGTGGAACCACTACCATGATTATAAGAAAAGTCAAGGGGGATTATTTTAACACTGCATGCAATAGATAATGAGGCATAGATTGACATCAACAACATTCAGTAAGGCACCATGTAACATGTGTGGATTGTTTTAGTCACCCCAAACACACTTGAAAATAGTATTTGTAATCATTTTGAGTTCAAAAGGGAACCTTCGTGTGAGAAACAATGACAAATGATAAAATGTGACATAATATCATGAATGTATATTCCTAGGTCATAAAGAGGTTAGAGGAATAGTATATTGTATAGAATCATCAATCCCATGTTCTCATATCAATGCTTTTCTTTGAGATCATCAAATGGGAGGATAGGAATGGTCTATATTTTGTCTAGATTAGGTCTACCTTGCTTGAAAGTTATGACAATGAGGACATTTTTTTCTCCTTTGATGTCTGCCTAGATCAAATATATCTAGGTCACCGTATCATTTTCTTACATATGTTAAATTTGTCAAGATTTAATATTAGAGGATATTCAAGGCTTAGAGGGTTGAAGATAATGTATGGGATGTATCTCAAATTTCTAGTGCTAGAGATCAGGAAAAAAAATCATAATTTACTATTGAGGAGTCAATTTTATAGAAATAGAAGCGGGCATCAGAATCAGAATCTTGTGTGACCTCACACCTTACATGAGTAACATTACATAGGTACACATCACAAGCACGCCACCTTTGAAAGTAACTTCTTGAAGTTTCATGTAACATACTTCTTCCACATTGGCATCAATGTACAAGTTAAATGGGGTGTGTATACATTTTGGTCCTTCCTTGATGTCCTGTAGAATTTTGCAATAATCTGAGAGTAATGATGAAGGTATCATGACTGAGTCCATGTTCATCAAAACGTGATATATGGGTTTAGCACCCTCCATATACCAGTTGATTTTAGAAGTAGAAAATGGGATAAAATTGAATGTGCATCGAGGATTTGTTGACCTTGTTTCGAATGTTGGTAGGGTGAATGATGTGGTTTGACTAGGTGATTTTGGTAGGACATGAGTGGAAGGTCATGTAATGCCATTGTTAATTAGATTAGAGGATAACATCTAAGAAAAGTAGTCCATAATAAATCATCAATCAATGAAATATTCCTCTCAATTGGTTGCCTTCCTATAATGCAAGTAGATATTTAAATCACAAGAAGGTTACCCCTAAACATGTTAAATGCTAAGGTCGTCCACTGATCAATTCATCTTGATACTATAAATTGTCATGATTTTGAGTTATTTTGGATATATGATCATGTATATAGTCAAAAATATTGTGGTATGCTTGATTTATTGAGCATTCCATTGAACCATCTCATTATATCTTCCAAACTCTTATGACGTAACTTGCATATATGAAATTGTCTCATTGCTATCTCTTGTTCCAATGCAACCTTTAGTGCCTTATGACTAAACTTTTTTAACTATGTTTATGCCCATAATTCACTAATAAATCTATTCGGACTTGAATATGTTCTTATTCCTTTATTATTCATTATCACTTAGTAGATAACTAGCATGATTTTTGTTTCATTTGAATGCAATTTTTGATAAGACAACAAAAGGGTGTTCAATAGTTGCCCCTCTCTAAAGGGGTGAATCCACCTATTGTGAGAAGTTAAATCATGAAGTTATATGACAAACCTTTTTTCATGGTTAACATATGTTGTTAAATGAAAATGAATATTTTTCATGATAGGATACAATTAGTCTCAAGGTTGGAGTTGTGCTGATCCAAATTGTTGTAAGTTACTAACCTCAGAAAGAATTGTGTAGGTTCTTGTTGTAATAAGATCAAGACAGATGCACTTCTCACACCAAGACTATGGTTTTGAAATTATAATGCTTTCCTATGCTAGGATTCAAATCAATTGATTACCAGAATATCTCTTGAATTGGTGTCCTTATTTTAGTGATGATAAGTTGGGATGAAGTAGTGCCTAAAATTTCTAAATTGTGAGATGTGGTGAATAACCAAGCTAGTATAGGTTGATGAAATACCATATGCCTGATGAGTGGACTTATTTGCGGTTAAAACATCGTTTAGGGCCTTAGAATAGAACCTAATCATCCAAGTCAGGTGAGTACATGCCTAATTAGCATCCTTGTGGAAGGGTTAAGGTTTTAGGGATGGGGCACGAAGATACCACTCACCACAAGATAATGGGGTTGTTCCCACATCATGCAGTCGTCTTGAGAAAGGTCAGTAAAAGTATCTACCCACCCAAGGTAATGATACCACATTCACTTGCCATTTGAGGGAGTTTAGGAGCTTGTGCAATGCAAGCAATTTGAAGGTCAACCATAAGGTATTTATAGATTCAAGTGTCTCTAGGGGGTCTAGTGTAAAGGTTGCAAAGTAATGTATGGCCTTCATTCATTCACTTTAGAGTGCTCTCTCGAGAGTGGTCTTATCCTTGCTAGGACATGAAATACAGCTAAAGTCTTATTTATTCTTATGTATTTAGTTATGTCCATGCATAGCAGCTGGTAGGAACTATAAGTGGAAACAATTATTAAGAAATGTTGTTGTTTTGTTGCCTTTAACTTCCATTGATGTTGACCAATGGTGCACAATTTTTGTCCATTCATAGTGGTTGTTATGTTATAAGCAAGAGATGATGTTGTTGCTTCATAGATAGAGTGTAGTATCCATTCTTGATCATTGTTAAAGAATTTCCCCTTTGTCATTTGTGTTCCCAATGGGAAGTGATTTCAGATGTGTACATAGATCATTTAGAAGGATTCATTGGGTATGTGTGTGTAGGGTTTTCGAGAGAGGAAGCACAACAAATAGCAAAAACATGTCTTCTCATGAAACCCTATCCATCATAATTATCATATATATAAAACACCAGTGAACAAAATACATACAAAGGATAAAGATTATACCTTCATGCACACTAGTTGTCCAACATCTAGACTTGTTTTTGTTAGTGAAGAACTCAAACTTTTGGATCAAAATCCAAATTTTCCACCAAACTATTGTACGGTTGTCTCCTTCATAGCATCTTTTTGTTGTCTTATGGATGTCTACATAGTGCCTCAACCTCTACTTCATTCATGATGATGACGGAGAACATGTTGCACCACCTTGGTCACCAAGTTAAAGAGGAATGAGAGTTGTTGACCTATTATTTGTCATGAAACTCCCTTTCTTCTCTTATAAAAAGTTCTCATCCTTAGGTAAATTTCTCTCTCTCTCTATGTTCAAGAGAGAAATTTTGTGTCCAACTTGTCCCACAATGTGACTCGAGTGTTTCTTACCCTTTGGGACAAACCCCCTTTATATAGGAGAGTCATTGTCTTTAAATTTCCTTATTCCAATTTGTTTCCTAATCTTTATCTTAAAATCAATCTCAACATAGGAAACTTGGACTACTATCCCATTCGCGTAGCTGGGATTCACAGTTTCTCAACTGGATCCCTACTAGACTAAGATAGGATGTGAGTCACCTAACACGCCATTCCATGTCCAAATTGGGTTCCCAATTTGATTCTTGATCAAATATGGAAAATTTTCCTATAGGTTCCAATCGTTGAAATCACCATGTCACCCAACTAGTCACTTTCCAAAAGTGAAAGTAATTAGATTGCTTGAAAATTAATTAATCCACTCGTCGGGTCCATCTAGTCAATCGTCAAGACTTTCGAGTCACCTAAATGTGTTGGAAATCATCATGTTCATGATACAAAATCATTCTAACCATATGTTTGATTGTGAATTTGGATTCGCTTATGCATCCTTATGCATGTGACTCAATGGGTTTTTAATTACATTGATAGTGATATCTATAACCTCAAAAGAAAAGATTGGTTCCTACAAATATACCATTTCCACCGAAGTAGTTGAAATGATTGAAAAACAACTTAAACCTATAAAGTGACCAATGTTACCATGACTGTTGTCTTTGATTTTGAACTCGTCATCCACCTATTATTCAATTTGTGTTCCTTGAATTAGAGCATACTATTGAGATATTGTGAGCTCAATATCCTAGATTGACTCACATGTTTATGGTCATGCATTTCAAAGTCCAACTTATCAAGTGGCCTTGATATCACTCAAATGGAGGGAAATTTCATCTACATCCCACACAGTAATTCACAACTGTTACAATGCACCACATTTTTGGCAACTATTATTTAAAATAATGTTGGGCTAGTATCCAAGTGAACATGACAACATGTGATTACAATAGTGACTTTATGTCAAAGGATCATATTCATCACTCTTACATTAATACATGACTCTAACATGTAATCACATGAGTTCCATGTGTCATTTTCAAGGTAGGTCTATCTAGTCAACTTGTTTTATAACAAGTATCCATGTATCTAAGTTGATATCATATATCATGACTAGACATCCACATTGCTTACCATACATGCTAGCATTGTGTGTTTTGTCCTATAATATACACAATAATAGATAACTAGGGATATAATAATAATGGGTACTCTAAGTATATATATGACCTCATGTTTCGGTCCTCAACCCAAACCATATGTAATAAATTCAAAATGCTTAGGACATTTTTGAGTTTATTTGTTATCATATATTGAAAAAAACATAATAAGTGGAGTTTCGTTTTGTTAATAGTCATATCATATGCAAAGTATCCCAATTAAATATATACATAATGGATCTTAGGTCATAAAATCAATAGTCTCCCATTACAATAGATCTAATCACTCATGAATTAATTTCAAGGAGATCTATCATAACCAACATGCTTCTAGTATGAAAGTTATTTCATCAAGAGATCAAAAAAATTGCTTTTAGTTGGTTCTCTATAAATCTAAACATCACCTTAAGTAAAATCTCTCTTAGGAGATCATAATGCTTGAGTATGTGATTAGAATGTTGATGCGAGATGGGTTCCTTCGACTATGCATTGGATCTATTATTGTCATAGTTAAGATCTACTCAATGGCTGGAACCACCCCAAGTTCAATAATGAACTTATAGCTCTACCGTTTACTCAGGCTCTATTGTAGAATCATCCAGGTCACTATTTATTACTTGGAATTCTTCCAACTTATAGCTCTGCCGTTTACACAAAACACGGATCTTGATTGCTATTGCATTTTTTACAGTTTGGAATCCAACATTAGTGTAACCCTTTACCACTAACTCTTTCTCACCTTTGTATAACAAGAATTGATCCTTGGTCAATCTTAAGCACTGCATGATATTTTGTGACAATCTAGTGACCATCATCGTGATTCGACTAGTACCTACTTGTCATGATAAAAGCATATGAGACATCTAGGTGTGTATATAACATTACATACATGATAGATCCAATTTTATCAAGGTATATGGAATCTTACTCATTCATTCCCACACAACCAAAGAGCTGGGACATTGAGATTTAGAGAGACTTATTCCATGCAACATGAGTAAGTTTTCGCTCTTAGAATCATTCATGTTAAACTTCTTTAGCAATTTGTCAATGTATGTACTTTATCTTAGGTTAGCAAACCTTTTATATCTATCTTTGTAGATCTTGATTCCTAGCATAAAAGATGCTTCTCCCAAGTCCTTCGCGGAGAAGGTATTTCCCAACTATGTTTAAACAAATTGTAGAGTAGGGATGGCATTCTGCATTAATAGTTTTCCATCAACATATGACATAAGGAATACAATTATGCTCCCACTAACCTTCTTGTACAAAGAAGGTTCACTTCATTTTGAATAAATTCAAATTGTTTGAATATATCATCAAAACAAAGATTCCATCTTTGAGGTTCTTGATTCAATACATATTTTGATATTTGTAGTTTACAAACCTTTTTGGTTTCATTTGGAGTGATAAACCTAAAAGTCGTGTCATATACTCATCCTCAAGGAGATTCCCATTAAGGAATGTCGTTTTGAGATACATATTATAGATTTTATAGTCATGATAAGCTACTATGGCAAGCACGATCCTAAAGGAATAAACCATGGTAATTGCTATAAAAGTTTCATCATATTCAACACCTTGATCTTGTTTGAAACCTTTTGCTACCAATCAACCTTTGTAGATTTGTACACTACCATCCATGTTGGCCTGGTTCTTGAAAACCCATTGGCATCCTATGAGTTTCACACCTTCAAGTAGATCTGCCAAGGTCCATGTCTTGTTGGTATACATGAAGTCCATATTAGATCTCATCACTTCAAGCCATTTCTCAGGATATGGTCCCTCAATAAGCTCATTGTAGGTTGTTAGTTCATCATCATCCAAAACATTAACTTCTTGAGTCACAAGAAATCCATATATTTTTGGCTCCAGATGCACCCTCCTAAACCTTCAAGGTTCTTTTATTACAATAGGAACTTGATATTCCACAATAGTTTGTGGTTCCTCTTGTTCCTTATCAACCTCCTATTGGTATGCATGTACAGAGAGCCAATCATATGATTATTTTGATGGGGCATCATATACTTACTTTCATAATGATTAAGGTAATTCCATCTATTATGTTTGTCTCAATAATGATATGATGACACATATATAATGAATGTTTAAAGAATGATGTTACTTGATGACATATATCTTCAATTTGAGGACTTGAACAATGAGATCATATCTATCATAAGAGTACATGCATTCTTTTTATGTCCCTATTAGGATATTATTTTGGAAGAAAAATAGACGTTAGTAATATATAAGACTAGAGTGTTTTTTGGATGATGATAGAGTCTCACTAGTCAAAATATGTGATATCAAGACAAGCACACATGTAGATGTTAGAGAATAGTGTATCGGAGAGACCCACCTTGAGAGTGATACATGGATGCCATGTAATGGTAGTCAGAATCAACTATCATAGTGATAGTGGTGACTGTGGTTCTTAAACCTAAAGTCACTTCACTCATCACATGCCATTAAATGTATTTTTACATCATCTAACGTGATATTGAATAAGGGATAGCATAAAGGTGATGCTCGTGTGCGTTGTGACACATGGGGAATGAGTGTGGGTGATGTAGATGGGACGTGTCCCTCCTACAGGAGATTGATATCCATGCCACTTGATAAGATAGATGGAAAAACATATGGCCATATTCATGTGATTTAATATGTGATGTGTGAACTCACATGTATCTCAAATAGTCTGCTCTAGTTCAAGTAACATGGATTGAACGTTAAGAGGATGACAATTCCATGCCTCGAATTCAATACAGATATCAGAGAAAAAGGAACTATATGATCAAGGTGAAACTATTCACAGTCGTAGATTGAAATTATTTTCCAATGTTTTGAATTACATGGATACCAATGATGTATTGCTAGATACCTCTCATTGCTTATGATGTCATAAGTTGGTTATGGACATTCACTGCCAACATAATTTGGGACCTATTGGTTCACACACATAGTATGCATTTGGAACCTGATTATATTCATGAATGATGCTTAATTTGATTACTAAAGTGTTTATCTATTCAATTTAAACAACACTGGTTGAAAATTGATGATCTGGACTATGGACTGACCAGTTCAAGTGTTGAATCGATTGGCTGGAGTGTCAGGTCAATTGGAAACAACATTGGCTAAACAATGATCAAACAGGGCATGGACCATCTATTCTTTATGTGAACCGAATGGTTCGAGGTCTAAGATGATCGGTTCATGTGTTAACTACCTGGTTAAATGGTCAATTTGAATTGATCAAGGATTGATATTAGCATCATGTTTTGCATTAATAGAATATTATGCCAATTTGATTCAGAATAGGAAAGTACCTGAACCGATCAATTCACCTCTAAACTGACTGGTTGAATAGTGAACTGACTAGTTCACCATTTTTGCTTCCAAAAAAATCATTATATTCCATCTTTTCAACTGCTAGATCGATTAGAAACCATGATCCTGACCCTCCTCTAAATAGACGAGTATTGGGGGCTTCTCAGACAGAACAATAAGCTCTAAAAATCATTTTCCTCTCTAGTTTTGGTACCAAGAGAGCCCGAGCAAGTCTTACCCATAAAAGGGAGGGATAGTAAGGGATAAACAATTGGGAGAGCAAGTTAGTGGTAGAACCCTAGTGTTTGAAGGGACAACTCCTTCCTGTTGACTCTGGTAGTGCAACATGTAGTTCCTTGTGGTTCATACAGAACACTCTAGAGGCGAGGAGGTTGTTTCTTGAAGCTAGATGGACTCCTATCAACTTTTGTGCATGGTGTTGTACTAGGAGGACGTTATTGATGACTGCTCGAGTGTTGCTTGGATAAGAAACACACTGCTACATGAGTTTTGGCTAGACTTGCTCCAGAACCTGGTATAGCTCTTGTTACCTTCCTTCCTAGATACATTGTTGTTGATATGATCTCGCTGGTTAGGGAATCAAGAATTATTTTTTTTGTTTCCACTGCCATATGTATTGTCTTGATTTTTCAATAGTGGTATCAGAGCCACGTCAATTTATGGTGTATCTGGATTTAAATTGATATGATTGGATTAACTATATTTCATATGATTCAAATACTAAAAAATTAATGTGTACATCTGATTAAAATACCACATATGATCCCACAACTAACACACACACACACACACACACACACACACACACACACATATATATATATATATATATATATATATATTATACATATATGTATATATATCTGTGTGTGATATACATATGCAATTCACATGTGTCACTCTAAAAGTAGCTTTAATGTTGGATGTTTAATATGGTTATAGCTAATAACCCATTAGAACTTTGTGCTTGGATGGATGGTTGTTATCATGCTTATATCTCATTTTGAATTTTGAGCCTCTATCTTCTCATCCATATTTAAAAATATTGATTCTCTCCTTTCTATGCTCCCCTTAAAAGTAACTTGAAGTTCCCCATTACCATGTAAAATGTTAGATAGGATTAGGATAATTTCTTTTCTATTATGGAAAAGAAGACGTTCTTCTCCAGACAAACTGACCATTTTAGCATATGAACTGATTGGCTAGAGGACCGAGGAGGCGAGATGACATGAGGATTCAGATGATTCACTGGTGGCCCAACCAATCTACTGGAGGTGTCTAGACTTCGCTTGGACTGAAGACTAGACAATAGTCTGATAGACCGACTGAATGACTAGGAGGCGAGCTGATCAATTCAAGTGTTGAACCAATCAACTTGTATTGGTTAGGACATAGATCTTAAACAACAACAGGTTGCTACATGAGATGTAGACCTTAGGTTGTAGTAATTCCTTGTGGCTCCAAGGAATTACAATAGTATGGCCATAACCATCGCTTGTGTTTATAGTTGCATATGTCATTTGTGGTTCTATCATGTATGTGATACGTACTATAAGTATGTGGTGATTGGATATATATATATATATATATATATATATTTATATATATATATATATATATATATATATATATATATAATCCCTCAATCAAATGTATTAAGTCTTATATGCTTTCCATAATCAACACACATGAAAAGATTGATCGACTATGTGTGGGCATGCCAAGCGTGGTGTGTTGTCCATCTCGTGGAAGTGTGATGGTAGTTATGTAGGCCTGCTAAGTAGGGTGCATTACTATTGTGTTGGCTTTTGGATCAGGCTTAACTAGGTGATCTTAATGAGATTAAGCACCTAAAAGCATGTAGATGACTATGGAAAAGAGTTGTGCATAGCTTCTATTCAAGAATTGCATAAGAGGCAATTGGCAAAAATTGCCTACCTTAATGATTGATTATGGATGATGGCGTAGGTCGGGTAATAAATCAATTATCACTAGAAGGTTCTACGCTACAATCTTCTGAATTAATAAGAGAGGATTGTCAATTTGAACAAAATAGTAGGAGTGATAATCAAATAAAAGCCTTATTAATATCATCAAACTTATCAAATCAAATAAAAAGTGTATTGACAAAAGTTGCAAATTTTCTTTTATAGAATCTAATAGCAAACACAAATATGTTTTCTTTGCAATCACTCTTTGAGAAGGATAAGTTGAATGGGAATAAATACCATGACTAGTTGTGTACATTGAGAATCTTTCTCACTCAAGAGTGTGAGCTCTATGTCTTAGGAGACACCAGAGCTAGATGAACCTACTCCTAATGCACCTAAGGCTGTAAGAGATGCTTATTGGAAGAAATCTAGAGATGTTATGGATGTCAAGTGCCTGATGCTATGCTCAATGAACTATAAGTTGTAGAGACAACATGAAAAAATGGATATTATGGAGATGGTAACACATCTTAATAACATGTACCAAGATCTGGTAAGACAAGAGAGATATGATGTCTCAAAGGTGTTGTTCAAGTAAAATATGGCTGAAGGAGATCCAGAAGGTCCCCACACTCTTATGTTTATTGGGCATGTGGAGAACCTTTCTAGACTAGGATTTCCCTTGGGTCAAGATTTTTCCATAGATGTGATTCTGCAATCACTGTCAGAACCATACAACTAGTTTGTCATGAACTACAACATGAATGATTTTGACATGTCATTGTCAGAATTACTTAGCATGTTTTGGATAGCTGAAGCATAGATGAAGAAGGACAAATCCAAATATGTGATGATGATCAATAGAAGAAAGTCCAAGGGAATAGGAAAAGCTAAGAAGAGTTCTAAAGCTAGTGAAAAATCAAAGTCTTCTGTACTGAAAGCTAAGGGAGGAGTGAATAAGGAAGGGAAGTGCCACCACTATCACCTGTCTGTACATTGGAAAAGGAATTGTCCTCTTTATATAGAGGATCTCAGGATGAAAAAGGAGATAGAGATCTCCACTTCAGGACCCGAGAATAAGTAAGCTAGAACTGTACGGATAAAGGGGTGCTTCCACTACAGTTGGAATCTATCATTCGTGGGCATGTAATAAAATTAGTGAATTGCTATCGTGTATCTTCCATTGATGTAAACATCATGTATCTTGTATGGACAACAATATTATGAACACTGATGTTTCATTTTAATATATAAGATCTTTTGTGGGACTATCCTATGTCTCATAGTCTATACTTGATAGTTCTGAAAAGAAATATGTATAATACATATAGTAAATGACTTTATGACTCAAAAATAAATACTTATAGCATTGTCATCTAGAGCATCCAAATGAGAAATGAATTTATAGAATCCATAATGATGGTTGTCTAGACTCTTTTGGTTATTGAACCAAATAGTGACATGAAAGTCTTGTTTATTGCGAAATATGACAAAATCACCTTTCCTTAGATGTAGTGGGAGAGTGAGTATTCTATTAGTTCTAATACATACTAATGTACATAGACCTTTTAGGATACATGCTAAAGGTAGTTACTAGTAACTCATTATATTTATTGATTTTATTAGTAGATATGGAAGTTTCAATTTAATGAAATACAAGTATAGATCTATTTAAGTGTTCAAAGACATCATGAATGAAGTACGTAAATAACTTGGTAAATGTATTAAGAGACTTTATAGTGATCGATGTTGAAGTATTTTAAACCAACAATTTGAGGACCTTATGGAGAGACCATGATAGTGTATCACGATAAAATCCACCTCAAACATAATGTTGTACACATTGTTAGTCATTGTACGACTATCAATAAATCTAGCTAATCTTCCAACTTCCTTTGGCACTTGGTTTACACTAAAACAATGTATTGTCTAAAATGGTTCAAAATATGCCATCTGAGATATGGCATGGGAAGTGTCCCGATATGTCTTCTATAAAGATTAGGAATGAAATCTTATATTAGAAAATAGTTTCTTAAGAAGATTTGTTCACAAATAATATAAATGTTATTCTGAACACTACTTTTATATTCTAATCCTAAAACAAAAGTGTTTTGTTGCCAGGATGGTTGTATTCCTACAAGGAACTTGGTTCCAAGGGAATAAGTGGGAGAAAAGTAGAACTCAAAAAGTTCAAGATCAATAATAAAACATTGAACCTAAAGAGGTACACTGGGAACAATGAGAACTAAAAATTGTTGTGGAATCTCAAGTTCCTTATGTAACACAAAACCCCATAGATCTAGTAGAACACAACTTGAGTTTGAAAGATTAAGATGTCTTATAACTCAAGAAGGCAGTGATATGGTCATAGATTATGAGCCAAAAACCTACCTAGAATCTATTGAGGGACCAAAGTCTGAGAAATAGATTTAGGCTATAAGATTCAAGATGGAGTCCATGTAAACCAATGAGGTATGACCTTGGTTGATCCACCTGAAGGGGTAATACCCATAGGGTGCATTTTGGTCTTTGAGAAAGACCGAAATGGATGGTTGTGTAAAACCCTATAAGGAAAAATTGGTTGCAAAGGTTTCAAACAAATTAAAGATGTTGAACGTGACAAACTCTTCACTAGTTTCTATGTTAAATCCATCATGATAAATGCTTGCTATTGCAACTTATTTTGACTATGAGATTTGGCATATGAATGTTAAAACCATATTCCTTAAGGGGAATAACTACGAGGATGTGAGTGTGACACGGCCTGAAGGTTTTATAAATCAATTAATACAAATAAAGTTTGTAAGATGCAAAGGTCAATCTGTGGATTGAAGTAAGCATCTCAGAGTTGGAATCTTCAGTTTCACAAGATAGTAAAAAAGTTTGACTTTAGTCAAAATGAAAATGCCACATGATGATGGGGAATAATATACTTATACTAAAATTTTTAATATCTAGCAAGGAAAACACCTTATCTATGAAGGGTTTAGGCAAAGCATTCTATGTGATAGGAATTGGGATCTATAGAGATATATTTAGAGAGCTTCTTGACCTACGAAAGAGTGCATACATTGGCATGATGTTGAAGGGGTTCAACATGTCATACCTAGTGATAAAAAACTTGTTCATGTTGCATGGAGTCAATCTCTCAAGAGACTAGTGTCCCAATTCTTATGAAGAATGGGAAAACATGAGTGAGATGTCATATACATTCACAATTGGATCTATCATTTAAGAAATGTTATGTACTCATATAATATGTATTGGACATGATAAGAGGATGCATACTCATCTCATTATCTTGTATGTATTGGACATGATTAGAGGATATGCATGCATCCAGTTGTCTCATATGTATTGGACATGACAAGTGGATATCTATCAGATCACAGTGAAATTCACTAGACTTCCATAAAGAACATCCTCATGCACTTGAGAAGCACTAAAAGGATTAGTACTTTGATTATGGTAATAAATAAGAGTTGGGTGTAAAGGGAAATCAAGCTCCCAAAATGAGAAAGTAAATCACAATTTAAATTTGTGTTTGACCATAAAATGAGAACTACAAACTAGAAAAGCTCCAAACAAGAGGCAATTGTTAATTCTATATTAGAAATTGAGTATCTTAATGTTATGAGAACACCAAAGGATATTGTATGGATCTAAAAGTTCATATAGATGAACTTATGGGAGGTTCCAACCTTTAATGACACAATAGAGATACTGTAACATCAATGGAGCTACTGGTTAGGCAACAAATCTTAGATAGCATATTGTGGCACTTCCATATCATACGAGAAGTTGTACAGTGAGGAGATGTGAATCTTGCAAAATATTGAATAGAAGCAAACTTTGCTAACCCTCTATAAAAGCACTTGCACAACAGAAACATGATGGTCATGTTAAAACCACTTGGAATAAGATTTGTAAGTGATTATCTCTTAGTGCAAGTAGGAGTTTGTTGGTATGCATGCCCAGAGAGCCAATCATATGATGATTGTGATGGCACATCATATACTTCATGATAATGATAAAGCTAATTCTATCTATTTTATTTGTTTCAAACATGAGATGATGACACATATATAATTGATGTCTAAAGAATGACTTTAACCAATGAGATATGTCTTCATGTTGAGGACCTGAACAATGAGATCATATGTATGATAAAAGTACATACATTGTTGTTATTTCCCTAGTCAGATATTACCGCAGAAGCAAAATAGACAACAGTAATACATAAGACTACAATGTGTATTGATAGAATAAAGAGTCTTATTAGTCATGATACATGATATGATATCATGTCAAATGTACAAGTACATGTTAGAGAACAATGTATTGGACAAACAAAACATGAGATTGATACATGGAGACCATGGAATGGTAGTCAAAATCAGCTCTCATAGTGATAGTGGTGATTGTGGTTCTCAAACCTAAAGTCACTGCACTCATTTTATGTCAGTAAATGTATTTTGACTTCATCCAACGTGACCTTGAATAAGGCTTGCCATAAAGGTGATGCTCAGGTGCATTGTGAAACATTGGGATTGAGTGTGGGTGATGTAGATGGGATTTGTCCCTCCTACAGGAGATAAATATCCAAGCCACTTGATAAGTGAGACTGAGAAATGTATGGCCATACTCATGTGATTCAATATGTGATACATGAACTCACATGCATCTCAGACAGTCTACTCTAGTTCAAGGAACATGGATTGAACATTGAGAGGATGATGATTCCATGTCTTGAGTTCAATCTGGATATTAGAGATAAAGGTGTTGGTATGTATGTCCTGAGAGTGAATCATGTGATGATTGTGATGACATATTATGTAAAGGATTTGATTAATAATAAAGGCAATGTTCTGATTTATTTTATTTCACTTAGTTATGGGGCAATGAGGAAACATAATGAATGTATAAAGAATGAAATTACTCAATGACGTATGTCTTCAAGTTGATGACCAGAAAAATGAGATCATATGGATGTTAAGAGTATATACATTCTTGTTATTTCCCTAGTTAGATGTTATTGTGGAAGGTTAATAGACAACAATAGCACATAAGACTAGAATGGGGGTTGGTTGATGACGGAATCTCACCAGTCATGATATGTAATATCAAACCAAGCACACATATACTTGTTGGAGAACGGTGTATCATACAGACCCACCTTGAGAGTGATACATGGAAACCATAATTGGTGGTCATAATCATCTCTCATAGTGATGGTGGTGATTGTTGTTCTTAGACCTAAATTCACTACACTCATAACATCGATATACATTGACATCATCTACAGTTATCTTGAATAAGGGTTTCCATAAAGGTGATGATCGAATGTACTATGACACACAAGGATGACTGTGAGTGATGTTGATGGGATTTGTCCCTCCTGTAGGAGTTTGATATCATGGCCACTTGATAAGAGGGACTTAGAGATGCATGTGCATGCACATGTTATCAATATATGATATTGAGGTCACATATATCTCAAATAGCCTATTCTACTTCAAGTAACATGAATCAAACATTGAATGGATTACACTTTTCTGGCTCAAGTTCAATCCAGATTTCAGAGACAAAGGAATTACACAATCACTATAACACCAAACAATATTGTAGGTTGAAGTTGTTCTGAAACTTTTCAATTACTTGGGTAGAAAAGATGTGTTACTAGGTGTCACTCTGTACTTCTGATGTCATAAATGAGATATGGACATTCACTGCCCACATAACTTGGAATCTATAGGGTCACACACATAGGATGCACTTGGAATATGAGTTCATTTAGGAATATGGTTTTAGCTTGATTGCTAAAGTTAGATGTTCAATTCAAACAACATTGGTTAAATAATGATTGATTGAATAGTGAATAGACTGATTCTAGTATTGAACTGATCGTTTCAGTGTGTCAGGTCAATTAAACCCACTTTGGCAAGTTTTTATAGTGAACTGAATGGTTCAAGAATTGAAATGATCAGATCAGGTCCATAAACCAACCATATCTGTTTGTGGACTGAGCGGTTGGTGGATCAATTCCTTGATTGAAGGATCTGTGTTGACATCATGTTGTGCATTAAATTATATATTAATTGCCAACACAATTGTGATTGGGAAACATGATGGAATGACCAGTTCAAGGGTTGAACTGATCAACTCACATGCGAACTGATTAGTTCACTTGCGAATCGATTGTTTCCCTGCTCGCAGGTTGCAAAAATTTATGAAATTCCAGTCTCTTCCACTCCCACTCAGACTGGGAACCCTGACCCTCGCCCTCCTATAAATAGAGGGGTATAAGGGCTTCTCATATACAACTCAATTGCTTCTAACAATTATTTATATTCTCTGATTATGGTAACTGAGAGAACCCAAGCAAGTGCTACCTGTTAAAGGGAGGGATAGCAAGGAAGAACAATTGTGGGAGAGAAAGTTGGTGACTAGTATGCCAACATGGAGGGACAACTCCTTCTTATCCATTCTACTAGAATGACAAGAATTCACAGCGGTCCTTGTGGACTACTCTAGGGGTTTGGAGCTTTTCTCGATAGGAGGATAGTGTCAACTTGTTGTCTGTGGTGATCAACCACGATGCTGATGGAGAAGTTGTTCGAGTGTGATTTGCCGCACACTACAACGAGGGAATAGTCATTGGACCTTCTCCAAGACCATGTATGACCTCATAAACCATCCTTCCCATTACATAGTTATTGATGTGTTCTATTGGTTTAAGGGAATATGGTAGTTAAATGTTTTTGTTTCCACTGCCTGTTGTTGGTGTATTTCCCTACAATGGTATCAGAGCCACACTAATTTACTATGTTTTGGGATAATCGATATGATCAGATTTTTAGTTTTCACCTTTTTTTATTGCATGTGACGCAAATATTTAACATGATTAATCTTCTTTTCTGATTACATACCACATACGGTCCCAAGCTTTATATATATATATATATATATATATATATATATATATATATATATATATATATATATATATATATATATGCAATTTACACACGTCACCCAAAAAGCAAGTTTTGATGGTGGATGTGTAGCATGGTTATGACCAATAACCAAAATATTTGTGTGTGGTTGAATGGTTTGTTTTTTTCATGTTTTATCTCAGTTGGCATACTGAGACACTACCTTCTTCTTCCCAATGTAAAAGTATTATTCTTTCCTACGTATGCTCCCCTAAAATGTGACTTGAGGTTTCTCGTCCCCATGTAATAAGTTTAAATAGTAGTAGGGTAGTTTTTTTCTTATTACGACAAAGAAGATGATCAACATCAGGGAGCCAACTGCTTCATGAGATGAGTCGACCAACTAGAGGACTGAGGAGGGCAAACTACTGGAGGAGCGAACCGACGAGCTAGTGGAGCAACCATTCGTTTGGAGGTGTCCAAACATTAGTTGAATAGGAGGCTAGATGATCATTTTAGACCACAAATCGACATGCCAAGAGGTGAGTTGACCAGTTCAAGATTTGAACCGATCAACCCAGATTGGCATGCAAATATCTATACTAACAACATGATCTTGCATTAGATGTATACCTAGATGGTAGTAATTCCTTTTGGCTCCAAGGAATTACAGTAGTATGGCTATAACCATCACTAATGTTTTATATTTCATGTTTATGTTGTGCGATATAGCATGTAGATGATACATACTATATATATGTGGTGATTTGATAATGTATATATATTTATAAATATATAAATCCCTCAATCAGACATATAATTCTAAGATGTTTTCCATTAGCAACACACATGAAAAGCTTGATTGACCAAACGTAGGTTACGCCAAAGCGTGGTGCGTCATCCATCTCGTGGAAGTGTGCTAGTAGATATGTAGGTTTTTCCAAAGCCGGGTGCATTTCTATCGTGTTGGATTTTGGGATGTTCTTAAGTGTGTGTCCTTAATGAGATTAAGCACCTAGAGGCATGTAAATGATTATGGAAAGGATTTGTGCATACCATCTATCTAGTAATTGCATAAGATGCAGTTGTCACACATTGGCTACCTTAATGAATGATTATGGATGTTGGCGCTAGATGGGTAGTAATTGAATTATTTTGGATCTTGGCTCATTAGAAGTTCCTACGCTGTAATCTTCCAAATTGATAATTGAGGGTTTTCAATTTAAACAAAACAGTGGGAGTGATAGTTAATTAAATGCCTAATTAAACACCTTCAAATTTCTACAAATCAAATCATATAAAATTATGTTTTTGATAAAATTGCAGATTTCTCTTGTAGAATCAAATCGTAACACAAAAAAAACAAATTTTCTCTATCATCAATCCTTGAGAAGTACAAGTTGAATGGGAATAACTTCCACAATTGGTTCATGACACTGAGAATTATTCTCACACAAGAGTGCAAGCTCTATGTCCTAAGGACACCAATGCTAGAAGAACCTCTTCCCAATGCACTAAGGCTGCCAAGGATGCTTAGAATAACCATATTGAGGATGTTGTCAATGTTAAGTGCCTAATGTTGTGCTCCATGAACTTTGAGTTGCAGATACACACTAGTACATAACCAGCCTTTAGTGTCAGTTTTTTAAGGCCTTTAGTGTCAGTTCTTAAGTGACACCTTTGTGTGCGCCGCTAAAAGCCCAACCCTTATGCGTCGGTTCTCAAACCGATGCCAAAACCCTTCGCGTGCCATCGAAAATGCATCGAAAACACGCCAGTAGGGGGTATAGGCATTAGTTATTAGGTTCAAAACCGACACCACATACCTTCGCGCCACAGAAAGGGGGCCATATGGGGCACTATTAGCGTCGGTTTCTTAGTGATAACCGACGCCATCTCACCTGCTGCCACGGCCGTGCTGACTAGCACAGCCGTGTTGTCTGGCCTCTAGGGAAATCGACGTCGGTTACTAGTAGGGCAACCGACACTGTTATCCTATGTCGTCGGTTTTATACAAATATCTGACGCCTGTTTAATGTCTGGTCCGCTACCACGGCCGTGCTAGCCACCACGGCCATGGTGTCTAGCCTCATTAGGGAATTCGACGTCAGTTACTAGTATAGAAACTGACATTGTAACCATACATCGTCAGTTCTTTTCAAATAATCGACGCCGATGTTTTTTTTTCTGTCAGTCTGCAGACCTGTTGTGGCTAGTCACAGGATGAGAAACCTGCAGTTTATTTATGAACTACATGTTTTTTGACATCCATTGATATCAGCCAACAACAGGCCACAAACCTGCAAAATTAACATGATGGACAATATTATATATATGTGATTCACACTCGTGTATAAGAACATTTAATTCATATTATTTTTTTCATCACACGCAGGTAGAAACCAGTAGCAACCTACATTTCCATTTATTTCATCTCTTTTCACATTCAGACACATGTAGAAACATTCATGTATTGATGATTTTCACACACAATTCATAAAAATTCATTCACATTGTCATCATTGTCATCATTGTCAACAAAATCATATATTCAAAGAGCCATGAAATAGCAAAAGAAGCCACAATGAAGGGAAGCATAATGCAGATACAATACATAAAGTGTAGCACACACAAGTGTTTCAGATTCATATAACAACATGATAGACTAACACATATATAGTGCATAATAACAATAGTGTCAAATTTACATACAACACTATAGCTTAGTACATATATATAGTGGAACTAAGGTGACGATCCCACCTGCTAAAACAGGTTACTGAAAACTACATGTTACGACTGGGAGGTCGTGATTCAGCAACCATATGCATTAGCAGGAGGACAAATAGATTTCACCACGAGTTAACATTGAAGAAGGTTAGTAGACCTTCTTCAATGTTAACTTGTGGTGAAATCTATTTGTCCTCCTGCTAATGCATACGGTTGTTGAATCACGACCTCCCAGTCGTAACATGTAGTTATCGGTAACCTTTTTTAGCAGGTGGGATCGTCACCTTACTCCCTATATATATATATATATATATATATATATATATATATATATATATGGGTGTTCATTCATTGCCCGCGCGGGTAGCATGGATTTTCGCTACCCTACAGCCAAAAAAGTAACTCTCCTAGCTAAGAAAGTAATTCTGCTGTAAAAAAAGTAACTATGGTGTCAAAAAAGTAACTCTGATGGCCAAAAAAGTAACTCTGTACAAAATATACAACATATATATAAGGACGGGTTTTTTGATTTTGGAGGGGCAAATGATATTATTTTTGGCTAAAATTTTTTGGAGAGCTAGACAAAATAGTCCTCTACAATAACAAAAAAAATTTGAATAAAAGTGGTCAGAAGGGTGGGCGGGTAGCTACCCGCGCGGGCAATAAAGATGGGCCCTATATATATATATATATATATATATATATATATATATATATATATATATATATATATATATAACCTTAGTGTGGGATGCTTGCTTTCTCTCTTACTATTGCGCTTGGGATTTACAAAGCAATGTCGATGGCCTGCATAGCTATGTCATGGACGTCCTGCATAGCCTGTAGTCTTTGGCAAATGCCTGCAAATTAAATAGAATTGCTATTAACTAGTATCCTAAAAATTTGAAAAAGAGCACACTTACATAATATAATTATAAATGAACATATAGAAAGAAACCTCAGGGATATATTCTTAAAACTTACATTGTCAAGCAGTGAAAGCACGTCCTCACCCTCACGGTGATCATCAACATGGTCATCATGGGAACATAATAAAAATATAAACATCCATGCCTCTAATATTGTGATCTTTTATCAATTAACAATCCTTGATTATGATCCCCGCGAACATACAAGTCATTGTGATCCCCAGCTTCAATGTTTGGTGGTGTTGGCAACCCAACTGAGAATGGATTGGAGTCATCATACTTATCATAGTACTCTTCTTCATCTATAGGATCTTCAATGAACTGTCTCTTACCATGAAGAACAACTGACCATTTATCACTTGCAGGATCATCGATATAAAATACTTGTTTTGCCTGTGATGCCAATATGAATGGTTCACCCTTCTCGCCAATCTTTTCAAAGTTCACTAACATAAAACCCAATTCATCCACTATAACTCCTTTGTTGTTGTCAACCCAATTACATTCAAAGAGAGGAATTCTAAAATCTACATAGTCAAACTCCCATATGTCTTCAATGACACCGTAATATGACATTTTAGCTTCACGTGGACTTTTATCCTTTGCACTTACAAAAAACAATGAAGACGCTTGAAGGGTGACCCCACTATTTTGGATGACACTCTTATTATCTTGACGCTTTGTTTAATATGAGAAACCATTTATGTCAAACCCTTCATAAGACATAACATTCAATTTTGGTTTAAAGGTGAGGCATTTGATGGTTTCAGTAACATTATCTGGTGTTTAAGATAGTTGATGTAAGACTTTATCTTCAAACCACTTAATAAATATCTTGTTATGCTCTCTAGCAAGCCACATTGAATTGGATCGAGGATATTATCTCTTGATGAAATTGGTATGTTCCTCGATATAAACACTCACTTCGTCGATGTTGTGTAAAATATACAAGTGACCTTGCTCCAACTACTCATGGCTGATTACTTTCATCCGTGCTCCCAAAACTCCTTTGCCAAAATGCTTCTCAATATTCTTGTCATTCGCGGGAGTGTCATTACCACTCAGAAAGTCATTGCAAAAATCCATAACCTCTCTGACCACATAACCCTCAATAATACTCCCTTCAGGCCGATAACAGTTTCGAACATCACCTTTAAAAATGCTCGTGTATCGTTCAAAGGGATACATCCAATGCAAGAAAATTGGTCCCAACATTTTCACTTCCCTAGTCAAGTGGACAACACGATGTACCATGATATCAAAGAATGACAGAGGAAAATACATCTCAAGATGACATAGGGTAACAACCACTTCTCTTTGCAAATTATTGAGAGTATCAGGGTCAATAACTTTGCTGCACAGACTGTTGAAAAAGAAACAAAGTCTGGTGATTGCAAACCTTACATGATTTGGCAATATAGATCTAATTGCCACAGGCAATATTTGTTGCATTAGAATGTGACAATCATGAGATTTAAGACCTATAAACTTCAGATGTTTCATTGATACCAATGTACTGATGTTGGATGAGTAACCCTGTGGCACCTTAACATTTACCAAGCATTCACAAGCAATGCCTACATGGAACACAATGCCTACATGGACAGTAGAACCTATCTCCAGGTTGTTTCCTATGTTCCTCGAAAAATCTAACAAACTGATCAAGACCAGAAATAAACTCTGGGGTGCAGCGATTGCGAATGGACATCCATGATCTATCCATTCTATGATCAAAGAGAAAATAAGTATATATTACAACAAGATTAGGGTCTAGGGTAAACATATTAGAGTTTATGGTTAAAACTTTAGGGTTTATACATGTGATGTCATTCTTAAATGTGTACAACCTATCCCATTCTTGAACACCTAATCTCACTAGTAAGTGTATAATGTGTATTGGGTTTTCAAGAAAATTTCGGCAGCATTTCCCCGTTGTTCTCCAAGTACATATGTACTTAGAGAACAAACGGGGAAATGATGCTGAAATTTTCTTGAAAACCCAATACACATTATACACTTACATCCTAAGTGAGATTAGGTTTTCAAGAATAGTCCCAAACTGGGGACTATCCAAGATTTACTCCTAATGAGTAAATCTTGGACGGGTTTCTAGGCCAAAAAATACAACACCAATTCCATGTTCACAACCCCATTCAACACACAATTTCTTATAAAAACATTTGTGGACAGCCATAACAACATATCAATGCTTCCTAAATTAATCAACATTAATAGCTTATGAATGTTTAGATGCATTTAAATATAAAGCCCTAAATTTAAATAATGTGATGAATAAAAAATCATTAGATGAACAAGTAGATAAGTAAATACAAATTAGTATTTAAGTAAATACAAATCAGAGGGCGAGATAGAGGGTTTTTGGGGATGTTTACCTCTGTTTGAGCCCATTCGGGCATCTTGCTCTGGAGTAGGGAGAGAGGCGAGATGGATGGGTGCAGGAGGAAGACGAACAGGTAGGCAGAAGGCCGGCGAGCTCCTGAACCGTAATGGAAGTGATCATTGAAAAATACTAGACAATCATATTATTAATAACCAAGCCAATCATCAATTCTATCAAATAAACATTACATGTTTATAGGGATTATTTGTTAACATAGTTATAATAAGGATAAAAGAACATTTATAAAGACATTTATCAGTAATTTGTAACATAATATGATATGCATATTTCTTTTTGTTGTTTGGTTTCAAATGTGTCGTTAGATAGGATGGATTTGTGAATTTGGAACATTCATGAGAACACACACTTCAGTTAGAAGCATTCATGTAGCAACTTTCAGTTCCATTCATTAATCTCTTTTTACATCCACACACAGGGGTGTACCCCTAAACAATAACTAAACAAAGGGGTTGGTGTACCCCTAAACATGCACATAATTAAAATAACTATTAATACAGCCAAGTCTAGATAGATAGACAACTAAGTACTACACCAACATGGTCCCGCATCAGTAACTTCGAGGACTTATCATTGTGGCGATCTTCTCCTGAAGTTCAGAAAAGAAAGCAGCTATGAGTATTGATTGCTTTCATACAAAAATTGTAAACACAAATTTTTTGTCTTGACAATTATATTTGTTAATTGGACCTACCGTGGCCTTTTTGATGATTGTGTTGTGTCGCAGAGCTCCTCACTATATTTAGACAAATCTGAACTGACAGGGGCCTCATAATCAGATTCGTCCGAACTCGACCTGATATCCTCCACCGTGCGCTCATACCGCCGTAGATGATCGGGGGTCTCGCAGTTGATGTTGGTTATCCAAATGTTGATGGTATTATGGCCAACTGGATGGAGAAAAAGCCTGTCGCTATGGCCCACTAGCATCTTTCTAATCCAATCACGCCAACCAGATTTTAATACAAGATTTCCTGCCAAATCATACTAAACCTCGATAACATGTGAATAATTGCCAAAATTTAGGGCCACTTCACCAGGCCTGTAGTGTCTTCCTTTTAGAAAACACCAATGTTTGGGTATGGCCAATTGGTTTAAGGAACGATCATCTAGGATGATGTCTAATTGTTCTTCAATAGGGAACATTAACATTGACATAGAGGCCCAGTTCATAGTGATTGTTGTGGGTGGACAAAGACTGCATAATATTAGTATTAACAAAGTGTAAGTACATATAAGTTCCGCTCTGGCGATCGCGAAGGCGATCTAGGGTTCTGAGTGCTCGACCCTCCGGCTTGGGGGAGGAGGTCGGCTGCCTGTGCGTGGCCACCCTCTCCCCCTGGGCTTCCGTCGGTGCATGTCCACTCTACAGATCGCGCTCCTCGTCCGTTTGGCTTCTCTCCTCTCCATCGCCTTCTGCCTTTCCCCTTTCTGGCCGTCAGGGTCGGGTCTCCCGGTCCTCTGATACGGGAGTTGCAGGGTGAAGGGGCGGTGGCTTCCGAGCGGCAGCTTCGTCTCTGGCGCAACTTTTGCTTGGTAACGGTGTGGAGGCAGCCGAGTCTACGGAGTATGGCGTGTACCTGCCGAAGGCTAGCGTTTGTTCCCCTGTTTAGTGTTCTTTCTTTTCTGTCTGTTTGATTTCCCTTTTGTGCGTGTGTTCTTGGGTTCTAGGCAGGTTCTCTGCCTTCTAGTCACCGTTCTTCGGTGTTTGTCTGTCCTTTAGGGGGCTGTTTCTCTCTCCTGTTGTGAGAGTATCGTGATCTCCAACAGGTCTCGTTTTGCCTCAGGTTCGTTTGCTGCTCAAGCTGTTGACATGGATGGTAGAGATAACAATCGGATGGAATACTGGTTTGGTTCATCCCTTACACCGCTACCTAATGCTCAAGTTGAAGGCATCTCTCATAAAAGCTTCTTAAGTCAGCCTCGAAGAAGAGAGATCTATGCAGAAGTGTTTTATTCTCGTTCCAATATGAGTGGTAGTGGTTCTAAGTCTGTGTACCTGACTGTTGCTTGTTCTTGTGGTTGTTCTTCTCTACTTGTAGATGCCGTTTGGCTTGAGTAATGAATGGATATGTTTACTCTAAAAAAAGTGTAAGTACATATAAAGATGTTATATATTTTCAGAAAAAGTGTAAGTACATAAAATGATGTTATAAATTTTCATACTAGTATTTTCTATAATTTGATGTATCTTGGTATTTCATAAAATGAGGTGACACTTATTATCTATTTGTTTAATCAACACTCATATTTAGTTTTATGAGTACATGACACTATGTTTGAAATACTTTTTAAAAGGATAAAAGAACATACTTATAATAAGGACCCAGGCACATTCTAATCATTTTGAAGTGAATCAGAAATGAACAGGAGCCTGGGTCCTATCCACTAGTAACATCAAAAAAGTCAAACCTAAAACTGGAAATGAACACTACAAATTTTAGCACGATTGTGTATGAATGCAAAACAATATTGAACTGAATTAGGATCAATCATAGGGATTGGTTAACTAAATTATCATTGATATCTACATGTATAAAAAATAGGTTAAGGCAAGGTCAACACACATTAACAACACACATTAAAAAATAGGTTAAGCCAAGGATCAAAAAATAGGCCGACACTCCACGGGAAGTAAAAATTGTGTTACCAATTAGATTTATAATTTGGTATGGCAATTTCAAATTTCCACTAATTAAAAATAAAAATGCCTTTAATGTTATGTCCTTTTTAGAAACTCTATAATAGGTGGTCTAGAGGCATTTTAATAAAAAATGTGTATATATTAGAAAGATAGTGACTTTTTTTTATAAAAGCCACTAGAATAAATGCCTCTATTGGGAAATTTTGATGTAGTGGACAATATTATATATATGTGAGATCCAATATAAGGTTTCCAGGGAAGACACATATATACAAGGTTTATCCATGATATATGTTAAAATTAAGCATTTTATTTTTATCATATATTAATAATAACCAAGCCAATCATCAATTCTATTAAATAAACATTACATGTTTATTGGGATTATTTTTTAACATATGTTAAGGATGAATTGAGGATACAAACCTAGTCAATTGGAGGCTTTACCTCTAGCAGTGGCAGTGGGGATGATAATGCCAAGCTCTGGTTCCGGCTGCTGCTGTTGGCACTTGCCACTGGCACTGGCTTTGGCTCCAGCAGTAGGACTGCTAGCATGGTGGCTACTGGCACTGGCTTTGGCTCTGGCAGTAGGACTGCTAGCACCGACGAGAGGAGGACCGGCTGGAGGAGAGGACCAACGACGGTGGCAGCTCCACGAACGGCGAGCTCCACGGAGGCAGCGAGCTCCACGAACGGCGGCGAGCTCCACAAACGGCAAGCTTCACGACGGCGCTTCACGGCGGCGGCAAGCTCCACGGAGACGGCGAGCTCCACGAACGGCGACGATGGAAGTAGTAGTAGAACGGCATCGGCGAGCAAGGAGATCGGCGGTGGCAAGCAAGGAGAACACCGGAATCACCAGACCCCTAATAGCCCATTGAAATCACAGAGAGAAAGGGGAAGAGTCGGGCTCGCTCGTGCGATATTAAGTTAACAGTCGGTGTCAGTTATTCAACACAACCGACACATAAAACTAACAGTGTCAGTTAACAACACAAACCGACACCTGTTCCAAATAATAATCGTCGGTTTTAACTAGAAATAAACCGACGTCTATCTACATATGCCGATTAAAAAATTGATTCTCGATTAATAACCATAGTCGTCGGTTGTTTTGAAAATCCGATGCTCAAAGGGTGTGAAAAATTTCCCGCGAAGAGCACGGGAAAAACCATAAGTGTCGGTCATTGATGTAAAACCAATGATAAAAATGTGCCCAATTTCTATTTCGTGAATAACCTTTCATTGTCGGGTTTTTAGGTAATGACCGACGCCATATGTTAAATTTTTAGAGGTAATTTTTTCACTGGAAATTTTCAATTTGGCTGTTAATTTTCGGCGTCGGTGTGTTATTAAGTAACCGACACTGAATAAAAGCAATACCCGTGTCTGGTCGCCCTTCACAAATTGATGTCGGTTTATTTTATAAACCGACACTTTATTGTTTAGGTGTTAGTGTATTATTACAATCGACACCTTTAAAAGTGACGTTATAAGCCATTTCTGTAGTAGTGACAACATGATAACATGGATGTTATTGATATGGTCACACATCTTAAGAACATGTTCCAAGATCAGGAAAGATAGGAGAGATTTGATATCTCTAAGGCATTGTTCAAATGTAACATGGCAGAAGGAGATTTAGTAGGTCCTCATGTGCTCAAGATCATTGGGTATGTGGAGAACCTTTCTAGACTGTGATTCCTCTCGGTCAAGTGTTGGCCACTAATGTGATTTTGTAGTCTCTTCTAGAGTCATACAGTTGTTTGTCATGAACTACAACATGAATGACTTTGAGAAGTTGTTGACATAATTACTTGGCATGTTGAGAACAACTATGGCACAAATGAATAAAGACAAGCCCAAGTTTGTGATGATGATCAGCAAACCAAAGGGAAATTGTAAGGGCAAAGTCAAAGCTAAAAGGAGTTCTAAAGCTGGCCAAAAGCCCTAGTCTTCAATGCTCAAAACAAAGGGAGGTGTGAATAAGGGAGGCAATTGTCACCACTGTCACCAGCCTAGACATTGGAAAAGGAATTGCCATCTCTACCTAGAGAAATTAAAGAAGGAGGGGAAAGAAACATCTACTTCAAGTGTATACGTAATAAGATGAATTTGATTACTTCTTCATCATGGGTATGTGATATCAGATGTAGATTTGACATATATTTGTTGTGCATGATCTAACAAAGGTGTTGGTAAGTATGCCTAGAGAGACAATCATGTGATGATTATGATGGCATATTATATAAAGGATTTGATTAATAATAAAGGCAATCCTCCTATTTATTATGTCTCACTCAGTTATGAGATAATGAGGAAACATAATGAATGTCAAAAGAATGACATTACTCAATGATGTATCTCTTCGGGTTGATGACCTGAACAATGAGATCATACAAATGTTAAGAGTATATACATTCTTGTCATAACCCTAATTAGATGTTATTGTGGAAGGTTGATAGATAACACATAAGACTAGAGTGTGGGTTGGTTGATGATAGAATCTCATCAATCAGATATGTGATGTCAAGCCAAGCACATAGATACTTGTTGGAGAACAGTGTATCAGATACACCCACCTTGAGAGTGATACATGGAAACCAGAATTGGTGGTCATAATCATCTCTCATACTTATGGTGGAGATTGTGGTTCTTAGAGATGAAATCACTACAGACATCACATGTCGTTTAGTGTACTTTGACATCATCCATTGTGACCTTGAATAAGGGTTGCCATAAAGGTGATGATTGTTGCACTATGACACATGGGGATGACTGTGATTGATTTAGATGGGATTTTTCCCTCCTACAAGAGTTTGATATCATGAACACTTTATAAGCAAGACTGAGAAATGGATGTGCATGTACATGTGGATCAATATATGATATTGAGGTCACACATATCTCAAATTGTCTACTCTATTTCAAGAAACATGGATTGCACATTGAAAGGATGATGATTCCATGCCTTGAGTTCAATTTGGATATCAGAGACAAAGGAATTATACAATCACTATAACACCAATCACAAATTGTAGGTTGAAGTTGTTATCAATATTTCCAATTACTTGGGTAGAAATGATGTGTTACTAGGAGTTGATCTTTTCTTGTGATGTCATAAATGAGCTATGGACATTCACTGCTAATGTAACTTGGAACCTATGGGATCACACACATAGGATACACTTGGAATCTGAGTTCATTCATGAATATGGTTTAAACTTGATTATTACAGAGTTAAGTATTCAATTTTATTAGCATTGATTGAATATTAACTGACTGAATAGAGAACTGACCAGTTCAAGTGTTGAACTAATCATATAATTGTGTCATGTCAATTGAACCAATTTTGGAAATTTTGGATAATGAATCGATTGGTTTAGGAAGTGAACCGATCGGCTCAAACCCTTGAAGTGACTGTCTCAGGTTGTGAACCGAGCGCTTGGTGGATCAATTTGATTGATTTGAAAAATTTCTATTGATGTCATTTTGTGCATTAAATAGGATATTAATTGCCAATACAATTGTGATTGGAGAATATAATGAAATGACCAGTTCAAGGGTTGAACCGATCGGCTCATATGCCAACTGACCGGTTCACCTGTGAACCGACCATTTCTCTGCTCACGATTTGTAAAAATTTGTGAAATTTTAGTCCCTTTCACTCCCATTCAGAATGGGAACCCTGACCCTAACCCTCCTATAAATAGAGGGGTACAGGGGGATTCCTGTACACAACTCAATTGCTTCTAACAATTGTTTTTCTTCTATGGTTGTGGTAACCAAGAGAACCCAAGTGAGTCTTACCTATTAAAGGGAGGTATAACAAGGGAGAACTATTGTGGAAGAGCAAGTTGGTTACCAGTACACCAATGTAAGGGGACAACTCCTCCTTGTCCATTCTACTAGAACGACAAGAGTTCTTGGGGGTCTCTATGAACTACTCTAGAGGCGTGGAGATTTTCCCTCTAGGAGGACATTGTGAACCTATTGTCCATGGTGATCAACCAGGAGGCCAATGCAGACATTGTTTGAGTGTGACTTATCATACACTATAATGAGGGAATATTCACTACACTTTCTCTAGGACCAGGTAAGACCTTGTAAATCATCCTTTCCATTACATTATTATTGACATGTTCCACTAGTTTAAGGGAAAATGACAATTAATTTTTTTTGTTTCTACTCCTTGTTCTATCGCCATCTTTCCCTACAAAAGGAACTATACAATCATAGTAACACTGATCAAAGAACGTAAGTTGAAGTTGTTCTCTAACTTTTCAAATTTCTTGGGTAGCAATGATGTGTTGCTAGATACCGTTCATTGCTTGTGATGTCATAAGTTAGTTATGGACATCCACTGCCAATGTAATTTCACTAGTAACAATTGGGCCATTATTCATGAGTGAGTCCTATCACAAACCCCTCTCTACAGGCCCTCACAAATAGGGACGGTTATGAGTTTGGCCCTCACAAATGGTCTGTGAAGAGAACTCATGTGACAAATACCAGTGGCCCTCACGAATACAATTGTCACAGACCAACTGACCCTCAAGAATGTTATATTGAGGGACTATTTAGCCTTCATAAATACATTTTTGAGGGACTATTTAGTCCCATGAATACATTTTTGAGGGCTTGTTTAGTTCTCATAAATACATTTTTGAGGGACTTGATGGTCTTGGAGAATATGTTTTGAAGGGCTAATGCCTTCATTAATATTATTTTTGAGGGGCTATGTGGTCGTCATCAATGCAATTGTGATGGCCAATCTGGATCTCATTTTTGAGGGACTAAAGACCTTCATTAATACATTTTTGAGGGATTATTGTAAAAATAATGGTTATTGATTTATTGAATGATTTGTTGAATGTTAATAATTTTAAATGAAAACTTTTTATATATAACCTTAAGTAATATTTTAATAATATTCACATGACAACATAAGAAGATTCAACACCAAAATGACACATAAAAATGTTAAATCACCTCAAACTAATTTCTATTATTGAAGCAAAATATTATCCATACAATGCGTGATCAACGTTGATATAAATAAAGAATACATACAGTTCTAAAATTTGAGATTGATGACAATCAACATATCATGCTAGAAACTCTTAAGATCTATAATGTCTCCATATTCCTTCAAATGGTGTGGTTCTCTTCATCAATGCCATGCCTCATACAGTTGGGTACTTGAGTATTCTTCTCCTAAAAATGACAAATCATTATATTAATAGAATTTAAAGTTTATACATAAATCATAATACAACAAACAAGCCAAAGAGATGGCACCCAGATGGTAAAAGTACTAATGTAAGACCGAGAGGTCTCAAGTTCGAAACCCCCCGGCCACGGGATGAATGAATGGCCATTTTTTTAAAAAAAATAATACAACAAACAACTTACCCTTATATTTCAGTTCTGGTTTACTCCAAGGTGCATTGTCGGTCGAAATCCATCATTAAAAGCAATTCTACCATATGAATATAAATACAAAAAGGAATCAAAGTGACTGTGAAGTCGAGATAAATGTAAGAGAACCAACATAGAAGCAACATGCACCCGTAAACTAAAATTATGGTTGAACTCAGTAAATAGTACATAATTAAAAAAAATCTCAGTGGGTTATATGCCTATATCTCTGTTGACTACACTTAGGGTGTGATTGGTTTGGTGTAAATGCAACTTTTTAGTAATTCATTTTCCCATAACTGAAATTGAGTTCCAGAAAAAGGAGTTCCAGTGATTGGTTTAAAATTTGTGTTTTCTCAAAAATCTGGGTTTTCCATCCAACAGCTTGAAGGCACTACATCAAACCTGATACAAAATGTCTTTGCCATTACATCAAATAACTTCAGAACATCAAAGATCTGAGTAAATAAAATGACCAATGCAGTTCTCAATTAGACCAAACTTCTTTTATTATTTATGTCGTATTTGTCAACCAACACAATGGTGCCTAACAAATGATGCACATTTTCGTTGCTTCCTGAAACAACAAACAACGAACACGTCAAAGAGGAAACTTAATGTTCGTTTGGAAAAGTGTTCTATTATGTCCGGTAGGGAGGGATGTCCGCACACAAATCCTGGCAGAGCATGATAAATACAAAGCATGCCGCTGCAAAAATGGAATTTTTTATAATACTCAGACGATCAACAACATTTCTGATCGAGCAATCCCCACTTGGTAGTGTGTACGCAGTAGAGAGTGGCAGCCTTGAATGCTTCTCCGAACACTATGCGCATATGCCTTTGGCATTCATCTGTGACGAGGTAGGAATATGCTCTCAAGGGTGACCAGACCGGAGAACGAAAATTGTTGCAGAAGGTGGTCTTCACAGGAGCAGCTGAGGGCGCTGTCGAAGTAAACATGAGTTGGAGATGAAAATTACCATTAGAACCCCAATTTAACATTAGAACTCCAATTACTGCAGTAAGCTATTGCTTCCACTCTAGAAACCACCCCCTCTCTCCCTCTACAACCTCTTAACACCTACACATTCTACTCTTGAACCATCTTCAGCACAACAACAAGCTTTTACTTCCACATCATCCAACAACCACCCCAAGAAACCACCTCTACATCAGCAACATGCTACTACTTTCTCCCATCTCCTAGAAACCACCTACAAATCTATAGACCACCCAATCTTCCTTCTTAACATCATCATCTCCTAGCAGCATGCTACTACACGCCACCACCAGCCCACACCATCAACCACCACCAACATCCCACACCACCAGCCACCACCAGCACCTACACATCAGCACTCCCACCCACCAACCAACACCACCACCACCAACCAACATCCACCACCACCAACCAGCATGCCACCATCCACAAAATAGCACCAACAGTAGCAAATTGCTGCTCCATACATCCTCCACACACCAACACACCATACATCAACCACCATCAACCAACAACACCAATGGCTACCACCAACCAACACCCAACAGATACCACCTCACTCCCCCACCAAACAACTATCTAACACGACAGTCACAGAACCACCAACACTCACAGTACCACCACAAACCTCCACCATTCAATACCAAGCACAGCAACAAGTTGCGCATGGTTCAATTTCAATTTGAAGTTGCTCAATTATTTTGTACACACATATCAACCGATTCAAGATAGACTATCTATTTTTTTCCCTTGATTATCATCTATACACATATCATAACAAGAATGGGCTGGTTCATATTGTAGTTGGGCATTTACTGAGGGAAGAAGTTGTTGCTGGAACAGAGAATGGGAAATGAGCCAAAGAATATATGGAAAAAGGGTCATTAGTCCCTGATGAAATTGTTGTCATGGTATACCTTTTGTGAATATGCAGTAGTGTTGCTTTTCTAGTCACTGGCCTTGAATAAAACTATCGGGACATATCGTTAAAATCATTCAACTTTCAGATGGCGAAGGAGCGCTTATTTCAACCAGATGTGCAAGAAAATGGATGGTTGTTGGATGGATACCCTAGAACTTTGGGAGACAGAGTTCTTCAATCCCTGTAAGCATACATCTGACATGTTGATCTATATATACCTGTAAGCATACATAGCTGATCTATATATACATGCAAGTGTATATCATGACATCCCATTGATGGCCTCACCTTTTTAGATATGGGTGAACTAGTCGTGATCTATATATTACTTTTATGTTTAATCTATTTTCTAGTATATACTTATTTTTGTGAGACATGAAATAAGGACTTGCTTGATACTTACACATGTCCACACCATTTAGTCGTGATGGAAAAATTAAGTTTTTACAGGTCAATTCCCAACTCATTAGTAATAGTCTGGAGTAACTAAGTGTCAATCAAGCACCCTAATCAAAAGCTAGAACTACAATATAAAACTAATATTGAACACAAGAGAGGAAATATAATATTGAATACCTCATTTAAACATTGAGTTCTTGGTGTGAAAGACACCAATGAAGATGTGCTTGGTGTGCTCTGCATTTGAGGATGACTTTGTCGATTATTACCAAAAGTAGGGCTCCAACTTTCAACTGTAGCCTTTAATAAAGTGTACATGTTAATATTCTTATGTGTATGAATATTGAAAATAACCTATAGCTGTTATGAGTTACCTATGGCTGAAAGATTAGTGGATTTCCATTGCTATCACTTTACATGGGAGCCATGAATCCAAAAGAACTATAGTCAACCCCTTGTGTGGAAAGCCTGCCTACTCCATTCTCCCTTGAATTGCCTTGTATGGAAAGCATGCCTACTCCAATCTCCCTTGATATGCTTTGTCTAGAAAGTCTGCCTAAGCCATCCCCGCTTGAATTATTTTGCCTGGGAAACATGCCTACATATGCACCACCACTTGTATTTTCTTGTATGTGAAAAGAACCCACACCCAACCTATTTGTGCCACTTTGCATGTGTAAGACACGTGCAGTAGTATGATTGGGGTATTCAGCTGCACAATCAATATTAATACTGCCATCCTATAACAAATAGATCAACAATGTCAAAAAAATATATATATTACATTGACATAGACAACTAAATCTAAGTTACCTGTGATTGATTATACCAAGTCATTATTTGGGAGACAGAGTTCTTCAATTCATTTACTGTTTCTTCATGTTCCTTAAGTTTATCCTAAAATAGAAAAAAATTACAAACATCGATCTAATAGACTAGTTGTAACTAATAGTTCAAGTTTAGTTTTAATCCAACATACATACTTTGCATTTCTTTCCTTAAGAATCATTTCATATCTTATATGGGCAACTTTTCCCCTATGTCCTATCTTTTATGCCCAATTCCAACACCTCAGATCCTAGCCTTTTTGGAAGGATTTAAAACTTGCAAATAAGTTTCACGTGTTAGATTATCAACACTTCTAGGATCTATTTCTTCTTGGTTTGCTACTTGGTTTTCCACAATATCAGAGATTTCAAGTTGTAATTAGAAAGCATCATAAAAGGAAAGCTTAAATTGAGATATATGAGCATATGTATCTTTGTAGACATCATAGGAAAGAAAATATTCATTTTCTAACCACTTGTGGGCTTTTGTCGTAAACTTTTTCCAAAAAATTGTTAAGAGGCACAACAGGTTGATCTTCATTGACCTACACCTGATAGATTACATAATCATTGTCCATGTTATATGTTCAAATCCTACTAAGAATGACAAGTGTCCATTATTATTACCATTTCTGCCCGATAACAACTCCATGGCTTTGATCTTGTGGTATGACCCATCACTTTTTTTGCTTTGTTTGCCTTGTTGATCTCGGAAATTTTCTAAACCATAAGAAACATATAATTATAAAAAATAGATAGGTATACATGCAAGTTATATGAAACCATTGTACCTTAGACTTCTCGGTTCCCCATTCTTTAACAAGATTTTTAAACTGTTCCATATCTATGGAAGCATTTTTCTCAACTTTCTTCATCATCAATTCTGGTTCAATCTTGTACTTTTCATAGTAATCTTTCTTTACATGTGCCCTCCACACTGATATCCCTTTGCTAATGTGTTCATCAATGTGATTCCATGCATTAGGGTGACTGCCTAAATTGAAGTATTTCTAAAAACATAGAAAATATTACTTTAGATATAATAATCATACAATTTGTTGGTCTTTTTATGAAAAAGATTACCGCAATAAATGATTTTCTCTCTGCAAAAGCTTGTTGTGGTTGTTCGTTCCAATTCAAGTCTATATGCCATATGTGTGGTTTCCTTGCTAGCATATGACAATAACGATTCAATTTGGCACCATTCTCCCCAATAGCATTTCCTTCATTATCCCATTGGACCTTGTGTTGTGGCTCCCCTTACTTAGGAAGTAGGCTTTGCTTAATTGTAGGCCTACGTCCATACTTCCTATTCTCCTATTCATCCTCAACATTTTCTTCAACTGTTACATCATTTTCAATATTGTTGGACAGTAGAGTAGGTTCATCCTCACAATTTTCTACAATTGTGGAGGGAGGGACAGTAGAAGGTTGACTGGGTGCGATGTTACAACTAGATCTAGTTATTCTTATTCCTATCATCCTTTAATTGACAAGAAAAAAAATTAGATTATTAGTGCAGATGTTACAACCTCACCTTTCGGTAACCCCCAATTAAGGGAGACCAAGAGGTTGAAGTCACACCCATAAATTCTGGATCAAAGGTTCAACATATAACCAAAAACAATTATTAAATTATAACAGACTATACTAAAATATGGTAATAAATTTTTTTTGCATACCTTTGAAAAGTTTGGAATAAACTAAACTTCTAACCACAGCTTGAACTATTCTAACTAATTCCTCCTTATTCATTAATTCTTGAATTCACAATGTGTCGCTTTACTATTTGTACTTTTTAGATTTGTACCTAAATCTCCGACAAACAAAACGACAGTCAGCCGAAGCTGGTATGTGGAGGAAGCAGATAATGTTCAACTATGTTAACAATATAATCACTCAATTAATCATTTAACAATCAAGATTACGTTTTAAAACCATACAACTCAATCCATACATATTCTCGAACTTTGGGCTGTCCCTGCAGTGGACATGGATATCACCTCGCTTTTAGGTAATAGAGTCGCATGGAACTACCCGAAGATAGCCCAATATCTAACTCAATGTGACTTGATGGTCCTACCTCAATGGTAGACATGTACTAAGTCATCTATAGACCTGATGGACCAACCCAATAGGTAGCCATGTACTAGGTCATCCATAGACCTAATGGACCTACCCAATAGGTACCCATGTACTAGGTCATCCATAGACCTGATGGACCTACCCAATAGGTAGCCATGTACTAGGCCTTTCTCTAACCTGATGGACCTACCCATAGGCAGCCATGTACTAGGTTAGCTATAATGCCACAGAGAGAACCAGGATCTGAGTTTGTAGGCATATACATTATGTGATAGTCATAGTAACTTTATAATTGCAATATGAACATCCAAACAGTTTAGTTGCATTCAATGCGATTAAACATTCGGGAATCCATCGGGAAACTAGAGCGGTTATTCATAATTAACCACATACCTTTGGTTGTAGATTTAAAGATAGAATCAAATATGCAGAGAAACCCAATAAACAAGCAATGAGGAAGAGAAATCCTAAAATAAAAGTATAATTTTCCTTTTATTAATATTTATCCAATTTTCATCACATTACTTAGGATTTCTATTCAATTTTTGGGTTTTCTTGAAAATTAGAGTTTTGCTTTTCCTTCTTAGATATTATGAACCCTAAACCATCAAATATACCCAAAACCTTTAAATTATCTCCTTTTAATATTCCTAACAGCTTTTGGGATCATTATCTAGCAATTTATCAAAATAACAAGGTTTCCACCTTCTTTTACCCTAAATTAGGGTTTTCATGTATATTATCTTCCATATAAACCCTAATTTATCCATATTGGTATTCAAAACAGATGGAAACTTCATCTTATTAATTTATAGGTTCATAATCCTCAACTTAACTCATTAACTTACAAAGAAACATCTTTTATATGCAATTAGGGCTTTCAATTAGCTTGAAATGCATTTTACTAGAAAATTAAAGTACTTTTACAAAACGAACTGGAATCAGGTTCTAAAATCATTTTTAGCAGATTCCTTGCATTTTTCTACCCAACTTTCATATATAAAGTTCTTTTATACGAGTTTCCTAGCTATTTCTATAATTTTAGCAAGGAAAAGCTATTTTCTGAATTTAATTGATCAGATAGGATATTTACCGAAAATCCCGAGTCGTTCGATCGGTGCACCGATGAACCTTGTCCGGATCTGACGTTCCACGTCAAACACCCCCACTAGCAGCACGCTTCTTCTATCGATCGTCAATGTCGCTCAGGTCCACGGTAGACCCTAATCCAACCACTGGCGTTGAAGTGCTCCACTCAGCGAGGCACGCGCTTCCTGAGATCGTTGGATCTCGAGTCGGCCCACCGTGCTCCCCGATCTAACGCCTCCTGCTCGTCGTCCCCTTCCTCTTCCTTCTAACAAGGATGCGCAGCGGCACCGCGGCTGGGGCTCGCCAGAGCTAGGTTAATCGAGCATGAGGGGGAGTTCAAATGCTAATGGAGTTGCCGTATGGGTTCGCGAAGGTGCACTGAACTATGAGAACCCCTATTTATAGGGTGTGAAGGCCCCTCTAGGGTTCCCCAACCCTGCTTCCACCTCAGTCCACAGCCCAATTGGGCATTCTGGGTACACGCCACGAAAGTTGGCAAAACCTAGGTCTAGATTCTTCGTCAGGGTCTCCCGAACTCAATGGGACACAGGACCTGAGTGCACATGCACTGTAAAGATCAGCAAAACGAGGGGAAAATCCCCTGTATCAGTGCTACTATCCGAGTCCCTTTGGGACTCTAGACGATGAACCCGATCGGTTGGATTAAAATCCAACGGTCACCATTACACGCGTTCAAACCAAAAAGGAAAAGGATTCCCAAATATTTGAATTATCCTCCAACTTAATGATAATCTTGGAAAAATCATATCTCCCAATTCTTAATTTTGTTTTTATTCAAATTTTGAGGAAAGTTCATTCATGCCTTTATCTTTCATTATGCAAAAATTGAAGTTATTACCCAAAGGAAACGAGCCCTTTACTTCAGTTTCAAGTTATCCCTTATTTAATTGTATTTTCCACATATTCTTTATTTCCTTTGCCATTATCTAATTATCCTGAGTTCTTGAACCCCAAGGAACCTTTATAACTCGAAATTCTATTTTGGGAAAATATCCTTCAGCCTAAAAGTCATTTCTATTTATTTTCCTCATATATTCCTTTATTAAATGGAATTCCTTTTTCATTTCTTTTTGTTTTTCTTTTAATCCTTTTCTTTTTCTCCTTCAATTGGGCTCAATGACCAAAAAGGCCCAAAAAGAAAACATGCAAGCTATTAAACACAAAATCCATTCAAATTAATTCATCACATCAACCATGGATTCCATTTATATTTAAAAATAAGATTCACAATTTCATTACATATTTTGGAAAAATTGAGGTTATAACATCCTCCCCTCCTTATAGGAATTTTGCCCTAAAAATTCATCAATCAAGCAAACAAATCAGGATATGCTTTTTCCATGTCTGTCTTCAGCTCCCATGTGGCCTCATCCTCTCCATGGTGTTTCCAAAGAACCTTTACCATATCTATATTCTTATTTCTAAGCTCTTTTACCTTAGTATCTATAATACACAAAGGTAACTCAAGATAAGACAACTTTCCTTGAAGCTCAATAGGTGCAATGCTCAACACATGGCTCGGATCTTGCACATATCGCTTCAGATTGGACACGTGAAACACATCATGCATCATACTATATTGAGGGGGTAACACCAAATGATAAGCCACCTCACCAATCCGTTCTAATACCTCAAACGGACCCACATATCAGGGACTCAACTTTCCTCTATTTTTAGCTATAGCTCGGAGCGGTCAGATTTTCAGAAAAATATGCTCTCCCACAGTGAAATGCACATCAGTCCTCTTCGCATCAGCATACGACTTCTGTCGATCCTGGGCTCTCTTTAGCCTTTGCCTGATCAAAGCGACTTTATCAGCATACACTTGGAGTTCATCTGACCTCAACAAGGTCCTCTCACCAACATCATCCTAGTGAAGTGGTGACCGACACAGTCTCCCGTATAGAGCTTCATATGGAGGCATCCCGATACTGGCTTGGTAACTATTGTTGTATACAAACTCATCTAGAGGTAAGTACTGCTCCCATGATCCACCCCAATCGAGCACACAAGCTCTCAAAAGATCCTCTAAAGTCTGGATTGTCCTTTCTGACTATCCATCTGTCTGGGGGTGATAAGCGGTATTGAACTTTAACCATGTACCAAGTTCCTCTTGAACCTGCTTCCACAGTTTGGAAGTAAACAGTTTGGAATTCACAACTCAGCTAAATCTGACACTTTGGCAGTGGTTTTCAGTGCAAGGAAGTGTGCTGACTTGGTAAGGCGGTCCACCACAACCCATATCACATCATGGCATCTCTTGGTCCGAGGTAAACCCACCAAAAAATCCATGGTGATCTGATCCCATTTCCATTCCGGAATCTCTATAGACTGTAAAAGTCCAACGGGTCGTTGATGTTCAACCTTCACCATCTGGCACGTAAGACAACTGGCCACATAAGCTGCAATGTCTCTCTTCATTCCTGGCCACCAGAAAAACCTCTGCATGTCCTTAAACATTTTGGTAGTCCCGGGGTGTACTGTGTACTTAGAACCATGAGCCTCTCATAAGATGCGTTCTTTCAGGGGTGAGTCTTCAGGAATCCATATACGATTCTCGAATCTGATCCCTCCATCTACTCCCAAAGAAAGGTGGGTCTGAGGCTTCTTCATCAAACCCCTCATCTTGTCAAGTTCCCTACTGACCAACTGTGCTGCCACAATTTCACTCAACAAATTAGACTGTATCTGGATGTTGGCCAAACGAACTCGATCATCTAACGGTTGAGGAGACCATTTCACCAGCTCTTATAAGCTCTTCCACTGGCTAGATAGAACAGCTGCACACCTGAGCTTTTTCTGACTCAACGCATCTGCCACAACATTTTCCTTCCCTGGATGATAGACAATGGTAAAGTCGTAATCCTTCATGTATTCCATCCATCTTCGTTGTTGTAGGTTTAAGTCTTTCTATGTCAGAAGGTACTTTAAGCTCTTATGGTCAGTGAAGATCTCAAAAGTAGCACCATACAGGTAATGCCGCCAAATCTTCAAGGCATGAATGATAGCAGCCAACTCTAAGTCATGCGTCGGGTAATTCACCTCATTAGGCTTGAGTTGTCGGGAAGCATATGCAACCACATGTCGATTATGCTCCAACACACAGCCAAGACCCATTTTGGATGCATCGGTGAAGATCATGAAACCCTCATTGCCTGATGGTAGAGTCAAAACTGGTGCAGTGGTCAACTTTTCCTTCAGTTCTTGAAAACGAGTCTCACAAACATCAGACCACACAAACTTCACATCCTTACGAGTCAACATAGTCAAGGGCAAGGCAGTCTTTGAGAAATCTGAAATGAAACGCCGATAGTATCCTGCTAACCCCAAGAAGCTTCGGATCTCGGAGGGGTTCTTCGGTGTAGGCAAGTCTCGAACTGCTGACACCTTGGTTGGATCCACGGCGATTGTTCCTCCTGAGATGATATGTCCAAGGAACATGACTCGGTCTATCCAAAACTCGCATTTTGAGAATTTCCCATAGAACTTCTACTTTCTCAGGATATCAAGGACTTTACTTAGGTGGTCTTAGTGTTGCTCTAAGTCATTGGAATAAACTAATATGTCATCTATGAACACTATGACAAATGAGTCAAGGAAGGGTTGGAACACACTATTCATAAGGTTCATGAACACACTGGGTGCATTGGACAACCCAAAAGGCATAACCACAAACTCATAACGGCCATATCATGTTCGAAAAGTTGTTTTTGGAATGTCCTCACTCTTGACTCTCAACTGGTGGTAACCCGATCTTAATTCAATTTTGGAAAAGACTCGAGCAGACTTCAACTGGTCAAATAGGTCATCTATTCGGGGTAAAGGGTATTTGTTCTTAATGGTAGCTTGGTTGATCTTCCGATAGTCTATACACATATAGAGCGAGCCATCCTTTTTCTTTACAAAAAGGACTGGAGCTCCCCATGGTGATGTGCTAGGGCGGATAAAACCCTTGTCTAGCAATTCCTGCAATTGTTTCTTCAACTTGAGCAACTCTACAGGGGCCATTCTATAAGGTGCACGTGAAATAGGGCTTGTTCCTGGAGCTAGCTCTATGGAAAAATCCACCTCTCTCTCGGGAGGAATCCCAGGTAGATCATCCAGAAAAACATCTGCATAGCTCTTGACTACCTCTATTTCCTCTAAGGGTTGCACCTTGGGTTTGGGCTCGGTAACAACTGCTAGGAAAGCTTGACAACCTTTACTCATCATCCTTTCTGCCTTCAAGGATGACACATACAAGCTGGTGGTGGCATCTTTCCTACCTCTAATGACAAAAGGTGGGTGACCTGGTTCCCTAATGATCACTTTCTTTTCCCTACAGTCAATTTGGGCCCTATAGGTATAAAGCCAATCCATTCCAATGATCACATCGAAATCATTCATGTCAAGAAGGATAAAGTCTGTAGGAAACTCATGATCTCGATATTTCACAGGTATCACCGGAGTTTTCAAAAGAGAGGTAAAGATTCGACCACTTGGGGTTGTAACATCTAAGACATATTCTAAATCCTTGATATCCAAACAAAGCATAGTTGCAAGATTCCTCAAAATGAAAGTATTAGTAGATCCAGAGTCAAATAATGCTTTTACATTAAGTCCCATGACTTCAAGCATGCCTACATTATTGTTCACCATACATTAGACCATTACATGCTTAGCTTTCAAAACATAAAGAAAAACTCTAAGGGTTATTACCCTCAATCAACCGATTAGCATTAGCTTGAGCTTCTTCATTGTCAATAGCGAACACTCGAGCTTGTCTTCTTTCTCCAGCAGGTGGGGCCACAGCTACCGATGGGGCTGCTACTGGTGGGGCTGCCACTGGACCTGGTCCTTTTGGTGCTGGTAGGGGACAAGCAGTCAGGATATGCCCCTCTTGCTGACAATGAAAGCAGACCTTCTTCTTGTGGCGACACTCACCAGGATGCCATTTTCCATAAGAGCGGCATCGCGGTCGGTTGTGTTCTGGATGGGGTCTTCCTTTTCCTTCATGTCTTCCCTTGGCTTGATGACATCCTGGACCCTTCTTATGATGATTCTTCTGACCTCGAGTTACCTCAGTGAAACCCAAATACCCCTTGGGTGGAAGCTGAGCAGGCATCACAATACTTTCCATGTCTAAGGCAGTGTCGTAAGCTTCTGTGAAGGTTTTAGGTTTGCTTGCCATCACATGAGGCTTCAGGGCAGGGTGAAGATGCTCTATGAAGTGATCCACCCTCCTTTCCTCATCCATCTTGTACCCAAAATGTTCCAGGATTCGAAACTTGTGCCCAAAGTCTGCCATAGAGGAATTTCCTTGAGTCATGTTAGTGAATTCCCTTTCCTTTTCTTTCTTATCTGCAACAGGGACGAATCTAGAAGTGAAGATGGTCTTGAAATCAGCCCATGCCATTGGTTCCTCAGTCAGATCTTGACCTGTGATGTGAGTCTCCCACCATATCTTAGCTGCTCCTTCCAGAAGGTGAGCAGCAAAGAGGACCTTCTTGCTTGGCTGTACTTCAAGCATGTGGAAACCATTCTCTATTGCAAGTATCCAAGCTTCTCCTTTATCAACCACCTCAGTATTATCTTCTCCCCAGAACTTTTCTATGTTCAGCTTGACAAAGTCTAGGATGGTGGCTCCCACACGTGGACGAATAGGGTATGGTTCACCATTCTCAGCTCTAGATATGTCTAGAAGGGCCAAAGCATTAATAGCCTTTGTCAACTTCCTCTGTTTCTCCATCCACAAGGTATCAGGGGTATGGATCATCATGGTCAGTTCTGGATCATCGTCTTGGTCCTCATCCATCTTGGCTTCTTCCTCATACACATGTTGCTCTTCATATCCTTGATCTTCTTCTTGGTTCAGGTTACAAAATGGTACCGGGTTAGGGTTAGGGACCTCTTGAGTGACTTCTTCAGGCCTCTTCCTCTTCTTAGAGGATCCACCATCATGGTTCCTATTCCTCTTTTCAGAAGACCCCTTTCCTTTACGGGGAGGCCAGACACTCCTAACCAGATTCCCAGAGCCCTCAGGAATAGCAACAGTCTTTGTTTGTGCCATCTACATAAGCATAACAAACAAACCTTTAGTTTTATCATAAAACTAGTTACACTTATGTTCAGTGATATCTCATTACATATCTTTTGTAAATTTAATGGAGGATTCTTAAACCCTTAACTTACTTTCCCATACCACATGAGTGTGGAGGAGAGAGAGAATCCCACTCTTAAATCCTTAATAGAATATGTGGTGAGAAGGGACGAATAAGATGAGAGAGTCCTAAAGTTATCTTATTTCGAATCATACCCTAAGACTTTGGCCAGGCAGTCACACGGATCCGGGAGTCCTCGTATTCCGACTAGAGGTGCGGAGGAAAATCTTGCCAGCCCGCGGTCGTGATCCTTTTCTAGACACCTCTGTCTTTCGGATACTCCTCTAATAACTCCCTCGGGTTCTATGGAGTTTGTCAAATCTAATAATTATTGATGGTTACATGAGGAACCTAGGCTCTGATACCAAGTGTTACGACCTCACCTTTCGGTAACCCCCAATTAAGGGAGACCAAGAGGTTGAAGCCGCACCCATAAATTCTGGATCAGAGGTTCGACATATAACCAAAAACAATTATTAAATTCTAACAGACTATACTGAAATATGGTAATAATTTTTTTTTTGCATACCTTTGAAAAGTTTGGAATAAACTAAACTTCTAACCACAGCTTGAACTATTCTAACTAATTCCTCCTTATTCTTTAATTCTTGAATTCACAATGTGTCGCTTTACTATTTGTACTTTTGAGATTTGTACCTAAATCGCCGACAAACAAAACGACGGTCAGCCGAAGCTGGTATGTGGAGGAAGCAGATAATGTTCAACTATGTTAACAATATAATCACTCAATTAATCATTTAACAATCAATATTATGTTTTAAACCATACAACTCAGTCCATACATATTCTCGAACTCTGGGTTGTCCCTGTAGTGGATATGGATATCACCTCTCTTTTAGGTAATAGAGTCGCATGGCACTACCCGAAGATAGCCCAATATCTAACTCAATGTGACTTGATGGTCCTACCTCAATGGTAGCCATGTACTAAGTCATCTTTAGACCTGATGGACCTACCCAATAGGTAGCCATGTACTAGGTCATCCATAGACCTGATGGACCTACCCAATAGGTAGCCATATACTAGGTCATCCATAGACCTGATGGACCTACCCAATAGGTAGCCATGTACTAGGCCTTTCTCTAACCTGATGGACCTACCCATAGGCAGCCATGTACTAGGTTAGCTATAATGCCACAAAGAGAAACAGGATCTGACTTTGTAGGCATATACATTATGTGATAGTCATAGTCACTTTATAATTGCAATATAAACATCCAAACAGTTTAGTTGCATTCAATGCGATTAAACATTCAGGAATCCATCGGGAAACTAGAGCGGTTATTCATAATTAACCACATACCTTTGGTTGTAGATTTCAAGATAGAATAAAATATGCAGAGAAACCCAATAAACAAGCAATGAGGAAGAGAAATCATGAAATAAAATTACAATTTTCCTTTTATTAATATTAATCCAATTTTCATCACATTACTTAGGATTTCTATTCAATTTTAGGGTTTTCTTGAAAATTAGGGTTTTGCTTTTCCTTCTTAGATATTATGAACCCTAAACCATCAAATATACCCAAAACCTTTAAATTATCTCCTTTTAATATTCCTAACAGCTTTTGGGATCATTATCTAGCAATTTATCAAAATAACAAGGTTTCCACCTTCTTTCACCCTAAATTAGGGTTTTCATTTACATTATCTTCCATTCTTTGACATAAACCCTAATTTAGCCATATTGGTATTCAAAACGGATGGAAACTTTATCTTATTAATTAACAGGTTCATAATCCTCAACTTAACTCATTAATTTACAAAGAAACATCTTTTATATGCAATTAGGGCTTTCAATTAACTTGAAATGCATTTTACTAGAAAATTAAAGTACTTTTGAAAAACGAACTGGAATCTGGTTATAAAATCATTTTTAACAGATTCCTTGCATTTTTCTACCCAACTTTCTGAATAAAGTTCTTTTATACGAGTTTCCTAGCTATTTCTATAATTTTAGCAAGGAAACACTATTTTCTGAATTTAATTGATGAGAGAGGATATTTACCGAAAATCCCGAGTCGTTCGATCGGTGCGCCGATGGACCTCGTCCGGATCTGACGTTCCACGTCAAACAGCCCCACTAGCAGCGTGCTTCTTCTATCGATCTTCGATGTCGCTCGGGTCCACGGTAGACCCTAATCCAACCGCTGACGTTGAAGTGCTCCACTCAGCGAGGCGCGCGCTTCCTGAGATCGTTGGATCTTGAGTCGGCCCACTGTGCTCCCTGATCTAACGCCTCCTACTCGTCATCCCCTTCCTCTTCTTTCTAACAAGGATGTGCAGCGGCACCACGGTTGGGGCTCGCCGTAGCTAAGTTAATCGAGCACGAGGGGGAGTTCAGATGTTAATGGAGTTACCGTATGGGTTCGCGAAGGTGCACTGAACTATGAGGACCCCTTTTTATAGGGTGTGAAGGCCCCTCTAGGGTTCCCCAACCCTGGTGCCTCCTCAGTCCACATCCCGATTGGGCATTATGGGTACACGCCATGAAAGTTGGCAAAACCTAGGTCTAGATTCTTCGCCAGGGTCTCCCGAACTCAATGGGACACAGATCCTGAGTGCACATGCACTGTAAAGATCAGAAAAATGAGGGGAAAATCCCCTGTATCAGCGCTACTGTCCGAGTCCCTTTGGGACTCTGGACGATGAACCCGATCGGTTGGATTAAAATCCAACGATCACCATTACACACGTTCAAACCAAAAAGGAAAAGGATTCCCAAATATTTGAATTATCCTCCAACTTAATGATAATCTTGGAAAAATCATATCTCCCAATTCTTAGTTCCTTTTTTATTCAAATTTTGAGGAAAGTTCATTCATGCCTTTATCTTTCATTATGAAAAAATTGAAGTTATTACCCAAAGGAAACGAGCCCTTTACTTTAGTTTCAAGTTATCCCTTATTTAATTGTATTTTCCACATATTCTTTATTTCCTTTGCCATTATCTAATTATCCTGAGTTCCTTGAACCCCAAGGAACCTTTATAACTCGAAATTCTATTTTGGGAAAATATCCTTCATCCTAAAAATCATTTCTATTTATTTTCCTCATATATTCGTTTATTAAATGGAATTCCTTTTTCATTTCTTTTTGTTTTTCTTTTAATCCTTTTCTTTTTCTCCTTCAACTGGGCTGAATGGCCAAAAAGGCCCAATAAGAAAGCATGCAAGATATTAAACACAAAATCCATTCAAATTCATTCATCACATCAACCACGGATTCCATTTATCTTTAAAAAGAAGATTCACAATTTCATTACATATTTTGGAAAAATTGAGGTTATAACAGCAGAAATGTTAGTAACAAAAATATTAGCTGCATTTGAAAAACAAATAAATTGTGGAGAATATGAGACACCAACATATGAATATTCAACATTTGAAAAACAAATAAATTGTAGAGTACCTTGGATTCATATCCCAAAAAAGAATAATGATGAGTTATAATGATGTCCTACTTGCTAGTGTATGAAACAAGACTAAATAAATTGCAAAGAATATGCCATATAGTAACATTTTGCCAAAAAATGCAATAGAACATATTCCCCAAATAAATTATCATGGACTTGCAAACAAATTAATTTGATGAAAATAGAAAGATTAATGAACTAAACATTATCCCCATCATGCTTTTTTGTTAGTTCTATCAACAAAAGATCCCTCAGTATCTCTCCTCATCCAAGACACATCATTAGTTACACCACCATCAATAGCTTCAAATTGTAAACCAGTCAAACAATTCTCAATAAGAGGTACTTTAAGGATTCGTCTGCCACTTGCACCATCATGGGAGATAAATTGGGGATTTTGTCATTTTAGGAGGGGGGAGATCTAGGGTTTTTGTATGGGCTTAAAATAATCATAATGTAGTCCAAACTCTAGTGCAACAACCTATTTTCAATGAGATAAAAAAGAATCAAGATAATAGCAAGGGTATATTGGCCACACATACTATTCTATGGATCTTGGCGGTTGAAGATAATCTATAGACGATTAGGATTGGATAGATTCAATCCTGCCCTAATCTAACACATTGAGAAAGAGTCTAAAGTGTACTTCAACCCAAAAAGGGGTATCTTATATATCAAACACCCACTTTTACCCATTATCATAACACATTCCAATTAACTCCATTTTAACACAAAATTTAACCATCAATTTGTTATTATACATTGATAATTATGATGGTCTTAGATATTTGATTTCATCAATGACAACCCTATAATTAATTAAAATGGTTTAGTTTTTTATAATTCCTAATAAATTATAGGAGTATGAATCTTTGTCACAATAGGACATTATACATAATTTTTCATCATGCTTAATTGGGACCTATTTCGCATTGAGTTCCAAGTACCTCATAATCTTAACTTAAAAATGGAACTACAACAATATAACAAGATCCTTCATTGGACCTTTTTTGGCGGTTTAAATATCATGATGCCTAATGATATACTTGAATTTGTAATGAGTTGTCAGGCCCTCAAGACCAAGATGTTACTATTTAAGAATATAGAGTAAACTAGTTTGGTTACTATGCCTTATTATATATGAAACAATATCAAGTAATTATATTAATAACGTAAGTTATAGCTCAATGCAGAATAATTATTAAGTGAAAATCTTATCTCTAGGACATGTAAAAAAGTCTTTGCATTGACACTATTTTGAATATAATCTCCTCAATCTTGAACTTGGATAAACTCATCCTGTCACACATGTCAGAATTTCCAAAGATCACTCTAAACACCCTTCAGAAACAAAAGTACTCTAGGTGTGAGAACTCGATCCTAGCTTAAGATTTAGTTTTTCATTTTGGCTTAGTTATGCGAGATACACTCTTTTTGACAAGATATTCATGTGTAAAGAACTTAAAATTTCATATGCATACATACAGGTTGATAAGTTAGGATTATATTCAATGAAACCCCAATTTTAATATGAATAAAGTTTTTGGCATAAAGCATACCAATACATTATAATAAGTTAAAATTATTTAATTACATGTCCTTCTATTATAGTTTTCATGGGGATTAGTATGATGTATTTTAAACTTTTTTAGTCTTACTACTAACACAGGTGATGTAGGAAAACATGCTAATTCAGATAATGGCGAGGGTTTTAGACCTCTTGATTCGAGTGTTTAATGATTTATATTTATTAATGTTTGTCTTTTTTAATTGTTGTGTATTTTTTGCATTTAGGGTTGATTATGAAATTGTTTCAGTTTTAGGATTCAAATGTAATGTCAGAGACTTTCTTTTTAGCTCATAATTAATTAATTTTATTAGTCTCATATTATTTTTGTCTTGAGAGGAACTAAGTCAACAAGGGCTTCATGCAAGTTATCTATATAAGTATGTGGCTAAAGTTATTATCAATGGAGTTTAATTATAAATTGACTTTTAGTTCCAAAATGCTTTGCATTATATGGAAACTAGTAGGACCTAGGAAGGTTTGTGTGAGGAGAAATCTGATTTTTGGCATTAATTATATCAACATACAAGTTAGTGAAATGGGTAACCTACTAGCAATGTCAAAATATTGAGAATGATGAGCTTTTAAGAATTTTGTTGACTCATTTTTCACTGACTGACTGACTAAAGTATTTTTTTTATTGGAATACAGTAGGTTAGTTACTCACAACTTGACTAACTTAGTCAACCCACTTGTTAGTGGACCAAGTGATGTAATTGAGTGACTAGGATGCATTTTGGCTGACTAAGTAATTTCTTTTAGCTAGCCCTATCAATGAAGACAACCTCATTATTGGGTAGTCACTATTGAAATTTTATTTGATCAACTAAAGATGTATGTAGTGGACAAATAAGATCTTTAATATTCAAATAAATTATAAAAAAATAGTAAATGTAGACAACAATTTATTCAGTATATAAAATTTGAATCTGACTATACATGAACAAAAATAATTTTATAGTAAGTGTAAGAATTCAGTGATAATGGAGGGTACTCATGGATATGGTTATAGTAACTAATTGAATAAAGTGAATATTTTACTCTCAACCAACTGCAACAATTGTTTTTCTGTTACGTTTTTCAAAACTCATTCTTTTACTTCTCTTTTCTCTTCCCAACCCTTTTGAAAAATAAATCCATAAATCGGTGGAGAAGTCCTAATATCTACATCGAAGCCCAATATTTCTACTATGTTTTCCTAGTAATATATCTAAGTGTTGGATGCACTGGAGAAAGGCAAACTAGGATAAGCTTTGGTGAAGTTATATGAACTAAACTTAGTTAACCTTCTTAGTTGTAGGTGAGTGGTTTTTGTCCCTAATTTGTAGATTTTGGATGAACATCATAAAAAATTATGAGAAGATTTAGATGAGGTAGATGAATTCAAACATAAAGGTCACATATTTAGTTGTAGCTAAGTGTTTATTCCTTGAGATAAGCTATTTTGAATGAAACATATAATAAGTTAAATATATAAAATCCAGGAACCCTAATTTGGAATGTTTTAGGAAATTATGGAATAACTAGAAAATTTTAGGGATAAAAATAATAATTAAATGTTCTTATTTTCCATCAACTTTCATATGAATGATGAACTAACTAATAGAATTTTAAGAAAAGATTTCATGTGTGCATATAGTTCTATGACCTTTAGTTGGAGTGAAGCTGCTTGGAGGAGTTGTTAGCAAAGACAACAATTTTAATAGAGATTTGTCTATGGAGAGGGCTTCGAAGGCTATTGAGTTAATGCATCTTCTTCCCCAGTTAGGTGATTCTCAGAGTGAGCTCCTCTTACTTCGTTCGTGTATGGGAATTGCAAAGCTTATATTTGGCTTGAGGACTTGTCAACCTAGGTACATGGAAGAGGCAACATCATGTTTTGATAGAGAGTTGTGAGCATCTATTGAAGACATTGCAGTCTATGGAGGTCCCTTTTTTGGGGACTTCCAATGGAGGTTGGCTTCATTCTCGATCCATCTTGGTGGCTTGGGACTTAGTTTAGCTGTTGAAGCTTCTTCATATGCTTTTGTGGCCTCTAGGGCATCTTGCGAGGTAGTGGGATTCACGGTATGGACACTGACTTCGATTTCGCCCTAGATCATCTTCGTGTCATGATTCCTTCCTTTGATCTCAGTTGTTTTTCTAAAAAAGACGTCATCCCCCCAAAGTCACAACATGCTTTGGCGGGTGCTCTTTTTAGTAAAATAATTGAGGATATGGAAGTTAAGTTTGCTATGCCCATTTGACAAAAGGCAGTTTTTGAGTGTCTACAAGTTGATCATGCTCAAGATTTTCTTCTTACTATTCCTATTGATGGACTTGGTCTACACATGTCCCCAGTGGAGTATCATAGTATCCTCAAATATCGTCTCATGATTACCTTGTTTCTGGTCGATGAGATATGTCCAATTTGTCATAAGGCGTGTTTGGACTCTTTTGGGGAGCATGCGGTTCATTGAAGGGAACTTCTAGGTTTTAAGTACATACATGATCTTGTTAGAGATGTTCTCTTTGATGTTCTCAGATGTGCAGGTGTGGCTGCTAAGAAAGAGGCACCAGTGAACTTTCTAACTAATCCACAAGAGGGGAGGTCGACACTTAGACCTGCTGATGTTTTGGTTTTTGGATGGATAGGAGGAAAACATGCATGTGTGGATCTGATAGGGGTTTCCCCGTTAGTGGGATTGAGAAGTGGGACTTTTACAGCCAGACATGTTGTTCTTAAAGATTCTTTAGCCAAAGTAGCCAAGCATTAGAAAGCATGTATTGAGAATCAACACGTCTTTATCCCATTTCCTTTTGATATTTTTGGATTCTTAGCACCAGAAGCTGTGGAGCTTCTGAGGAGGGTCCAAAAAGTTATGAACAGTAATGTAATGTCTCCTAAGTGTATGGATGTAGTGTTTTAAAGGATTGACTTTGCCATCTAGAAAGGACTAGTGGTGCAGCTTGTTGCCCGCTTGTCTTCTATTTCGATGTAATTGATCATTATTATATGGTAAATATAAAAAGCTTTGGGGTAATTGTGTAGGATTTTAGTCTATCTAACCAAATATATGTTCCTTCTACCTCCATATGGGGTTTGGAGTTGACAAATCAACATGGTTTTCAAAAAGATGTATCTCACTAATATTAGAGAACAAAGATGATGACTATGTTGATTTCAAACAATGAAAATCAGGTTTTGAGATCAAAATGAAAGGAGGGTGATGGAAGACTAAAATATTAGCACTACAACAAAATATGCAACTAGCCCACAATATAAAAGAGATCATTTCTTTCCTACACCTAGAGAGCTCTTCATAATGATATAGTATGGAAATATCAAAGAAATTTATGGAGTCATGAAAGAAGGTTTGTGGGAACTAATAAAGTGTAAGCCAATATTCTTTAATACATTAATTAATAATGACATGTTACAGACCTACAAGTTTATATGATATAAATTACATTTTAACAAATATAATAGTATTCTAGTGCTCAGAATAATATATCTTGCCCCAAATAATGATTATAATGATAAGAGGAAACATCTCCATATCCCAAAATAATGACATCAAACACCATAATAGACATAAAAAGGATATATCAATCAAAGGAGAATTAGTTTGTTCTTAATTAAGGAATAATATTTTTAAATGGCGTGAAAAGAAGTCTTAAATTATATAATGTGTATGGTTACATATTAGAATTAGAGAAAATACTTCTGAATAAGAAAATTAGATAAATGTTTTTAGTCAATAGATATTGAGAGATATGGAGATTAGAATAAAAATTGTGGTAATAATATCAAGAAAAACTATGATATTGAATCCAAATAATATATAATATACAACGTGGAAATCTGAATGTAATATTGATGATAGTTGGGTATAGATAATAAGGATAGTGTATAATGGAAAGATAAACTCAAATAAAACCAAATCCCATATATTAGTTAAAAAATTATTTACACATATATATTTCATTAATGTGTTTACACAGTAAAATATCAAATAATTAAATGATTGATGTTAAAAATTATAAACTAACAGAATAAACAGAATTAAATATTTTAGTCAGTCTAATGGTAAAATATCATTAGGATTGGACATCCCTAGACTCCTCTACTATATTAGGAAATAAAGGAAGATAAACATGAATGAATGTAATATAACATGTGATTTAACTAATAGCTGAAAATCAATCTAGTCCCAATGACACTCATATTTTGTGTTTCCCTAAATTTACTAAGATAAATTTTCTTTGCACCCTTGTTTCCAAATTTGATGATGCCTGCATCCTCTCCTTCCTCACCCTCCTTCCTTTTTGCATCCATGCTTCATATAGACCTTCTTCTTCTCTCTCATGTCTCTCTAACTCTCCTCATCCACCTTTCTAAATTTATTATCCATCACCTTCCCTATTGTTTCCTAGACATATTCATTTTATTTCTGGTGCCCTATAACTATATATCGAACCCAGTCTCCCTATACTCCTATTTTTTCATCCTTGTGCTACCTTCTCACAACTTCAAGCCTTTGTTCGTAGTAGAATATATTCATGAAGTAACCCTAAACCACCATGGGGGAGCTAGAATCTGATAAACCCCTTGTGTGCCTTCTGATGTTGACACAAACACATATTGATGTCAGAAATCACCTCAACTTTACCAGATTCATCTTGACCATCTTGCTTCTCTATGATTCCTAACTCTCTCATGACCACTAAGATATAAAGAACAGACTTGAGTTTGGAATATGTTTGCTCGTATACCATGGACATGTTCAAGACTCTATCTGGCCTCTCATCACCCCAGTTTTATGATCCTCATTTCATCAAGAACCAGATAGGTTCAGATCATGGAAAGCTACATACATCATTAGCCATCCAACATTATATCCTAGAATGGTTTTTAATCATTAGTAGCATTAGCGCCATAAATCACCATTGATATAGAGAATCAGTTGACACCAAACAGAAGCATACAAGTGCATGAGAACAATGCAAGGTTCAATGTCAAATTGAGTAAGTATAGAAAGACACTAACCTTCAGAGCAACCAAATAGAAAAAACAATGTTCCTCTTCTCCGAAACTGATGTACTCGATCAGGGCTCAATTTCGGTCAGAGGATGGATGTCTTCTCACACTTCACTGGTCGCTGCATTGACGGAGACTAGGAAGAGATGCCTCCACAGAGGATAGAGAATAGGCAGAGAGGTTGCCGGCCACAAGAGCCACTGTCTTCTCACACTCTCCACGGGGATGGGGGAGAGTCAATGAGAATGTATCTCCCAGGATGGAGAAGATCAGTTTTCAACAGTCACAACGGTGAAGGGGAGACCTGCCAGTGGTAAGGGCGACGAAGGGGAATCAATTTCGGTGGCCAGGCGGATGGAGGGGAACTACCAAGACCTTCTCTAAACTGCAATGAAACAGATGAAACTAGCGGGGGCAAATTAGGCTTTAGCACGAAAAAGACTGAAAATTTGGATTATGTTAAGAGGGAAATGATGGCACCGTTCTCTCAATAGTAATTGTGAGGGTTAAAAAAATCTATGCCCTATTTTTGAGGGATCATCGATCATAACAAATATATTGGTACATTAGAAATACGATTGAGGGACATTATCCCATCATTGAGGGAGTATCCCTAAAAAATAGTCCATTTTTGTCATGGAAATTTGATCCCTTACAAAAGTCCCTAAATAATGGCCCAATTTTTTATAGTGTTTGGGGCCTATAGGGTCACACAGATAGAATGCACTTATAATTTGAGTTTATCCATGAAAGATGTTTAATTTTATTACTAAAGTGTTCAGGTACTCAATTTAAACAACACTAGTTGAAAATTGACTAACTCGACTATGAACTGATCAGTTCAAGTGTTGAATCGATCGGTTCAAGTGTTGAACCGATCGGTCAGAGTGTAGGTCAATTGGAAACAACATTTGTTGAACAACAATTGAACCAAGGAAAAATTGATTGGTTCATTAAGTGAATCAACCAGTTCAAGGTCTGAGATGACTGGTTCATGTGATGAACTACCTAGTTCAATGATCAATTTGATTGGATCAAGTATTGATGCTGACATCATGTTTTGCACTAATAAAATATTGATTGTCAATTTGATGCAGAATAGGAAAGAACCTGAACCAACCGTTCAATAGATGAGCTGACCGGTTCACCTCATAATTGACTGGATGAACAGTGAACCAAGTGGTTCACCATTTGTAGCTTCTAGAAAATTCATAAAATTTTGTCTCTTCGACTCCCAAATCGACTAGAAACCCTGACACTGGCGCTCCTATAAATAGAGGGGCATTGGGGGTTTCGCAAACACAACAATAAGCTCTAACGATTGTTGTCCTCTCTAGTTGTGGTAACTAAGAGAGTCTGAGCAAGTCTTACCTGTGAAAGGAAGTAATAACAAGGGATAGACAATTGGGAGAGCAAGTCAGTGCTAGAACCCTGACGTTCAAAAGGACAATTCCTTTTCGTTGGCTCTAGTATCACAATGTGGAGTTTCTAGTTGTCCATGTAGACTACTCTAGAGGAGAGGAGGTTGTTTCCTACTGATAGGAAGACACCATCAACCTCTTTCTATGGTGTTGTACCACGAGGCCATTGTTACAAGAGTGCTGCTTGGAGAAGAAGCACATTGTTACAAGAGTTGTCATTGGACTTGCTCCAAGACTAGGTATAGCTCTTATTATCTTCCTTCCTAGATACATCATTGTTGATGCGATCTCAGTGGTTAGAGAATTGGTCATTACAAATTGTATTTTTACTGCATTACCTATTGCCTTGGTTTCCCAACAGTGAGTTAGAGCCACATCAATTTATGGTGTATCTGGATTTAAATCGATACGATCATATTTATTTAATTGCATATGATACAAACATTAAAATGATTAATGTGCATATTTGATTAATGTACCACATGATCCCAAAACTAACTTATATATATAGGGCCCATCTTTATTGCCCGTGCGGGTATCTACCTGCCCACCATTCCGACCACTTTTTTTGAAAGAAAAAAATCGCAATTGCAGAGGAGCATTTTATCTAGCTCCCCAAAAAATTTCATCCAAAAAAATATCATTTGCCCCACCAAAATAAAAAAAACCCATCCTTATATATCTGCTGTATATTTTTTACAGAGTTACTTTTTATTCGTGTAGTTACTTTCTTATCACCATAGTTACTTTTTTGACAGCAGAGTTACTTTTGTGGCCAGAAGAGTTACTTTTTTGGCTGCCGGGTAGCGAAATTCCAGGCTACCCGCGTGGGCAATGAATGAATGCCCATATATAAATATATATATATATGTATATATATGTGTATATATTTATATGTATATATGTATATGTATATATATATATATATATATATATATATATATATATATATATGATATAAATATGAAATTCACTTGAGTCACCTTAAGATCGATTTTGATGGTGCCTATTTAGCATGGTTATGGCTAGTAACTCCTTTAGAACTTTGTCTTTGGTTGGATGGTTGTTATGATGTTTATATCTCAGTTTGCATATCAAGCCTCTATCTTCTCATCCATATGTAAAAGTATTGATTATCTCCTTCCTATGATCCCCTAAAATGTAACTTGAGGTTTTCCTGTTACCATGTAATATGATAAAGAGGATTAGGATATTTCTTTTCTATATGGCAAAGAAGTCATTCTGCTCTAGACCAACTGACCATTTCAGTAGATGAGCCAATCAACTGGAGGATCGATGAGGTGAGATGATAGGAGGAGTCGACCAATCTACTGGTTTCCCAATTGATTGATTGGAGGTGTCCAAACATCATTTGGACCGGAGACTAGATGATCGATCTGATACACCAACCGACCAAGTAGAGTTCATGTCATACTATACCACAATCCCTCAGAAGGGACTAAAATTTTTTTCGTAATTACTCACCATCTCGATATGATGAAGTGATTTAGTTCATTTTGTACTCCATTCATGAATTTCTTGACTTTCTAATGGATAGTAACTTTTGTTTCATTTTTTGGTTAAAAAAGCTTGTGAGGATTTTTTTTTGTATTTTTTCAAAAGGACTTTATAATGCATTATTACTGGCAAGAGCAATGTAAAGAGAAAAGTAACAGACTATACAATACTCACCAAAAAAAAACACTATCTCAAAAGTATAAGAAAGAATCCCAGAACCCGAACACACTTAGGCCTTAAACGACTAAAGTTTTTCAAGAACTGTGTTTCCCTTGTTGGCTAAATTGGACATTATTATAATCCCTTTGTTTCGATGCTGACAAAAATTTTATTCTTGTGGATCTAACGTGCTACTTGAGTGTTGTAGGAATTAGGTGGATGACAAACAACTTGAAGATCTATATGCTCAAATTGCTTTAATTCATGATTGTAAAAACTTGTACAAGTATATAATGTACAAGTACTTAGATATCATGTAAATCAAGTGTTTAGATCTTCCCTATTCAATCACAACACTTAGATAGGTCATCCCCGACAATAGTGTCACAACTATATACTCATACACACACTTAGTACTTAGTTTAAAACATTGAAACAGAGTCATTCTCGGTCGGAAAACTTCTCGACCGAGACACTCTCGGTCGACAAACTCTTCGACCGAGAATGACCCAGGTAGCCGTTACACACAGCAGACAAGGTAGTTGGGAGTTGGATTAGAACGTTATATACACTTGCTCGAGACAGTCCCTTGGTCGACAAAGACCTCGAATGACTGGGATCTCAGTCGATAATTCCTCGATCGAGAATGTCTTTGTCTGCAATTTTTAGGATAAATTAACTAGTCATTGTTAAAGCCACTAATGGATACCTAACGGCTAGTTAAGCACTTAGAACCCCCTAGAAAGTGTCTAGAACATCCTTAAGCATTCATAGACCATTCCTATAAATAGGACAAGCCTTAGGACACCCAAAACACACTGGTGAAACACTTGAGCATAATACTTGCAATTGGCTATTCATTCTTGTGAGCAATTGAGCAACTCCAACATTGGCTATTCATTTCCATTGCTCCAAATTTGTGTCCTATAGGCTAGAATCTCCTACACGCTACACCAACACTTCTATATACATTGGTTAGGAGATCAAAATGCTTGATATAGGAAACCAAGCCTTGTGCTACAATGGTATTGTAATTTCTGTTTTTCCTTCTTGTTCCTTTATATCTTTTGTACTCTCCTTGCTACTCCTAGGGTTGGAGGCTGCGGATTGGAGAGGGTTTGACTTCTCAGGTGGAGAAGGGTATTCTCGGTGGAGAAGGTGGAATTTGGACTACTTCAAGAAGGTTGTCTCAACGGGAAGCTACTTCAAGAGGAAGGCTACTTCAAGGGGAGCTTGAGGTTACTTCAAGGAAGACTGCTTTGAGGTTGGTGAGACTACTTCTAGGTGAAGGCTGTCCGAAGAGTTTGGTGGAAGTATTTGTAATTTTATGTAACATCCCCCCCTCTAGTGGTTTTTCAATTGGTATCAGAGCAGGGCTTCAAGGAACTCTAACAAAGTCTTGAAGAATGGGTGACGTGGTACTTAACAACCTCAACCTAGAAGAGACACTCGTGGCTAGACCTCCACCTTTTGATGGCACTAACTACACCTACTAGAAAAGGAGGATGCAATTATACTTCCAAGGAATTAGCAGGGATCTATGGAGAATGGTATCAAATCCATATGAATTCCCTCAAATAGAGTATGCAACTTGGGATGCTAATACGGTAAGATCAGCCCAAATGAATGCAAAAGTTGTAAGTATACTCTATTGTTCAATTTCCGTTGGTGAATTCAATAGAATATCAAATTGTGAAACGGCATATGAAATATGGCATAGACTCTCCATAACTTATGAAGGAACTGTTCAAGTTAAGAACTCTAAAATCAGAATGCTTAAGCAAAAATTTGAATAGTTTCGTATGGATCAAAATGAGTCTATTAGTGACATGTATGAAAAAATTTCTTCTATTGTGAATGGTTTAAATTCTTTAGGTAAAGTAATCAGCGAAGAAGATCAAGTATCAAAAATTCTTAGGTCTCTTCCTCCCAAATACAAGCCCAAGGCGACTGCTATTGAAGAAGCAAATGATCTCACCCAGATAAGGATGGAGCAACTTATTGGGAACCTAGAAGCACATGAGGCAACTTTAGAAGAGGAAGAAAGATGAGAACATGAACTTCAACAAGGGAGAAAGAAGGACATTGCATTCAAAGCATCAACCAAGATTAGTCATAACACAAGTGAAGATGATAGTGAAGAAGAAACTCTCATTGTTAATGGTAAGCAGTATAAAAGTTTTAAAACTAATAAAACTTCTAGTATTTCTTCTTCCAGGTGCTTTGAATGTGGCAAAAAGGGACACATGAAAGGTGATTGTCCAAAACTCAAGAAAGGGAAGAAATCATCTCACAAAAAGAAAGAAAGAGCATATAAAGCTGCATAGGATGACTCAAGTGATGATAGTAATGATGGAAAAGAAGAAGTAGAATGTCTTATTGCAACAACAAATGAAGAAGAAGAAGAAGAACAAGAAGAGGTAAGTCTTTTTGATCTACCAAAAGAAGATCTAATTGCTAGTTGATGCAGCCCAATTTTAGGGCTCCATCTTGTGCCGTTTTGTATATAAGTTGCATCTAAACATGTTAGATTACAAGTATTTCCCCCAATTTGATTATCATTGCAAATACGCTTATGGATGTTTGTTGCACTATTTTCAGGTGTTTGGACCACAATGGATGGACGAGTGTGATGGAGAGGCCCAAAGAAGGCCCCAAAGCTCCCCCAACCTACCTTAGTGGCCAAAGAGTCATCACCAAGGAAGGACATCCGAATTTGACAAAGTTTGAAGCTCATCAGCCTGCTCAAGCCCTCACCACGGTCGTGGCCACTGCCCACGGCCGTAATGTTTATTGCCAAGGAGCAGCAGTTCCAACAGGAGAAATGGCCAGAATCATCACGGGCATGGCCCTCGGCCACGACCATGACAAACCAGATTCACCACGGCCGTGGCCACTGCCCACGGCCGTAATGTTTATTGCCAAGGAATCAACAGGGGAAAGTTCTCCAGCTGCCACGCCTGTGGCCGCACACCACGCCCGTGGCCCAGCCTCTTCACCACGGCCGTGGCCCCTCACCACGGTCGTATTGAGCCACTCCTTTCATTTCCAGTTCCCCTTCACCATAGCCGTACCACCTGACCACGGCCATGTTTTACCCTCTTCACCATGGCAATGGCCCTTCATCACGGTCGTGGTGGCCTACATTCCAGCAGACTTTTCCACTGTTTTTCCTTTTTTACCCCCACTTAAACCTAGCTCCTATATAAGCACTAGTGGCTCCTAGGGCTCGAGAAACAGCACCCCTAAAGCACTCCCAGCCGACCCTAGCTGCTGCCGTTGCATCCTTTGCTCCAATCCACCCATTTCCTTGCAATCTACCCCATTTCCATCCATTTTCCACTCATTTCCACCATAGAAACCTAGTTTCTCTAGGTTTCTATCCATCCATTCCACCATTTTCATGCATCCCTACACCTTTGGAGGAGGGTGGTCGTTTGCAGCTGCTTGGAGGTGAAGAAGGAGGCCACTACATCGAGCTTCATGGCGTTTTCCCTTCTTCTATCCCCTTCTTTTCCTAGTTTGATCATGTATAGCTAAGCCCCCTTGGGTGGGTTGTTTGGGGAAAAAATGTGACTTTGATACCATGTTGGGGGAATATAATTTGTAATGAACATATTTCATTTCTATGATGATTGCCTTTTCTTATATCTCATTTCCCATTACTTGTGCATGTGGTTGTTGTTTAATTACATTAATTGCTTGCCTTGTGGTGTTTGAAGACATTTGTCCCTAGGATGTTTTGGTTTCTATGTAGCTATCATAGGATTGGCTCCTAGGTCCTTAATTCAGATCCCTAGCTAGCCCCCTATCTTCCTACATAATCACCTTCTTCCTACATGCAAATGTGAGTTCTAAGTGACTAGTATAAGTGTGATTAGTGCAATTGCCTAGGATTTCCTAAAGGCTGAGGTGGCTAGTGGCATGAGGTCAAATACCCTCATCTCTACTCCCATCCTTACCCTCGGTCCTCAATTGACTAATACCACTTATCCTAGAGACCTAGACTTGGTACGTCCTATGAGAATTACACCTAGCCCTAGTTCTCCAATTAGTAGCTTAGGGTAAATTCTCATAGCACCCACCTTGTTGTTTGGTTTGGTAATCTAGAATGAGATATGTTAATTGCTTATCATGGTGACATCCCCCAACTAATGTCAAGGTCACATTCCCAAACGGCCCACCTCCTTCATCTAATTGCTTAAAACCCTAATTGCCTAATTTGCTTGTTAATGCTAGCTTAGTTCATTTGCTTTAGTCTAACTTAGTCAATTGCCTGGTTTTGGTAGCTAGTGTTAATTTAGGTCTTTCATGTTGCTTAGTGATTAACTTAGGTTCTAAATTGCTAGTTGCTTGCTTAGTCTAGTGTAGTTCGCTCTTTCTCTTGTTTAGATAGCTTGTTAACTTAGATTGCTAATTAAGCCTTTTGATAACTTAGTTTCACATTGCGTTTCCTACTTGCTCGTCTAGCTTAATCAATCAACAATCAACCTTAAAACCATAAAAACCCTACTCTCCGCACTAGGAACGTAGCTCACGCTTTCTAACCCTAGCGCCCCCTCTATCTCCGCGGTTCGACCCCGTACTTGCCGCCTCACCTATACTACGACATGACCCCGTGCGCTTGCGGGCGTAGTGTCTTAGTAGACGTAGGTAGTTAGTCTGGGACCTTAAAAATTTCGAAAGCTAAAGATCCCATCTCATCCCGTGCCTCCCGACCTCGTGGATTGCACTCGTTGCAAGCCTCTAGCGGGAGCGCACCAAGCTTTCTGGCGCCGTTGTCGGGGATTAGAGGCGCTCGGCCTAGTTAGATAGCGTAGCTTAGCCTTTCCTTTTGCCCTCACCATTGCTATTCTTTATTTTTTGTGTTACTCTTGCATATTGGTTCACTAACTTGGCTCTTTGTTGTTTGTTTGTGATTTGCGCAGGTGACAGTTGTGCATGCGCAACACGTGTTCGACTTGCACCGACTCGGTGGTTTACGACCCCGAGATTGGGAGAAGAAGACGTCAAGCGCACCGCAATCTACACCGAGGAGCCGGGATGGCCGATAACGACCCACCACCGATAGTTCCACCTCAGCCGCATCACCCGCTTCATGAATATTTCACGTCGGGAAACTACAATTCCCCCATCGCCACGCTAGTTGATCAAATGCCCGAGCAGCAGTTTTCCATCCCACCGGCACTCTTGGGGCTTCTTCCCACGTACTACGGAATGGAGAACGAAAATCCTTATCACCATATAGATGCATTCTTGGAAACGTGCTCCACATTCCGTACGCCCGCCGCCACAGACGACTCGATTAGGCGGACGCTTTTTCCCTTCTCTCTCAAAGAGAAGGCCAAGGAGTGGTACGTTTCGAGGCCCGAGCTCGTCACATGGAATGAAGTGAAGAATGAGTTTCTGAAGAAGTTCTTTCCGATAGCCAAGTTATCCTACATGAGAAGGTGCATCACGTCCTTTGCCCAAAAAGAGAACAAACCCTTCCATGAGGCATGGGAGCGGTTCCAGAAGTTGCTTCGTGACTGCCCTCACCACGAGGTCCCGCTTTGGCAGCTAGTTCAGGCCTTCTACACCGGGCTTGAGGAGCAGAGCCAAAACAATGTTGATTCTTCCTGCGGGGGCACGTTCATGGCAAAGCCGCCTGAGGACTCATGGCCACTGTTTGAACATCTCACTGAGAATTCTCGCCACCGAGCTTCCACTAAAGGGGGGCATTGCGGCCGGAACTACACTCCTCCACCTTCCTCCGTGGCTCCCGTACGCAATGCCACCGACCCCGACATGATGGCAATGATGACCGAGATGATGAAGTGGATGAAGAATCAAGTTGGCGGCTCCTCTAACCAGCCCATAAGGGCAGTTGATACTGTAGATGAGGAGGTCAATGCTCTATATTCCTTTGGTGGCCGCAACAACCAGGGTCCAATGTCCCAATCCTACACTCCCGAGTGGAGGAACCACCCAAATTTCTCTTGGAAACAACAGAACGAGGATGGGCAAGGACAGGGGCAGCAAAAGCCACGCTACAACTCAAAGTTTGAAGAGGAAGTACTCGGGAGACTGAGGAATCTAGATGAGGTAAAGAGAGAAGTGTCTTCTCAAGGACAGAACATCAGCCGTCTTGAGCAAAGGCTCGATCAAATTTCTATCTCACTTGCTCTCCGTGAAGAGGGGAGACTGCCATCTCAACCTATGACAAATCCTAACAGCGATGGTAGTTGTGTGACTGCCACCCAAGCCGCATACTTCCCACCACGTAGCCAAGCAACCTCACTTACACAATACCAAGGGCCACCGCACCCATATGCTCTGCCATCCCACCAACCCCCGCTAAACTACCAATACTCACCACCACCACCACATACTTACCAACCTCCACCTCCACCACAACCAACTTGCATACTCCAAAATCCTAATCCTCCCCAACAAAGACCACCACCACCTCCGTCCTCACAAGCTCCCCCTTCTTCACATGAGCAAGTGAGTATGGTCACTGTCATATGGAGTGAAGAAACTACTCAAGGCTGCGGAAAAAGGGGAAAGAAAGTGACTAAGGTTGGAAGCAAAGTCCCGATATGTGAGGGATCTAGCAAAGATAAAGAAGACTCCGAAGGAATTGCCGCCCAAGCACCACCAGATAATGATAGGTACACCCAGATTGCTACTGCACCAGACGCGAATGTACAAGCACTCTCATTGGCTCCACCCTCACCCGGGGATGCAGAAATTATCATAGACATAGCAGCATTTGAAGCCATGTCCTTATGGAAACCAAGATCTTTACATGATACTAGCGTCGCCATCACCCCTCCGCAAGTTCCAACCACTACAGTGGCGATAGTTGATGAAAACAGGAAGCAACCCCATGAAGGTTCGACTCTCCAAAAAGGGGGCATAAATGTTATGAATCTCCTAGGAAACTTGAAGCGGGGAACAATAGGTGTTACATCACTCTTTTCATTGATGAAGGACATATGCATGGGAAAGAGAAAGTTAGTGCTATTGCCGACCGAAGAGATTGTTGCCTCAAAATCTGTGAATTTCATCTATGACAATGGCTTCCCAGAAAAGAGAGGTGATCCGGGAGTACCTCTGATTTCTTGCTTCATTGGCACACAACCCGTCCAACATGCTCTCATTGACTTAGGTGCAAGAACAAGTCTCATGCCATGGAGCATGTACCTACGGCTTGGCCTAAATAAAATGAAACCAGTGGAGTGCACCATTATCTTGGGTGACGGAACCAAAAGGAAGCCCTTGGGAATCATGTAGAACACAATAGTGTCGATGGATGAAAGAGTGAACATTGCCTATGTGACCGATTTCTTGATAGTGTACACCACACCTATTGATGGAGAAGAGTACCTCATATTGGGTAGACCTTTCCTATCTACTGCGGGAGCTGAAATCAACATCCGCAAGGGCACACTGACGGTTACTTACAAGAGGAAAAAGTTTGACTTCTTCATGTTCACCAAAGAAGAGAGAGATGAGCTGGCCAATGAAGACTTCGGCGAGAGTTTGTGCTATCGTGACCCTCTGGAGCTGTGGAGATCGAGCCCATACTTCTATTCCATGTACACTCCTTGGGACGAAGCACATGTCGTAAGAGCGCTCGACAGGATCACCATAGAAGAGAAGGAGGGCACCGTGGGTATCAATACATGATGAAAAAGAGCAACGAGCCCGGCTGAAGGCTATAAATTTAGCGCTTGTGGGAGGCAACCCACGTGGTTTGAGATTCTCGAACCTTGTTTTTACCATACTTTCTTTTGGTTTCCAAGAAACACACACACACACTATACTTGATAGTTTTTCTGTTTGTGAATCATTTTAGCACAGACATAAGAAAGAAGAGATGAAGCTGAAGAGTTTAGCCGAGACAGAGGTCAAAGTGGAAGAAAAGATTGCAACTCAATGGAGGAGCTACAGGAAGAAAGCCAAAACGGCCGTGCTGCCTAGCACGGCCGTGGTGGCCCTGTCCTGCTCACCTAAAAGTTACTTTGACCACTCCAGCTCTCGCCGGTTGCCTTTCGCAACCCCACGCATTTTTACCCTACTAGTCTAAACTTCTATTTCATGATGAGGACATCATGAGTTAAAAGTTTGGGGTGGTAGGGCGGTAAGCCTTCTTTCGCCGCATTTCTCTCTATGTACCTTGTGCTGAATTTTTGCAAGATGATCAAACAGTTTGACTGACTTACCATACTCGATTACCTTGACCTTGTGTGCCTTCTTGCATTCACGCATTCATGTAGTTAACTTCTGCATTTTTGAGTAATTTTTCAAAATTTTGCTTCTTCATGCCATGCATTGCATCTCATGTAGGTTTTTGCTAATTTTTGCATGTTTTAGCTAGGATTTACTTACTTTTTCCCTAAAGTAGGTTTAGATGTGATTTAGTGCAAATTGGCACCATTTTGGCCAATTTTGCCCATATTTGAATATTCTTGCTCTGATAGGATGTTTTGACTTAATCTCCAATGTTTGAAATGTAAAGGTTTACTCTTGTGACAAATGCATGCTACATTCTTAGATCTTATTGATATATGGCCTTGCTTGTGACTTTTTACATGTGAACCACATCTCTTAAGTCTGTGAATGTGTTGGTTGAATCATGAATTGAGCAAGCGACAAACGCTTAAAGCCAATGGAATCACTTGGTAGAAATATGAATTTTGTGTTAATTCTATCATGCGATGTGATATTACTTGGTGAAGTGTTGAAGTAGCTTTCATGCAGGGAATCGTATGTTGAAAACTACACTGATGACCCCTCTTTGATCCGACTATTCTTCCACCATCTTCATACCCCTCCGCCTCATAAAAGATGCCAAAGTGCACATATTAGCCGTGGCCACCTCCAAAAATTTGGGGTGGCCACATCTTTATCTCCCCGCTTCACTCTATCCACCATATGCCCTATCTACACCAAGGGTAGAGAAAAAGAAAAAGAAAAAGAAAAAGAAAAGCAAAAATAAAATAAAAGGATGCTCCTTTTTAAGAGCATTCAAATAAAGAAAAGAAGAGTGTGTAAAAGCACTCCAAATCTTACCGCAACCCTTTCTTCTTCTTTTATACCCATTGAGCTAGAAAACATCAAATCTAGCTCACTTTACCCTTTCTACAGCCAAGTGGATCATCTAGTGTGGTTTGAAGCATAAGACCGAATGCATGAAAATGAAACAACACTCCTAGTCACCTGTGATTAACATCAACATGAAACGGTTTACCCGGAATGACATAAAGGACATATGGACAACTTGTGTTTCTATGCTTTATATTTGAAGTTTGTATGCTCAGGGCTCAGTTCATGATTGGGTTGCGAAAGAAGGAGAGGAGAGATGTGAGACACATGCACTTAGTCATTTCCAAGACCATATATATTCAATAATCTTCTGCTGCTTTGCATTTGTCATTTGTTTTTGTTGAAAAGAACGGAAAAGAGAGATCAAGTTGGAGCATACCTGAGGACAAGTATGTTTTAAGTTTGGGGTGGTGATGCAGCCCTATTTTAGGGCTCCATCTTGTGCCGTTTTGTATATAAGTTGCATCTAAACATGTTAGATTACAAGTATTTTCCCCCAATTTGATTATCATTGCAAATACGCTTATGGATACGTTGCACTATTTTTAGGTGTTTGGACCACAATGGATGGACGAGTGTGATGGAGAGGCCCAAAGAAGGCCCCAAAGCTCCCCCAACCTACCTTAGTGGCCAAAGAGTCATCACCAAGCAAGGACATCCAAATTTGACAAAGTTTGAAGCTCATCAGCCTGCTCAAGCCCTCACCACGGCCGTGGCCACTGCCCACGGCCGTAATGTTTATTGCCAAGGAGCAGCAGTTCCAACAGGAGAAATGGCCAGAATAATCACGGGCATGGCCCTCGGCCACGACCATGACAAACCAGATTCACCACGGCCGTGGCCACTGCCCACGACCGTAATGTTTATTGCAAAGGAGCAGCAGTTCCAACAGGAGAAATGGCCAGAATCATCACGGGCATGGCCCTCGGCCACGACCATGACAAACCAGATTCACCACGGCTATGGCCACTGCCCACGGCCGTAATGTTTATTGCCAAGGAATCAACAGGGGAAAGTTCGCTAGCTGCCACGCCCGTGGCCCAGCCACTTCACCACGGCCGTGGCCCCTCGCCACGGTCGTATTGAGCCACTCCTTTCATTTCCAGTTCCCCTTCACCATAGCCGTACCACCTGACCACGGCCATGTTTTACCCTCTTCACCACGGCCGTGGCCCTTCATCACGGTCGTGGTGGCCTTCATTCCAGCAGACTTTTCCACTGTTTTTCCTTTTTTACCCCCACTTAACCCTAGCTCCTATATAAGCACTAGTGGCTCCTAGGGCTCGAGAAACAGCACCCCTAAAGCACTCCCAGCCGACCCTAGCTGCTGCCATTGCATCCTTTGCTCCAATCCACCCATTTCCTTGCAATCTACCCCATTTCCATCCATTTTCCACTCATTTCCACCATAGAAACCTAGTTTCTCTAGGTTTCTATCCATCCATTCCACCATTTTCATGCACCCCTGCACCTTTGGAGGAGGGAGGTCGTTTGCAGCTGCTTGGAGGTGAAGAAGGAGGCCACTACATCGAGCTTCATGACATTTTCCCTTCTTCTATCCCCTTCTTTTCTTAGTTTGATCATGTATAGCTAAGCCCCCTTGGGTGGGTGTTTGGGGCAAAAATGTGACTTTGATACCATGTTGGGGGAATATAATTTGTAATGAACATATTTCATTTCTATGATGATTGCCTTTGCTTATATCTCATTTCCCATTACTTGTGCATGTGGTTGTTGTTTAATTACATTAATTGCTTGCCTTGTGGTGTTTGAAGACATTTGTCCCTAGGATGTTTTGGTTTCTATGTAGCTATCATAGGATTGGCTCCTAGGTCCTTAATTCGGATCCCTAGCTAGCCCCCTATCTTCCTACATAATCACCTTCTTCCTACATGCAAATGTGAGTTCTAAGTGACTAGTGTAAGTGTGATTAGTGCAATTGCCTAGGATTTCCTAAAGGCTGAGGTGGCTAGTGGCATGAGGTCAAATACCCTCATCTCTACTCCCATCCTTACCCTCAGTCCTCAATTGACTAATACCACTTATCCTAGAGACCTAGACTTGGTACGTCCTATGAGAATTACACCTAGCCCTAGTTCTCCAATTAGTAGCTTAGGGTAAATTCTCATAGCACCCACCTTGTTGATTGGTTTGGTAATCTAGAATGAGATATGTTAATTCCTTATCATGGTGACATCCCCCAACTAATGTCAAGGTCACATTCCCAAATGGCCCACCTCCTTCATCTAATTGCTTAAAACCCTAATTGCCTAATTTGCTTGTTAATGCTAGCTTAGTTCATTTGCTTTAGTCTAACTTAGTCAATTGCCTGGTTTTGGTATCTAGTGTTAATTTAGGTCTTTCATGTTGCTTAGTGATTAACTTAGGTTCTAAATTGCTAGTTGCTTGCTTAGTCTATTGTAGTTCGCTCTTGCTCTTGTTTATATAGCTTGTTAACTTAGATTGCTAATTAAGCCTTTTGATAACTTAGTTTCACAATGTGTTTCCTACTTGCTCGTCTAGCTTAATCAATCAACAATCAACCTTAAAACCCTAAAAACCCTACTCTCCGCACTAGGAACGTAGCTCACGCTTTCTAACTCTTGCGCCCCCTCTATCTCCATAGTTCGACCACGTACTTGCCGCCTCACCTATACTACGACATGACCTCGTGCACTTGCGGGCGTAGTGTCTTAGTAGACGTAGGTAGTTAGTCTGGGACCTTACAAATTTCGAAAGCTAAAGATCCCGTCTCATCCCGTGCCTCCCGACCTCGTGGATTGCACTCATTGCAAGCCTCTAACGGGAGCGCACCAAGCTTTCTGCCAGAAAGCTTGGTGCGATTCCTCTAGTGGTGCTAACACCCTACTCAATTGAATAGATGCGCCCCACGAGGTCGAAATGCACGGTGGATGGGGGTTTGCTTTCAAAATTTATAAACCTAAACTAGCTACCAACGTCTACTAAAACAACTACACCCGCAAGCGCACGGGGTCGTGTCGTAGTATAGGAAGGTGGCAAGTATAGGGTCGATCCATAGGGAAAAGAGGGGGCACTAGAGCTAGATTAGTTTAGCTAGGTTCCTACTGTGGAGACTAGGGTTAAGGGTTCAAAGGTGATTTTGATTGTTAAACTACTGTGAACAAATGAGGAATTAAAGGCAAGAATGAAATCTATGTTAACCCTAGGTTAGATTAAGACTAGGCAAGCAAGGAAGGACTAAGCTAGGTATGAAAAGACAAATTATGCTAAAGCAAGAAAGAGAAAAGCAAAAGAGCAATTAAAGAACTAAACTAGCATAAACAAGGCAAGAGCAAGGCAAGAAGCTAACTAAGCAAGAAAAGAACTAACTAAGCTAAGCAAGCACAGAACTAGGGTTTTAAGCAATAAAGAGAGGTGTGGGCTGTTTAGGGGTATGAACTTATCACTTAAGTTGGGGGTGACATATGAACATTATGATTTCATTTAGATCATCCAAACCAAACAACAAGTTAGAGTCTAATGAATTAACCTAAGCTACTAACTGGCCATGGATATGTTAGGTTGTGTATAGGGGAACTAGTCCCTAACACCCCCTACTACCCTTACGAGGCTCAATTGGGTTAGGGATTAGGTTTAATCCAATTAGAGTCTAATCAAGTCTAGGTTTCTACATTAGACATTCCTAGGGCAATTAGGGGCCGAGGGTAGTAATGGGGGGTGAAATTAGGGTTTTGGGCCCCAATTCCCCCACATTCTAGCCTTGAGAAGGCTCCATGCTAATTGCACTAGAATTACCCAATCTAGCTACTTAGATCTCTCACTTAGGCTTAAGGAGATTGATTAAGATGTAGGAAGATGGGAGGCATCCTAGGGATCCAAGAATTGGACCTAGGGGCAAATCCCAAAATTCACACATATAAGCAATTTACCTAAATTCCTAAGTGATTTCACACACAAACCAACAAGCAATCCATGGAGAATGAGATGCAAATAGAACATAATAATTAACAAATGGAATTACAAAGTTTACATGTCATTTTCCCCCAACATGGTATCAAAGTAACATATTTGACCCCAAACAGCCCACCCAAAGAGCCTAGCTACTCATATACATGGAAAATACAAAAAGGGAGAAGAAGAAGTTGGAAGTGGCCATGGAGCTCGAAGTAGTGGTTGTCAATCCTCCCTCCAGCAGCAGCAGGTCGTCCTCCTTCTTCTTGGATGGAATGGAGTGGGATGATGGTGGGAAGTGGATGGAAGGCTTAGATATGGGGGGTTATGTGGTGGAAATGGTGAAATGGAGTGGATTTTAGGTGGATTTGGAGTGGAATGGAGTGGGTGGCGATTTGGGGAGCTAGGATGGGATAGAAGGTAGCCAACCTCGTGCCCCAACTGCCACCTAGGTATATATAGGTGTGGGGGAAGGACTAGGTTAAGTTAGGGGCAAAATGGGGAAAGCAGTGAAAAAGTGGCTGGATTTTGTGAGTAGCACGGCCGTGGTGGGGTACCACGGCCGTGGTGGGCAGGGTAGGCCACGACCGTGGTGACTCTGGATTGTCACGGTCGTGGCCGGGGGCCATGCCCGTGGTGATTCTGGCCATTTCTCCTGTTGGAATTGCTGCTCCTTGGCAATAAACATAACGACCGTGGGCAGTGGCCACGGTCGTGGTGAGGGCTTGAGCAGGCTGATGAGCTTCAAACTTTGTCAATTTCGGATGTCCTTGCTTGGTGATGACTATTTGGCCACTAGGGTAGGTTGGGGGAGCTTTGGGGCCTTCTTTGGGCCCCTCCATCACATTTGTCCATCCATTGTGGTCCAAATACCTGAAAATAGTGCAAAGAACATCCATAAGTGCATTTTATACAAATAAGCATATTAGGGGGAATGACATGCAATCTAACTGGTATAGATGTGATTGAAGAGAAAAATAACACAAGATGAAGCCCTAAAATAGGGCTACATCACCACCCCAAACTTGAAACATACTTGTCCTCAAGTATGCTCCAACTCAATCTCTCTACAAACTTTCACAAAAAGAAATGACAAATGCAATATAAAAGACGATTGTTGCTGAATGGGATCAAAGATGACTAAGTGCATGCATTTCACCTCTCTCCTCTCCTTCTTTCACAATCCAATCATGAAAAGAGCACAAAGCATATGAACTTCAAATATAGCGCATAGAATACACAAGTTATCCATATTTCTTCCATTAAGTTCTGGGTAAACCGTTTCATGGTGGCGTTAATCAAGAATGACTAGGAGTGTTGTTTCACATTCATGCATTCAGTCTTATATCTCAAATCACACCAAATGACCCACGTGGCTGCAGAAAAGGGTAAAATGAGCTAAGTTTGATGTTTCCTAGCTCAATGGGTATGAAAGTGGAAGAAATGGTTGCGGTAAGATTTTTGGAGTGTTTTTACACACTCATCTTTTCTTTATTTGAATGCTCTTAAACAGGAGCATCCTTTTATTTTATTTTGCTTTTCTTTTTCTTTTCTTTTCTTTTTCTTGCCCTTGGTGTAGATAGGGCATATGGTGGATAGAGTGAAGTGGGGAGATAAAGATATGGCCACCCCAAACTTTTGGAGGTGGCCAAGGCTGATTATGTGCACTAGGGCATCTTTTTATGAGGCGGAGGGGTATGAAGATGGTGGAAGAATAGTCGGGTCAAAGAGGGGTCACTGGTATGATTTTCCACATAAGACATCCTGCATGATAATTAATCCAACACTTCATCCACAATATCACACCACATGAATGAACAAAATGAAATTGATATATCAAACAAGTAATTCCACAAACACTAAGCGTTCAAAGCTTGCTCAATTTCACAATTCAACCAAATCAATCACAATCCTAAGAGAGGTGATGTGCATGTAAAAAGTCGAACATTGATACCACTTAGCAACAAACAATGATAATTCACTTGCATTTGTCAAAGGTCAACATTTTTACTCAAAATAGTAGAGATTGGGTCAAAACACACTTTTTAGACAAGAAGTTCCAAATTTGGGCAAAATTGGCCAAAATGGTGCCAAGTTGCCTCCAATCACATCTAAACATATATTATTGAACTTAAAGCAGTAAACAAGCAAATCCTAACTAAAACATGAAAAAATTACCAAAAATCTACATGGTATGCAATGCATGGCAAAAGAGCAATTTTTTTTAAAATTACGCAAAAATGACAAGAAAGTAAACGACATGGCATGCAGGTATGCAAAGCAGTAAAGATGACTAAGGTAGATAGCAAAAGCAAGAAAACAAAAGTGGATGTGGCAGGTGAAATGCAAAGTGAAACTAGGGCATACCTGCCCTACCACCCCAAACTTTTGAATCATGTTGTCCTCAGCATGATCCTAGAGTTTAGGATGATAGGGTAGACGATCATGGCTCTCTCAAGGCTTTGGCGGTGTTCCTCCCTGTGGTGGAGGATATGCGTAGTAGCTGCCCCACTAATCTGCCTTGAGTGGCTGAAATTGGTCTGCTGCACGGCCGTGCTGCGTAGCACGGCCGTGGTGGCTTCAAGTTGCACGGCCGTGCTGCCTGGCACGGCCGTGGTGCAGTCCTTTGGCAACTTTTCTCAATTTTGCTTTTGAATCCAGGGACTTGGTGTGTTTTTCATGCAAATGACCACGGTCGTATTGATGTGCCACGACCGTGGTGGTCCCTGTAGCTGCTACTCTCAAAATGAGGAACATCAAACACTCAAAAACTTGACCCAAAGTGATTTTTCTTTGAATCCTTCTCTCAATTGTACTCGAATTTCCTTCATTTCACCATGTTACCACCTGCACATCTTAAAACTAGACAAAAAATATTAAAAACAAGTGTGTGTGTGTGTTCTTGGAAAATGTAAAAACAAAGCAATTGTATCAAAAAGTGAAGGTTGGGTCAAAATTTCCCAAACCTATGTGGGTTGCCTCCCACAAGCGCTAAGTTTCATGCCTTCAGCCAGGCTTGTTGTTCTTTCACCATCAACCATGGTCCAAAAACAAAATGTTTGCACCCCCATCATAAGCAATCCTCTCAAATGCTTTCCTTGATTGATCTTCCTCCTAAGGGTCATGCGAGCTTCGTAAGTCTTTTTCAGCAATTCTCTCTCCTTTGGGATCATCATCATAGATCTTAATAAGCCTTAAGACCCTCAGAAATCTCATGCCATAGGTTTTCTCTCTCTTGAGAAACGGGTCTTCATAGGAACCAAAGAGAGGGGTCTCAATCATATCAATTTGCTCATGGGAAGTAGGGGAGCATGTGATAGTTGTGGTGGTGGCATCGGTGTTGATGGTCGTTGGACTTTAGGTGGAGGAGGGCATTGAGCTGGTTGGAAGGTGAATTGGTGGGAGGGTTGTGGTGATGGAGGTGGTAGAATGAATTGAGGTTGGAAGGTGAACTGGTAGGAGGGTTGTGGAAATGGAGGTGGTGGTAGTGTGTAAGGCTTAGGATAGCCTTGGAGGTAGGGTAGTGGAGGAGGGAATTGAGGTTGGAAAGTGAAGTAGTGGGAAGGTTGCGACAATGGAAGTGGTGGAGGTGTGTAAGGCTTAGGGTATCCTTGGAGGTAGGGTGGTGGAGGAAATGGATGGGTTTGTGCATTTTGGCCTTCCATTTTGTCTTCTCCGAGTGGCTTGTCACATGCACAAGGCACAACCAAACAAAAGAAAGCAAGTTAGCAAACCAATATACACAAAGAATGCAAAGAGTAATGAATAAAGAATAGAAATGATGAGGGAAGTAGGAAAAGTCAAAGCAAAACTAACTAGCTAGGCCGAGCGCCTCTATTCCCCGGCAACGGTGCCAGAAAGCTTGGTGCGATTCCGCTAGTGGTGCTAACACACTACTCAATTGAATAGATGTGCCCCACGAGGTCGGAATGCACGGTGGATGGGGGTTTGCTTTCAAAATTTATAAACCTAAACTATCTACCTACGTCTACTAAAACAACTACACCCGCAAGCGTACGGGGTCGTGTTGTAGTATAGGAAGGTGGAAAGTATAGGGTCGATCCACAGGGAAAAGAGGGGGCACTAGAGCTAGATTAGTTTAGCTAGGTTCCTACTGTGGAGACTAGGGTTAAGGGTTTAAAGGTGATTTTGATTGTTAAACTACTGTGAACAAACGAGGAATTAAAGGCAAGAATGAAATCTATGTTAACCCTAGGTTAGATTAAGACTAGGCAAGCAAGGAAGGACTAAGCTAGGTATGAAAAGACAAATTATGCTAAAGCAAGCAAGAGAAAAGCAAAAGAGAAATTAAAGAACTAAACTAGCATAAACAAGGCAAGAGCAAGGCAAGAAGCTAACTAAGCAAGAAAAGAACTAACTAAGCTAAGCAAGCACAGAACTAGGGTTTTAAGCAATAAAGAGAGGTGTGGGTTGTTTAGGGGTATGAACTTATCACTTAAGTTGGGGGTGACATATGAACATTATGATTTCATTTAGATCATCCAAACCAAACAACAAGTTAGAGTCTAATGAATTAACCTAAGCTACTAACTGGCCATGGATATGCTAGGTTGTGTATAGGGGAACTAGTCCCTAACACCCCCTACTACCCTTACGAGGCTCAATTGGGTTAGGGATTAGGTTTAATCCAATTAGAGTCTAATCAAGTCTAGGTTTATACATTAGACATTCCTAGGGCAATTAGGGGCCGAGGGTAGTAATGGGGGGTGAAATTAGGGTTTTGGGCCCCAATTCCCCCACATTCTAGCCTTGAGAAGGCTCCATGCTAATTGCACTAGAATTACCCAATATAGCTACTTAGATCTCTCACTTAGGCTTAGGGAGATTGATTAAGATGTAGGAAGATGGGAGGTAGCCTAGGGATCCAAGAATTGGACCTAGGGGCAAATCCCAAAATTCACACATATAAGCAATTTGCCTAAATTCCTAAGTGATTTCACACACAAACCAACAAGCAATCCATGGAGAATGAGATGCAAATAGAACATAATCATTAACAAATGGAATTACAAAGTTTACATGTCATTTTCCCCCAACATGGTATTAAAGTAACATATTTGACCCCAAACAACCCACCCAAAGAGCCTAGCTACTCATATACATGGAAAATACAAAAAGGGAGAAGAAGAAGTTGGAAGTGGCCATGGAGCTCGAAGTAGTGGTTGTCAATCCTCCCTCCAGCAGCAGCAGGTCGTCCTCCTTCTTCTTCTTGGATGGAATGGAGTGGGATGATGGTGGGAAGTGGATGGAAGGCTTAGATATGGGGGGTTATGTGGTGGAAATGGTGAAATGGAGTGAATTTTAGGTGGATTTGGAGTGGAATGGAGTGGGTGGCGATTTCGGGAGCTAGGATGGGATAGAAGGTAGCCAACCTCATGCCCCAGCCACCACCTAGGTATATATAGGTGTGGGGGAAGCACTAGGTTAAGTTAGGGGCAAAATGGGGAAAGCAGTGAAAAAGTGGCTGGATTTTGTGAGTAGCACGGCTGTGGTGGGGTACCACGGCCGTGGTGGGCAGGGTAGGCCACGGCCGTGGTGTAGGGGGCACGATCGTGGGAATCTGGCGAACATTCTTCTATTGATTTCTGGCAATAGCCATTACGGCCGTGGGTAGTGGCCACGGCCGTGGTGACTCTGGATTGTCACGGTCGTGGCCGGGGGCCATGCCCGTGGTGATTCTGGCCATTTCTCCTGTTGGGATTGCTTCTCCTTGGCAATAAACATAACGACCGTGGGCAGTGGCCACGGCCATGGTGAGGGCTTGAGCAGGCTGATGAGATTCAAACTTTGTCAATTTCGTATGTCCTTGCTTGGTGATGACTATTTGGCCACTAGGGTAGGTTGGGGGAGCTTTGGGGCCTTCTTTGGGCCCCTCCATCACATTCGTCCATCCATTGTGGTCCAAATACCTGAAAATAGTGCAAAGAACATCCATAAGTGCATTTTATACAAATAAGCATATTAGGGGGAATGACATGCAATCTAACTGGTATAGATGTGATTGAAGAGCAAAATAACACAAGATGAAGCCCTAAAATAGGGCTGCATCACTAGTCTTCAAGATACACATGAGAAATATATTGAGTGCAAGAAGAAATTTAAGAAATCAAATAAAGAGTTACATGCTAAACTTCTTACTCTCACATCTGAAAATGAAGATCTCAAAAAGGGTATTGAAGATTATGATATTAAGCTTAAATCTATAGAAGCAAATTGCAATCTTCTTTCCCTAGAAAAGTTAAACTTGCAAATTCAAATAAATGATCTTCAAAGACAATATATTTTGTGTACACATCTAGATTATGATATTATTGTGAAAGAAAGAGATTCTTTATTATCTAATCTAGATCAAGCAAAATTAGATATCAAGAAGAAAATGGATGAGATTATGAAGTTACAACAAAAAGTGAGTAGATTGAGTAACAATAATATTCTTGATAATATCTTAAATGATTCTTATCATCAAATTGGAAGGAGAGTACTAGGTTATAAGACTAAGGGAAAATCTTATCAAAAACCTAGTTGGAGAAGGACACAAGTGCTAGAGAATCAATCCATGTATGTACCCAAGAACAACTCAACTCCTAGAAAGAGAAATGAGATTGACTCTATTAGTTGTCATTATTGCTTGTGTCTTGGACACTACTCTTTTTCATGCCCATACAAGAAAAGGAATAGTGATCTAGCTTGGGTTCCTAAAACTTAGAAGTTTAAATTTGACTAGTTGAGATTTGACCTAAACTGATTCTTGATATACAAATGTCATATCTCAACACAATCGAGCTTTAACTTTCATATTCTTGTTTTACTTGGAAACAATTACTGAAAATAGTTCTGAAATAGTACAGAAACATTCTCGGTCGAGAAACTATTCGACCGAGAACACGGTCGGTCGAGAAATATTCGACCGAGCAGGTTACTGTTTGAATTAGGCAACAAAACTGATAAAATATGTACAAATAGCAGCATTCTCGGTCGAGAAAAACGTCGACCGAGATAAAATTCGGTCGACAAAAAGTTCGACCGAACCAAGTTCTGCTGAACTAGTTTTAATTAATCTAGTTTGCTATCAATTTGTTATTAATGATTGATCAAGAATGAATCTTGGAGACCATTTTTTTAAAAAACATATTGATCTTTTGTATTATGAAATTGTTGAATAAAGGTATAACATTATGAATATGAAATATTTAAACATATTGCAAAATGCTATATGAAGACTGATATTGAATATACCTTGATCATTACTTGAAAAAGTTTATTAAGCATGTTCATGGTTTGTCTTAAAGTTGAAAATTTATGAACTTTGAATGAGATTATTTTGGTTTATCCTCTACATGGTTGGACTTAAAACTGAAAACTATGAACCATGTTGGTTTAATCAAGCAAATTACTATTTTATCATAATCCGCATGGTTTTTCCTAAAGAATTCCTTGGTCTATCTATATAGGAACCATGCGTATTGAAATTTAGTTTAAATGATCATAATCATCATATTTATATGCTTCTATGATTGTATTGTGGATATACTTCTACTGTTCTATCATAATTATTGTGCCATAATCATTGTGTTTCATTGGTTTGTCTAAAATAATCTTTGATCCATATATACAAACCATGAACAGATATTATTTTTGATCATTTTGATTCAGCTCATATGAAGATGCCATTTTGCATAAACAGTAAAACTTCATGGCACAAATGCATTTTAAATTGAAAATCTACAGAAATTATACTTCACATATAAGTGTTCAAATTGGAAATCTGCAGAAATTGCCTCTTGGTTGAAATCATGTTTGACCAAGGGGCTCCATGGTCGATGTCAAGGTCGACCTAAAATAAGCTTGACAAAATTCTTATTTGTACATCATTTTACTGCACTTAATCTTAGTATCTTGATTCAAAATGTGTTTATCATATTGAAAACATAATTTTAGTGCATAACTCTCATAAAAGGTCAACTTATTATGATCTAATATTGATTGTGACCTTAGAATCCTTAAATTATCTTGACTATAAGATTAAAGGGGAGCTCACACAAACTATCTTGATTATAAGATTAAGAAGCTTACAAAACTTTGTAAACATCATTTGAAGCTTGTTATGACCTTAGTATCCTTAAAAGTAATTTTGGTTATGAAAACTAAGAAATCTACAATATTCATGAACATGACATATATATTGTTCATAATGGAATTCTCTAAACAAATTAGGGCTTAACATCATGTGTATTTGATTAGAGATACATTCTACTATAAGCTTAAAGGATTCTCACATCATTTTCAGGTCTTAACATCCCTTGCAAAATGGATGAGAAATCAATATGTATTCATCATGAGCTTAAGGGAATCTCATTTCAGTTTCAGGGCTTAACATTCCTTGTAAAATGGATGAGAAATAAATACACATATGCCATGAACTTAAAAGGAACTCATATCATTTCAAGGCTTAACATCCTTTGCAAATGATTGAGAAATAAATTGTGGCTAAATTTAACAATAATTGGTTTGCATTAATCCCTTGCTTTTAAATTGAATATCTCTTTAAGGGGGAGCATAGCATAAAATTTAGGGGGAGAAATAAAAAGTCATACTAAATGATTATCTTGGATATCTTTTTGAAATGACAAAGGGGGAGAAATAATATAAAATCAAAAACATAAAATAAAATGAGTTTCATAATATCACGACCATCACACACTTGCAAAACAAGAATGGCTACAAAAGGTAAACTTCATGTATGAAACTCATATGGTTTATATTTCCTTATTTTATATTTAGGAAATGTTTTTCATCTTCAAAAAGGGGGAGATTGTTGGCTAAATTGGACATTATTATAATCCCTTTGTTTCGATGATGATAAACATTTCATTCTTGTGGATCTAATGTGCTACTTGAGTGTTGCAGGAATTAGGTGGTAATAAAATTTAAGTACTTTCAAAATCTCGGTTGGGTAAGCAATCAGGTAGTGGATTGACTGCCTTAGTATTTGCTAAGGTTGGAACCACTCTAAATCCATGTCCCCTTGTCCAATATTTTTGTGGTTGCTTGTTTTGGTTGAATTATCATTAAAATATCTATAAAACCCTATTCACCCCCCTCTTGTGGTTTTTCATCCCTTAGACTCAAAAAATATCCTTTCATGTGATTCCTAACAACTTCAGCTGCATTGTATCTATCATCATGTACACAGAGGTTTATTTCAGTCCAGAGGTTGTACTGTATAAGAAATAAAAGGAATTTCATTTCATATGAAAATCCTACGACATCATCCCAACTTGAATGATTAGAACAGATTCCTAGATCTCTATAAGAAAAACTATGCACCATTTTGGTAAAAGAGCAATCAAAAACTAAAGTTTTAGTATCCTCGTATCCTCTGCAACAAAGAAAGCACATAGATACAGATTGAATATCAATTCTCTTCATATAATCACAATGGGTAGTTTGTTCAAGAAAGCCTTCCAGATATGAAAAATGCACCTCATAGGAGCATTTCATTTTCAAATCCAAGTAAAAAACTTATCATCTGTATCTTTAATGTGAAATAAATTCCATAAAAACTTCATTTTTGGGTCAAGGATACTGAAGAACTGAACTGTATCCGCATTCATTGAAGGTTTCATTTGAGACATAACAAGATTATATAAAGATGTATTCATTTGATTCAAAGGAACACACCAGTTAGAATCATGAATAAGCTCACTAACAAGACAATCAACATGAAGACCGAGCTTTAAAATTTCTTCCTTTCCCAAATTATATTCAATAAAACTTGTATTCGTTAACCAAGGATCTTGCCAAAGCTTTGTATTCTTACCATATCTTATACTGAATCGAGTATGTTGTAAGAGTTTGGACCTCTGTTTAATTAACTTCTGCATCATCCAAGACCATTTGGGGTTATCCTTAACTGACCAAAATGAAGAATGATTAAGATATCTCTCACCAACCCATTTAACCCATAGAATATCCTTTTTAGCCACTAGTTTCCAAGCATTAACACAGAAGCATGCCATTGACACTTCCTTAGTATTCTTGATTCCCAATTTTCTCCTTTAGAAATAGGTATAATGACTCTTTCCCAGGGTACAAGGTGAAGATTAGATTTACTCTCAATATTTCCTCATAGGAAGTTGTGGAAGATTTCGTCAATATCATCACACAATGAAGAGGGAAGAAGAAAGGCTGACGTTCAATTGATATGCATAGAGGATAATGTAGACTTCACTAACTCGCACCTACCTACCAATGAGAGAAAGTTAACCTTCCAACAAATCTAGCTTACCTTGATTTTGTTAATTAGAGAATTGTAGTCTTTCCTTCTCAATTTCCCAATAAATAGTTGAACTTCAAGATACTTGGATGGGAGATGGCATTTCAGAAACTTTAAAACATTCATAATATCATGTTTAGGTGCCTTCTTGTTAAAAATAATCAAGCTTTTACCTACATTTATTCTTAACCAAGACATTTTTCCAAAACAATCAAAAATATCACTGACAACTTTAGCATTAGCAACAAAAGCTCCCAAGAAGATCATTAGATCATCAAGAAAGATGATATGAGAACTATCGAGAATATCATATGCCTTTAAAGGAATTAACCTCTTGTTAACAATAGCTTTCTTAATTAACTCAAAAAATCCTTGCATTATTATAACAAAAAGGTATGGGGCAATAGGATACCCTTGCCTAATGCCATTAAAGGGAAAATTTTAGGACTAGGATCACCATTAATGAGAACTTGATAGGACGGTGATATGAAACTTTCTTTAATCTATCTAATCCATCTAGATGGAAAACCAAATTTATGAAGAACAGAATAAAGATAGCTCTAATTGACTGAATCATAAGCTCTAGACATATCCTCCTTCAAGAAAATTTTATTTGTAGAAAGAGTTCTATTGAAGTCATGAATAATTTCATTAGTCATAACAACAACATCATGGATACTTTACCCATTGATGAAGGCACATTGATTCATGCTAATGACATTTGGATGAACCTTTTGCAATCTATTGTCAATCAATTTAGATATAATTTTGTAAACAATATAACATAAGGAGATGGGTCGCCAGTTCTTAATCAAACTATTATCATTCCCTTTTGGTATAAGAGATATGAAGCTATTGTTGGTTTCTCTAAGCAACCTTCCATTCACAAAGAAATCCATCATAGCACAACTAACATCCTCTCTTGTAACACTCCAAGTTTTTTTGAAAAATACAACATTAAAGCCATAAGGGCCAGGAGCCTTGTTTGAATTAAGATTCTAAACTATCTCATCGATCTCATTTTGTACAATAGGACTCATAAGAATATTTTTAGTGAAGACAAGTGAGCTTTGGGCCAGACTAGTCACCCTGAAAAGTCATACCTCCTGTGGACATATCATTAAAAAAAATTAAAGTGATTTGAAACAAACTCCCTGATGATAGATAATTCACAAGAAACATCACCCTCCATATTAAAACACCTGATGTTATTCCTTTGTCACCTAGTTTTTAGAGATGAGTAGAAAAATTTGGAGTTAGAATATCCACATGTTAACCACTGAACATGAGACTTTTGTCTCAAAAGAGCCTCCTCTTTAATAGAAACTTCATAAGCAACTTTTTTTAAATGTTTTGCATTTTACACCAGTCTAAATCCAATGGATTCAAGTCATCCTTTTCCTGATCCACAATAGCTAGATTCCTTATTATTCTTACATCAGAGAAATAATCACCAATAGAGGATTGATTCCACTCAATTAAGTGCTTCTTTGGTAATTGGAACTTCTTGTATACTCTAAACATAGAATAACCTTCAATATCCTTCATCCAAACATCTTTGACAATAGAAAGAAACTCACTTTCATCAGCACAATTATTAAAGAACTTGAAGGGATATTTAATAATATGAGGAGCTCCAATATGAAGAATAATAATTATGTGATCATTGATGACATTAGAAATCAAATTACCATAAAAATCAGAGACATTGTCTAAGGCTTCTTAATTAAAGAATTATGTCAATCCTAATAGTAACAAACCACTCACCATCTTGGTGATTGTCTCATGTATATAGAAGACCTTTCATATCCATCTCAAAGAGAGAACAATTAAGAACATACTCATTGAAATGCATAGATTTGTTAGAAGGTGGTTGCCTCCCGATATTCTCACATTCATTTCTTACCACACTAAAATCACCAATAATGAATCAAGGAATATCAATTGATCTTGAAATATTTGAAATAGAGGACCAAATACTACACCTATCACTAACTTCATTGTTCCCATAAATGACAGATATAAGAAAGGAGTAATTTCCAACATGAATAACATAGTGAACCATCAGATCGTTAAAATTTTTGTATATAACAAATATCAGGATCCCAGAGCACCATGACTCTTCCCACATGATGAGAGTCGTGGTTAGAAAGATATCTATAGTGCAGAAAATGCTTTGACATAAAGGGAGCAATACATCTTCTTCTAATCTTAGTTTCAATCATAATAAAAACCTATCCTGAGACCCTTCTTAATTCTTCCTGGATGCTTATGATTTTGTTGTTCAGGCCCCTTACCTTCCAGGAAGAAATATGAATGGGATTCATTTGTTATTGGCTAGATGACTTCCATCCATATTATCAATATTGTCACCATTTTAACCCATGCTCAACTATTTCCTATTAGTTGGAGAGAATATAGAATTAATCAACATTCGTGAGAGATCATTGATAGATTTACGCACTATTTCATGTGGATCTAAATGATCTTGTGAATTAACTTGTCTAGTACCAGACTGAGAACCATCTTTAATGAAAATTGGAATCGAAGTAGAAGGAACTAACCTTGATGAAGTGCTAGGAAATTGAGCTCTTCTTGAGAAATCATCAACAATACTATGAGCACCATTAAGAACTGACAAAGAAGGGAAAAAAGCATTACTCTGCAGACCAATTACATCCTCTAACTCCAAAACCTTCCCTTTATCCTCCAACACCTTACTACAAACTATAATGTCATGGCCAAGTAACCCACAAATTTTGCAAGTTTTTAATTTTCACTCATAGTGAATACAAATCTTATTAATATCTCCTTCGTCACTCTTCAAATCTAGCTCGATAGGGAAATATTATGTATCCAGAACTAAGACATGAATGTGACCATAATATATATGAATGAGAGAGTTGGCCAGATCTAATTAGAGTCCCCAACACAGATCCAATGCATTCCAGCATCCTACTATCCCATAGCTCAAGAGGAATATCTAATATCCTGACCCAAATAGGAACGTCCTTGAACCTAGGCTTCACAAGTGCATCCCCGAGATTCCATTTGATAAGAAACATTGGTTTATTCTTAACTAACCATGGACCATTCTTAAGAACGAACTCTAGATCATCTAAAATAAAAAATAAGATGATAAAGAAGCCATCATTCCTACCAATGATCTCAAAGTACCCTTCTGGTTCCAATAGACAATACAAATACCAGTGAAGAGTAGGTAAATGAGGTTTGAAATCCAGCACATACCCCACCAAAAAGTTCTTCCATCTAGCTACATTCTCCCTTGCCTCAGATCTGGGGTAACATATTTTGCCATCTTCCATCTTCAATTAGAATTTCTTTAAACTTGCATCCTCCTCCTCCCTCGACACAATAGAGTGATTTTTCTAAAGCTTGAGGGAGAAACGAGATTTCAGGAGCTCAAATTTGGGTCTAGAATGGTGAACTGGTTGTTTTTCCTTCCAAATCTGGCAAGGAATCGGGGCCTGCGAATCTGGAAGTGCTTGATCGTCATCAAATTGCCTCAATCATCGCTCTACAAAGCTCGCCATTGAGTCATTTAACTACATAGACAAATATATTGAGGTCATCAGAAAATATGATGAAATATTGATATCCACCTTTAGTATTTGTACTGAAAGGTCCACATACATCAATATGTATGCGTCCTAAAAAGTAACTTCCTCTTTCATTGTTTCTAGTACATGGTTTTTTTGTCATCTTGTCTAATAAACAAGATTCACATGTATCAATTGTAAAATCAAATGAGTCTAGATATCCATCTTTATGGAGTCTTGAAATGCACATCTCATTTATGTGGCATAGACAATAATGTCACATATAAGTTTTGTTTGAGACATTGAGTTTAGGCTTCTTGGTATGTATATGCTAGAGATGTGTGTTAAAATCTTATTAATAAATACCAAAATCCATAGTGAAATTGTATTAAAACATCTCATCTTTAGAAATAAAATATCACCATTGTTGTTAAAATACAAAGCACAAATGATATTTATGATAGCAGTTTACTCTATAATACAAAATGAGTGTTTGTATTACAAGTTTGGTCATCTCATAACAAATAGGTAACTTCTATTACAAAATATATCCATGTGTAACTAAAGTTTGTTACCCATGCGGGTAGCGAATGAATATATATATATATATATATATATATATATATATATATATATATATATATATATATATATATATATATATATATATATGTGTGTGTGTGTGTGTGTGTGTGTGTGTGTGTGTGTATGCAATCACCATTACATATACATTATTATATATATCTTATAGTATAACAATCATCAGAAGAGATAATAAATGATATGGAAAATAGCACAACTTATTTAGCCAACAAGATTTTCTTAAAAACAGCTAAGATATTTCCATCTAATGGAACCCTCAATCTTCCCTATAAAGGGTTTCCAGTTGCCCAATTGGGAAAGCTAGTTAATTGATTGGTTGTCCCTATTTTGGGAAAATTATGTGTTCTTGATTGATTCAACATCTCATTAAAAACACTCCAAGGACCATCCTCTTAGATGTGGGCTTGTGATCGTCTCCTTCTTTCCACCATGGTCCACAATTGATGTCACTACATCATACTATTCCAATAACATAACTACAATTTACATGGAGAGTGTATAGAGAGAGGTATTACATTCAATCCATATGTATGTTACATAACTTATGATCAAAATAAAAACAATAGTACTACATGTTTGTAATCACACCACAACATCCTAATTGTCATATCCACATCCACCAAACAAATTGATTTTTTAGGTGTCTCATTGGTTTATGAAATACATATATATCATATCATACATGATATTATGTGATTAATACTGATACAATATTTCACATAATTCATCCAATGAATTGTTTATTGTTCAAAACCAAAATGAGCTTTAAAGTGTATGGTTTCTGTTTTGATACAACTATAGGGTTTCAAGAAGAGGTGGCGCACTGGAATAATACAAAGTTTCCTTTCTATTTTACCTTAAACAATTTCATGCCGCTAGTAGGATGCCATAAACCATCATCCGTGGTGTTGTTCCTGGAGGCCATTGTTGAAGACTACTCAAGTGCTGCTTGGAGAAGAAGCACGCTGCTTCAAGAGTTGATGTTTGACATGCTCTAAGATCAAGTATAACTCTTGATACCTTCCTTCTGAGATACTTCATTGTTGATGAGATCTTGCTGGTTAGAGAATTGGGCATTAAAAAAATTATTTCTACTACCTTATTTGTTTCCTCGATTTTCCAACAGTGGTACCAGAGCCACATTAATTTATGGTGTATTTGGATTTCAATCGATATGATCAGATTTATATTATGAACATGATGCAGATATTAAAATGATTAATGTGTATACTCGATTAACATATCGCATACAACACCACAATTAACTTTTATATATATACATATATATATGTATGTATATATATATATACATACATATATGTATATATACATATGATATAAATACACAATTCACTTGTGACACCCTAAAATCTATTTTCATGGTGCCTGTTTGGCATGGTTATGGCTAGTAACTCCTTTAGATATTTTTGTTTGGTTGGATGGTTGTTATCATGTTTATATCTTAGTTTGCACATAGAGCCTCTATCTTCTCATCTATATTTAAAAGTATGGATTCTCTCCTTGCTATGTTCCCCTCGAATGTATGTTGAGGTTTTCCTATTACCATGTAATATGTTAAGTAGGATTAGGATAGTCTCTTTTCTATTTTGGCAAAGAGGATGTTTTTCTGCAGACCAACTGATTGTTTCAGCAGACGAACCGATCGACTGGAGGACTGAGGAGGTGAGATGATAGAAGGAGTCGACCAATTGGTTGGTGGCTCAATTGATCAACTGGAGGTGTCCAAACATCATTAGGATCGGAAACTAGACAATCAATCTGACAGACTAACTGGCCAAGTTGAGCCTATTGTGAAATTATACCACAATCCCTCAGAAGGGACTCAAACTCTTTTCTTAATTACTCACCACCTCAATCTAATTGAAGTGCATTAATTCTTTTTCCATTTTGATTTTGTACTTCATTCATGCTTTTCTTTACTTTTCAATAGATTTTCACTTGTGTTTCATTAGATACAAATAGCCAAATATATTGAGGTCATCAACAAATGTGATGAAGTATTGATACCCACCTTTATTATTTGTGATAAAATATCCACGTACATCACTATGTGGGAGTCCCAAAAAGTCACTTCTTCTCCCATTGTTTCTATTAAAGGATCTTTTTGTCATCTTGTCTAACAAACAAGATTCACATGTCTCAACTGATTCAAAATAAAATGAGTCTAGATATCCATCTTTATGGAGTCTAGATATTCTCCTCTCATTTATGTGGCCTACAAGAAATGTCACGAATAAGTTCAATTTGAGACATTGAGTTTATGTTTCTTGGTATATATCGTAGAGATATGTGTGTTGAAATCTAATTAGTAAAGACAATAATCCATAGGGAAACTATAATAAAACATCTCATCTTAGAAATAAAACATCAATAATTTTTGACATGAAATTCAAAATCATTCTTGTCTAAATATGAAGAACAAACGATGTTGCTATTTATGATAGGTACATAAAAGAAGGTCTCTAACTCTATTACAAGCTCACTTGGCATAGATTAACATCTAGGTGCCATAGTAGTGGAAGTAACTCTTGCTCCATTTGTAGTTGTTAGTTCCACCTCCCCTTCCTTCAAGGGTCTAATTCTTTTTGGGTCATGCATATTTGAGCATATGTGAGATCGACATCTAATATCTAATACCTATGATGAAAAAGTATATAAGTTTATCTCTATAAAATATATTCCTAAACTTTAGATCTTCATCCCCTACTTTGTATTCTTTTTTCCTTTAGGTAGAGAGGGAAATTTCTTTTCCAATATCTAGCTTGTGAAAAAGGTTATAGTTTCCTTCCTTGTCTACTCCTCCTTTGGCTTTAAACATAGAATATTTGGGCATAGACTACATTTAGAACTTTTCTTAGATTTTTCTTTGCCCTTTGACTTTCTCTATCTAATATTGATCATAGAATATTTGGGCATTGACTATATTTAGAACTTTTCTTATATTTTTCTTTACCCTTTGACTTTCCCTTTCTAATATCGACCATCAACACAGTTTTTGGCTTGTCTTGATAGATATAAGTCTCAATTATTCTCAACATGCCATGCAACTCTAATTTGAATGGTCGAACAAAGTTGTTCAAGTAGTGTTTTGTGAAAAACTAACTATAAAATTACGACAACAATTATATGATTATATATGTGACCCACTGTTGGCCTAAAGAAAATCCCAGTCTTATGAAGCTTTCCACATACCCAATAATTTTGAATACACGGGGCCCAACTTGATCACTTTCATTCATGTTCCATCTAATGCAACCCTAAATCTTCTCTATAAAGGGTTTCTAGTCGCCCAATTGGGCAATCTAGTTAATCGACTGGTAGTCCCTATTCTGGGAATATAATGTGATCATGATTGATCTAACATCTCATTAAGACCCCTCCCATGACCATCCTCTTAGACATGGGCTTTTGATCGTATCCCTCTTTCCACCATGGTCCACAGTTGATGTCATTAAATCATACTATTCCATTTACATAACAAAAATCTACATGGAGAGTGTATAGATAGAGGTATGTCATGCAATCCATTTGTATGTTACATAACTTTTGATCAAAATCAAAAAATAGTATTGCATGTTTGTAATCACACCACAATGACCTAATTGTCATATCGATATCCACCAAACTTGAGGTGTCACATTAATTTATGGAATACATATATATCATATCATACATGATATTATGTGATTAGCATAGATACAATATTTCACATAATTGATTTAATGAATTGTTTATTGTTCAAAACCAAAAGTAGATTTGAAAGTGTACAATGTCAGTTATAATACAACTATAGGGTTTCAAGAAGAGGTATCACATTGGAATAATAAACAATTTACTTTCTATTTTACCTTATCTGTTGAATCCATAATATATGTAAAATGTCGGTAAATAAAATACATAGAAAGAAGAAAGAGTTAAACATTTGACACACTAATTATCCAATGACTAGAAATGTTTTGTAGGCCAAGAACTCAAACTTTTGGATCTAAATCTGAATTGGCCACCAAGATGTAGCACGATTGTCTTCTTCACATCAACTTCTTTTTGACTTTGTGGAATTCCTTATTCAAGCCTCCTCACGTGCCTCAACCTCTACTTCATCCACACAAATGAAAAAGAACATGTGTCACCTTGATCACAAAGTTAAAGCTGAATAAGAGTTGTCGACGTGCTAGTCATCCCAAAACTCTCTTTCTTTACCTATCATGGTCTATCATCATTAAGACAACTTTCTCTCTCTTCTAGAGAGAAAATTTGTGGCCAACTTATCTCAAAATGTTCATCAAAAATGGTCTTGGAATATCCTAATTATGAGCCCTTATCTAATCACAATCCCAGAAATGGTCCCACCATAGGAAATTCAAACTACCATCCTAGTCACCCGAATGGGACTCCCAGTCACCCAAATGGGTCCCTACTAGGACTAAGAAGGGTTGAAAGTCACATGACTCACAAAGTAAGTATTACATATTGTCAGTCCATGTCTGAATTGGTTTCCTAATTTGATTCCAAATCAAATATGGAAATGTTATCTATTCAGTTCGAATCACCTGATTCACTAAGTGAGTCGCCCGACTGGTCACTTTCCTAAAGTGGAAGTTATTCAATCTTTGATAATCAATTGATCCACTTTCTTGATCCTGATTGTAGCCCAACTCAGCTGGAAATTAGTTTGATCCTTATTTAGAACCATTCTAATCATATGTTTGATTGCGAACTCTAATTCCCTTGTTCTTTCTTATGAAATATGACTCATTAGGTTTTGAATTACATTGGTAGTGATGTTCATACTCACAAGAAAATATTAGTATCTAGATACACATCATTGCCACCCAAGTAATTAGAATGAGTGTGAGAGAAACTTCAACATGTAAAGTGACAAATGTCACCATGGTTGTGACGACCATCGCCACAATAAATGAGCTTACTCAAAAAATATGTTGACTTATTACTATCACAATATTACCACAAAACATGGTAAATTAAAACCAATTGCAATTTAATATATCAAGAGGAAGTATCTTGTAAACAATCCTTCAACATAGGCCATCTGCATTTCACATATACCAAAAGATGTTACATATTAAGTTCAAAGGGTATCCAGCCAAATCTGATACATATCACAACATGTTTGTCTGTTCAAGCTCTGTTCGTACAAGACCTTTCTATATATTCATGGCATAAAGTCAAAATCTTTGTGTCGATAAACAAAAAAACAAAATATCTCTCAAAGACCTGAGAGTACAGGGATGAAAAATAGGACTGTACTAAGATACTACACTAGTAGCATGTCTAGCCTTCAGACAACTATTGTTCTTCTTACTGCTCAACTCCTGCACCAGGACCTCGACCTCCTCATCTAAAACCACCAAAAAAATTGTGGAACCCACAGGGTGAGACCAAACATCCCAGAGAGAGTTATAACTGTTTGACAATGTCTATTATAAGTATGATAATATAGAAATAATAAACATGGCTTGTATTTGATTTTGAGCAGTTTAAGTAAATACAACTGAACAGTAGAACATTTTATGATTTTAAAAGGAATACAAAGAACATATATAACAATTGACTTCTCTTACCGCATTATAATTCAAGAAATAAATATTAATCTAAGGCATGGGGTCATTCAATGCGATTTGTATTTGACCCTAAGAAAATATATAATATTATTGTTTAACTAATTTTATGCCCTAAAGATTTGAGACGTACCACTCAAATCCAACTGACCAATGCAAAGTCAAAATTAGTACCATACAATATCAATGGAAGAGTCAAAATTCATGATCATCACCAACACTACTTGGTCAGTTCAAGTCTACAATGTAGTGACATATAGTCATACTGCTAAATGACAACAACTTATAGTCATAGCTACAGTCCGGTAGAGACAGGAACTCATTGTCTAGCTATGGTCCTGTAAACAAGTATTTTGCCTTGGTACATGGCACACCACTAGAGAACTGGCTCAGACATGACCGTTCAATATTAACAACATACCACTATTTCAACAATTTAAGGATACAAGTAAGTATATCGTTTGTACCCCACATATTCAATAATATGTGCTCCAAGTTTTCCATAGGAGTTACTTGTTTCACCATCCAGGTATATCATGACATTGTAGATGGATTTATGGTATAGGGAAACTACATGATTAGGGTTTCACTTGATTAAATATGCCAATTATATATCTTTTAATGCATCAATCAAGTTACAATGTATTAACCCTAAACAAATTGTACAAAATTAAGTTAGGATGCAACTTCAAAAGATAGAAAATGTATTAAGTGAGATCTTGCACATCATCACATGGAACTTTTAATACTTCCATTCTCGATGTCTTCATTAATAATACACCACTTATGGGATTCCAATCCCTCAATTATGTGCAAGGCACTTGCTAGGTCGTTAGACCAAATCATATGCTCCTGCAACATTCAATATCACAAAAAACTTTAACATTACTTCATAACCACCAATCCATATTGTATAGGGCTCAACATAGCATTCACTTAGCTATGTCATTTGTTTCACCTGCAAGTTAGTGTTGTTCAAGTAGAAGAGAGAAAACACTAGCCTAGAGTAACAGTCTTTAAGTAGAGTGAAAACACTTACCATAATAACATCGGATTACAGTTAGGGTCTATATGTACCTGTTTAGGGTTTCATAGCATAATATCATCTCTAAACCCTAATTCCATCACTTCATATATTGATGGAGAATTAAGAATTATATTTGGTGGTTATACATTCATAATCACATCACTTTGATAAAGAATTATTCTAGGTATTGACAATGTTCATACTTACATGTATATATCTTAACCACCTTCAACAGTTAAGTGTCGATCACCCTTAAGACATGAGTGTCGACCTTACCACAACAAGGCGTCGTGACCTGACTAGATATAGGGTGTCACAACTGAGACACAACCCATGTGTCTCGACCGAGACACATCCCAATGTCTGGGCTATCACTACCCTAGTCTCGACCATCACCTCAATTGGATGTCTCGACCATCATTTACACCTAGTTAAAACTAGAACACCACAATGTGCCACCAGAATAACACCCGTATGACTTTACAACCATGACACCATGGCCATGCAACATGACATCGAAACCACTATAGAGTGTAGTGAAATGGCAACTCCATTGGTGCTTGATGCATGGGTTTTGAGTCACTTTTATAGGCTTATTTTATATATGTTTTATGCATGTATTTGTCATTTTCTTGATTATATTTGCATAATTCACTATAGTTGGCCCTTAAACTCTTTTTGCATCAAATTATACTTCTTTTATCATATTTATATGATTTTATATAATCCCTGGACTTATACACATGTTTTGGCACTTTTTCAGGCACTTTTGCATTGTCTGGAGTCGATACTATCGACCCCCAGGTCGATAGTATCGACATTTCATCAAAAAGCAACCCCAAAACGTGATCTTGGAAGGAATAACATGTGCCATGGTCGATACCATCGACCTAGGGTCGATACCATCGACAGCGTCGGGATCTGGCGATTTTCAGCACTAAAACGGAGCGTTTTAATCCGACGGTTGAGCTTTTTCGGAGCCGAAAAGTGGTCCTATGACCTAAGAAGAGCACGGACGGCCCGAGGGGGGGAGGAGATTGTGTTGCACAACATCCAAGGAGAGAGAGAGATAGGAGACGAGAGACGAAGGCCGTCAACCGAGCGATCCGGGCACCTTCGACGGGCGATTTTGCTGCCGGAAGACTGCAAAACGCACGTTTCTCGAGGAGGATCTCCAGGAACACCTTTGTATCAGGGGTTACTCGAGTTTGCTCCATGTTTCCCATGTTTTTCTTCTCTACTCCTCTGTCTTTCATTGAGATGACCATGCGGGGCTAATCCCCTTTGTCTTTAGGACCGGGAGTAGCCCGGGGAATGCATTGTATGACAATTTTATATTGATAATTCATATTTTCTCTTTTAAATCCGTGGTATAGATTCGTTTTCTCCATATATATTGTTATGCTTGATCACCATAATAATAACTTAATGCCCTTAATCACTTCGACAGAAGGATTAACGGTTGAAAAATAGACGAAATCTACATTAATCAATAAAACCCTTGACAAAGGAGTTGTAAAATTAATGGTGGGAACTGAGAGATCGTTTATAATGCGCTTAGTTTAGGGGAATGATCACTACGACGGTGGAATCAACCTAAACCTAAGTAGTGAATTACACCACGACAGTGGGTAATTCTATTTTCAGGCCACTACCCGGATAGAGAGAGAAGAGTGAGGAATTATATAAAACTGAATACAATGTTGACCCGCGGTGAAACCGCCATCCTAAAGATATCCCTTTGAATTGATTAAATTAACCTTTAATCGATTGTTTTCTTTGTTTGATTTTTATTTTCTTTTAAGTTCAACAACAAAACCCTACTTTGTTAATCGGCCTAGCTGATTGCGATTAGTTAGTAGAAGTCTCCAATAATTCACGTATCCCTGAGTTCGACTCGGGCCTCACAAGGCCTATATTACTCGACGCGTATACTTGCGTTTAAGCGCGTAGTAAAATATACGTCAAGTTTTTGGCGCCGTTGTCGGGGATACGGCGAATTATTGGCACTTTGAGTGCTAAGAGCGGCCATTCTAGGCCACATTTTTTTAATTTATTTTTAGAACAATTTCAAAAATTCCTTTATTTCTCTATAATAGTGTTGACTCGTTCAAGGCATTGTACTGAACCACTACTTCCAAATTTCAGGTACTTTGTATGGTGCACACACGTAGCCGAGACTACGTGAATCGCACACCTGAGGTTCCATCTGCGGGACCAGAGGATGAGGACTACTACGAGGAGGAACACCACAGTGATATACATTCTGAATATGAGCAAGAACAAGAAGAAGTAATGGCTGAAGAACAGACAATATGGGAGAAGATCAAGGCGTCTTCTTCCTCGGCATCAAAGGGGCCTATAAAGAAACAGGGGCTAAACATTCCAACCTACAAGATCGATCCAGCATTGATTAACCTGGTTAAATCAAACGCATTTCACGGATTAAAAAATGAAGATCCAGTGGCCCACATCAGCCAGTTCGTGGAGAACTGTGATATGGTAAAGATAGATCGATTTCCACAGGATGTGCTCTACCTCAAGTTATTCCCGAGTTCCTTGGCTGGAATGGCAAGAGAGTGGCTTCATAACCTCGACGACGAGTTTGTTGAATCATGGGATCACATGGTGGCTTCATAACCTCGACGACGAGTTTGTTGAATCATGGGATCACATGGTGGAGGTTTTCTTCGAGAGGTTCTTCCCTCCTGAGAAGACCAATGATATGATCAGGAAGATTCACAATTTCACCCAACAGGCGGGTGAAACTTATTCTGAGACTTGGGAGTGATTCCAGGTCATGTTGAGGAGATGTCCACACCATGGACTAGACAAGGAAACCCAAGTGAAGATCTTCTACTTTGCTCTCTCCGAGCATGATAGAAGTAACCTTGATTCAGCTGGATCCGGATTCTTTCTGAATAATACATATACCCGATGTTGGGAGATATTAAAGAGCATGGCTAGGAAACAGTCATGGGGTAACAGAGGTGCTGTGGAGCAGGTCAGAGCTGCTGGCGAATCCAGAGTAGTTAAGGAGCTGAACGATAAGTTAGATCTTCTAGCCAAGAAGCTGCTATCTAAGGAAGATGCATCTGAGGATGAGGAAGCCCAAGTGAAATTCATGCAACAACAGGGCTATAGAAACAATGACCACGCATGGAGGAAGGATAAAAAATTCTCATGGAAGGATCCAAATAACTTTCTGAAGGATCCAGATGCCAAGCCACAACAGAAAGCCGAGGACAAGAACACTGAATTACTAACTCAAATGGTCCAGCAAAACCAAGAGATGATGGCCATGTTTGGAAAACAATTGCAATCTCAAGGTGACATTCTAACCAAATTTGGGCAGACGCTGCAAAGCCATGGAGCGCAAATGCGGGCATTAGAGACCACCGTGGCTCAGATTTCAAGTGAAGTGGCGGCCATCAAGCACGCCAATCAACAGAAACCAGCTGAGAGTGCAAATGTGGCCCAAGCACATCATCAGGTTAAGTACATGTCGGTGGTAAGAAATGAGGAATCTCAGGTGCAAGAAGCTGTAGAAGAAAGAAAAATGACTTTCAATGTGAATGCAACACCGGCGATACCGTATCCACGCACTTACTATAGATTGTCGGGCGGAAACCATTTCTTCAGAAAATCAGAGAGAGTTGTGAGTATGGTATCTCCATCTAGGCAGGAGGAGCAGGTGCAGGTTGTTTGTGCACATGTGGAGACATCTGAGGCAAGAGAGGAACCACAACAAGCTGCTACTATTGATGATGTCTCGCCAAAGCCCACGTCCGAGGGAATGATTGAAGCAAGCTTAGGGGAGGTACCCCCGAAAAGCTCTTATGTGCCACCTCATAGGTGTGTTGAGGCAGCAGATGTTTCAAATGTGGTTAATCCTAAGTCGAAGAAAGAGAACCGGCATTATAGAAAATTCTTGGAGATGTTCAGAAAACTACATATCAACATTTCGTTGGTGGAAATGATTGAGAAGGTTCCCGCCTATGGGAGGTTTATCAAAGAAATAATCAACAAAAAGCGGCGGATTAAAGACACCGATGTATGCCGGATGAATGAAATGGTGAGCTCAATCATCTTGGGAGTTTACCTGAGAAGAAGAAAGATCCGGGGAGTTTTTATATTCCATGTTCAATAGGTGATCAACACTTCCCACGAGCTCAGTGTGACTCAGGGGCAAGCATTAATCTTATGCCACTTGCCACTTTTCAAAAGCTGGGATTGAAGAAGCCAACACAAACATCTATGACAATTGAGTTGGCGGATGGATCCATTGTGAAGCCACAAGGTATATGCGAGGACGTGTTAGTCAAGGTCGACAAATTCATCTTCCCTGTTGACTTTGTGGTCATGGACATGCATGAGCTAGAAGGAGGTGAGATGCTATTGGGAAGGCCGTTCCAAGCTACGGCTGATGTAATCACTGCAATTGGGAGAGGTACATTGACCTTGGGGATTGGACATGATCGAGTTCAATTCAAATTGCCACATGACTCATTGGAGACATCTCTTGACAACCCAGGTTAAAGGTATCTTTATGTCAAGCCTAGGACATTAAACAAGGGCGCTTGTTGGGAGGCAACCCAACTTTAGGTTCAATTTTATGTTTGGTTATGTTCTTTTATGTTTATGTACTTAGTTTTTGCTTAGGTTTTGATAATTTTTGTAAAAATGGTACCCTAACTCGTGTTTTGAAGTGTGCAGAATGTTAAGGTCGATACTATCGACACCCATGTCGATAGTATCGAGTTTGGAGAAGTAAACACTGAAGAAAAGTCGATACCATCGACCCTAGGGTCGATAGTATCGAGATTCCTGAAGATTTACAGAAAAATTGGTGCCAGTAAAGTCGATACCATCGACCCTAGGGTCGATAGTATCGACACTTTTGAGTTCCCAGGCTTTTAGATGCGTCGATTCAACAAAATCGCTGAGTCTGGGTCGATACCATCGACCTTGGTCGATGGTATCGACACCTGCAGGACAGCTACATAAAACAGGCCGTAAAAGGTATCGAAATGAGATTTTTTCGAACCGTTTTTTGCAGAGGAAAGATGGATGAAGCAAGTCACGTCTTAGAACCACTAAGGCACAAAAATGGGCCACAAAAAGGAGGGAGATAGCAAGCATCACTTGGTCTACTTGAGCATCTGACCATCCTTCTTCACCACACTTCAAAGCGAATGGTACCGTTGTTCCACCTCTTAAGTGAGAATGTTGACTATGAGGCCATAGTCATATTCAAGCTTAGGGGGGGTGTTGGAACAACCCTCTATCTTAGTTTTTACTTACTTATTCATGTTGATTTTACTTTTGAGATATTAGTTGTTTTTATTTCTAGGTTTACCGCTTTTGTAGGATCCACATCTATCTAGTGTAATCTGTGGAGCAATAAATGCATGGTTTCAATTACAAGTTTTACTCTTGGGTTGTGTGCACATGAAAATATGAGTATATTGAAAACTTTTTGAGCTTATTCTTGTGAGTAGTTGAGTGGCATAATTGAGGAAGTGCTTGGGTGAGTCAGCTTCAGGACACGGGGACATGAATGACCATCTTTATTGTCCAAGGAAAAGTGATTGACAAGGATGTTTGAGCCCAAACCGACCAAACGCTAACGTGACCTTAGACTAAAGTTTAAGAGAGAAATCCTTCAGTTACCATGTACACAGGTCTTTAGAGAGGGACATATGATATTTTTGAAAGGTTCTGTCAATTAGTCTTGTGATCTGATCCACCGCAATTTCATTCACACTCCACCATAAGAAATGGGAGCAAATTATTGTCTTTCACTTTTTGATTGCATCTCATGTAGATAGGTCTTGCATTATATCTATTTTCACATTTATTTTTTGCATGAAAATGAAAAAAAAAAGATAGAGTAGTTATACATGCACATTATCCTTAGGTGCATGTCATAGTAGTTGCATAACTGTCATTATGTAGTTGCATTTACATCTTTTGAGCATATTGTACACCATGTATCTTATGTTACTCTGAAAACATTAAAGGTGATGAACTTGTTCCATACCCTCCAAATAGAATGCTTCAGATGCACACGTCTGTAACAAGAAGTGAGCCCGACAAATAATTCATTGTCATCTATGAAAATAAGGGCTTGAAATTTTTTTTTTTTTGAAAAAATAATTGAAAAAAAAGAGAAGAAAAAAAAAGAATTGAGAAGTAGGAATGAGAGGGAGAAAGGAACATGTTCTCACTTACATACTAAGAAGAATAAGCACATGGTGTAGTTTTCTTAGATATTCCATATCACCTTGAGACGGAATGATAGTGCATGCATCATTCCACCAAAAATGTAACATTAGGACATTTTCACTTGCATTTTGCATCATGATAGGTCATTAATTTTTGTATTGCATGATTGACTATTATGTGCTTCCATATATTCCACAACCACCTATCCCATCCACCCGTTGCTCTAATCGGTAGGCCACCCATGATATTCTCCTCATTCATTAATATCAGGAGATCTGCTTCCATTTAGATGGTAGTTCGGAAATGAGCAACGTAGATAGGAGATCACAAGATGAATCAAGTATGGACCAGATGAATTTATCATATTAACTGCTTTAATTGATAATGTTTCATTGATTGGGGGATAGACATCTTTTACATAGGTCTTTGGTCGCCTGGATGGCAGTTAGTGTTCAGTGGTCAATGAGGGCCGGTTTGTGGATTGAAAGTGGGGACGATGTAGATTCATTTCATGTATTTATGTCCTGTTGCTGACTTATCTCAACCAGATCCAAAGTTTTGTTGCTCGAGGACGAGCAAGGTTTAAGCTTAGGGGAGTTTGATGCATGGGTTTTGAGTCACTTTTATAGGCTTATTTTATATATGTTTTATGCATGTATTTGTCATTTTCTTGATTATATTTGCATAATTCACTATAGTTGGTCCTTAAACTCTTTTTGCATCAAATTATACTTCTTTTATCATATTTATATGATTTTATATAATCCCTGGACTTATACACATGTTTTGGCACTTTTTCAAGCACTTTTGCATTGTCCGGAGTCGATACTATCGACCCCCAGGTCGATAGTATCGACATTTCATCAAAAAGCAACCCCTAAACGCGATCTTGGAAGGAATAACCTGTGCCATGGTCGATACCATCGACCTAGGGTCGATACCATCGACAGCGTCGGGATCTGGCGATTTTCAGCACTAAAACGGAGCGTTTTAATCCGACGGTTGAGCTTTTTCGGAGCCGAAAAGTGGTCCTATGACCTAAGAAGAGCACGGACGGCCCGAGAGGGGGAGGATATTGTGTTGCACAACATCCAAGAAGGAGAGATAGAGATAGGAGACGAGAGACGAAGGCCGTCAACCGAGCGATCCGGGCACCTTCGACGGGCGATTTTGCTGCCGGAAGACTGCAAAACGCACGTTTCTCGAGGAGGATCTCCAGGAACACCTTTGTATCAGGGGTTACACGAGTTTGCTCCATGTTTCCCATGTTTTTCTTCTCTACTCCTCTGTCTTTCATTGAGATGACCATGCGGGGCTAATCCCCTTTGTCTTTAGGACCGGGAGTAGCCCGGGGAATGCATTGTATGACAATTTTATATTGATAATTCATATTTTCTCTTTTAAATCCGTGGTATAGATTCTTTTTCTCCATATATATTGTTATGCTTGATCACCATAATAATAACTTAATGCCCTTAATCACTTCGACAGAAGGATTAACGGTTGAAAAGAGACGAAATCTACATTAATCAATAAAACCCTTGACAAAGGAGTTGTAAAATTAATGGTGGGAACTGAGAGATCGTTTATAATGCGCTTAGTTTAGGGGAATGATCACTACGACGGTGGAATCAACCTAAACCTAAGTAGTGAATTACACCACGACAGTGGGTAATTCTATTTTCAGGCCACTACCCGGATAGAGAGAGAAGAGCGAGGAATTATATAAAACCGAATACAATGTTGACCCGCGGTGAAACCGCCATCCTAAAGATATCCCTTTGAATTGATTAAATTAACCTTTAATCGATTGTTTTCTTTGTTTGATTTTTATTTTCTTTTAAGTTCAACAACAAAACCCTACTTTGTTAATCGGCCTAGCTGATTGCGATTAGTTAGTAGAAGTCTCCAATAATTCACGTATCCCTGAGTTCGACTCGGGCCTCACAAGGCCTATATTACTCGACGCGTATACTTGCGTTTAAGCGTGTAGTAAAATATACGTCAGTGCTTCATGAACGTAATGCAATTAGAGCATCACGACCAAGTCGTGCAAGAGGTCGTTTCCTTCTTTACAATCCAAGTGTTATGACCCAAAATAAGCATGACTCCATCGCGACAAGTCTAACATTAACTTGTTACAAACTACACACCTACTAATAGGTGGCGTCACCATCAAACTTAGTCGTCTTGAACACAACGTCAGCCAGCAACCAAATCTGACCCTGCAACAACGATGCGTCGTGACCCAACTAATAGTTAGCAACTTATCTAGGTTTAATGGGGCATGTTATGACTGAAACCACCCTACCAAGGGGTTTCAACCGTGACAGAAGTCCAAGAGTTGTCTCAACCACTTGCAACACCCCATGGAAGATCCGAACCGAGGTCTACTAGATGGATAACAGCATGGTAACCCATCATAATAGAATATGCAACACCCTAAATCATAGGGTTCACCAAACCTTAAACTTTATGATGGAAGATCATCAAAAGAAATATGTTTAAAAGAAGATAACTGAGAATATTATGCATGTATAATAGATCAAAACCTCCTGCTAAACAAGTATAACTAACCACATAGAAGGTAGTATTAAATCATGTTAAGATACTCATAATAGAGGTAGTAGAAAGAGTTATAAAACCCGCCTAATTTTGATGAGGAACAACCTCCCAATGCTCAAGATCCAAGAAATTCAACTGAACTCCAACACTTCAGCCAAGGAATCACCTCCAAGAAGAAGAAAGACATGATTAGAAGGAGGTTCAAAAAACAAAAATAGTTCTTGACCAAAAAGGAAAAAAAGAGAAGGGATCATCTTTCACTCAAGTTCACCATGATAACCCTAACTTATGATCTTTGTAAATAAGATATCTACAAGGAGAACTAATGTGGATGATCCACAGACAAAGGGGAAGAAGAAGATGAAGAGTTTCATATGGAAATGTGATATAGAAGGGAGGATCACTTACTAAGAGACAATTCACCACCAAAAGCTAACCCTAGCACAAAACCTTCAATCATGCACCAAGTATCGGCCACCCAAGGATCAAGTTCTTCTTCTTCTTGCCCCTAAAGCTCCAAAGGAGGTCTCAAGGTAGACGAAGGTGTGTAGTTCCAAAAAGACTAGCTTGTAAGAAAAAGAAGTTATTATATATCCAAAGGAGGAGGGAAGTAGGGGTCTTTGAGGTGTCAACACCATAGATCACCAAAGGATACTTTTTCTTTAAAAAGGGTTAACCTTATTTCCTTCTCGTGCAAAAATATGAAATATCCATGTTTATCTAGTAGGTGTGTCATGACCTCTAGGGTTTCTTAGCCCCCTTGTTGTGGTCGAGATACTCCCAAGCACACTTTGTCTCGACCCAACCCTAAAACACCATATCATGGTCAAGATACTTACTCTAAAAGACAATTGTGGTGACCATCCTATTTATAGGGTGTCTCGGTCACGACCATGCATTCCCATGCTTGTGTCTTGGTTGTGACCCTCACCATAAGTGATGTAATGGTCACAACATCAAAACCTCATATAGTTACCATGTCAACTAAGTAACCCTAGAAACCTTAATTTTATTAGATGATGTCATATATACTACTATAATTCAATAAAGGTGCCCTATATCACAATCTTCTCTCTCTTGATGCTAGAGCATAAGAAACACTCTCTTCATGTAAAAATTTGCAAAGTAACCTTCACTTTTGGGTAATTTGCAAGATGGTCCAAAACATATACAATATGGCAAAGATAACTCAAAATTATTCAAATTGGACCCAATTGAAAATATAAACATGTCACATGATATTAAAACATCTCAAAAGATTAATTTAAGTTTTAAACATATCATTATAAAGAAATTAAAATTGAGCATAAAGCCAGATCAAGGGTCTTCAACTATAAACCCATTATAGGGATTTCACCCACAAAATCCTATGCAAAAAGAGACAAATACTTCTTCTGCATCTTGTCTTCAAGTTTCCACATGGCTTCTTCAATGCCACGATGATGCCCCAACACCTTGACCAACACAATGTCCTTTTTCTTCAACTTCTTGACCCTTCTATCCAGGACAGAACAAGACCTTCTACATAGAATTTATCATTATCTAGCTCTACCTCTGTAGGTTGAAGTGTCAACTCTGTATTAGGGTGACAATTCCTAAACATAGAGATATGAAACATGGGATGTAACTTATGTAACTCAGGTGGAAGATCTACCTTATAAGCCACCTTCCCAACATGTGCAACCACATAATAAGGTCCCATATAACTGGGAGCCAACTTATCCTTTTTCCCAAACCTTATAACTCCTTTCCAAGGAGAGACTTTAAATTACACCATGTCTCTGACCAGGAACTATAAAGGTCTATGATGGTTATCAACATAAGACTTTTGTCTATCCTAAGCTGCCTTTAGTTGTTGTTGAATGACTTTGATCTTTTTTTAGTCTGTTGTACAAGCTCAGTGCTAAAAGTTGATATTCTCCTATCTCATACCAACATAAAGGAGATCTACAATGTCTCCCATACGATGCTTCATACTATTCCATATTGATGCTCCTCTGGTATCATTATTGTGAGAAAACTCCATCAAGCTAAGATATATGTCCCAACTACCCAAAAATTGCAACACACATACTCTTAACAGATCCTCCAAGGTCTGTATTGTCCTTTCACACTGTCCATCTATTTGTGTGTCTCTAATTAGCTGATTTAGCATTGACTTCACTTATAACTGTGCTAATAGACCTGCTAACAGTGACACTTCTAACTACACATGCATATGTCAAAGAGAGACCAACATATCTCTCTTGTAACACACCAACACACTCATATGTGGTTGCTCAGAAGATGATGAAGAAGAGGACTTTCTACTCTAGGAATCTGCCACCACATTCTCCTTCCCTAGATGGTATTCTATGGTGCCATCATTGTCCTTTATCAATTCCATCTAGCATCTTTGTCAGATGTTCAACTCCTTCTTTGAAAAGATATATACTATAGGCTCTTATGATCAGTGAAGATCTGGCATTTCTCCCCATACAAAATGGGTCTCCATATCTTCAAGGCATGGACCACTATCTCTAACTCCAGATCATGTGTCAGATAATTCTCCTAGTGTTTCTAAAGTTGTCACGACGTGAAAGAAATCTCATTCTTATCTTGCATCAACACACAACGTAGACCATTCTTGGATGTATCACAAACGACAATATATCCTTTTCCCTGCTCTGGAAGCATTAGCACTGGTGCACTGGTCAATTTTTCCTTTATGAGTTGAAAAGAACACTAACACCTATTATCCCATACAAACAACACATCCGTTTTAGTAAGTCATGTTAGGGATAGTGCCTCCACACTAAAGTTCTTAATTAACCTCCTATAATATCTTCCAAACCTAGAAAGCTAATAACCTCTTTATGTGTCTTTGAATGATCCCATTCCTTTACGAACTCTGCTTCTTTAGGTCTACATAGACTCCTCTAGAAGATATTACATGTCCTAGGAAAGTCACTTTCTTTAACCAGAACTCACACTTACTGAACTTTGGATATAATTGGTGTCATCTTCATAAACACAAAGCCTGGTGTAGGTGTTGCTCATGTTTCTGACCATCTCCAAAGTAGATTAGGATATTATCTATGAACACAATTACAAACTAGTCTAGATGTGGTCTGAATACTATGTTCATCAAATCCATGAATGTTTCTAGTGCATTGGTTAGCCCATATGACATAACCACAAATTCATAATGACCATACCTTGTTCTAAGGCTGATTAGGTATGTCATTTTCCCTAATTCACAACTAGTGATAACCTGATCTCAGATCTATCTTATAAAATATGGTGGCACCCGTAATTGATCAAACAAGTCATCTATATGTGGTAATGGATACTTATTCTTAATCGTCATCTTATTCAACTGTCGGTAGTCAATACACAACCACATTGATCCATCCTTCTTCTTTATAAACAGAACAAGGGCACCCAGAGGTGACATGCTCAACCTAATGAAACCTTTCTCAAGTAACTCCTACAACTACTTCTCCGGTTCTCACATCTCTTCTCGTGCCATTCTATACGGTGTTTGTGCTATAGGTTGAGTACCTAGAACTAGATTGATATCAAAATCAATCTCTCTAGGAGGAGGTACACTTGGAAACTCATTAGGAAACACATCCTCAAATTCCTGTATAGATGGCACTTCTTGAATACTAGGACCCTTTTCCTTTGTATCCACCACACGTGACAAGAACGCATCAAAGCCCTATCTCATCCACTTCTCTACCATCATAGTAGAAACTAGACATGTTTGAAGGATCTTCCTATCACTTTGGAAAATCCATGAAGCATCATCATCTAAAAATGTTTCCATCTTGGCACTACAGTCCAAGATTATCCGATACTTTTCCAAAGTATTCATCCCAAGGATTACATCAAATTCATTCATATCAAATGGTAGAAGATCCACTTGAATGCTATGTTTGAAAAAGGAAAGAACACAAGACAGACATACTTCTCGTAGTTCTGTGGAACCAAGTAAAGGAGTCTCTAGATGAATATTGTCATGTCTACGACTAATATGCAAGAAACAGTTAGCCATCACTTCCCTAGTGATAAAGGAATGTGTCACACCTGGATCAATCCAAACAGATATAAAACATGAAGAAGACAAATTAGAATGATTTAATTCCATCTGACATGTCACGATCCTTGAGTTGACGACTCCCTCCGACTGACTTATCGCATAGAATTGAGTCGTCACCTGTTGTTGTCATCTACCTCTATTAACATGTCCTAATGAACAAGCTTGTGACTCATGTCCACATCCTCTACCACTGTGTTGTTTTCACTACTACTGACTCTTCTTATGTTGTTGAGTCACCTCTTCATCCTTTACAGGACAATACCAGTTAGTATGCCCCACTTGTCCACACTTGAAATAGGTTTTTCCCTCATACCACAGTCTATATGGCCTTGTCACGGATACTAACATCGCACTTTGAGCTCCCGCAGGTGGAAAACTATAGCCTCTACCTATGCTTTGTGTCCACTCTGACTATGTCACTGACCTTTTCTAAGACTATGGTATTGAGTATTTAGGCTTCTTGAAGCCTCCAGAAGATTTTCCTTGGTTTTGTGCAGGCTTCTTCTTGGCCTTCACCTCCCATTTCTCTATCACATACCTCTCCACTTTCCTAACTAGCTCCACAAAAGTGGTGAACCTCTCTATGTTCTGTAATGAAGACACTGGGGTGGTCGGCTCAGAACTCAGACCCTTCTCAAAGCATCTGATCCTCTCCTTGTTTGTTGTTGCCATATGTGGACAAAACCTAAGAACCTCCATAAACTTATCTTTATAAGCACTGACTGACATATATCCCCATCAGATATTCTCAAACTATACAATCTCTTCATCTAAGTAAGTCTCAGGGAAGTACCAACTTATAAACTCCCATCTAAATTCCTCCCATGTAATCAAAACTCCTGACCTTTTCTCCTCTTCAATGACCTAACATTGGCCAACACTCCACTTCAAAAGATAGACAACATGTTTCACATTGTCTTCCTCAGAAATGTTGAGGATCTTGAAGGCCTTCTCCAGCTTAGTGAGCCACATATCTGCATCAACTATATCAGATGTACCTACATATTCTAACACTCCTACACGTCAGAGTCTCTCAAAAGTCTTTCCAGACCCATGTGTTTCAGCACTGGGAACCTCTGCCCTAGGTTGTATTGCAGGCATTTTATCCATCATACAGTTCATTGTAGTCATATACTATCCAACCACAGACTCTAATGTAGGGTTGACTTGAGGCATATGGGTACATCATCTACCCTCTCTTACCTCCTAGCAGCATCTCTTGGTGTAGCAATGTTGCTTTCTACAACATGCTCATCATGTTCTCCAAATATGGTTTCTATCTTCTTTTACTTCTGCAATAGCAGAAGCCACTATAAGATATACTGGAGGACACTACAATAGACTTAAACCATATTCCTATGTCCTTGTAAACTCGATAAACCTATACCTTTGATACCACTTAATTTTGACAACTATTGCCACAATAAACAAGCTTACCCAAAACATATCACAGAATTATTACTAATCACAGTATTACGACAAAACAAGGTAAATTAAAATCAATTGTAATTTAATATATCAAGTAGAAGTATCTTGTAAACAAGCCTTCAACATAGGCCATCTACATTTCACATATACCAAAAGATATTAGATATTAAGTTCAAATGTTATCCAGTCAAATCTGATACATATTGCAACGATTTATATGTACAAACCATGTATGTGTATGCCCTTTCTAAATATTCATGGCATAAAGTCAAAATCTTTGTGTCAATAAACAAAATAAAAATATCTCTTCCAAAGACCTGAGAGTACATGGACGACACATAGGACTCTACTAAGACACTACACCAATAGCATGTCCAACCTTCAGATAGATACTATTCTCATTGTTGCTCAGCTCTTGCACCACAACCTCGACCTCCTCATAACGACCACCTAAAAAGTTGTGGAACCCACTGGATGAGACTAAACATCCCGGAGAGAGTTATAACTCTTCACCAATGTCTATTATAAATATGATTATATATAGAAACAATAAATAGAGAAGGTATTCATTTTGAGCAGTTTAAGCAAATACAACCGAATAGTATAACATTTTATGCTTTTAAAAGGAATATGAAGAACATGTGTAGCATTCAACTTCTCTTACCACATTATAATTCAAGAAATCAATATACAGCTAAGGCATGGGTCATTCAATGTGATTTGTAATTGACCTTAAGCAAATTTACTATACGGATGTTTAACTAATTTTATGCCCAGAGGATTTGAGGCATACCACTCAAATCCAACTGACCACTACTAAGTTGAAATTAGTACCATACAAGATTAATGGAAGAGTCAGACTCCATGATCATCACCAACACTGCTTGGTCAGTTCAAGTCTGCAATGTAGTGACATATAGTCATACTGCTAAAAGATAACAACTTGTAGTCATAGCTACAGTCTTGTAGAGACAACAACTCATAGTCCACCTATGATCTTGTAAAAACCTAGTCTTCCTTGGTACTATAAAGAAGTGAAATCACCTCTCTACTAAAAATAATAGTATGCAAAAAAGACCAATGAATATTAGAAGAATCAAATATCAATGACTATATTCAATTATATAAAGGGTACATCAAAATTTTATCAACAAGGGTGTACATGATATATACAAAAAAATAAGTATCTTAAGATAGAGGGAAACTAAACTACATCAATATGTCTCCAAGAAATAACTTAAGGGATAGGTCCAAGATGAAAGGATGAACTCCTTATCCCTAATCTAAGACAGGTCCATCATGCTCCTATTGCACACTCTGATCCTAAACCTAGGTAGTTGGGATCATCCAACTAGAGGAGAAATAAAGTATATGTCAAATAAAGGAATAAGGACAATTATAAACCAAAATATTGTATAATAAAAAATTACTATGCTAAGAGGGTCAAAAGTAAGAGGCATGTAATAATTAAGAAGTCTATCATGATAAACAATAATAAATTTGCATGCATGAATAACATTATGACTACAAAAACTAATATCGGGTTGAGGCACCTACCTAACCTCAACCAATAGGTGAGGGAGAGTAAAACAATCCCAAACACCTAAATTTATATAAAAATGGGAAGAGTAATCACATTCCCCTGGGAAAAATAATACATTCCCAACTATGGGTGGTGTACACATGCACACTACATTAGTTAATTCGTCAATAATTCATCATGCTGAGTAAATTAAATTGGCATAGTGGAAATAAAAGCAATATAGCAGTGGGGTTCAAAACCCAAGAAGTAATTGAAGTAATGTTCCAAAAGAAGAAAATAAAATGAATCAAAGGCTAAACATATGCATCATTAGGAATAGTAGGGTTGGATTATGAAATACCCAACTGAAGGGTGAATAAATGCACATACTCACATATGCACTTAGGCACATACCTTGATTTAGAGTCCTAGTAATTTCTTTCACCAACTTGGTTGCATCCAAAACCTCTTTAGCCTACATTACAATATATATGTATGCATTAGGGTTTCATATACCATAAAGTATTAATAAAACCCTAACTTTGGACTCTCTAAGAAAACCTTCGATTTAGGACTCAAAACCTAGACCATTTTATTAGTCAGATTATCTTGATTAAGAAAACATATTTGATTACCCAAATTGGAGTTAAAATGAATTAGTTATCAATTTTAGGGATTTTTTATATAAATAAAATAGTTTGTATAATAAACATCGGAATAGGGATGCAAAACAATACTTAAAAACCTTAAGATTGTATTCCTTGTGAAAAACCCTTTCCAACAAGAATTTATTTATCTTTTTCTGATAAAGTATCGATTTATTGCGAACTTTCAACAATGAACCAATCACAAAATAAAGAAAAACCATGTGGCAAAAACACGTCATCCACGTAGCGTATAGTTAGATCGTCAAAGCCCATGTGGTCCAATCGGGTGTGACCGGGTGGCCAAGTGAGGCTCGTGATTGGTAAATTAGAACAAGAATCTAAATCCCCAGAATACACATACTATGTCAATCGTTGAATTTATTGGGTAAGGGTACCAGGGTCATTACGAGGCCAAGATTGTTGTCCCAGACCATGGATCGTGAGCAACTTCCTAGAGCTCCAAGATCTAGCTCTAGAATGGCGCTCGTGACTGACCCAGGGCTCACGAACTCTGTTGTCTGGTTACTCGCCTCCAAACGAAGTCATCAAGGTAAAACAAAGGACCCAGAGGACCCTGGTGTGATGGTTCTGAACGTATAACCATGGGTAGGAACTCCATGACTGGGAACAAAGGGACCTGTAATGTGAAACAAAATGTGGGACAATATCCCCTAAGGTCCTATGAATTCAGAAGATGATAAAATGGGGCCGAAGAACCATCAAAATAATGCCAACAAAGATCATCTTCATACACCTGAGATCTGATCACAGGGCATGGTAGTTTGAGAAAATCTAGGGCAAACCAATTATGCGGGAGTGAAGGGAAAAGGTAGAGAATACTCACTACGAAGGTAATTGATCTGGGATGGTCAAAGTAGTGGAGGAGGAACTTGAGTCGCTAGATATCAGAATCAAGTAGGGTGAGGATTTTGGGGGCACCAGAGATAAAGTTGGATGGGGAGGAGGATTTCTTATGGCCCGAGGATGCTCGACCCGACCTTATATAGGTGAGAGGTGTCCCATAGTCGCCTCGACAACTCTGTAGTGGAGATGAGAGGAAAGCCCTAAATGGTTGTTTTATGCTCAGGGTGAGAAAGGAGTTGAGTAATAGCTCATCAAGTTTAGGAGAGGATGAAAAAATTAGAGGAAGAAGAATAGCATGAAACAATTGAGTAATGAGGGAGATAGGGCTCGCCAAAGGAATAGTCATGAAATGGATAGGTAAATGATCCTTTTGTGAGGAAAATAGAGGTAGCTGACAACCTCTAGGCCATCCTATCGTGCGTGATAAATTCGTGATCGAATAATAGTTGTTGGATGGTGCATATGGAGGGAATTGAATGAAATGTAATGTGTGACATTGATTAAGATGCAAGACTTTGGCTTAATACACTGTTTTTAATGAAATCAAATTAAAACCATAATCAAACTATATACAAAATCTTTTAATTCATTTGGGGGTTCAAACCTTGACCAATTGACCCTAAATTTGGACCATAGACTAATATAAATTTCCAAAATAATGCTATATAATTAAATTTTCGTTTTACATAAGATTTGACCCTGAACTACTAAATTGGAAATTAATATATATATTAATGCATTAAAAGGGTGAACTAGTATAAAAAGTTTTTCTAATTAAATATTTGGGTGAATATTCTAGATAGGAAAAATATATTAATTTCACCTATCATATATCATCAAATTATTCTCTTTTAAGCTTTATTTCCACCTAGGAGGAGAGAGAAAGGAAAAGATGATTATTTCTCTCATTAACTAACTCAAAACCATACTATCTTTTATTTATTGTCCCAAAAGGCCATAAAAACTCTAAATTAATATAATCTTCTGATTATCTCTCATTAGTGGTCATATTGCATTTAGACTCTAACTAAAACACTAATTGAGGTATTTGTGCATAAACCCATATGTTGGCAACAAAGTGAGACAAATATATTCCAAACCACTAAATATTACTCAATTTCAAATTTGAGGACAAAGAGGATAAAAAGATAGGAAAATTTAGGGAAAAAAGTCAAAAAGGATATGAAGGAAATAAAAAGCTTGAAAGGTTAAACTGCAAATAAACTCAAGTTTTGGTATGTTACAACACTTTATCCCTTAAAGAGGATTTCGTCCCAGAAATCTCAACAAGAGGAAAGGGTGAGTACGTAATATCCCAACATTAAGAAACTAGGTGGTTGCTTCTAATATATGGTACTTCACATGCTCTACTCATAAGTCAGGTTCTCATGGTTCACTAAGGGTTCCATTATTCACATTACCTTTTATCAAATATAACATAGTAGACATTTTGGCTTATTAGCATTACATTTATTGTAAAATTACATCATATGTAATATTTTATTAATTATGTTAGGTTATATTTATATTGTTGTAAAAAGAATTACATATCAACATTATGCATAAATCATATGTATTTCCCTTATTTATATCATTAAGGGTTTTAAGCATCATTAGACGTTACTCAATTATTTCAACATAAAGTAATATAGTGGTTCATTATTCTTAAAAATGTGGGTTTATATTCCATGGTCTTTATATTATCTTCAAATTGAACTATAACATTTTATTTTGCATGAAATAGATAATTTATCCAATTTGTTACTAAGTCCACAATTAACCCAAATAATGTCACATTAATTACTTATCTCTATATCTCACATTGTCACATTACCTCTCATATTCATATTAATGTCATCATTAATCATTCACTCATATTTATTCACAGGTTATTAGTGATTATGAACTTTTAACACCACATTAGGAGTACAAGCATATATACTTACATATTAGAGTCATTATATGTATTTTAGTGAATAATATGGAACACATTTTGTATTAGTGAATTGATTCATATGCCCAGTTATGATTAGGTGATTAATGAAGTGTGTATTATCAAACAAGGTGATATTGATATCTTGATTAAATTATGATAAGGTGATTATATTCCATTTATATGTATCAAAGTATGTTATATGATTGTCACCTAATGTTACTAATGTATCATGAAGGCATTAAGGATATATATATATATATATATATATATATATATATATATATTTGTGTGTGTGTTAAGGTTAGATGATTACATATTAGGGTTTAGGTCAACATGACCATTACATGTTATGCATTCTTAGCATGCATTAGTTCCATTTATCTTACTCATCATATCATTAGGGTGACATGGTTAACATTATGTTTATTCATAATTAGTAAGTTACTCATATTACATGCATTAAGTATTTGTTAGAGTTCAAACATATAAACTATTCTTTAGATGACTTATTATATATTCATTAGTATATAAACAAATATGTTAAGTTATAATTATAACTTGTTTAATCAATTCTAATGTTGTGAGCTCACTTATCTCTTATCCATGCAGTTAGGGTTTCTGATTCCAGAGTAGCTAGATTTCAGTATGTTGTAGGATTCCATCCCCTTAAAAGGATTTTTCTGTCGAAATTAACAAATAAAAAATCTATCAAGGTACTACTGCTACTACTCCATCCCTTAAAAGGGTTGACCTACAAAGCCAAACTAAACTAGAGGTAAAATAGTGAGTCTAATTAAACATGTATAAGAAACACTTGATTGCTTTAATAATCACGATTACCAAACCTCAAAGTCTAGTTCTAAGGATAGACTACCACAAACATGTAGAATCTAAGGCTCCTATAAGGAACTTATGGGACATAAGAGAATTTTATTGGGTAACTAGGTCATCATATTAGGTTCCTAAGGGTACTCAACATATATATCTAAGGCTACTATTACCTAAAGGTATGATATTTTGGAAAATCAGTATTAGCTCAGGCTAGCCCAGTTTCATATGGATTCGGGAGTCCTCGTAAACCAAGCTAGTAGTGTGGAGGAAAATATTGCCAGTCCCTAGATCCTGACCCCTTTCTAGGCACCCTTGCTTTCAACTTATGTCCTAGTAGCTACCTAACAGGATCATCACCTAAAGGTTAATTAAAGATATTTCTAATATGAAACTTCTATGATCCTAAATCAACCTTTCATCATAGGTCAATTCTAAGGTGAACATCTTAACTAAAGAGGAACTATGTAAAGTAAGAGTTCTAATACCATGGGATCTGATACCATATTGTAAAGAAGTGAAATCACCTCTCTATTAACAATAATGGTATGCAAAAGACCAATGAATAGCAACAAAATAAAATAACAATGACTATATTCAATTATATAAAGGGTACATCAAAATTTCCCCAGTAAGGGTGGACATGATATATACAACAAAATATGGATCTTAAGATAGAGGGAAACTAAACTACATTAATATGTCTCCAATAAATAGCTTAAGGGATAGGTCTAAGATGAAAGGATGAATTTCTTATCCCTAATCTTCGACTGGTCCATCATTCTCCTATTGCGCACTCGGATCCTAAACCTGGGTGGTTGGGATTACCCAGTAAGAGGAGATATAAAGTATGTGTCAACTAAAGAAATAAGGACAATTATAAACCAAAATATTGTGTGATAAAGATTTTCTATGCTAAGAGGGTCAAAAGTATGAGGCATGTAATAATTAAGAAGTCTACCATGATAAGAAATAATAAAGTTACATGCATGATTAACATTATGACTACAAAAACTAATACAGGGATGAGACACCTACCTAACCTCAACCAATAGGTGAGGTAGAGTAACACATTACCAAACACCTAAACATATATAAAACTGGAGAGAGTAATCATATTTCCCTGGGTGAAATAGCACATGCCCAACTATCGGTGGTTGTACACATGTACACTACATTAGTTAATTCATCAATAATTAATCATGTTGAGTAAATTAATTTGGTAGAGTGGAAATAAAAGAAATATAGCAGTGGGTTTCAAAACCCAATAAGTAATTGAAGTAATGTGCCAAAAGAAGAAAATAAAAGGAATCAAAGGGTAATCATATGCCTCATTACGAATAGTAGGGTTGGATTATGAAGTACCCAATTGAAGGGTGAAGAAATGCACATACTTATGCACATACCTTGATTTTGATTCCTAATAATTTATTTCACCAACTTGGTTGTATCCAAAACCTCTTTAACCTAAATTACAATATATATATGTATGCATTAGGGTTTCATATATCATAAATTGTAAGTAAAACCCAAATTTTGGACTCTCTAAGAAATTCTTCAATTTATGATTCAAAACCTAGACCATTAGATTAGTCAGATTCTCCTGATTAAGAAAACATATTTGATTACCCAATTTGGAGTTAAAATGAATTAGTTATCAATTTTAGGTATTTTTATATAAATAAAATAGTATTTATAAAAAGATCAAAATAGGTATGAAAAACAATACTTAAAAACCTTAAAATTGTATTCCTTGTAAAAAACCCTTTCCAATGAGTATTTATTTGTATTTTTTTGATGGAGTATTGATTTATTGTGATTTTTTCAAAAATGAATCAATCATAAAATGATGAAATACCACGTAGAAAAAACATGCCAGCCACACAACACACAACCGTCAAAGCCCATGTGGCCCAATTGGGTCTGTTTGGGTGGCCAAGTGATGCGCATGATTGGTAAACTAGAACAAGAATTGAAATCCCCAGAATACCCATGCTATGTCAATCATTCAATTTAGTGGGTAAGTGAGGCTAGGATTGTTCTCCCAGACCATGGATCGTGAGCAGCAGCCTGAAGCTCTAAGTTGTAGCTCTGGCATGGTGCTCATGACTGACCCAATGCTCACTAACTCTATCGTCTAGTTACTCACCTCAAACAAAGTCATCAAGGTAAAACAAAGGACCCAGAGGTCCCTAGTGTGATGGTTATGCATGTATAACCATGGGTAGGAACTCCAAGACTGGGAACAATGAAAGGGATCTGCAATGTGAAATGAAATGTGGGATAACATCCCCTAAGGTCCTACAAGGTCAGGCAATGATAAAATGAGGTGGAAAACCAATCAAAATAATGTCGGAGAGGATCACCTTCACCTAAGATCTGATCATAGGGCATGGTTGTTTGGGAAAATCTAGGGCAAACCAATTATGCGGGAGTGAAGGGAAAAGGTTGAGAATACTTAGTGCAGACATAATTGATCTAGGAAGCTCGAAGTTGTAGAGGAGCTTGTGTCGCCGGAGATCAGAATCGAGTAGGGCAAGGGGTTTGGGGGCACCAGAGGTGAAATTGGATGGGGAGGAGGATTTCATGTGGTCCAAGGGTGCTCGACCCAGCCTAAATAGGAGAGAGGTGTGCCATAGTTGCCTCTGCAACTCTATAGTGGAGATGAGAGGAAAGCCCTAAATGGGTGTTTCATTCTCAGGGTGAGAATGGAGTTGAGTAATAGCTCGTCAGGTTTAGGAGAGGATGACAAATTGGAGGAAGAAAAATCAAGTAAAACGATTGAGTAATGAGGGAGATGGGGCTCGCCGAAGGAACGGTCATGAAATAGTCAGGGAAACGTTCCTTTTACGAGGAACACAGAGGTAGTTGACGACCTCTAGGCCATCCAATCGTGTGCGATGAATTCCCAATCTAATAACAGTCCTTGGATGGCACGCATGAAGGGAATTGAATGAAATGTAATGTGTGACATTGATTAAGATGCAAGACTTTGGTTTGACGTGCTATTTTTAATGAAATTGAATTAAAACCATAGTCAAACTATATAAAAAATTGTTTAATTCATTTGGGGGTTCAAACCTTGACCAATTGACCCTAAATTTGGATAGTAGGCTAATATTAATGTCTATAATAATTCTATAAAATTAGATTTTCGTTTTTACACAAAATTTGACCCCTTTTCACTATATTGTCCATTAATGTATTAAAATATTGAATTAGTAAAAAGGTTTTTCTAATTAAATCTTTGGATGAATATTTGAGATAGGAAACATATATTAACTTCAAGTGTCATATATCACCACATTATTCTCTTTTAAGCTTTATTTCCACCTAGGAGGAGAGAGAAAGGAAAAGATGATTATTTCTCTCATTAACTAACTCAAAACCATACTATCTTTTATTTCTTGTCCCAAAAGGTCATAAAAACTCTAAATTAATATAATCTACTGGTTATCTCTCATTAGTGGTCATTTTGCATTTTAGACTCTAACCAGAACACTAATTAAGGTATGTGTGCATAAACCCATATGTTGGCATCAAAATGAAACAAATATATTCCAAACCACTAAATATTACTCAATTTCAACAATGAGGACAAAAAGGATATAAATGATAGGAAAAAGGACAAAAAGGATATGAAGGAGATAAAAAGATTGAAACTTGGTTAAATTTCAAATAAACGTGAGTTTCAATATGTTACAAGTACATGGAACAACACTAGATAACTAGCTCACACATGGTTGTTCAATAATAACAACATACCACTATTTCAACAATTCAAGGATACAAGTATATCACTTGTACCCCACATTTTCAATAATATGTGCTCCAAGTTTCCCATATGAGTTACTTATTTCACCATCCAGCTACATATTGAAGTTGTATATGCAGCTATAGTACAAGGAAACTACATAATTAGGGTTTCACTTGATTAAACATGCCAATTGGATATATTTTAATGCATCAATCAAGTTGCAACGTATTACCCTAAACAAATTCTACAAAATTAAGGAAGGATGCAACTTCATAAGATATAAAACGTATTAAGTGAGATATTGTCTCATCATCACATGGCACTTGCAATACTGCCATGTTGAATGTCATCATTAATAATACACCACTTATGGGATTTCAATCCCTCAATTATGCACAAGGCACTTTCTAGGTCGTTAGACCAAATCACATGTTCCTACAACATTTAATATCACAAAAAGATTCAAATTTACTTCATAACCATCAATTTGTATTGTATGGGGCTCAACATAACATTCACTTAGCTATGCCATTTATTTCACCTGCAAGTTAGTGTTGCTCAAGTAGAAGAGAGAAAACACTAGCATAGAGTAAAAATCTTTAAATAGAGTGAACACACTTATCATATTAACATCAGAGGGTTAGGGTCTATTGTACCCATTTAGGGTTTCATAGCATAATATCATCTCAAAACCCTAATTCCATCACTTCCCATACTATTGGAGAATTAAGCATTATAGTTGGTGGTTAGCCATTCGTAATGTTATCACTTTTAGATAAACCATTATTCTAGGTACTGACAATGTTCAAACTTACATGTATATATTTTAACCACCTTCAACACTTAAGTGTGAATCACCCTTGACACATGAGTGTCGGACTGACAAAAACAATACATCATGACCTGACCAGATATGGGGTGTCGCAAACTATACACAACCCATCTTTCTCGATCGAGACACATTCCAAGGTCTGGGCTATCACTATTCTAGTCTCATCCATCACCTTAATGGGATGTCATGACCATCATCTACACCTAATTATAACTAGATCACCACAATTCCATAATTGAGATGCTAGAATAACACCAACATGACGTTATGACTGTGACACCATGGCCATGCAACACGACGTCACAACTGCTATACAGAGTGTCATGACCACGACCCCATTGGTGTGTCGCCGCTATTATGCAATCAGAGCATCGCTACCAAGTCATGCAGCAGGTCATTTCCTTCTTTACCATCCAAGTGTTATGGCCCAACAGAAGCATGTATTGATTGCAACTAGTCTAACCTTAACCTGTTACAACCTACACACCAACTAACTGGCGTCGTCACTATCAAACTTAGTCATCTTGACCACAACGTCATCAAACAACCAAATCTGACCCTACAACAATGCTGCATCGCAGCCCAACTAATAGGTAGCGACTTATCTAGGTTTAAGGGGGTGTGTTATGACCGAAACCACCCTACCAAGGGGAGTTGACTGCGACAAAAGCCCAAGATTTTTCTCAACCACCTGCAACACCCCATTGTAGATTTGAACAAAGGTCTATCAGATGGATAATAATAGGGTAACCCATCGTAACAAAGTATGCAACACCCTAAATCATAAGGTTCATCAAACCTTAAATGTGATGATGGAAGGTCATCAAAAGAAAGATGTTTAAAAGAAGATAGTAGAGAATTATATGCATGTATAATAGATCAAAACCTCATGATGAAAAAAGTATAACTAACCATGTAGAAGGTAGTATGAAATCGGGTTAAGATAATCATAATAGAGGTAGAAAGAGTTATAAAATGTGTGCCTAATTTTGATTAGGAACAACCTCCTAAGACTCAAGCTCCAAAAATTTCAGTTGAAATCCAACACTTCAACCAGGGAATCACCATCAAGAAAAATAAAGCCATGATCCGAAGGAGGTTCTGGAAAGAAAATAATTCTTAGCCTAAAAGGAACAAAAGAGAAGGGATCATCTTTCACTCGAGTTCACCATGATAACCCTAACTTATGATCTTTGTAAAGAAGAGATCTTCAAGGAGAACTACCATGGATGATCCACGGCCAAAGAGGAAGAAGAATATGAAGAGTTTTAGAAAGAAACATGATGTATTTGGGAGGATTACGTACCAAGAGATGATTCATCAAGATTCACCACCAAAATCTTACCCTAGCATAAAACCTTCAATCATGCACCAAGGATCATCCACCCAAGGATAAAGTTCTTCTTTTTCTTGCTCCTGAAACTCTAAAGGTGGTCTCAAGGTAGACGAAGGTTTGTAGTGCTGAAAAGATTAGCTTGCAAGAAAAAGAAGGGATTATATATCCAAAGGAGGAGGGAAGTAGGGGTCCTTGAGGTGTCAACATCATACATCACTAATGGAAAATTGTTCTTCAAAGGGTTAGCCTTATTTCATTCTCATGCAAAAATATGAAATATCCATGTATATCCAAGAGGTGTGTCACGACCTCTAGGGTCAGTTAGCCCCGTTGTCATAGTTGAGATACTCCCATGCACACTTCATCTTCACCCAACCCTAAAACACCATATCATGGTTAAGATACTTACTCTAAAAGACAATTGTCGCGACCATCTTATTTCTAAGGTGTCTCGATCCTGACCATGCATACCCATGCATGTGTCTTGTTTGCTCTCCTTTCTCATTGATCATTAGGTCTCGAAGACAGACATGTCACTGTTCATCTACAAAAAAGACACAACCTTGATTTCTTTCCTGATCTATGTTGATGATATATTTACCATGAGCAATGATCCCTATTCTCTATCTCTTCTACTCAATCATATGCATTTGACCGGTGGTTGGATCTCGACTTCCCTGCTGAATTTCTTGGAGTAGAGGTGTATTGGAATTTGTCTACCCCAGCCACTGATTTATTGATTTCTATTTGATGGTGCAAAGCCAATTTCTACTCCAATGCAGACCTCACTTAGTATGGACGAGTTGTTGGCAGCTTATAGTATCTATCTCTTACCAGACCATACGTGACCATTGTTATCCCTAAGCTTGTGTAGATGATGCATTTCCCTATGAATGTCCATTGGGAAGCAGTAAAGCATCTTCTTCAATATCTCAAAGTGAAATTTGGCTCTTCATATCGACATATCTAATTCTCTTCTGTTATCTACTTTCCGTGACATCGATTGTCTTGTCAGAGCCTGATGATCGGCGGTCTACAACCAAGTTTGTCATATTTTATGGATCCATTCCTATATCATGGGCTTGCGAAAAGCAAAGTACGGTTTTAAGGTCGATCACAGAAGTTGAATACCCTGCCCTGGCTGCCACTGCATCAGACTAGATCCAGTCTCTCCTTTCTGAATCCCACTTGTTTCTTCCTTCTCCTCCAATTATTTTGTGTGACAATGTTGGTTATAGACCCTCACCATAAGTGATGTAATGGTTACAACATCAAACCCTAGGATAGTTACCATCAGTGTTCTCATATGCCCCACATGAGGCCACTTATGCGGATGCATATGCTTATGTAGCGTCAGCCGCTTCGCATACAACTATGCAGTGCTATTTTTGGACATGGACCAAATATGCGGCATGTGGTCTGCATATGCGGCCTCTTGGGCCCTGCATTTCATTTGGTTACTTAACTAAAAAGAACCTCAAATAAAATTAACCAAATTAACTTCCTCTATATAATTGGTTTTATATCAGATATTGAAATTTTTCTATCTCAGATATAAATTGGTTTTGAATGAGTGGTGCACAATACATTATTACATTTTACAATTATTGATGTTTCCTTATGCTCTTTCCTTTTCTCTTTTCTTCTCTTCTATTTTTATCTAATATTAGAACATTTTGCACTTCCAATAGTTCTTATTTTGTATTATATAAAAGGGGAATCTATTCAAGATATTAATTGGATATGATATCTTCTTTTACAAAGTATCAAATTTGTGTGCTTCCTACGGAGCAATTTCTACTCCCTATAACTTTTTGTTCTCTATTTATTACTGACTTGACTTTGTCATATCATTTTGATGTTTTGATTTTGTTTTTTATGTTCTTTTTCTAGTTCTACTTTTACCTACCATGTGTTGTGTTACTGTGGTTATTCCTATTATGTTCATTCAATGCATGTTCTACTATGAATTGCATGTGTTTGTGTGTTGTGTTACTTGTATATTCTAGTACATTATATAAACTTCATGATTTGTTGATTGATTTTTCTTCTTGATGATTATAAAATATGTGTTTCTTTTTTCATGATGTAATGATCTGTTGCTACATTTCAGTAATTAGGCTACACAACAAGATAGTATGAAATTCATGGTTATGATTATATTTTTAATTAAATATTTGTATAATTACATATATGGAAAAGATAAATCAACAGTATTCAAATTGGGCTACACATATGCCACACTTATGCTCCTACATTTCGCTTATACTCTATGTGGTACTGTGACCAAACACATACCACATAACGCATTTTAGAACATTGGTTACCATGTCAACTAAGTAACCCTAGAAACCTTAATGTTATTAGATGATGTCATATATACAACTATAATTCAATCAAGGCAACCCATATCACAATCTTCTCTCTCTTAATTCTAGATAATAAGAAACATTCTTCTCATGTGAAAACTTGCAAAGTAACCTTCACTTTTGGGTAATTTGCTAGATGGTCCAAAACATATACAATATGACAAAGACAACTCAACATTATTCAAATTGGACCCAATTGAAAATATAATCATGTCACATGATATTAAAACATCTCAAAAGATTAATTTAAGGTATAAGCATCTAATTATAAGGAAATTACAATTGAGCATAAAGCTAGGTCAGGGGTCTTACAATGGTCATGTAATCCCGTTGTCACTAATATCGAGATTCAAACAAAGGGTTGGAGTTGTCATCTACTTATAGTTTGATCTATGTTCCTTGAACTAGAGTAGATTGTTTGAGATATCTTGAGATCAATATCACACATTGACTTAGGGTTGGCAAAACAAGACCCAACCCAAAATTTTTAAGTAGGTTAGGGTCTATGATTTTTTACCAGACCAAAAATTGATCTAAACCCTAAGAACCTAAAATTAATGTAGGGTCAGGTCCTTAGATTTACCAAATTTACCCAAAATTGACAATTATATATTCTATAAAATTACATATACCAAATTTTAAGACACTAGAGGCCTACTAAATTAATAATCGAATACTCGTGAAGTTTATTTGGCAATTCTATATAGCTTTGTATTGATTCATATGATTTATTATGCTAATTGTTTTATGAATTGGTGTCTAAAACTCTCCAATAAACTAAAATTAGCTTATATGTGTTTCTCAATCAAATTTTAAGTTTGGTTATGTTGAAATTTGTTGTTTACATATGATAACTTTCAATTATTAGACAATAAATAAAATTTTCTTAAATTGTTCTCTTGGTATTTGGATTTTTGGGTTATACCTGATGGAGCCAAAATTATTTGTGGGTTGGTTTAGATTCAAATATTTTGACATAAAAATCCGTTTTTGCATGTTTAGGGTCTAGACAAAAAAGTATTGACCCAAAATGACCCGAAAAGAAACCTGATCGAGCTAAACCTGATTTTCAATCCTATGTTGACTCACATGAGAATGGCCATGTATTTCATAGTCTCTATTATCAATTGGCCTATATATCACTCTATAGGAGGGACACATTCTATCTACATCACTCAAATTAATCCACAAGTGTTACAATGCACCCAATCAACATCTTTTTGGAAACTCTTATTCAGATTCATGTTGGGATAGTGTCAATGCACACAATTTAACATGTGATTACCATAGTGAGTTCATGTCTAAGGACCACAATTGCCATTGTCACATTTAGATATGACTCTGACATGTCGTTAGAAGACTTCCATTTTTCATTCTCAAGGTGGGTGTGTCTAGTACAACATGTTCTCTAACAAGTACCCATGTACCTGAGTCGATATCCAATATCATGACTAAGGAGACATTGTCATCACTGAGCATACATGCTAGTCTTATGTATTGTTGTTGTCCTATAATAATCATAATAATAGGGACATAAAAAGAATGAGTACTCAAAGTATACATATGATCTCCTTCTTAGGTCCTCAACCCAATTCATATGACATCGAGTCAAAACCTTCTTAGGATATTATTAAGTTTATTCATAATCTCAAAACTAAAACAAACATAACAAGCGGAATTTCCTTATATTAATAATCAAAATATATACAAAGTATCCCTATTACATTCATCACATGATGACTCTCAGGATATATAACCAACTCTGCCATCATTTTAAAATATCCTTCCATAATAAGTGCTTTTTTACGATAATTGTTCTTGATTGTTGAGTTAATCTAGTGAGGGAGTCTATCTAGATGTGTCCCTAGGTTCAATTTGTATATAGGAAACAATGAAAAGAAACACGTTTGATAGAGGACATAACTATGGTATGATCTAATTCTTTAGGTGTTGAGAATTTGATCCATTTATTGGATGTGCAAGGCATCAAAGGCACCATTTGTCATCAGGAGAAATGGCAAAAGGTTCTTCAATTGTCAATGTTATCAAACCCAGACAAGCTAGCCTATTAGATTTGTTGTGCTTATGCAACCAATTGATTTCCCCTTTAAGCCAGGGGATCAAATGTTGATAGTGGTTGTGGTGGAAAGGTTTTAATCTAAGACAAATACATTGACTCTTGATTTTGTGAAGAAATGATGCCTATTTATTTTTCCATAGTGAGTGGTATGTGGTTTGCTAGAAAAGCAATGTTGACAATGTAGAGGTGCACTCCTGACGATGTCTTCTTGGATTTTTGTGTGGTGCCATGGACCTATGCATTAGGAACACAAGAATTAAGTCTAAATATTAACTAGATGGGGAACATTTTTTTGAGGACCTCAACGATTATCGTGGTTTGAATGATCCCTTGTATGAAAAATTAAGGGTGCATTCTGCTCTTCACCTTGATGTCAAATGTGGTCTACATCACATCAATGGGCAGTCACTATTACATTGGTTGGCTTTGGTATTTAGTGAACATGGAGTTGTTTCCTATCTACTGGTTGGGACGTTTGGCAAGAATTTCTAATGAATATCATATGTCACTAATTTTTAGGTTGTATAGTTTGACATTTGTCAACTACAAAAAATACTACAATGGATTTACATATATGGTTTAAGTAAGTTATATTTAATAATGTTATAGATATCTACTTGATATATAATATCATATTTTATTACACATTGCATTATTAGGCTTATAATAACATCACATATAAATAGAAACATGTGTTGGACACTACAACCTATGAAAATTTATAGTGATCACTTGCCAAATGTGGTGATATGTTTAATGGTTGGGGGATTACCAACATAACTACCACATGTTGCTTTGTTGATTTGATGAGTGCATCACTCCACTGATATGGCTTGTTAATGTTATCAAGTTTTTTAATCTTGTAATCAACTATGTAACAAGTAACATATATCTTGCAAGTGTGATTCCATCATTTCTAGTGATTCCTGGAAGGAGGTGACTTTTAGTATGGTGAGTACTATACTCTAGTGTTATGGAATAACATTGATATTCTTTCATTGTTTTTGTCGGTATATACATGTAATTAGGAGAAAGACATGGAACACTATTGAATAGGCTTTCAAATCTTCTTGTAGATTCTGATGTGAATACATCAGTAAGGGAGATAGTGAATGTTGATACCATAGAGTTATGACAACATGGAATATCATATCCAAAGTAGTATGTTGAATCTAAGAAGAGGTGGTTTTGGTGCACCCTCATGCTTAGGAGAAGGTAAGTGAGAAAAAATTATATTAGAATTACCTTGATAGTATGATGATATGTATTAACCCTTAAAAATAAGTTAGCACAAAATACGAGGTAGGAGGAAATTTAGGTGGTGCATCTGGTTGCATCTTAAGTAGACACTTCTAGGGACTAATATAGAGCTTGTTTTTATCAACAACATTATTTTTCTACCTCAGGGGAGAGACAACATTGGTATGGTATATAATAATGCCCCAAGAGTAGGACAACAATTTTATGACATCTAGTTTTGAGTCATGTGGTGTGGTTACAGTCAAATCACGCTAAGGACAACTACATGACTCTACGTTAGTTTACGTCTAGCGTGAGATTTTTTTCCATCTTGATGTGATAGAGAAGGTACACGTTGATCTACTAGCATCCTAAAATCATTTGGGCATGGCTATTTCATGTAATTTGGTAGTACATGGTATGTTCAACCTCCACATTTGGTAGTAATGAGGATCCCACATGGGGATGATGGTGATGTAGATGATAAGGCATCTCTAGAGGGGAAATTTTTATTTATATCAGTGATTTATTTACACCATCAACTCATAGAATTTCTTAATATGGTGCAAGAAGAAGGGCCTCGTAGGAGAGGTTTCTCCCTTCTTGAAGAAGGGTTTCATGAAGAAGATAGGATCCTTTTGTTTGTTGAGGTTGTTGTATAATGTTGGGTTTAGTTTGATACATTTTCCTATTTTATCCTTTATTAAATCCTTGGAATCAATCACCTTGGCCATATTTGATTTTAGGCTTGGGCCAGTTGGCACATTTTGCATTTTTTTCTTAATTTTTGGTTGAAATTTGATATCCAGTGATGTTGTCTCTCTTTAACGTTGAATTTACTGGTATGGATGTTGAATACTTTGAATATATTCCAATGCTTAGAAAAAAAATGGAAGACTCAGCATTGCAAAAGTTCCTTCTACTTAAGGGTGCATATGTACTTCACACCCTATCCAAACGTGGTGTGGGAACATATCTGATGGCTACTTACTCAAATGTTTCATGCTGAGAGGATGTGGGGTCCACATTTGGCATCATATGTAGAAAAACATATATCTATAGTGATAGATATAGAAGTATTCCTGGATTAAGTTAGAGTACTTGCATTGAAAAAATGTTGAAATGTTCATCAAAGGAGTCCAAGAAAGGACATTTAACGAACTCTCGTCAATAATTCTTGTAATGTATAGTTTCCTAAATCATTGGAATAGAGGGGTGTATGTGTATGATCCCATATGACTTCACAATTATATCCTTCATATGTACAATTTTAAGTACACGTCCAAATCTATGATAACCCTAAATTTTAGGGTTTTGATACCCAATATAGTGTTTTAGGACATGAATGACGTGTAGGTGGTTCACCATAAATTAAGGAAATGTATGTTCATTTATTGATTCCTTTCAACCAAAATGTGTTATGAGAGATACAGTGACAATTAGTACACCCAATTGAATTCAATTATGATCAATAGATTTTGTTAATCGAATTTGGTATATATGTGGCTTGACATACCTTGAGAGACATAAAAAGTACAAATGGTTGCATAATAGTTCATAAGATATATTATGATCATTCTAATAGTATAAGTGTTGTTTGGTCTCAATTTAGAATCAAAATATAATTGTGTTTGACCATCATACTCTTATATGTGAAGTGCTTCTCACAAAATTATCTGTCAATTCATATACTGGACTTTAGGCTCAAACTTGGATGAAAGCTTCAATGGACTATTATGTACATAATTCAAGAGTTTCATATCTACTTGAGTTTTCTAGGCAAAGTTATTAAATTTCTAAAATATTGAATCATTTTATTAGTTTAGGCTAAGAACTATAGGTGGATGAATCCTATATTATCACACACACTATCTAGTTTTTAGGAAGGTGCCACTATAGTTAGGTGAGGCAAATAGTTGGGAGGTGTGGCCTAATATGAGATGTCACCTATTATCTGGTGGTGCATACTTTTTATCCTAACTCCAAGTATCACGGAGCATAAGGGTGATTGAGTACCATATATCCCATCCTCAACAACAATTGATCTGCAAGACAACGCCATTATGGTGGAGCCTTTAGATCTACAAGAAATAGATCACCTAAACAACCCATTACATTTATTGATCCGTGTAGTGATGAGAATGATCTGACCCCTTCCTTTTATCCCTCTTTGATGATTTTTGCAAACATTCATGTCATAGAAAGGAGCAATGATAGGTGGGAACAAGGTGGAAATACAGATGACTCCTAGTGCAAGTTACATTACTACCATAATCTACAACCATAGAGACTATCCCTTAACCATGTAAGTCTTTCACCCAACCTGGCCATTAGAAAGGAGCTAGTGCATGTCCAGTATCTGGTTTGGGGTAGTCCTGGATCACGTGAAGGCCTTTTTTGAGTTCATAATGACCTAGATCTCCTCGTCAGTACCTATGAAGGCTATGGGGACTACTATATATTTTCCCCCTTCCTTCCTATGGTTGCACTGGAAGCAAGTATCTCTTTGTGCAAAAGATCTTGCTCATCTATTGAGATTAGGATCACCATGAAGATGTGTAAGGCTATTTTGGAGCCGCTAGAACCCTCAAAAGCTCACCCGAGGGCCAGATCATGTGAGATGGAACTTGTTGGGATCTGCAACCATAATAGTGCTTGGTTCTAGTGTCTGTAGAAGATGATCGTGAAGCAAATGACACATCATGCTTTGCATCAATGTATAACGGGTCAAAGTAGATGATATGATGGGGTCTATATAGACATTAAACCAACTGACCTAACAATTAATCACAAGTGTGTTGTGCACCCAAGTGATGTGGTTTCTCTTTGCCATTGGATCTAGAGTTTCGTCAATGGAATCAGTGGCTCCAATAATCCACATCATGTAATTCCTTCCAAATTCTAAAAAATAGACTAAGTCTTAAAAGTATGGTTAATAGTTCCCTTGTCCAATGAATCCCCAAAAAATATTCCTAGAATAAGAAAATGCATTGTTTATTATGAGCCCCCTAGAGAAGAACTTTGATCCATATTTATTGATCATATCTAATTTAGATGATAATACTTGATATGTGTCGTTTGCACACCAATTCACTAATATGATTATCCTAGAGTTCAATCCTTTTTTTGCTTTCCAGTTAGGGATAGTATAGAAGGGTCAATCCCACAGGATAATGTTTTTAAGATTCATTTTCTTTCGATCCCAATTGTTTTTGAAATTATTTCTTTTTGGTATTTTTGAAAGATTGATAGAAAGTAAAACCAATTTTGAGTGGTTTGATTAAACTAATGCAAGAAACTAAAGTGCAAGAATATTAAAAGATCACACTAAGCAAGGAAATGGAAAGATTAAATTAAGCAAGAAAAATAAAGGAAGAAGATGGTTAGCACAGAATAAAAGATTATCTAAAGTTGAGAACAAAATGGCAAGAATTAAAAGGAAGTGATTCATAACAAATGTTCGAAGAAATGGATGAAATCAAATGGAAAAAATATTGAGGGTTAGGGGTTTTCACAACCTTAGCCAAGTGAAGACAATAAAAATTAAATGTAGAAGAAGTTATGTGAATCATTCATTAACTAAATTCAAAAGGCAAACTCCACGTGAACCCATTGGTCCTAGCGTTCACACTTCATAGTTCATAATCCCAATGGGGATTTTTCTATGGTCACGTCCAAATCCCCACGCAAATGGTTTAGTCATTCTTAATTCTGGGTTACACGGTCACATCTATCGGGATTAACTCACATGAAAATGAGAGATCACTTCATTTAAATTGATGGTTTTCTAAACCAAAAGCCATTCGTATAAAGAAAATCATATAAACTAGATTCAATCAACATAATGGCCAAGTGTCTATTCCCCTTTCCTCGATAACAAGACTACTCACTAGTCATAGTGAGAAAGTGAGAAATGAGGAGAAAAAGAAGGTAAGCTATAGATCACAAATTTGGAATCTCATAAGAGACCAAGGTGGTGACAATTAAATGGCTTAATGTCTTTATCTCCCACTCTAAGAAGAAAGAATGAGAAGAAGAACAGGAATAACAAAAATCTAGACGTATAAGAAAGGAACTAACTTTATTGCTTGAATGTAAGAATTACACCAGAATGGAAATTGACAGAGTTTCACTACGAAGCGAGTACAAAAATTGGGACCCTTTTCTTAGTAGAGTCTCCCCTTCTTTTATAGGGGAAGGAGGAGTGGAAACCCTGAGAGGGTGAAAGAGAACAAATGAGTGGAGGTTGTTGAAATGCACTGTTTGCACCACAAGATGGCCATCTTACTAAGCAAAATGGTCCTTTGGCGATGACTTGGTGTGGGTCTATAACGTTCGGCTCGAAACCCTAAAGAGGGTTGTGGCTGTGCCATTTGAGAGAAGTCTTGGGCTTGAAGCAAAGTCCTAGACGGTCATCTAGGATCTTTGATATGCCTATTTTGGTAGTGACGTGGCGTGGTTTTTGAGTAGCGGTTGAACCCTAGTCGAGTGACTGGAAGCGCCCTTGCTTTTATTTCTTAATCTCGAAGTAAAACCTCAAAACAGTCATTTGGGTAAACTGAGTTTCCTATCTCACACTTCCGTGTGTGAAAATCAAAGGGTTGGAAACCTAATCAAGTGGCAGCACACTTGCGTGTTGGTGCGATTCTAGGTTAAGTTGAGCTAGTTGTTTGGGATCGCTAGAATGTTCGTCTGGATCCATGAGATGATTGTCTTGCTAAAGCGAGATGACCGTTTGGCGTGCAGAGTTGGTTGATTGAGCTGAGGCCGAGGTGGCCATTTGGCTCTGAAATGAGGGGTCTCAAGGAGTTAGTCAACTGCCTAGGCTTTCAGAGACGATCATCCCATTGGCTCAGTAGGTCAGAATCTAAAAACCCTACAAAAATTGAGAAAGTGGATAAGTATTTGCAAAAGTAAATAAGGAATTGAGTCAATTACAATTTAGTCAAGAAATTACTAAAAATAGATAAAATCTAATGAAAATGACTAAGAAGAATATACAAAAAATGGATGAATATGCATTCATCAAAATACCCCGGAGTTGAATCTTTGCTCGTCCCGAGAAAATTAAATTATAAATAAATTCCAATTTATACTCCCAAAATGTCATCCTCACCTTTGTAGCATCACTATAGTCCTTACCTATAAATTTTGGCCAATTGACCCAATATCCTAGAAACACATAGTATAAAGTTATACTTTCCCTATCAAAACAAATATCATATCTTACTTCCAAAACAAGAATTTGTATAGAAATAGGCTTCCTCTTACTGTCACTTCAACACTCTCAATTTTTCAAATTTATTTTTTGTAAGATATTGCATAAGAACAGGACGAAGGAGTGGGTGTGAAAAAAAAAGAAGGAAGTGATAAAAAATGTTGATCCCTCCTCTATTTGACTCGAAATTTGGATTTTGTGGAGTTGTGCCTACATTAGTCACAATTTTTTTCTTGTGCACTTTTGGCATCTTTTTGATGGTACGCCCCTTTGTTGGGTATGGAATTCATTTTGGGAAGCATGCCACCCCAGAAATGATTTTTGTCCGGTGGTGATTCTTTTCTTACATTTTTTAGAAGAAAAGTAGAGGGGAGGAAGATATGATCTTGTGCTTTAATTTCATCATTTTTTCATTTTTTTCCAGAGAGTGACATTGTTCAAGTTAGAATATTCCTATAATTCACATCATACAAGTTGTATAATAAGATAATCAATTTTTCTGACAATAGGAAAATTTATACTTGGTTCTGATCGATTCCTTATGACTTGCCAACTATTCCAAGGAGTGGTGTTATTAGAGGTCCTAGGTGACACAAAAGTTTCAGACATGGCAATTTGTAATAGATCTTGCAAAAAGTTTAACTAAAATCAAAGGGGGTACAATGATAGATAACTACTCAATGGGCCTACTAGATGATGGCCATTACAACTAAGTAAATCTGAAAGGGATGGCCAACCAGATAAGGGTCATAAACTAAAGCAAATACATGCAAAACATAAAAAGGCAAAATAAAGAAAATAAGGGAAAAGATAGGGGGTGGAATAGAATCATACCACCCACCTCCATCCTGGACTTAGAATTTTACTCCTCTTGAGAAAAACCTAAATTGGAGATGGAGGGAAGAAAATCACTCTGGAGGAGGAAAATGTGAAGATGATGGAGGTTTGTAGTATTAGTTTCCACAATAAGGGGAGTTGGGGTCAGGGTAGGCCTGATGGGCGCCATACTCCTCATAATGAGGTCTGCTGGCATCCTAGTGGCCCTAGTACACATGCTCGGTTTCATGGGATCACTGTATCAAATACATATAGTTGAGTTGATGACCTTGACATTGTTGCTCTCGTTGGATCTCCTACAACTGATCCCGGACCTCATAGAAGCCATAAGGCTATGCATGGCCTTCCTCATTTTTCCTGTGTCTCCTAGTGCACCATCATGAAGGTGGAGGTGGTGATCCAGCCTCGTCTCCATATGCCTTCAAGGAGACACTCCTCCTATGGTCTATGGGCTTGGGGACGTCGTCTGTATTGGGATCCTCTAGAAGAAATCATGCAATATGCACTGGAAGATCTGACAAGTCAAAAATTAGGTTGGCGGTTGCAAACCTTGCATGGTGTGGAAGCTCAAGGACCACCTGAGAGTCTTTGAAAAGCAAGTAGTAGACTCCATTAGTACATGGATAGATAAACTTGCACCCCTTTATGTATGCTAGGTCAATCAGGTGGTGCTTTAGGGCTAGTGGCTGGAATGGGATATGAGTGTAAACTAGGAAAAGCATGATATACGTGACTACATGGCCAATACGGTAGGAGGAAGAAGTGGTGCGGGTTTCTTTGTAGTGGGGATGGTCAATCATGGCACATCCCCAATTGTAGGGCTCACTGTTTAGAAGACACCATAGTGTATACAACTAAGAAAGAGTAATGGCACCCTGAGTCCTTCCCTTCCAAAGAAGGTGTGATCCAGTATGTGATAGAGATATCAGACCACTATGTTGTGGATGCTAAATGCCTTTACGCTGCCAGGTAACTTGGGTGGAAGCCCTATGATGTCTGCCCAGAATGTCTCTGCATTGTAGTTGTCGGGATGGACGTCGTGGTGGTTCTCCATGCATCGGGTGAGCCAGTAATCGTCACCTCCATCAAGTATCATGGAGGTCAGCTACCTAGTGAAGATCTCAAAATCTTCACCAAAGACTCAGGCCTTGCAACTAGATTTGCCCCAAGAAGTGTGGTACCAGTGATACGTGGTAATGAAATCCAATGTTAGATCACAATACACTGGAGTGACATGATATGGAAAGATGAGTATATTATTTTTCCTTGGGATGTTGTCTACCGCCTCCTAAATGCCATGTGCATTAAGGGAAATGAAGAAGGCCCATTGATTAAGAGAGATGCTAATCGCAGTGGTCTCCTTGAACCTTTTGTAGTGTGTGGCACTGACAAACTGAGCATAGTTCTCTGGGGTAGGCACTATGTAGGGAGGATGTGGCATTGTGGAATCTAAATTGCTATGGGATGCAGATCCTCCTTGCCCAATGACCATGATGGAATTGAGCTTGTTAATATCTCATTGCATTTCTGAGGCCACTTTAGGGGAGGAATATCCAGTTGGCTCCTCAATGTGAATCCCCAACGTTGCAATGGAACAACGAGGTGGCTCATGAGAAACCTTTTGTTTGGCAGGTTGCTTGCCCATGCGCAAGCGATTGAGGAAGTTGTGCCTTGAACCTCCCTCAGACATGTTGATTATTTATTGGAGTGGGTGCAAAATGGACGTCTGGTGTGATCCAGACGGTCGTCTGGTGTAGACAAAATGGTTGCATGATTAGTTTGAGATGGGTGTTTTGTTGTCAACTAGGTGTTTGTCTGGGGATGGTCAAGCACTCATTTGGCATTGTGACTGACAACTGACCATGATGGTGTTGTTGATGGAGATGAGGTGGCATGAGACAGCTATCTCAGGGGTAAGACAGGCATCTGGTGTTAGTGAAGGAGTTGTTTGGTGCTTCGCCTCAGTAAATCTATGAAGGCGTGAAGGTGGTGCTCGTCTGTGGGTGATCAGATCTGACGAGATGGTCATCTCATAGTGAGATGGATGTCTCGGTTTGGGCTATACATCGAGCATGGAACGATTTTCACTGGTTGGCTGGGGGCGAGGCATCCATCTCATAGGGTTGGGAGACATAGCAGTGTCACAGATGGGCAAGTTGCATCGCCGTAGCAAGCGACTAGTTGGGCACTGAATGGATGGCTGACAACAACATCCAGATAGGGAAGAAGAGAAAGGGTTAGAAGTGGTGGGGCACCCGTCTCTGATGTAAGATGGTCGGTCGGGGTGACTCATTAGGGCTGATGAGTCGGCTGGGGAGGGCATGTAACAATGATGAGATGACTGTCATCCAAGGGAGGTGGTTGTCCGAGGTGGAGGCGATGTTGTATAAGAAATTTAGGTCTTAGGGAGGAGAAAGAGGCTTGAGTGGGAAGTGTCTCCTCCCCGTCCACTCATTTTATAAGCCTCAAAGTATGCAATATGGTTGTTCGATTCTCTCTAGACACCGTTTGGGGTCTTTGAGTGGTCAAAATGTGCCACAAATTCTGAAACGGCGGTGAGTTGAATGTGTTTGAATATGTCTCGAGGTGGGAATGATGACCAACTCGCAAATTCCAAATGGAAGTCTGGAGGTTTATGGCATTGTTTTAGATTTTGAATTATGAATGGTTGACGAAGTTGGGGTGCCCGTCTTAAAGGTCGAGACAGGCATCTCGCCTTTACCATACGGTCATGTGGCTGGGTGAAGCGCCCTACTTTCGTGCATTTGAAAGCCAGTCGCTCCCTTTTTTGGTAGAAAAGAACTATTCTCAAGATTAAACACAAGGGTTAGATAAAAAAAATATAAAAGAAAATTTTTGCAAAAAGTAATAGATTGGGTTGCCTCCAAATAAGCACCTAGTTTTATGTCGAAGGCCCGACAGAGCTGGATCACGGAGTTGTTTTAGGCTCGGGAGGGGGAGGTGGGGGTTCCTGTAGGTTGAGATCTTCAAGTAAGGAAGTTGATGTGCTTTAGAAAATAAAAAATCCTCAACGGTGATGTACTGTTTAAGCCTATGTACATTAACCTTAAACTCCCCTAGTACCTTATCCCAAAGAAGTAAAGTGCCATGAATGTTGGTATACTTGACAAGGTAGGGCCCATACCATCTAGATTTAAGTTATCTAGGAAAAAACCTCAACCTAGAATTGTACATTAAAACTTGGTCTCCCTCCTTAATGTCTTTTTGCCTAATATGGCCATCATGCCATAGTTTGGTTTTGTCTTTGTAAATTCTAGCATTTTCACAGGATGACATCCCGAGCTCATCTAACTCTTGCATTAGTAAAAACTCAGTTTCGCCAGCAGCAGTTAAGTCAAAATTAATAGTTTTGATGGCCCAATTGGCCTTATGATCTAATTCTATGAGCAGGTGACATGATTTCCTATAAATCAATTTGAAGGGAGTGGTTCCTATGGGGGTTTTGTAGGTGGTCCAGTATGCCCAAAAAGCATCATTGAGTTTCAAAGCCCAATCGGTCCTAGTGTGATTTACCATTTTCTCTAGGATGGACTTGACTTGCCTATTTGACACCTCAACTTGACCACTAGTCTGAGGGTGGTAAGGGGTGACAACCTTATGATAGACTCCATACCATTTCAACAAGGACTCAAAACTCTTCTCCGAAAAAATGGGAACCTACATCGAAAACTATGGTCTGAGGTACCTCAAATTGAGGGAAACAATCATTGAAGAATTTCTGCATGGGTTTCAAAATCACAGATTTTGGTGGGGATGGCTTCGACCCATTTGGAAATGTAGTCAACAGCCACCAAGATATATCTGTACCCAAAAGAGGAAGGAAATGGGCCCATATAATCTACCCCCCACATGTTGAAAAATTCAATCTCCTGCCAAGAAGTCATGGGCATTTGGTCTCTCTTAGATATGTTGTCGATCCTTTAACATTCATCACAAGAAAGGACCAAAGGGTATGAACTTTGAAGAGGGTAGGCTAGAAATACCGAGACTATAAGACCTTCTTCGTAATTTTGTGAGAGCTCATGTGCCCTCTAGTGGGGCCAGAATGGCACTTCTCAAGTATTTCATACTCCTCTTCCTTAGTAACACACCTTGGTAAAGTTTGTCTGAACACAATCTAAAAAGATATGCATCATCCCAATAATATTGTTTTACATCATGTAGGAATTTGGCCCTAGAATGTCCCTTATATAAAGGGTGCAACACACCTGCGGCTAGAAAATTTTCATAATCAGCAAACCAAGGATATTGGAATTCTATATTTAACAATTTATCATCAGGAAGGAGGTCATTTTCATCGTCAAAAAAAATCAAGGCGACTGAAATGGTCGGCAACAACATTCTCGCAACCCTTTTTGTCTAGGATTTCTAGGTTAAATTCCTGAAGTAAAAAGACCCAATGGAGAAGGTGAGGTTTTGCATCCTTTTTGGTCATCAAGTATCTAATGGCCACATGGTTTGTGTAAACAATGACTTTGGACCCTACCAAATATAAGGGGGATTTTTTAAAGACATATACTACAGCTAGCATTTCCTTTTCAGTCATGGTGTAGTTCCACTGGGTATCATCAAGAGTTTTGTATGCATAGTAGATTACATGGTGCTTTTATCAACATTTTGTCAATGAATAGAACCAATGGCAAAATCACTCACATCACACATTAACTCAAAAGTTAAAGACCAGTCAGGGGCCCTAATAATGGGAGTTGTAATGAGGGCATCCTTCAAATAAAGAAAATTGGCCATGCAAGCTATATCAAACACAAAAGGGGTGTCTTTTTGGAGGAGATTAGTGAAGGGTTTGGTGATCTTAAAAAAGTCACGGATGAAATACCTATAAAAATCCACATGCCCAAGGAAGGCACAAACATCCTTGATGGACACTACTACAGAAGTGGCCTTTGGCGTCGGTCGTTTAACCCCATTTGGCGTCGGTTTTCGACCGACGCCTATGTGGGCGCCGCTAAAGGTCGAACACTTCGGCGTCGGTTGTTTAACCGACGCCTATTTAAACTATCGGCGTCGGTCGTTTAGTCGATAACCGACGCCAAAGGGGTTCGCGCCACATAAAACGGCGTCACCTAGGGCACTTTCTACGTCGGTTATTTACTAACGGACCGACGCCTATACTACTTATAGCGTCGGTCTTTTAGTAGATAACCGACGCATAAAGTGTCCTAAATGACGCCATTTTTTGTGGCGCGAACACTTTTGGCGTCGGTTATATACCAAAAGACCGACGCCTCTAATTTAAATAGGCGTCGGTTTGATACGTATATTCGACGCCATTTCGAGGACTGCTTTGGCCATATAAGGCGTCGGTTATCTATAAATAACCGACGCTGTAGATCTTTGCTGACGGTTTTTATAAATAACCGACGCCTATTTTTTTTTTCATATCAGTTTGCAGGCCTGCTGTGGCTGGTCAGCAGGATGAGAACCTGCAGTTCAGTAACTGAACTGCAGGTTTACGACATCCATTGATATCAGCCTACAAACAGGCCGCAAACCTGCAAAAGTCATAAGCAAAATTTCACACAAGTACATACATTCAGACATCAATTCAATTCTCACATTCACACATATAGAAACATTCAAATACATGTATTAACATTCAGAAATATTCATTTACAAAGTATCATTCATTATCGCTATCAACATCCCAATTATATCTTACAGTTGCCACTGCTTGTATGGCTTTTGCCCATTCTTCTCTTACTTCATTTAATGCTTCCATCGTATATGGAGCATGTATATTTTTTAAGCGTTTACCTGTAGTGTTGTCAGTTTTAAACACCTGCAAAGAGAATGATGTATATATATAAGTAATAATATAAAAATAAGATAAGATTGATATATTGCATACTAACTAATGAGAGTATATATAATACCTCATGTATGGTATCGATGTCCAATGCGGCATATTTGATAATCATCTGCATAAATCGCATCACATAGTATGCGCATGCCCAGCCATTGTCTTGTGTAGCACACTATAAATTGAAACATACAAAATAATACAACTAAGCACAATTCACATCAATAATATATATATTCGAGTCGGGAACTTACTTGTACGTTCTGCCTATTTATTGGCTGGTTCTTTTTCCTTGGGACCGTTCCTCCAGCCTTTTTGAATGCATCTAAACCCCTACATGTTAATATAACACAATAAATTGCATAAGTAAATAGTAATGTAATAAAAGATGTTAACGGATATAAAAATGAAATATTTCTCACCAGAATAATGGCATTCTCATTACGTGTCCAATTTTAGGGTTCAATGTACTCCCCGCAGGATCTAGATAATAAACAGTGAATGTCCCGGGGACAATAACTAGTAACTCCCAATGTCTACCGCTAGAGGTAAGAAGTTAACAATTAATAACTCAAAATGCAAAATAAAAATGGAATTTTCTTAAGTCCAAATTATAAATAAAGTAAACTTACTTGACATTGAATGGAGCTATTATTATCGTCTTCTTTTGCTGACCAAAAATTGTAAAAGCATCTATACAGTATTGTTGAACATTATCAGGGTCTTTAGCTACCAAACTAATCAATGATGGAATCAAAAATCCCAAATGATCAAATGCAAATTGTTTGCAATGATCTTCGACTAAGTAGCTGCAAAACATATAGGCATATGCATTAATATATAAGAAACCAGATCACCGGATCTTACACAAGGTATATGGATGTATAAACAAGATCTCACCTTATCCATGTCTCTATCATTGATGTATTCAGCCAATCATACATAAACAGCTCAATAATATCTTGTATAAATAAAGATCTATCGTATGATTGACCTGCATAATCTGCATCTAAAGAAATAATTATAGGGCAATGTACATTATGTGCCCGTAGCCAACATGCCATTCCCCTACAAGCAGGACCTAACGGGTATGTTAGGTCAGTTGGAACCCAATCGGGTAATGCGGAAAGTGGAAGTGGAGGCCTAGGTGCTCTTGGTGTCTTCTTTTTTACCTGTACATATAATTTCAGATCAGTTGACATCATATATACACATTAACAGTCTAAATCAATGTAAATTTATCTTACAATTTCAGTCGTGTAGACGACATCTGCTTTGGGCCACAATATCACCCCGCCTTCTGCATCAGCAAGTCTATCAATATCCGGGTGGGGATATGGCAATGTAGCTTCTCTCCAATCAGGTAACACACGTATCGGGCTCACACGAACGTAGCCCTGTGGCATTGGAGTCCCGTAAAACATTGCCCCAGGAAGGGACGGGTAAGCCTGCACCTCTGCAACAACATAGTCTTGCATTCTTAAGCGGCATGGCTTCAATGCCTACAAATTTACATAAAGAATATTATACATATATACATATCATCTTGAAAACATAACAACTTGAAAAGACTAACTACAATGTCATAAACAATACTTACAGCAGACGTGCTAGGCGATGGGTCTCCAGGATTACTCGCAGTCTGTGCATCAGGAGAAGAGTGGGTCGCCATAGGCGTATTGGAAGCCTGAGATGCCTGCCACCGCAGCAATTCTTCCTTGACCTTCTCAGCAACTACATCGTTCCATCATTCCATCCATTGAATGCTTTGCGCTTCCTACGATACGGATGGAATTTTGAAAGAAACCTTCGATGACCAAGATATACAGTCTTGCCGCCATGTTTTAGTCTTATTGAATTAGTGTTTTCTTCACATATAGGACACGCTTTAGCTCCTTTGACACTATATCCAGACAAATTCCCATATGCTGGAAAGTCATTAATAGTGCAAAACAACATAGCATGCAAACGAAATGTCTCTCTTGCTGAAGCATCATAGGTCATCACACCTTCAGCCCAAAGTTTCTTTAAGTCATCAATCAAAGGTTCAAGATAAACATCGATATCATTTCTGGGTTGTTTAGGGCCCGATATCAACAATGACAACATAACGTACTTATTTTTCATACACATCCAGGGAGGAAGATTGTATATAACAAGCATGACTGGCCAAGTGCTATGTTGGCTGCTCAATGTCCCGTACGGATTCATCCCATCTGTACAAAGCCCAAGTCTTAGATTCCTATCTTCTTCACCAAATTTAGGGTACAATAGATCAATCTTCTTCCATTGTGGGGAATCAGACGCATGTCGTAGGATCCCATCATTATTTTTCTTAACATCTGCATGCCACCTCAAATTCTTCGCATCTTTCGGATTTGCAAACAAGCGTTGAAACCGTGATATTATAGGTAGATACCACAATACCTTGGCAGGAGAACCAGTTTTGGACTCCCCCGAAGTCGTCAATTTATACCGTGACGCACCACATTTTGGACAATCTTTCAAATCTACATAGTCCTTTTGAAATAATACACAATCATTTGGACATGCGTGTATCTTCTTGGCCTCCATTCCCATTGGGCACAACATTTTCTTTACCTGGTATGTTGAGATTGGAAGCTCGTTTCCTTCAGGAAGAATTTCTTTCAACAAAGTCAACAATGAAGTGAAGCTTTTGTCGCTCCATCTATTGTTAGCTTTCAACTTATACAATCTCAACACAGCGCTAAGCTTCATAAACTTAGCACAGCCTGTGTATAACGGTATCTCAGCATCATGCACAATGTTTGTAAAGATAGGAGGTGGATCGGTGTGCTCTACCCTACAACTATCCAGCATCACATCAACGATGTCTGCTGGAACTGGTTCGTTCACATTTACGTCATCAGAGGCAATTTCTTCTTCCACCCAAGCACTGTTATCGACATCTACTGGTTTCGATTTTGAAATCTCTCCATGCTAGTGCCATTCTATATAGCCTTGTACAATCCCGTTGCACATGACATGACTTTTGATTTCCTCACCAGTGTTGACTTTCAAGTTGTTACCGCAATGCCTACATGGACAGTAGAACCTATCTGTAGGTTTTTTCCTATGTTCCTCAGCAAATCTAATAAACTGATCAAGACCAGATATAAACTCTGGGGTGCAACGATTACTAATGGACATCCATGATCTATCCATTCTATGATCAGAGAAAACAAGTATATATTAGGAAACAAGTATATATTAGGAAAAGATTAGGCAGCATTTCCCCGCTGTTCTCTAAGTACATATATACTTAGAGAACAAACGGGGAAATGCCAACAAACACATGTGATGTCATTCTTATATATAATAAATGTGTACCACCTATCCCATCCTTGAACACCTAATCTCACTAGTAAGTGTATAATGTGTATTGGGTTTTCGAGAAAATTTCGGCAGCATTTCCCCGTTGTTCTCTAAGTACATATGTACTTAGAGAACAAACGGGGAAATGCTACCAAAATTTTCTCGAAAACCCAATACACATTATACACTTACATCCTAAGTGAGATTAGGTGTTCAAGAACAGTCCCAAACCGGGGACTATCCAAGATTTAATCCTAACGAGTCAATCTTGGACGGGTTTCTAGGCCAACAAACACAATAATAGATATCTACAATGAAGCCGGACTCCATACAAACAGTATATAATTTAGTGATTGTTCATTCTAATTTATACCAATGTACAAGTAATATAAAAAACAATGATTGTTCACATTCTAGGCCAACAAACACATGTGATGTCATTCTTATATATAATAAATGTGTACCACCTATCCCATCCTTGAACACCTAATCTCACTAGTAAGTGTATAATGTGTATTGGGTTTTCGAGAAAATTTCGGCAGCATTTCCCCGCTGTTCTCTAAGTACATATGTACTTAGAGAACAAACGGGGAAATGCTACCAAAATTTTCTCGAAAACCCAATACACATTATACACTTACATCCTAAGTGAGATTAGGTGTTCAAGAACAGTCCCAAACCGGGGACTATCCAAGATTTACTCCTAATGAGTCAATCTTGGATGAGTTTCTAGGCCAACAAACACAATAATAGATATGTACATGTTAGGGTTTCATCACAATTGATGTTAGGGTTTAAACAATGTTAGGGTTTAATCAAATCAAATTAGGATGCTAGAATGGACAAGTTTAAATCAAATTAGGATTTAAATTAGGGTTCCAATAGGATTCAATTTAATTAATTTTTATGTGAAAGATGTAATATTATAATACATACAATGGCAATGAAATGAAACCCTAATTGTATTGGAACTCATAAAAGGATGTCTCAAAGGTTGAATCTAATATATGCATCCTAAAAAAGGTATCACGTCACAAATGTGCATTTCAATAATCATATTTTATTTCCTTCCAATTAGTGTGGGTGCCAAGTTTGGAATTGTTTTCTAATCATGGGTCCCTTAATTTTATTTAGGATAGAAGATAAAATCAAGGATTTCAAATAGTATAAGGCGCACCCCCAAAAGTAAAAAAATGGATATATATTATGCATCATACCTTGGTTGCTGATTTTGTTTTGATGCACGACAAATAGTTACCATTCGGTCTTGGTCCACGGGAGGATAATCTATCTTCTACCTATTTTGAATGCTTCCTTGTGTGCACATCCACATAGTATATGTGTCTAAATTGACATTCTCCTATTTAGAATGTTTCATTCATAAACACATATGTGTTCTTGAGTTTTGGGATTCTAATTATAGCCAATTTAAATCATGTTAGTTAGTAGTATTTTTTTTGGATCAATTATGCTTGAGATGCAGATATTTCTATAAAGGATGGTCATTGACTCCTGAAAATGGGAATGCCACACAAACATGGATAGAATAGGTAGATGTTTTTGAGCATGGGCTTGACATCAGCCAAATTATGGTGTGGAACGAGGAGATGAGACTATTACTGAATGGAAAGAATGGCAGAGGAAGGGCTTGATGCTAGTACCTTGTGAGCAACAGAGTTAGGGCGTGATCAAGGAGACGAAGAGCAGAGCAGCAACAAGGAGGAAGGAGCAAGCGGCGAGCAGGCGGCGAGCAGGCGGCGAGCAGGGCGGCGAGAAGGCGGCGAGCAGGAGCGTCGGGGAGCAGGCGGCGGCGACGCAGAGCAGCAGGATCTTTGGCGAGCAGGAGCGACGGCTAGCAGGTGTCCAACGGTGGCAGGAGCGGCGGCGAGCAGGAGTGGTGGTGGAGAAAGGGGCGCCAGAGAAGGGGGCGCCGGAGAAGGGGAGCTGGAGAAGAAATCACCGGAGAGAAATCGGCGGCAGTAGAGAAGAAATCGCTCACAATGAAACAGAAGAAAGGGGAAGAGTCGGGCGATCGAGGGTAATGAAGTTCCCAAATAGCGTCGGTTGTTTAAAACAACCGACGCCTAAAATCTTTAGCGTCGGTTGTGTGAAAAAACCGACGTCCAATTGGACGATATTTTCATGAAATTGTTTGGCGGGAACCACCTTCAGCGTCGGTTATCCTTGAATAACCGACGCTGAAGGTGACACTTTTCGCGCAAATTTTCATCGCACATAGGCGTCGGTTTCTACCTTAATAACCGACGCTGAAAATGACACTATTTTTTTTGATCGAAATTTGGATTTCGCGGGCGACTTTAAGCGTCGGTTTGTTATAAACAACCGACGCTGAAGACAAAGCGGTACCCGTGTCTGGTTGGTCTTCGAATATAGACGTCGGTTTTCGTAAACAACCGATGCCTAACATAGAAGGCATCGGTTTTCCTTAATAACCGACGCCCAGAAAAGTGTCACTAAATGCTATTTCTGTAGTAGTGGGAAGACGGGGGCAGAAGTTTTGAGATGACCTCAATCTTGGCTCTATCCACTTCAATGCCATGATTGCTCACCCTATGGCCTAAAACAATTCCTTAAGTCACCATAAAGTGACACTTTTCCCAATTGAGGATCAAGTTTGCTTCCTAACATTTTTCCAAAACCATAGATAAATTATGGAGGCAAGAGTCAAAAAATTCTCCATAGATAGAGAAATCATCCATAAACACCTCCATAATGGTCTCAATCAATCCAGTGAAGATAGAGGACATGCACTTCCAAAAAGTGGTGGAGCATTGCACAACCCGAATGGCATTCTCCTGAATGCATAAATGACAAATGGGCATGTAAGGGTCATTTTCTCCTAGTCATTCATATGAATGGGAATCTGGTAGAAATCTGAATATCCATCAAGATAACATAAATATTATTAATAGGCGAGGTGCTCAAGTACTTGATCCAGAAAGGGAATGGGGAAATGATCTTTCCTAGTGGCCTTATTCAATATTCTATAGTCAGTACACATCCTCCACCCAGTGACAGTGCGGGTGGTAATAAGCTCGTCATTGTCATTTTTCACGATAGTGGTACCCCCTTTCTTGGGGATGACCTGGACAGGGCTAACCCAGGGGGAGTTGGAGATGGGGTAGATGATTCCTGAAATCAAAATCTTGATCACCTCTAGACACACAACCTCTTTCATGTTAGGATTCAGTTTCCTTTGAGGGTCTGTAGAAGGTTTGTACTCTTCTACCATAGGGATTTTATGCATGCAAATGGCTTGATCTATTCTTATCAAATCAGCCATTTTATATCCCAAGGTAGATTTCCTCTTTCTAAGCTCAGTCATTAGCTTAGTTTCCTGATCATGGGTGAGATCAAAGTTAATGATAATAGGATAAAGTTTTGTTCATCAAGGAAGATATACTTAAGACCTTTAGGGAGGGTTTCATGTCAGGTGTCTTGGGAGTTTCAGGTTTTGCATCTACAACAGAGACCATGTTTAGATCTTCAAACTCTTCATCATGGATCTCCTCAAAGGTTTTGAGATGATGTCTAATTGCTCTAATTGCTCATCTTTAAATCCAAAATCAATATGGGTTACAAGGGCAGAGGGTAACCTCAACCGATTCTCATTATTGTCTCAATTGTTGCATCTTCTCAATGCAATCAAGGAGATATACATCTTCTTGGAGGCTTGGTCCATGCATGATTTTAAATACCCTAAAATTTAGGGTTTGTATTCCTAGGATCAAGAAAATGGTTCCAGTATCAACATCAATCAAGGCACGAGTAGTGGCCAAAAAGGAGCAACCAAAAATGATGGGGTATCTTAATTCTTCCTTTATGTCCATGGTGACAAAGTCACATGGGACATAAGCATCTTTCCCAACCCTTACAAGTATGTATTCAATGATACCCATGGGTTTTGTCATGGATGAGTCAGCCAATTGGATGGCCATGGCGGTAGGAATAATGTCGACAAAGTTTAACCTCTTGTAAAGACTATAGGGTGTGATAGAGATACTAGCGCCCAAATCTGCAAGACCCTTCCTACAAGCATTATCACCCAAGTAGCACCCAATCTGAAACGAACTAGGATCTTTCTTCATCTCAAGAATCTTGCTTTGGATGATATCAGAGGTGGTTCTTTCCAGCATGATTGTCTCATGTTCATCGGTGTGGTACTTCTAGGTCAATAAGGATTTCACATATTTAGACCATGCAGGCATATCAGCTAAGGCATCAAGAAGGGGAATATCCACATGCAAATTTTTCATGGCATCCCTAAATTTCATAAAATGAGTATCAAGCCTAGATTTCTTAAGTTGGGCCTGGTATGGTGGACAAGGTTTGTAAATAAGAATTTTTGGCTTGTAAATTTCTACAGGTGGGGCCACAGGATTAGGGATGGAAGGAGTGGGAAGGGCAGGAGTGGGTGAAGGAGGAGGTTCAATGACCACAATATCATCATCATCAAAGTCCAAAGGTACAACAATGGGTTTCTCAAGAAGGGAGTATGAGTCTTTCCGGAATAGGTGGAGAAAACCTTAAGTTGTTTAGGATGTTTTGGGTTGTTCTCAAGTTGTCCAGCAAAGGTGCATGTATGAGGTTTTTGTTGGGTGAAGAGACGGGCAAACTATGTATCAGTGTACTTCTAATGTGCAATTATGATTTTCTCTAGGGCTGAAATCCTATTATCGATTACAGGAGTGGGACATTCTGTTGATATGGTGGTTGATGGAGGTTTTGGTATTGTTGTCCTTGGTAAGGTCCACGATTTGGGATATTACCCCTATAGTTCCATCAGTTCACAAAATTCCTTTGATTGTTATTATAGGGAAAGCCTGGTGGTGGACGATAGTTGGCTTTTGGGTTGTGGGGGATTTTGTGGAGGGGGTAGTTGAGATGATTTTTTCAGCTCCTGATGGGTTTTCATATTGAAATTCAGGATGATTTCTTCCTTGGTTTGGATTATAGTAACACTGGCCCGGGATACTATGGATTGAGTTAAGATCCTCCACTTGTTGACTAACATCAGGTTGCATAGAAGTGTTTTAGATATATTGACATTGGATGGTAGCATGATCATACCCTTGGCATATCCCACATAGAGATTTAGTAGCCCTCACTTGTTGAGGTTACCTTACATAGGCATTGAAAGAAGATTCCATGTTGTCTTGTTTCATAGAGATCAATTTAAGGGCTTTGGCAATGGTATAGATGTTTGGGTTTATCTCAGCATTAGCAACCTTGAGGACCCCACCGACCCCTCATCTAGGTTGGGTTTTTGAGCCACTTTTGACCACCTCCCAAGCACTGCCTAGGTTTTGGAACATGAAATTTCCTCCAGATGAGGAATCAAGAAACTTCTTGGTGTCATCATCAACACCACGGTAAAAAATCTCAATGAGTTGAGATTGTGATATGTCATGATGGGGGCACCAACAGAGGAGTTCCCTAAATTTGTCCCAAGCTTCTCCTAAAGTTTCTCCAAGGACCGTTGAAAAGGAAGGATTTGTCCCTGATCTCATAAGTAATGGAAGGAGGGAAGTATTTATCCAAGAACTTTATTTGAAGCACTTCCTAAGTGGTGACGGGGTTTTCACTCTCCATGGAATTATACCAACTGCTGGCTGGTCCTGAGAGAGAGTATTTGAAAAGCCTAAGTCGAATGGCATCTTCAAAGACACATGGGATCTTAGTCAAAGAACTAAGATAGGTGAATCGTTGGAGGTGATCTTGACACCTTTCACCCTTATTCCAAAAAAAATGGGTTGGCCTGGAGCATGGTGACCCACTGAATGTGGATCTCAAATTGGGGGGCGGTAATCACGGGTGGCACAACTGGGTGTTGTGCATATCTAGTTTTTGGAGTAAAAAAATCTTTTAATTGTGTTTGTCATTCAGCCTCCCTCTGAGCGGTTTTTCCACTTGTTCAGTGATATAGGATGTACGCAAATTGGCTTATTTGGCCACACGTTCATCAATCATAAGTTCTCTTTGAGTGCCAAGTGCATGCTCAATCCTATAGGCAACCTCCTCTTCGTCCATCCTAGTTTGTTTTGTCAATTTAAGCGGTGGAAGGTTCTCTCTAGATCGGGATCAAAAACTAACGGTGTAGAATCGTTCGGCGGGCGGTGCATGCACAGTTATACAGAAATATTCCAGTGTAGAAAAAACATACTACTGGAATGGAAACTTGGAAGAAAGAGGAGATAGAACTTATGAAATTTTACTCAGAAGCCATAAAAAATAAAAAAAAAATAAAAAAAAAATTAAGGTTCGATGAAATGATCTGTTGTCCTCGCAACGACGCTAAAATTGATACGCGTCATTTTCACACCAATTCATTAAGATAATTATCCTAGAGTTTAATCCTTTTTTTACTTTCTAGTTAAGGTTAGTATAGAAGGGTTGATCCCATAGGAAAATATTTTTAAGATTCATTTTCTTTTAATCCTAGTTTTTTTGAAAATATTTCTTTTTGGTATTTTTTAAAGATTGACAGAAAGTAAAATCTGATTTTGAGGGGGGTAATTAAACTAATGCAAGAAACTAAACTGCAAGAAGAATAAAAGATTACACTAATAAAGGAAATGAAAGATTAAACTAAACAAGTAAAATAAAGGAAGACGATGTTTAGCACATAATAAAATATTATCCAAAGTCTGAGAACAAAATTGCAAGAATTAAAAGGAAGCAATTCAGAAAAATGTTGGAAGAAACAGTTGAAATTAGATGGGGAAAATATCGACGCTTAGGGGTTTTCACCACATTAGCCAAGTGAAGACAAGACAAAAGAATATACGATAATTAAGGTAGCAGCGGGTATGTGAATCATTCGTAAACAAAATGCAAAGGGCAAACTTCACGTGAACCCATTGGTCCTGGCATTCACGCTTCATAGTTCCTCATCCCAATGAGGATTTTTCCACAGTCTCATCTAAATCCCCATGAAACTGGTTTTGTCATTCTAAATTTTGGGTTCCACGGTCGCATCTATCAGAATTAGCTCATGATGAAAATGAGAGATCACTTTATTTAAACCGGCAGTTTTCTAAACCAAAATCCATCAGGATAAAGAAAATCATATGTACTAAATGTTATCAACACAATGGCCAAGGGGCTATTCCCCTTGCCTCGATAAGAAGACTACTCACTAGTCATAGTGAGGAAGGCAGAAACGAGGAGAAAAAGAAGTTAAGCCAAAGACCACAAATCTGGAATCTCCTAAGAGCCAAAGGTGGTGACAATTAAATGGCTTAACGTCTTTATCTCCCGCTCCAAGAAGAAAGAAAGAGAACAAGAATGAGAATACCAGAAATCTATATGTAGAAGAAAGGAACTAACTTTATTACATGAAAGTAAAAATTACACTAGAATGGAAATTGAGAGAGTTTCACTACAAAATGAGTACAAAAATTGGGACCCTTTTCTTAGTAGAATCCCCCTCCTTTTATAGGGGAAGGAGGGGTAGAGAGAACAAATATGTGATAACCTCAATTTTAGGATTCAATATCCAATATAATATTTGAAGCCATATTGGTGTTGTTATATTGAATGTTCATGTATGCGTATTATGCTTCCGCATCTCTTTCTGATATAATTGGATGATGTTTTTGGATTCTGACATCTCATTCCCAATAGGGTTTGGAGAAATCAAAATTCGGGGACGTCACAGTTGGTATCAAAGCATGAACAATAGCTACACCTAGCAATTGCTCACCATGAAACATAAAACTAAATTCCACCTCTCACATTAATTATTAGAAACTTAGTAAGTTGTTCTATAGGAATATATTTTGACTTAGCCTCTAAGTTAGAGCCCAGATGTTCGAGAACTAGGTTTAGACAAGTGTCTGAAACCCTTTCCATATAGAGCTCATATGTATTGGGTAGCTACACTAGTCTATACCTTGTTCTCACCATTTCACTAGGTGACATAGCACTAGACTATCTACTGTGTGTGGGACACTCGATTTTGCTGATTTGATTTTGTTTTCCAATCGGCTCGAGCCTCGAGTGTTTTCTCTGATGAATTCTTTCTTGAAGAAAAACTATATAATATTTTATTATATATATGTAAATATAAAAATGTGTCCCTCACACTGTAGAGTAGTAGGTGTTCATGTAACCTAAGTGAAAGGGAGTGACATCAGTATAGAAGAGATAGTAGATCTATATTAGATGTCTAGAGCATCATAAGGTTATGTGATAGATAGATAGACAAAAGAAAGATGAAGGAAATAAGTATTTAGAATCTTACCTAAGTTGATCTATGATGGTATAAGTTTCCGTATTAAGATTTGAGTTGCATATGAGCTGAATCACATCTTAGAGGATCTATGCTAAGTCATGATGATGAAAGTACATTCCCTTTTTCTACTTAAGATAAGCTAAGTTAAGATAGAGATGAGTGTGCATGAGCCTCAAGCTCTTATACAAGGGGGATATCTAGTGGTAGGATGAGATATGTGGTGAACTCCAGAGAGAGTAAGACCCACAGGGAGAAGGTCATAGGACCTAGCCTCCAATATATGAGATATGTGTGAAAAAAAAATGTCCTACACTAGATTACTCTCGAGTGTTGAGTTGAGTCCTTATGCATGATTCAAATCTATATGTGAGAATTGGGTAAAAGAAAAGGATGGGTAGATGACCCATATGATAAATTCAATCCTTTGGCTGAGTTAGGTCCTAGCTAGAGTGACATATTTTATGAATCTCATCATTAGTTACAAGTGAGGCAATATATGAACTCTAGTTATGAGAGTATGATGCTTTGTTCAAAAGATACTCAAAATACATGTTCTCCCTTCTTATTATCCTTCTTAATATACGATGATAGAAGCCTCACTTGAGCTATATAGATGATTTATATATGTGGAGTCACTCGTATAAGCTTGACCTATTCTATATTTCCCCCCTATATCATACATGTAGTATCTAAGATTGAAAACATGATAAGATTGGCCTAGTATATTTCCATTCCCCTTCTATCATATATGAAAGATAAATGTTATGAAAGTATGATCTTAACACAAAGGTCCCTTTGGATCATATACTGCATGACAATATAGTGCTTAACCCTAATCCTTATAAATCCAAGCTTATAGTTTGAGAATTAACTACACCATGAGGTGAAACCCTAATATTAAAGCATGAAAACTAAGACCCTCTCACATGATGAAATTATGATATGATGTTGATCATAAAGCTAGACTAGTGATGTCAAGCGCCAACATTCTAGTAAATGATGCTTGATACTATCTTACATGCTTTAGTGGAGTGAAAGATTGAACCTTGAATAATACCATCTTATGTACATATGTACGAATAAAATCCTTATCCTTATGTGACTATGAGGATGTAAATCCTAAAATGTAAGAATGTCATGTGATGACTAAGACACTAAGGGATGCTACAATTCCTTATAGAAAAAAATGATGCTTCAACCTATATAAGGTGGGATGGGTACATCTTACATGATTAAATACCCTAACATGACCGAATAATGATACTCTTATAACTAGAAGTGGTGTCCTAGGGGCATCCAAAACTCCTTGATATCATCTTAAGAATGAGACTAGTTGAATTTCGAGGGCGAAATTCCATATAAGATGGGGTGAATGTGATAACCTCAATTTTAGGATTCAATATCCAATATAATATTTGAAGCCATATTGGTGTTGTTATATTGAATGTTTATGTATGCGTATTATGCTTCCGCATCTCTTTCTGATATAATTGGATGATGTTTTTGGATTCTGACATCTCATTCCCAATAGGGTTTGGAGAAATCAAAATCCGGGGACGTCACAAAATAAGTGGCAGCTGCTGAAATGCACTGTTCGTGCCCCACTAAACGACTATCTCGCTAAGAAAAATGGTCGTTTGGCGATGACCTAGCATGGGTCTATAATGTTCACCTTGAAACCCTAAAGAGGGTTGTGGCAGCACCGTTTGAGAGCAGACTTGGGCTCGAGGCAAAGTCTGAAACGGCCATCTGGGATCTGTGAGACACCCATTTTGGTAGTGATGTGGCATGGCTTTTGAGATGTGACTGAAACCTAGTCTTGGTATCGATGTAAAACCTCAAAACAATCATTTGGGTAAACTAAGGCACCCGTCTCACACCGCCATGCAGGAAAATAAAAGGGTTGGAACCCTAATCAAGTGGCGGAACGCTTGAGCGTTGGTGCGATTCTAGGTCAAGTTGACCTAGCCATTTGGGCTCACTGGGATGCTTGTCTGGCTCCATGAGATGACCGTCTTGCTAAAGTGAGATGATAGTTTGGCATGCAAAGTTGGTTGATTGAGTCAAGGCCAAGGTGATCGTTTGGCTCTAAAATGAGGGGTCTCAGGGAGTGAGCCGATCGTCTGGGCTTTGTGAGATGGTCGTCTCACGGGATGAGTAGGTCAGTATTCACTTTGGAGAAAAACCCTACAAAAATTGAGAAAGTGGATAAGTATTTGCAAAAGTAAATAAAAAAATGAGTAAATTGAAATTTAGTCCAGAAATTACTGAAAAAGAGATAAAATCTAATGAAAATGACTAAGAAGAATATACAAAAAGATGGATAAATATGCACTCATCAATATTCCATTTAGGGTTCACTCAATGGAATAAGTTGTATCCAGTTGATATTAATTCAAAGAAAATCCTCAAAAAATCTTAAATGATTATTGGAAAACTCTTTTGGACTCTGAATGGATTATTGTTCCCCAATATTATGATTTTTCCTATTAAAGATCAATTGGATGATTTATTATATTTTAATTCAAGAAAATAAACCAAGCATCAAAAAATTATTGAACCAAAGCTTAAATTTGACCTCGTGATCAACATAAATTACTATAGACAAGTTTAGGTCATGTATAACCAAGGATTGGCCAAAAATATAATTTCGACCTAAATGCCATTAATAATGATGATATGTCTATTAATGATGATTAATAGATACTAATCAGGTGATAGCCATAGTAGTAGATAACCATGGATTTTCTCTAAGTATATGATTTCTTGGTTTAATCATGATATGTATGTATGATCTTCTATTTGAAAAATATTGAAAGTAGCATTAATATAAGTACCCAATGTTTTCTCACTTAAATATATAATTTATATCTATATGTTTGTCATTTTTCAGGTGCAAAATATCCTCTCTCCCATATTATGGTTAGCACCACCCAAAATCCCAAGGGCCAACAGAATATTATATGTATGAAGGGAGGGACCAACATGTATGTTTAGGGTGATGACACACCTTAGCAATGCAACACATCTGAATAAATGAATAAAATCACTATATTTTACTTATTAAAGAACTACTTTCTACAATCTTCTTTCTTATTTCTATAAATATTTTTGAACTGTGAAAACCAAAATAATATTTATCTTTCTACCCAAGCACAGAATATCTTGTGTGTTGATTCATTGTTTTAGATCTAGCATGGGAGAAAACACAAAAAGTGAGAAATATACATGATGTACCTATTATGAAAGATCCTAGTTAGCATGCATGGTTGTACATTTGTTAATTCTCCTTTAACAATATTATTATAAGTTGTAAGAATTCATTTTTTAATATATATGCATGTTGAATGTTGAGAAATGTTTTGGTGATTGTCTAAGGTTGTTTTTTTTGGTACGTGCATAACACTCCCACACCTCACTCTGAGTAACAACATCTAAACTGACAATTTCTCTTCATGAAATATAAACCTAAATTTCACCTTGTACTTGAAACTCTAGAGATTTAGTATGTTTTTTAAATTGGGAGGAGGGTCATCTTAGCCTCTAGGTTATAACCTAGATGTTTGAGAACTAGGTTTACACTTATGCCTATAATTATAGCAGCCCTTATGTGTAAATCATCCCTCATAATTTGGCAGTATGGGATACGACATTGTTTAGATATTATGGGAAACATGACAAAAGAAACCCTAAACATATGATGCACGTGTGTTTTGGTATCTACAATAGTCTACACATTGTTTTCACCATTTTCACTGGGTAACACGGTACTAGATTCTCTACTATGTGTGGGACACTCAATTTTGCTGATTTGGTTTAGTTTCCAATTAGCTCGAGACTCAACAATTTTCTTTGACACTCATTTTATCAGAGTAAAACTATATAAATTTTACTATATATGAAAGTAAATATGAAAATGTTTCCCTACACCCAGGATAGTAGGAGGTATCATGCAACCCAAGATGAAGGGAGTAATATTAATGTATAAGAGAGAGTATCTTTAGAGTAGATGTCTAGAGCCTTGTCAGGGTATGTGATAGACAGATAGACAATAGAATGGTAAATGATATAAGCATGGATAATATTATCTATGTTCAAGCTTTGATGATGTAAGTTTTTTTATAAAGATCTAAGTTTTATATGAGGTCTGATTCCAATTTAGGAAAATGAGCTAAGTCTTGATGATGAAAGTATGTAGGCTTTTCTTGCATAAGGTAAACTACATTAAGACAAGGTTGAATATGCATCTATGTCAATCTCTTTTACAATGAGGACCTCTAGTGTTAGGATAAGATACGTGGTGAACTCTAGAGAGAGTGAGACCCCACAGAGAGAGGTCAGAGAACCTATCCTCCAATATATGAGACATTTTAGATATCTACAAAATCTTATGTCATATGCCAATTAACTCTTTGGTAGATGAATTGAGTACCTTATTCATGAATCCTAAAGTTTATCGGAATCCTAGATGTGAGAGTTAGGTAAAGAAATGTGATGGGCATACGACTCATAATTAGGAAGTCAATCCCTTTGACTTAGTTAGGTCCTACCTTGATTGACTTATGTTTGTGAAGCTCATCAAGTGTTACAAGTGAGATGATATATGAAACTTCAATTCAGAAAATAAAATGTCTTGTGCATAATTTAGTCATACATTTTGTTCTTTTCTCTTATCTTTCTTAACATATGATACAAGAAGCCTCACTAGATCTATATAGATGATTTTTATATGAGGAGTCACTCATATAAGCTTGACTTATGCTATATTCCCTTTCTATACCATACATGTAATATCCAAGTTTGACTAAGTATATTCTCTCATATCATACATGGAATATATACATCTAAATTTGTGAGCTTGATAGAATACATCTTTGGATTATAGATAATGTCATCACAAAATAAAGTTATTAAACCCAAATCTTCTAAATCTAATCTTCTAGTTCAATGGTGAACCTCACAAAATAGGGTGAGAGCCTAATATACATAGATGGAGATCAATCCCCTCTAGTGATTAAATCCTTGTATAATGTTGATCGTTAACCATAATAATGATGCTATGTTTGAAAGTTTTACAAATTTATGACATGAATAATTGACATCACCTTGCAAGGTTTAGTAGGGTGAAAAATAAAAACCCAAGGATAACCTTCTCAACTTCATGTGGATGAACAAAGCCCTAATTCCTAAGGGACTTAGGTGTGTAATCCTAGAAGATATAAAACAAAATGTCAAGTTATGAATTTTACACTACATGATGCTTCAATGTATATAAGGTGGGGTGGGTACACGCTAGATTCTCTAAAATCTTAAGATGACAAGTTAAAGTATGTCCCAAACTATGATAGATTTGATGTTAGAAATGGTGGATTAGTGACAACAAAAACTCCTTGATTTCATTGTTAGTTTGATATTAGTTAAATTTTGAGGAAGTAACTCCATATAAGGTGGGTTGAACGTGATGACCCTGAATTTAAGGGTTTTGATGCCCAATATAGTGTCCAAGTACCATGAATGTTGTGTATGTGCTTCATCCTAAATTAAGGAATTGTATGTTCGATTAAGGATTCCTTTCACCCAAAAAGTGTTATTAGAGACACAATTGACGATCAGGACACCCAATTGAGTTCAAATTGTGTTGAAAAGATTTTGTAAACCAAATTTGGCATTTATCAGGTTAGGCATTTATTGATAGATTAAATGAATATGAATGGTTACATGATAATCCCTAGGATTTGTTATGATCATACTAATATTTTTGGTGTTGTTTTAATTCAATTGAGGATTAGATCGTAATCACATTTGACAATAATAATCTTATATGTGAACTTATTTTATAAATATTGTTTGTCAGTTCATATATCAGAATTTATGCTCGAACTTGGATGAAAGATTCAATAGATTTTGTGAATTTGTGTTAGAAATTTCAAGTCTGATTAGGAATCCTATGCAAAGATATTCAAGTTTTAAAGTATTGAATCATTTGATTAATTGAGGTAGAGAATTATAGGTAGATGAATCATATATTGTTACATACCCTCTCTAGTTGTCAAGAAGGCATGTCTCTAGTTAGGTGAGGCGTCTAGCTAAGAGGCATGGCCCAATCTAAATCATCACCTATGACATGGTGGTGGAGACTTTGTCTCCTACCTCCAAATGTCATGGAGTAGAAAGGTGATTGAGTAATAGATTTCTCGTCCTCATTGAGAATTAGATTTTAGAGCCAAATACCATTCTATCTAATCATTTGGATATGCAAGAAATAGAGCACCTAAATGACCCATTACCTTCATTGACCCATGTAGTGATGAAAAAGATCTAACCACCTTCCTTTTCTTCCTCTCCAACAAGTTTTGCATACATATGTGTCAAAGAAAGAAGTAGTGAGAGGTGCTGATGATAGGGAAGTAGGAATGTATCCTAGTGAAAGCTACATCACTTCTTCAATCTGAAGCCATAGAGATCATCCCATAACAATCAAAGTCTTTAAACTAACCTGGAAATCAATAAGGAACCAACAAAGGTCTGGTATCTAGGTTGGGGTAGTCGTGGATCAAGTGATGTCCTTGTTGGAGTTCATGATGACTAGAACTCCTCCTTGAAACCTATGGCGGTTATGGGGATTACTAGATGTGTTTTCCCTTTTGTTTTACCACAACAATACTAGAAATGATTATCTCTTAGATCACAAGATTTGACCCCTCTACTAAGAGTAGGAGCTATTGCAAAGATGTCTTGAACTCAGACTAATGGGCAAGAGCCTTCCTCTTGTAGCAACTACTAGATCACCTTTGAGTTGTGTGGTAAGACATCCTAAACTCAAGATATTATGGAGCCTCTAGAATCCTCATAAGCTCATTGAAATTTGTAGCCATAATGGTGTTAGGGTCTAGTGCCTGTAGAGGACTCTGATGAAGCGGATGGAACATCAAGCCTTGTGTCAATGTAGAATGGTCGAACGAGACAGCAGGTTGGGGTCGATCTAGTCACTAAATTGGCCAGACCAACAACAATCCCACAGGTGAACTGATGCACTCCTATTGTGAGAACATGTTACACTAAACAAAATTACTCAAAACACAGAACATGATTACTCTTTAATTAAACACAAATCCAGAAAATAGGATAATTAAAATCGATTTCAACATTTCTTAAATGCCCAGAAACATTTACATAAAAGACTAGTAACTTTCTTCATTCCATATTATACTCAATATCCTTTACAACTACTCTGTAGCCTCAACTACAACATAAACTTTACAAAGGAACACTATCCATGTATTCCACTTATACAAGCATCAACACACTATCAAAATCTCGATTCAATCAAAATCTCATATACAAACTTTTCACCTAGACCCAAGAGTATAGGGATGACTCTAGGACACACTAGACAACTAAGTAACCTTCTCTAAGGTCCATCACCATATTTCATCCTTGTTACCACAGTTCTACTTTCACTGTTGTCGATCACCTAAAAAAATGTGGTGACCCATGGGTGAGACCTAGTCCCAGCTAGAGAAATAACTCTCTCTAATAGATATTGATTACAACAAATTATTTAATAATAATTAGACTGAGCAATTGTAGTATTTAATGGACAATTGAGCCGATTAAAAAGTTCAACCATATTGAACAAGTTAAGTAAATATGCTTAGCAACAAGTATAATTTTCAGAGTATATGCAGACTATCATCTTGAATTTTATAAGATTGCATCAAATACAAAGGTCATCACTAGTCTGACTATCATCTTATGCTTTTCTAATAGTATAAGAAATCTAGTATCATAGGTATCTCTAACATCATGAATATGTCTAGCTGCATAAATATATCTAACATTGTTACCATGTCTATCAAGTCAAACATATTTACATCATATGAAGACCTAACATCAAAGCACAATTATATACATAAGCATGATTAGTAGGTTAAGCATAGAGACATGGCTAGCAATATAAGCATAGCTAAGAACATGTGATAACTATCACCCTTAGCATAATGAAAAGAAGTAGTTTATCTATTAACATAGCATGACTATTGTATGTACACATCTACATCATGAGTATTTCTATATCATAAGCATATATATTATCTCTTAATGCACTAATCGTCATTTTTATGTAAAGAGAACAAACAAGGGTTATCATCCAATATGAAGCATCATGTATAACCCTAAACAAATATGCTACACTCATGTATTACATTTTTATGATGCCCTGAGGATTTGAGTCATACCACCCAAATCGAATTGATCAGTGCTAACTCGAAATCAGTTACAAGATCTAGGAAGCGTTGAACTCTAAGATCTTCTCCCTATTTGGTCAGTACGAGTCTTCACCGTAGTTACATATCATTCAAACTGCAAAATAGTGACATATATTCATGTAACTAGCCCATCTTGGTATAGGTCACGGTGTTAGAGAACAGCTCACAAATGGCCATTCTATAAGAGGCATCATGTAGTTATATTGTTATCTTTCACACATCACAATATCTGAGACATAACTGCAGCCATCCTCCATAAACATTTGGTGTCAGGATGACAAGCATCCCACATACTCATAGTATGTGTTCTGAGTTTCCCTTAGGAATATTGATTTCACCATCCAACAAGTTTTGACACTGTAATGGATCTATGGCATAAGGAAACTATATGATTAAGGTTTCGCTTGATTAATTGTGCCAGTTGGGTGAATTAAGGTGGCATCAAACAAGTGGACATACAAGCCCAAATTATGTTCTAGCAAGCACATAAGTATAACAACTTCAAAAGATATAAAATTTTTGAGACATAATTTCTCATCTCAACATCACAAGCCATGATTCACCTGCCAATAAAGAGACTAACTTTTTATCACACCATCATCACATGGTACTATTCATTTCCTTTCATGAGACTACACTTGTCCCCACACTATCACATGATATACATTCTTATCACAACATCACAGTGTAACACCCCAATTTTTCTTATCACATGAGCGGAAGCATTTTTTTTACTGGGAGTGTCACAAACATGATTATCATTGCAATGAAAGTAAATGAAACACTTTGCATAATTGTACAACTAATCCATACATAGTTTTTGTCAACGGAAAACTACATCATGTTAAACCATAAAATCTAATCTAATTTACAGCATAACTAGGAATATTAAAAAGATGTCAAAACTCTGGATCGTCTAGGAAAATGGCACCCCACTAGGTTGAGATTGAAATAATGTAGTCCTTTACTTGTTCTTTTGATCCTCAGTTGCTCCAAATCATGCGGACATCACGTCCCCAACCATGCATTATGAAAAATAATCATTAGAGTAAGTGGCATGAGGATTCTAAAATATACATTGCTAAAGAACTAAAATTGGGCATTATAAACATGAAACTAACATCAAATTCTAAGTAAAATATGGAGCATGTTGTTCATTATTTCTCAATCTGAATTCTTGTCTTTCTACCTTATCTTATTCTGGAGACATGTACCCTGGTACATGAGTCTCATGACCTACACCAAAGTGTCAAGGTCATACTTATCTTATTTGACTCTCTCTCATCATACTCATGGATGACATTATGGGCATACTCTAAACTAAGGTATCTTTTACTTATGATTTTTATCTGACTGTGGCCACCATTATACAATAAGTCCTCCTAAATTGGCATATCTACACCCTGAATTGGTACCGAAGTACCCTGAATTGGCACTACATGCCTCTGAATGACACCAAGGGGTCTCTGAATTGGCGTAACTACGCCCTGCTTGGTACCAAAGTACCTCTGAATTGGAGGAAACACTCCACTAAATTGGCAATAGATGCCTCTAAATCGTCCTGGGACTACTGAATGAGGACTTATCATATAATTTCTTATGTGAAGGTTTTGACTTATTTATCTTAAGTCTAAACTTAATTATTAATTTGAACTGAAGTTGAATACTGATTGTTTTATTGAATTATGAATATAAACTTATCTTATGTTAAAACTGAATATTGATAATTGAACTTATCTAAAACTTATTACTGAGTACTGATCATGTAATGAATTCTAAATCTGAATCTGAATCTGAATCTTTTCTTAAGTGATAAACTTAATCTAAAACTGAATGTGAATATGGATCTCAATTTCTTCATAATTGAGATTGGATCTAAACCCTTATCATGTATCTTTATTCATAATCTGGCAACTCACACAAAGAGTAGTCTAAGTCTGAATCTAAATCTCTTATTCTTAAGTTCTAAATTGAATTCATTACTGGATTTGAGCATGTATCTCATTATTTGGGTATACTTTATTCTAAAACTCTTATTTGGTAAGATTACTTCAATATACCAATTATATCATAAATGAGTCTAATGTCTTATGAGAAAGGATCTAACACAAATATAGAAATACTAAGTATACAAAGTATCTTAAGTCAAGATTATGAAAGTATCATAAGTACAACATATCTAAAAATATCAATTCTGACAAGATGGTTCAATCCTTCTTATAAAATGTGATGTTACCCTAAAACTTTGCATATGAACTTACATATTAAACCTTAAATATCAAAATAGAAATCTTATAAAATATTGTATTCCAACCTAATCATAACTCAATGTGCCATTATCTTATAATGCCATCATGAACGAATTTTAACAATACATTGTGATCCCAACACTACCTTTATTTCTAAAAGTAGACCATGTCTTAATATTCTGAAATTCATATTCTTATATTGTAATTAAATTCTAGATATTATTCATTCTAAGGAATCTAGTTATTATATCTATACATATGTATGAAATCTTAATGGCATGTTTCTACTTGAAATCGTAATACATAGTTATGCCTGTAAATATGAGAAATCCTAACAACATATGTGTACTTAAATTCTCAATACAAAACTATCCCAAATCACCAACTAAGTATGGCTACATTAATTGCATGTCTTATCTTACAATCTTATTCATTAATTTCAAACATTTCTAAGAAATCTTGTAGGAACTCAATTCTTTAACTTTCTCATGGACTTGGTCCATGGGTCACAACTATTTTGAGCAACATGTCTCTATTTGAGATTTTGGATATCTGAACTTACATAATGATAGAGATATGAGAATATTCTTGTTTGCATTAAAATCTTAGAACATTGAACCATATAAATTATAAAAGTCTAATCAGGAGACATGTAAACATACTGAACTTAAAAACATGAGAACTCATGGGCATGGACCACTTACCTTTTATGTTGATGATGTCCTTAACTTAGTCTTGATTTCTTATTCCAAATCATAATCACCTAGATATAATCAAAGTTCTATAAGTCCAAGTACATGTTCCCTCTTTCTATTTTTAAATCTCAAAACCCCATCTTCCTAACTATATATACCAATTTTGGGTTCTTATTTAGACTAAACATAACTTTAATCTAAAATCACCATAAAATCTTGGTTTTGAAATAAAATAAAACTCATACTATATAATCAATATTATCTTTATACTCAAATAAGACATAAATCGTCTTATGCACCAATATATAAGTATATACCTCATATACCAAGAGTAAACTCCATACATACTCACATATACTACTCTTACTAACTCATTTATAAAATCAGATGAAAATATAATTATAATAATTTTCCATACTAAATAGGCACATAAAATACATGTTGCCTCACAAATACTCATGAATCATCTTACATAATGACCACTTAGGCCAAAAACTAAAAATGAATCCAATTATATATGAAACTCCATCAAAACTTTCAGAAAAGTAATCATAAAATGTAGTAAGATCATGTATTAAAATATCATGTCATTTCATAATCAAATAATGGGTGAAATACCCAAAATACCCTTATTAGGGTTTAACTCATAAACCTTAATAAAAATTCATATAACAAATATCAGGTTTTGAAATCATGTTAAGTATATTGACATAAACATTCAATAAAATTTTCATGAATTTATAAATTTGTTTGCTATTTTTAATTGACAAAGCATCAAAATCATAAAATTTTGTCTCCCTAGAATATAATAAATGAAATACATCAAAATCATACTCTAGTACTATTTTTATAGGATATTACACTAGAAGAGATTTCCATAGGTACCTTGTTTGTCCCAAACTGAGCTCTGTAGCTCAAGATATAAATTTTTGAAACTTACCTAATCTTGAGCAACCTCGGCCATCAAGATCTGATCTGGCGGCCCTCATCTCAGGCGCATCTCAAGCCTAGGGCCAGAGCTTCATCCCTTCCGATCTGAGTTCTCATGTGTGTGGACTCCCAAAATAGAGTGCCTCCAGCCCATCACCTCCGGCGAGGTCGAGCCCCCTCTCTTGGCCACGAACTCGTGAGGTTATTGCTTCCCTGACTCTATCCCAGTTTACACTCCATGGGTGGCACCTTCTCTATGCCCTGGATGGACGAGGTTGAAGATCCCCAAACCACAACCATGCTATGGCCACCACCCCTCCTGGTCTTCTTCTTCATTATGGATCTTCCCCTCTTCTTCTCATGCTTCGCAAAAACCCTAGATTTAGATGTGTGAGGGCCTATGCATCGAATCCATGAAGCATTTATAGAATCCAAGAAAAAGAATCTCGGGTGGGGCTCCTTCATCCTCAGACCCTGTTCGGGTCATAAAATAGGGGCATCGGGGTGCCGTTCTCTAGTCCGCAGTGGAATGGAGTCTCGGCTGCTCAACCCCTTTTTATTTTATTTTTCTTTTGCATAAAAGTCCAATCTATAGAAATAATTCTACAGACCACCACATGACCCCATTTGAACTCAAATTTTGGGATAACTGATATATCATCATTATCTTGTTATGGAAAAGATATCAAGTCCAAATTAATTATAAATACACTCCAAAAATATTTTTTAATTAATTATTGAACAATTACAAATTTAATTACGTAGGCCTCCAAGTAAATCAAAATCATCTAAAATTTCTCCCACCATCTTATATTCTAATCAGCCATCTACTAAAATTATTATCAACACTTATTATAAGGGCTATATACTATATTCCCAATTTTATACTTCAAGGACCCATTTGTGAATCTTAATTGGTTAAATCATGATTGAGTAAGGTTCTACGACCCCCAGACCATTCACTAGTCTTTCAAAAGGTCCAATATCTATTCTCGATTATGGAACTAAAACATGAATCAATATTCACTCAATGAAAGCTTTTATATGATACATTAGGCCAACATTACTTTACTTCCTTAATAATGAGACCTAAGTTGGTCTAGAGTTCAAACCGGTAACTAAAGTCTTCATATTATATATAATAATCACATTATCGTTCAAAAGAATAATTCATTTATATTTATCTACACCTGACTACAATCATACACATTTAAGTCATTATGTGTGTATTGGTTGACCAGATGGCTTGTATTAGACATTTTGTGAACTTAATTACGTACCTAGACATCGTTAGTTCATTATGTCCCTTGGCATGCCTTTACTAGAAAACCCCACATTAAAGGCTTACCTTAGCTATGAAACTGAGGATGTTACAATTCTACCCACCTTAAAATAAATTTCGTCCTCAAAATTTCTCTAGGCTACGACCCACCTTAGGGCTTTGCTTACCTCTTCATTTATTGTAAGGCATACTTATGTTCAAACTTTTGCATGAAAAGAGATATGTAATGTATTTTCATAAAAAAAATTGTGTGAGTATTATATATTACCTTGGTCTACTTCTCAACTCATACTTAGGGTATATGAAACTAAATTTGGCTCTATACTTAGGGCATCTTCCTCAACCATGTCATGAATTCTTAACATTAGTTGTACATGACTATCTAACCTTGGGTTCTTTAGGTAACTCCTACATTCCTAGATATGTGGTGATCAGGCACATATCCAAATATGTGGGATCTGACATACTATCCCTCACTAACCCACTAACACATGTATCCCATACCACATGGTCTAGTAAGAAAGGAGATATGCATAAAAGTCTGGTGCTTATGAAATTCCTTTTCAATTCTCAATTGGCTGGCCATAACCATTGAGAATGGAGAAGAAACCTCATTAGCTAGGTTTAGGTTGCTACTTTAGATCTAAACAAGGATGACTTCTACCTCTAACATATCTATTTATTCTAAGGTTAATACCCATAATCACTCTAAGTCATGGTATTCTTCTTTACGGAATCAATCCCTAAAGCCTAAACTTACCTCTTCACTCTAGGGTGACTGTGAGAATCATGTTTGCCTAGTGGCCATTTACCGAATTGCTCGGATACCATATTGTAACACCCCAATTTTTTCTTATCACATGAGCGGAAGCATTTTCTTTTACTGGGAGTGTCACAAACATGATGATCATTGCAATGAAAGTAAATGAAACACTTTGCATGACTGTACAACTGATCCATACATAGTTTTTTTCAACAGAAAACTACATCATATTAAACCATAAAATCTAATCTAATTGACAACATAACTAGGTATAATAAAAAGATGTCAAAACTCTAGATCGTCTAGGAAAATGGCACCCCACTAGGTTGAGCTTGAAATAATCTAGTCCTTTACTTGTTCTTTTGATCCTCAACTGCTCCAAATCCTACGGACATCGCGTCCCCAGCCATGCATTAGGAAAAATAATCGTTAGAGTAACATGCATGAGTATTCTAAAATATACATTTCTAAAGAACTGAAATTGGGCATTATGAACATGAAACTAACATCAAATTCTGAGTACAATCTAGAGCATGTTGTTCCTTATTTCTCAATCTGAATTCTTGTCTTTCTACCTTATCTTATTCTGGAGACATGTACCCTGGTACATGAGTCTCATAACCTACACCAAAGTGTCAAGGTCATACTTATCTTATTTGACTCTCTCTCATTGTACTCAGGGATGATATTATGGGCTTACTCTAAACTAAGGTATCTTTTACTTATGATTTTTATCTGATTGTGGCCACCATTATGCACTAAGTCCTCTTGAATTAGCGTATCTACGCCCTGAATTGGTACTGAAGTACCCTGAATTGGCACTACATGCCTCTGAATGACACCAAGGTGTCTCTGAATTGGCGTAACTACACCCTGCTTGGTACCAAAGTACCTCTAAATTGGAGTAAACACTCCTCTGAATTGGCAACAGATGCCTCTGAATCGTCCCGGCAATACTGAATGAGGACTTATCATATAATTTCTTATGTGAAGGTTTTGACTTATTTATCTTAAGTCTAAACTTACTTAATTCTTAATCCGAACTAAAGTTGGATACTGATTACTTTATTGAATTATGAATAGGAACTTATCTTATATTAAAATTGAATATTGATAATTGAACTTATCTGAAACTGATTATTGAGTACTGACCATGTAATGAATTCTAAATATGAAACTAAATCTGAATCTTTTATTCTTAAGTGATAAACTTAATCTAAAATGGAATGTGAATATGGATATCAATTACTTCATAATTGAGATTGGGTCTAAACCCTTATCATGCATCTTTATTCATAATCTGGCTACTCACACAAAGAGTAGTCTAAGTCTGAATCTAAATCTCTTATTCTTAAGTTCTAAACTGAATTCATTGCTGGATTTCAGCATGTATCTCATTATCTAGGTAAACTTTATTCTAAAACACTTATTTGGTAAGATTACTTCATTATACCAATTATATCATAAATGAGTCTAATATCTTATGAGAAAGGATCTAACACGAATACAGAAATACTAAATATATAAAGTATCTTAAGTCAAGATTATGAAAGTATCATAAGTACAACATATCTAAAAATATCAATTCTGACAAGATGGTTCAATCCTTCTTATAAAATATGATGTTACCCTAAAACGTTGGATATGAACTTACATATTAAACCTTAAATATCAAAACAGAAATCTTATAAAATATTGTATTCCAACCTAATCATAACTTAATGCGTCATTATCTTATAATTCCATCATGAACTCATTTTTACAAGACATTGTGATCCCAACAGTACCTTTATTTCTAAAAGTAGACCATGTCTCAATATTCTAAAATTCATATTCTTATATTGTAATTAACTTCTAGATATTATTCATTCTAAGGAATCTAGTTGTTATATCTATAAATGTGTATGAAATCTTAATGGCATGTTTCTACTTGAAATCGTAATACATAGTTATGCCTATAAATATGAGAAATCCTAACAACATATGTGTACTTAAATTCTCATTACAAAACTATCCCAAATCACCAACTAAGTATGGCTACATTACTTGCATATCTTATCTTACAATCTTATTCATTAATTTCAAACAATTCTAAGAAATCTTGTAGGAACACGATTCTTTAACTTTCTCATGGACTCGGTCCATGGGTCACAACTATTTTGAGCAACATGTCTATATTTGATATTTTGGATATATGAACTTACATAATGATAGAGATATAAGAATATTCTTGTTTGCATTAAAATCTTAGAACATTGAACCATATAAATTATAAACGTCTTATCAGGAGACATGTAAACATACTGAACTTTAAAACAAGAGCACTCATGGGCATGGACCACTTACCTTTTATGTTGATGATGTCCTTAACTTAGTCTTGATTTCTCATTCCAAATCATAATAACCTGGATATAATCAAAGTTCTATAAGTCCAAGTACATGTTCCCTCTTTCTATTTTTAAATTTCAAAACCCCATCTTCCTAACTATATATAACAATTTTTGGTTCTTATTTAGACTGAACATAACTTTAATCTAAAATTCACCATAAAATTTTGGCGTTGAAATAAAATACAACTCATACTATATGATCAATATTATCTTTATACTCAAATAAGACATAAATCGTCTTATGCACCAATATATAAGTATATACCTCAAATACCAAGTGTAAACTCCATACATATTCACATATACTACTCTTACTAACTCATTTATAAAATCAGATGAAAATATAATTATAATAATTTTGCATACTAAATAGGCACATAAAATACATGTTGCCTCACAAATACTCATGAATCATCTTACATAATGACCACTTAGGCCAAAAACTAAATAAGAATCCAATTATATATGAAACTCCTTCAAAACATTCAGAAAGGTAATCATATAATGTAGTAAGATCATGTATTAAAATATCCTATCATTTCATAATCAAATAATGGGTGAAATACCCAAAATACCCTTGTTAGGGTTTAACTCAAAAACCTTCATAAAACTTCATATAATAAAGATCAGGTTTTGAAATCATGTTAAGCATATTGAGATAAACATTCAATAAAAATTTTATGAATTTATAAATTTGTTTGCTATTTTTAATTGACAAAGAATCAAAATCATATAGTTTTGTTTACCCTTAATATAATAAATATATTAAATACATATCTTACTCTGGTTCTATTTTTATAGGATAGTGCACTCGAAGAGCTTTTCATAGGTACCTTGTTTGTCCCAAACCGAGCTTTGTAGCTCAAGATATGAATTTTTGAACCTTACCTAACCTTGAGCAACCTCGGCCATCAAGATCTGATTTGGAGGCCCTCGTCTCAGGTGTATCTCAAGCCTAGGGTCGGTGCTTCATCCCTTCTGATCTAAGTTCTCATGTGTGTGGACTCCCAAAATAAAATGCCTCCAGCCCATCACCTTCGGTGAGGTCGAGCCCCCTCTCTTGGCCACAAACTCGTGAGGTAATTGCTTCCCTGACTCTGTCCCAGTCTACACTCCATGGGTGGCACCTTCCATGTGCCATGGGTGGACGAGGTTGAAGATCCCCAAGCCACAACCATGTTGTGGCTGCTGCCCCTCCTGGTCTTCTTCTTCATTGTGGATCTTCCCCTCTTCTGCTCAGGCTTCGTGAAAACCCTAGATCTAGGTGTGTGAGGGCCTATGCGCCGAATCCATGAAGCTTTTATAGAATCCTGGCCAAAGAATTTCGGGTTGGGCTCCTTCATCCTCAGACCCTATTCGAGTCATAAAAAAGGGGCGTCGGGGTTCCGTTCTCTAGTCTGCAGTGGACTGGAGTCTCAGCCGCTCAACCCCTTTTTTATTTTATTTTTCTTTTGCATAAAGTCCAATCTATAGAAATAATTCTCCAGACCACCACATGACCCCGTTTGAACTCAAATTTTAGGATAAATGATATATCATCATTATCTTGTTATGGAATAGATATCAAGTCCAAAATAATTATAAATACACTCCAAAAATATATTTTAATTAATTATTGAATAATTACAAATTTAATTACGTAGACCTCCAAGTAAATCAAAATCATCTAAAATTTCTCCCACCATCTTATATTCTAATCAGCCATCTACTAAAATTATTATCATCACTTATTATGAGGGCTGCATACTATATTCCCAATTTTGTACTTCAAGGACCCATTTGTGAATCTTAATTTTTTCAATCATGATTGAATAAGGTTCTAGGCCCCCTAGAACATTCACTGGTCTTTCAAAAGGTCCAATATCTATTCTTGATTATGGAACTAAAACATGAATTAATATTCACTCAATGGAATATTTTATATGTTACATTAGGCTAACATTACTTTACTTCCTTAATAATGAGACCTAAGTTGGTCTAGAGTTCAAACCAGTAACTCAAGTCTTCATATTTTATATAATAATCACATTATTGTTCAAAAGAATAATTCATTTATATTTATCTACACCTGACTACAATCATACATATTTAAGTCATTATGTGTGTATTGGTTGATCATATGGCTTGTATTACACATTTTGTGAACTTAATTACGTACCTAGCCATGGTTAGTTCATTACGTCCCTTGGCATGCCTTTACTAGAAAACCCCACATTAAAGGATTACTTTAGCTATGAAATTGAGGATGTTACAATTTTACCCACCTTAAAATAAATTTCGTCCTCGAAATTTTTCTAGGCTACTACCCACCTTAGGGTTTTTCTTACCTCTTCATTTATTTTAAGGCATACTTATGTTCAAACTTTTGCATGAAAAGATATATGTAATGTATTTTCATAAAAAAAATTATGTGAGTATTATATATTACCTTGGTCTACTTCTCAACTCATACTTAGGGTATATGTAACAAAACTTGGCTCTATACTTAGGACATCTTCCTCGACCGTGTCATGAATTCCTAACATTAGTTGCACATGACTGTCTAACCTTGGGTTCTTCTGGTAACTCCTACATTCCTAGATATGTGGTGATCAGGCACATACCCAGAGATGTGGGATCTTGACATACTATCCCTCACTAACCCACTAACACGTGTCCCATACCACATGGGCTAGTAAGAAAGGAGAGATGCATAAAAGTCTAGTGCTTATGAAATTCCTTTTCAATTCTCAATTGGATGGCCATAACCATTGAGAATGGTGAAGAAATCTCATTAGCTAGGTTAAGGTTGCTACTTTAGATCTAAACAAGGATGACTTCTACCTCTAACATATCTATCTATTCTTAGGTTAAGACCCATAATCACTCTAAGTTATCGTATTCTTCTTTTGGAATCTACCCCTAAACCCTAAACTTACCTCTTCACTCTAGGGTGTCTGTGAGAATCATGTTTGCCTAGTGGCCATTTACCAAATTGCTCTGATACCATATTGTAACACCCCAATTTTTATTATCACATGAGCGGAAGCATATTTTTTCACTGGGAGTGTCACAAACATGATTATCATTGCAATGAAAGTAAATGAAACACTTTGCATAACTGTACAACTGATCCATACATAGTTTTTTTCAACAGAAAACTACATCATATTAAACCATAAAATCTAATCTAATTGATAGCATAACTAGGCATAATAAAAAGATGTCAAGACTCTGGATAGTCTAAGCAAATGGCACCCCACTAGGTTGAGCTTGAAATAATCTAATCCTTTACTTGTTCTTTTGATCCTCAACTACTCCAAATCTTGCGAACATCGCGTCCCCAGCCATGCATTAGGAAAAACAATCGTCAGAGTAAGTGGCATGATTATTCTAAAATATACATTGCTCAAGAACCGAAATTGGGCATTATCAACATGAAACTAACATAAAATTCTGAGTAAAATATAGAGCATGTTGTTCCTTATTTCTCAATCTGAATTCTTGTCTTTCTACCTTATCTTATTTTGGAGACATGTACCCTGGTACATGAGTCTCATGACCTACACCAAAGTGTCAAGGTCATACTTATCTTATTTGACTCTCTCTCATCATACTCATGGATGAGATTATGGGCATACTCTAAACTAAGGTATCTTTTACTTATACTTTTTATCTGACTGTGGCCACCATTATATAATAAGTCCTCCTGAATTGGCGTATTTATGCCCTGAATTGGTACCCAAGTACCCTGAATTGGCACTACATGCCTCTGAATGACACCAAGGTGTCTCTGAATTGGCGTAACTACGCCTTCCTTGGTACCAAAGTACCTCTGAATTGGAGTAAACACTCCTCTGAATCGTCCCGGGACTACTGAATGAGGACTTATCATATAATTTCTTATGTGAAGGTTTTGACTTATTTATCTGAAGTCTAAACTTACTTAATTCTTCATCTGAACTGAAGATGAATACTGATTGCTTTATTGAATTCTGAATCTGAACTTATCTTATATTAAAACTGAATATTGATAATTGAACTTATTTGAAACTGATTACTAAGTATTGAGCATGTACTGAATTATAAATCTAAATCTGAATCTGAATCTGAATTTTTTTATTCTTAAGTGATAAACTTAATCTAAAATTGAATGTGAATATGGATCTCAATTACTTCATAATTGAGATTGGGTCTAAACCCTTATCATGTATTTTTATTCAAAATCTAGCTACTCACACAAAGAGTAGTCTAAGTCTGAATCTAAATCTCTTATTCTTAAGTTCTAAACTGAATTCATTGCTGGATTTGAGCATGTATTTCATTATCTGGGTAAAATTTATTCTAAAACTCTTATTTGGTAAGATTACTTCATTATACCAATAATATCATAAATGAGTCTAATGTCTTATGAGAAAGGACCTAACATGAATATAGAAATACTAAGTATACAAAGTATCTTAAGTCAAGCTTATGAAGTATCATAAGTACAACATATCTAAAAATATCAATTCTGACAAGTTGGTTCAATACTTCTTATAAAATATGATGTCACCCTAAAACTTTGCATATGAACTTACATATTAAACCTTAAATATCAAAATAGAAATCTTATAAAATATTGTATTCCAACCTAATCATAACTTAATGTGTCATTATCTTATAATTCCATCATGAACTCATTTTTAATATACATTATGATCCCAATAGTACCTTTATTTCTAAAAGTGACCATGTCTTAATATTTTGAAATTCATATTCATATATTGTAATTAAATTTTAGATATTATTCATTCTAAGGAATCTAGTTGTTATATCTATACATATGTATGAAATCTTAATGGTTATGCCTATAAATATGAGAAATCCTAACAACATATGTGTACTTAAATTCTCAATACAAAACTATCCCAAATCATCAACTAAGTATAGCTACATTACTTGCATATCTTATCTTACAATCTTATTCATAAGTTTCAAACATTTCTAAGAAATCTTGTAGGAACACGATTCTTTAACTTTCTCATGGACTTGGTCCATGGGTCACAACTATTTTGAGCAACATGTCTCTATTTGAGATTTTGGATATCTAAACTTACATAATGATAGAGATATGAGAATATTCTTGTTTGCATTAAAATCTTAGAACATTGAATCATATAAATTATAAAAGTCTTATCAGGAGACATGTAAACATATTGAAGATAAAAACATGAGCACTCATGGGCATGGACCACTTACCTTTTATGTTGATGATGTCCTTAACTTAGTCTTGATTTCTTATTCCAAATCATAATAACCTGGATATAATCAAAGTTCTATAAGTCCAAGTACATGTTCCCTCTTTCTATTTTTAAATCTCAAAACCCCATCTTCCTAATTATATATACCAATTTAGGGTTCTTATTTAGACTAAACATAACTTTAATCTAAAATCACCATAAAATCTTGGCATTGAAATAAAATAAAACTCATACTATATAATCAATATTATCTTTATACTCAAATAAGACATAAATCGTCTGATGCGCCAATATATAAGTATATACCTCATATACTAAGAGTAAACTCCATACATACTCACATATACTACTCTTACTAACTCATTTATAAAATCAGATGAAAATATAATTATAATAATTTTCCATACTAAATAGGCACATAAAATACATGTTGCCTCACAAATACTCATGAATCATCTTACATAATGACCACTTAGGCAAAAAACTAAATACGAATCCAATTATATATGAAACTCCATCAAAATATTCAGAAAAGTAATCATACAATGTAGTCAAATCATGTATTAAAATACCATGTCATTTCATAATCAAATAATGCGTGAAATACCTTAAATACCCTTGTTAGGGTTTAGCTCAAAAATCTTAATAAAACTTCATATAATAAATATCAGGTTTTGAAATCATGTTAAGCATATTGAGATAAACATTCAATAAAATTTTCATGAATTTATAAATTCGTTTTCTATTTTTAATTGACAAAGCATCAAAATTGTATAGTTTTGTCTTACTAGAATATAATAAATATAATAAATCAATATCATACCCTAGAACAATTTTTATAGGATAGTACGCTCGAAGAGCTTTCCATAGGTACCTTGTTTGTCCCAAACTGAGCTCTTTAGCTCAAGATATGAATTTTTCAAACTTACCTAACCTTGAGCAACCTCGGCCATCAAGATTTCATCTAGCGGCCCTCATCTCAAGCGCATCTCAAGCCTAGGGTCAGTGCTTCATCCCTTCCGATCTGAGTTCTCATGTGTGTGCACTCCCAAAACAAAGTGCCTCCAGACCATCACCTCTGGCGAGGTTGAGCCCCCTCTCTTGGCCACGAACTCGTTAGGTAATTGCTTCCATGACTCTGTTCCGGTCTACACTCCATGGGCGACACCTTCTCTATGTCTTGGGTGGGCGAGGTTGAATATACCCAAACCACAACCATGCTACGGCCACCGCCCTCCTGGTCTTCTTCTTTATTATGTATCTTCCCCTCTTCTGCTCATGCTTAGTGAAAACCCTTGATCTAGGTGTGTGAGGGCCTATGCGCCGAATCCATGAAGCTTTTATAGAATCCTGACCAAAGAATCTTAGGTTGGGCTCCTTCATCCTCGGACCCTATTCGGGTCATAAAATAGGGGTGTTGGGGTGTCGTTCTCTAGTCCGCACTGGACTAGAGTCTCAGCCACTCAACCCCTTTTTTATTTTATTTTTCTTTTGCATAAAAGTCCAATCTATAGATATAATTCTACAGACCACCACATGACCCCGTTTGAACTCAAATTTTGGGATAACTGATATATCATCATTATCTTATTATGGAAAAGATATCAGGTCCAAATTAATTATAAATACACTATAAAAATATCTTTTAATTAATTATTGAATAATTACAAATTTAATTACCTAGGCCTCCAAGTAAATCAAAATCATCTAAAATTTCTCCCACCATCTTATATTCTAATCAGCCATCTATTAAAATTATTATCAACACTTATTATGAGGGCTACATACTATATTCCCAATTTTGTACTTCAAGGACCCATTTGTGAATATTAATTGGTTCAATCATGATTGAATAAGGTTCTAGGTCCCCATACCATTCCCTAGTCTTTCAAAAGGTCCAATATCTATTCTCGATTATGGAACTAAAACATGAATCAATATTCACTCAACGGAAGCTTTTATATGATACACTAGGCCAACATTACTTTACTTCCTTAATAGTGAGACCTAAGTTGGTCTAGAGTTCAAACTAGTAACTCAAGTCTTCATATTATATATAATCATCACATTATTGTTCACAAGAATAATTCCTTAATATTTATCTATACGTGACTACAATCATACACATTTAAGTCATTATGTGTGTATTGGTTGATCAGATGGCTTGTATTACACATTTTGTGAACATAATTATGTACCTAGCCATGGTTAGTTCATTACGTCCCTTGGCATGCCTTTACTAGAAAACCCCTACACTAAAGGCTTACTTTATCTATGAAATTGAGGATGTTACACACAGGGTATCAACCCTTGTCATCAAAGAGGATTGCACCTCATTCAGGGCTCAACCATGCTCAAAGGTACTTAAGACCATAATATTATTTTCTATAAGATCATCATTATCTTTCCATGCCTTATAACAAGACTCAACAAACATCACCACATCACCAAACATATGATGCACAGGCTCAGCATGATATGACATTGAATAACTAAAAGATGTTTACAGGATAACATTGCAGGGTTATCTTAGCATTAAGAGCATTGCATTATTATATCATCATATAAGGAAGCTATATGATTAACCAACATCACACTGATTCTGTACAAGTTTATCATACAAAAACATAAGTCATAAAGTTTTGATGACCACTAGTTAACACCTTAGAGTTTTAATAAATCATTAGAAAAGATATTCCATGAATATATTAACCATTCAAGAAAGGATACTATGATTAACCCAACATTCTCTACTTGCATTAGAGTTAGGTTTAGCAAGGTAACTTTCATTAAACTTGTAGTTCAACATTTATTCACAAACCCTCACTCATAACATCCCCATATAATCTTGGGTGCATAAGTCAAAGCATCTTCATCACATTCCATGCCATTCTCAAGTATGGATCCATGCATAATTCAATGTGTAACCATCAGATTTATAGTGTACCAGGGTTTCAAAAATAATAAAAGAATACTCTATTAATCTATTAATCAATCATGGGAGCCTAATCATGTTTAATCACCATCACCTAATGGTATTAGGGTTAACAGTAACAAGATAAGTCACATTGATGCTAGAGATCAGCATTCATACCCAAACCCTAACACATGGCATCCCCATCGGATCATGGATATACAAGGTGAAGCATCACCATCAAATTCCATACTATCCTCAAGTATGGATCCTAACATAATTCAAGGTGAAACCATCAAATTTATAATATACTAGGGTTTCAACAACCATAAGAGATTACCCCATTATTTTATTAATCATCAAAGGGGGCTATTCATAATCAATCACCATAGTTTAGATATATTAGGATGAGGTGTAACAAGCTATACTTCATTAGGTTTACCCATTAACTCATTATGGTGATCATCAATGATATCCACTCGGGGGCAAAGGTATGACTACAAATTTAAGGGTATTGACCATCAAATTCTCATCACTAGAACCAAAACATTATACTATAGACTTCATTATAAACCATTAGATGTTGAAACATATATTCACATCCATTGGATCGGGTTTAACATTTCAAAACTATTAGCTGATATGTAGGTTTAACTCTTGAATCATAGAACCAAAGAAACCATCAATTTCAGGCTTAATTGAAGCAACTCATGATACCTATTTACACCATAGTGTGGTAACCTGAGCCACCATCACTTGTGACACATTATTCCACCATCAATTGATGAGGTCAATACAACCATCATTGAACACCATCAGATGTTGAGCTAAAATCGCCATTGGATCATATCATCTTTAGGTTACTAAATCATCAATCATTGAGCTTCCAAAAGAGTCTAGAACTGAACTAAGGTGTGACCAATGGTAAAAATTAACAACTATTACCATGGGTTGTTACCATCAGTTTCCACAAAGGCATCTCCTTCTCTTCTAATATAAGGTCATGCATGAGTTCATGTATAAAATCTAAAATCAGCTAAAACACTAAATATATGTCATCGTTTGATAGGTACTTAGCACCATTTGTTGGTATGTAAGCAAGGAACAAGCCTTCCTATATCTCAGGAAGGTCATGCACATGATTTTAGGTTCATATAGAACTGGAAACTACTCAAGGAACGCCATAAAATTTCAAATCCTAAGCAAGACTAGCTTTTATATACATAGATCTTCATTTTAGAGCAAGAACATGAGTAATGAAGTGTTGGCTTTTAGGATAACGAGTTTCAATCAAACTAATGATCTTTTACCCGGTTAAACCAACTCCGCAAGTATACGGAGGCGATGTAGTCGGGATCGAACACAAGGAGCTTAAGCAAATTAATTGAACGCAACAGTCCTAGCTTTCATCAATCTAGATCGGTTTTTAATAAGAGTTGACTGTTTAATGTCTAAAACAGGAAAAGATAAGAATAAACTTTACACAAGTTTAGGTGGATTAACAAGGTTTTAGTCAAAAGTTAAAGGATCCTGGACATTAGGGGATTCATTCACATACCATAGCAATTAGGTAAACTTGGCAATCTAAACATATCTAAGTTCTTATCTCAAAAGGTCGATGTGTTGCATTATTATCTCCCGATGCAAATGCAACGATCGCAACATCAAACAACATTCTCATGTTAATTTTCGTTTTTGATCACAAACAACCTTTCAACTATTTCTAGCTACTCTCATAGACTAGAAAGAGTTGTTATAAAAGATACCATCCATACATTCATGTTTATCTTCTCAAATCAAACATAAATGCAGAAAACATGCACACAACATGGCCAATATCATATGCAAGAAGAGAAGAACCGGTATTTTTATAAAGAGAGACAAGAAAAATAGACATTTAGTATGAGATTATGTAGTTTTACACATGCTATGCCATGGGAACTACTTTCCCATGCCCAGGAAAAAGGAAATTACTCGTCCATAGCTATGCCTTGCATGAATTCAGCAGAATATGAAGTTTTTGACATGAAAAAGAGAAAGAAAAGCTAGAAGAAACAAGGTGTAACCAAGAGAAGAAGGAATTCCGGCTAAGGGACGAAATTCCTCTTCTAAAGCTCCTCCAAAACGTACTAACTCCTCGCCAAGAAAAGCTTCGCGGAGATGGGGGAGCTCTGATGCACCTTGCTGCTGCAATGGAGAAGGAGAAGAAGAGCAATGGTCTTCTTTCTCAAGAAGATCTTTGGAATCCTTCAAAATCACCTCCTCTCTCCTTTCCTCTATGTCTGGGACGAGCAAGAAGTCGCAAAATGACCAGTGATAACCGTCCCTCGACTTCCCTCCTCTCTTTTAATTCAAAATCTCGAATTTCCAAATTCTGAAACTGTCGGCTGAACGGCGTGCAGATTGATTGCACGCCGTGCACTTCACAAAAAGCGGTAGTTATCAGTATTTTGAACGGCGTGCAAAGGGAACTTGCACCCCGTGCAAGTTTCCAGAAGTGTCTGTAAAATGTGCGTTCCATCTGAACGGCGTGCAAACGGATTTGAACGCCGTGCAAACTTCTTTGCAAGCTACAGAAAAGTTGAACGGCGTGCAGATTGAGTTTGCACCTCGTTCAAGTTTCCAGAAAGGTCTGCAGGAAAACGAGTAAGATTTTTGGGAACTTGCACGTCGTTCAAACAAGTTGAACGCTGTGCAAGTTGCTGTTTCTGCACAAAAAAGCATTGAAATGAGTTGTTTTTAAACCAGAAAGACAAGGCAAGTTATGGTAAAGCATTTCTGACGAATTGATGGAAAAATTAATATGAAAAGAGACTAAATTAAATCAGAATGAATCAAAATGTTGTGTGAAAACATGTGAAAATATGATATATAAATCACACAACAAATCCCCCTAAGCTTGAACTGTTGATTGTCCTCAAGCAAAGAGAAACATGGTTATATGAAAGAAAGAAATTTTTACCCATGTGTGAATGAACAGAGAAATAGATATGCAATAATCTCAGACATGTGTGCAATGAGTTCGTGTTTGTAGAAGATATCTCCAAAATCTCAACATCAAAGGTAGAAAGAATTAGTTCATTAAGGTTGATTCCAAAACCAAGCAAATACCTAACTAACAACACTAATAAGAATATGGATACTTAAATCAAGGGGTTAGTGCATTTGCATAACAGAATTTTCAGCTATATGGATTTTTGAAGACCAAAAGAATGTTGTCCTTAACCAACTTGATTGAACTCTTTTCCAAGAGATATAGCAATAAGATTTTTGGGTTTCCAGCATTCGGCTGCTAATTTAGGCTTATGCTCACGTGGAATGTTGGTTGGGGTGTTTTTCTTACCCTCTTTTCATTACTCATATCACCTAACCGTCATTGCCAGATCGGGCTTACACTAGGTTAGCATAATATGTGGGCCATAGATCTTTTATTGGGTAAAGGTATGAAACAAAACAAAAAGTCAAATAAGAAGGTTAAACACAGCAAGGTTTTTGGCATTCTTTTTAAAGGTTTTCGCTGTAAAATTTGTTTTCAATTGCACTAACAGTTTGATAAAAGTATCCTATTTTTTTTCACTAGTGTTGCCGGTTAAATGATTTGCCAAAAATTTTGGAATCATTACATGTTATGAGTATTCCATGATGCAGAAAAAGGGAGATATCAATTACAAACACAATCTCATCAATGTACATGGGTAATTTTCAGTTTCCATTTCATTCAACATGTTTTCAAATTTTTCTCTTACATATAGCCAATCATATCTCATTGAGGAACAAAATAAAAGGGGTTTCATTCTAACAAGGTAGTCTTTGATCATATGGAATTTTGCCATCAAAGAACAAAATAGAATGACATGAAAGAAATAGAACTGACACAACAGACTCAACTGAACTGAAATAAAGCTAATAATATACAAATACTGGAAATACCGACCGGTTGTGCCCCCCCTAAGCTTGAAATCAGCAGTGGCCTCACTGCTTCAATCAAAACTCAAGAGGTACACAACCGGGTACCTGTCGTCGTGGATGAATCAGAGAAAAGATCCGTCGCCCCCTTGGTCAGGGAAGTACTGGCTAAAAGTATCCGGAACGTCCATCGGCTGTGTGGATGGATCAAGCTGCTCCTGCGGAGACTGCTGTGGCTGGGGCTGCTCGTAGAACTCATGCTGCTGCTCAAAGTGCTGCTGGAATGGCTGAGGTGGAGGATAGTGGCCCTGAGAGATGTGCCAACTGTCCATCCGGTTGACCATATCATATGTAGCTGTGTACTGTGCGGTCAAGCTGTCAAACCGGGTGTCGAAGTGGGTGCTCATCTGGTCAAAGCGCGTCTCAACGTGATCAAACCTCCGCTGAACATACGCATAAAGATGATGCATGTCCGAGTTCGCCCATGAGTATCCAGTCTGAGTGCCGGTAGAAGGAGGAAGTGACGGTGCGTCTGTAGGAGCAGGTGCTGGCGTAGAAGAGCTAGCACCATGAGTAGCAGGCTCCTCATCTGGATCCGGTCCAACCCATTTCCAATTTGCCTTGTTCCTGATGTCATTCTTCATTGTGTTGGGAAGAATGAGAAACTTCTTCTTGGTAATATGAAACTTGAAATTCTCATCATTATTTCCATGTCGATGCAGAACACCACAAGATATAAGATAAGACATGTCCAAGAGGTTCTTCCCAGGAGTAGGCTCTAAACGGGAAAGATCAAGATTAAGGTTCATAGCAAGTAGAGTAATCATGCCGCCACACATTATATCACCTCCTTCTTTTCCCTCCCTCTTCTTGATGGTGTTTAAGAGTTTTTGTACAATTTAGAAGCCAGTAGATATATCCTTGTCATGCGCCATACACCAAAGGAAAAAGAGGTCTATCTTACCCACAACCCCTTGGGTTTCGTTTTTAGCGAACGGACCCACACTAAGAATACGATGCAAGATTCTGAAAACGGTATTGTGGATGGATGTAGCACGTGCCTTATTGGCGTGGTGATGCGTTTCTGAGGAAATTTCAGTCCAAAAGCGGTAACTTAGGAAGGCCGGAGGGAAATCGATGTAGCCACCATAGTTGTAGTTAAGTAACTCAGAAAATCGGCAAAAGCTGAAAACTAATGTGCGGATATTGTGTCATTCGACGCTCAGGATCTTGTCTTGCTATGAAAGTAGTCAAAAATTCATATACTAGACGAGGATATGTCTTGCATACTCTTGTGCAAAGGGTATGAAGACCAGTAAAAGTCAGGTGAGAGTATACCTCATCTTTGATTTTCAGCCTGTTGAGTGTGTCTTCACACATATAGCAGGTTGGGAGAACCCGTCTTGAGATGAGATATTGATAAGCAGAATTCTCCTCTGGCGTTACCCTAAATTGGGTAGACGGAATGAAATTCCCTTGGGCGGATTGAGAACCCTCGCCCTGTGCTCCTGAAGATGAGGGCCTGGCCGGGCGCTTTGTTGCCCTCTTGATCGGTGCCATGGAGCCGATGAAAACGATGTAGAAATCTGAAAGTTTTCTTGTGTCTGCAGAATTTTTGCACGACGTTCAGCGGGTCTGAACGGCGTGCAACCTGGTTAGTGCTGAACAGTAGAAATGGGCGAGAATTTCTGCACGGTCGGAAGTTGGCGTGTAGCTTTGGGCGTGATTTGCACGGCTGAGAAGTCGGCGTGCACGGCTGGATGTCGAACTTTGCACGGCTGGTTGTTTCTTCCTTGAACAGCGGAGAGAGGAAGATGCACGAACGTCGTGCAGAGAGAGAAAGAGCAGGCGGCGTTAGAGTTAGATGGCACACGGGCGAGGTGCGCACTGCTGGAGGTAGAAGAAGGTGCCTTGGCGGCGCACGGGCGAGGTGCTGCTGTGCACGGCAGAGAAGGAGGAGGATGATCGGCTGCTGCTTGTCGTGCACGGTGCGTGGAGCAGGTTGCACGGCGTTTGGAGCAGGTTGCACGGCTGTGGGGTGAGGTGAGGGCGGCTACACGGCTGCTCTGGAGGTGCAGATGTGGTTGCACGGCGCAAAGAAAATTAGGGCAAGTGATGGCTAGGGCGTCCACTCGTCCAACTTGACAAGTTTTTTTATGAAAAATTGCACGCCATGCAAAATGTTTGCACGCCGTTCAAAATTCCAGAAAACTCCGTTGGAATTGATCTGTCGTTGTACGCCATTCAATTTACTCTGCACACCGTTCAAGATTCATGTATCTTTAACTTTGATTTCAGCCCAGATTGCACGGCATTCAAAAGGGCCTTGCATGCCGTTCAAAATTACAGAAAGATATTCAGTAAAGTTCTTTTGAATCTGCACGCCGTTCACGGCTTTTGCACGCCGTGCAAAATGGAATTTCTGCAGAAAAATTGCAGATGTAAGCACAAATAGCGGCGGAATTTAGTCTAAATTAGTCTACTTATTACATTCATCCATGACAACTTATTGAAATGTTCTTGACTCAAAAACTCAAAAGAAATCTATCCTAATGTGGGGTCAACTCCCACAAGGTCCTCCGTTTAGAGTCCGGAGTAAGACTCTTCAATCATTCATGTGTCATGGAGGGAGCAAGAGGCTCCCTTGTCTAGAATCTCAGAAGATGAATACACCTTGCATCTTTGTCCATTCACTTTGAAACTCCCATTTTTTCCTTGTAATTCCACAGCTCCATATGGAAAGATCTTCAATACGAGAAAGGGGCCGGACCACTTTGACTTTAGCTTTCCCGGAAATAACTTCAGCCTTTAATTGAACAATAAAACTTGGTCTCCTTCTTGAATATCCTTCCTACGGATTCTTTTGTCATGCTATGCCTTTGTTCTTTCCTTGTACAGCTTCACATTTTCATAAGCATCGAGGCGCAGCTCTTCAAGTTCTTGCAATTGTAGAAGGCGTTTCTCTCTAGCTTTCTTCATATCAAAATTTAAGAATTTGATAGCCCACAATGCACGGTGCTCAAGTTCAAGTGGAAGATGACAAGATTTCCCATAGATAATCTTGAAAGGAGTGGTTCCTATGATGGTCTTGTAGGCTGTGCGGTATGCCCAAAGTGCATCATCAATCTTCAAAGCCCAGTCTTTTCTTGAACTAGAGACGGTCTTCTGAAGAATATTTTTCAGCTGCCTATTAGAAACCTCCACTTGCCCGGATGTTTGAGGATGATAGGGTGTAGAGATCTTGTGAGTGACACCATACTTGGAAAGAAGGTTGTTGAATTGTTTTTCAGCAAAGTGTGTCCCTCCATCAGAAATGACAGCACGTGGAACACCAAACCTAGGAAAGATGATCTTCTGAAATAGCTTGATTACTGATTTGGCATCGGGTGATTGGGTTGGAATGGCCTCAACCCATTTAGACACGTAATCAACAGCAACAAGAATGAATTGATACCCGCATGAGGATGGGAATGGTCCGATGTAGTCAACACCCCATACGTCAAACACCTCAACCTCTAGGATAGAGTTGAGTGGCATGTCATCACGGCGGGATATACTTCCAGTTCTTTGGCATTTGTCACAGGATTTAACAAAAAGATTTACATCCTTGAAGAGCGTAGGCCAATAGAAACCCGCTTGGAGTATCTTTGCAGCAGTCTTTTCTCCTCCAAAATGGCCTCCATAAGAAGAAGCATGGCATTCAGCAATGATGGCGGGAATTTCTTCTTCAATCACACAGCGGCGTATTAACCCATCACTCCCATGTTTGAATAGGAAAGGATCATCCCAATAATAGAACTTTACATCATGAAAGAACTTCTTCTTTTGTTGATATGTCAAGCCGGGTGGAAGCTGCCCTGTAGCAAGAAAATTTGCAATATCGGAAAACCATGGTGCTTGAACGGATGATAGAGCATAGAGTCTTTCAATGGGAAGATGATCTTCAATAGGTAATGAATCTCCTGCTGAAGTGGATAATCTAGAAAGATGGTCAGCAACGCTGTTTTCAGTTCCTTTCTTGTCCCGAATCTCTAGATCATACTCTTGTAGAAGCAACACCCAACGAATAAGGCGTGGCTTTGCATCCTTTTTGCTCAAAAGATATTTGATTGCAGCGTGATCAGTATAGACTATCACTTTGGAACCCACAAGATATTGTCGGAATTTCTCAAAGGCATACACAATAGCAAGCATCTCCTTCTCTGTAGTTGTGTAGTTGATTTGCGCATCATTGAGGGTCTTTCTTGCATAATGAATGGCATGGAGTTTCTTGTCTTTCCACTGTCCTAGAACAGCTCCTACCGCAAAATCACTTGCATCGCACATTAACTCAAAGGGGGCATCCCAATCCGGAGGTTGAATGATGGGGGCTGAAATGAGAGCTTCCTTGAGTGTAGTAAAGGCTTTATAGCATTCTTCATCAAAGACAAAATATGCATCTTTAGCAAGGAGAGAACACAACGGTTTTGCAATCATTGAAAAATCTTTTATGAATCTTCTATAGAACCCTGCATGTCCTAAGAAGTTTCTTGTGTCCTTGACTGAAGATGGGGTGGACATTTTCTCAATAGCTTCCACCTTTGCCCTGTCAACTTCAATGCCCTTGTTAGAAATCACATGTCCTAGTACTACACCGGATTGTACCATAAAATGGCACTTCTCCCAGTTTAGCACTAGGTTAACCTCTTTACATCTGGCTAAGACTAAGGACAAATTAGACAAGCATTGATCAAATGAATCGCCGTAAACACTAAAATCATCCATGAAAACTTCCATAATATTTTCAATGAAATTCGAGAAAATGGCCATCATGCACCGCTGAAAAGTGGCGGGTGCATTACAAAGACCAAAGGGCATGCAGCGATAAGCATAAGTGCCATATGTGCAAGTGAACGTGGTTTTTTCTTGATCGGGCGGGTAGATAGGAATCTGGTAAAACCCGGAATATCCATCCAAATAACAAAAATAAGAGTGTTTAGCAAGGCGTTCCAACATTAAATCAATGAAGGGTAAAGGGAAATGGTCCTTGCGAGTTGCTTTGTTTAGACGCCGGTAGTCAATACACATACGCCAGCCTGTGACCATGCATGTCTGTATCAACTCATCATTGTCTCCCTTTATGACAGTTGCACCCCCCTTCTTAGGTACTACATGAATAGCACTAACCCAGGGGCTGTCACTAATGGGATAAATAATTCCGGCATCCATTAGTTTTAAAATCTCTTTCTTTACTACGTCAAGCATGTTTTCATTTAAACGTCTTGGTGGTTCAATGGTTGGTTTTGCATCATCCTCCATGTTTATTCTATGCATACAGATTTTAGGATGAATGCCTTTCAAGTCATCAATGGAATAACCAATCACATCTTTATACAAGCACAATTCAGCAAGTAATTTATTTTCTTGTTCCTTGGTTAATTCATCATTTATTATAACAGGAGATGAAGAATTTGGGTCTAGAAATGCATACCTCAGCCCCGGTGGAAGGGCTTTAAGTTCTACCTTTTTCTTTGAAGCTTCTTCATCAACCTTTTCTTCATCACATGGAGCTTCTTCTTGATTTGCTTGAGCTTTATAAATAGGAATAGCTCCAGAATATTCAGACTTATCATTTTCAGCAATGATGTCATCACAATAGTTTATCATGAAATCTAGCATATCATCAACATAATCATCCATTGGATCAGCAGTATCAAATAAACAAATCTCTTTTACTTGTGCGGGTGCTTTCATGGCATCGGAAATAGAGAATTCAATTTCTTCTTCTCCCACATGTAGGGTCAACTTTCCTTCCCGAACGTCAATTAGACAACCAGCAGTCCTCAAGAAAGGTCTCCCAAAAAGAACTAGATTGCGAGGGGTCTCTACCATGTCAAGCACTACAAAATCACATGGTATATAGAATTTGCCAATCTTTACAAGCACATATTCTAATACACCTTTAGGGTGTTTAAGAGAATGATCAGCTAGTTCAATAACCATCTTTGTTGGCTTTAGATCCCCAAGGTCTAGCTCTTGCCATAAAGTGGTTGGAATGAGGCTAATGCTAGCCCCCAAATCCACTAAGCCTTTTTCAAAAGTGACATTATTGATCTTGCACGGCAATGTGAAAGGTCCCATATCATCCAGCTTTTCCGGAATAGAAGGAATGCGGTTTTGAATAATGGAACTTACATGTTCAGAAAGTTTGACTGTTTCTACTTGATCCACTCTTCTCCTTTTAGATAAGATGTATTTTAAGAACTTGGCATAAGAAGGCATCTCAGCAATAACATCGGTAAAAGGAAGATTAACTTGCAACTTGCTAAGAATGTCCATAAATTTCTTGAACTTGACATCATCTTTGTTGTTGACAAGCCTATGAGGGAAATGTGTGGTAGCTTTGAAAGAAGGCGAATTTTCAGATTTACCTTGCTCTTTGTTGCAATTAGGAAACTGAGATTCTTCCTCATTAAGTACCTCCATGTTATTCTCCTTAGGTGGCGAAGGTCTTTCAATTTCAGCTCCACTCCTTAGAATAATGACATTGGCTTGCTGTCTTGGATTCACTTCCGGCACACTAGGAAGAGAACCGGATTGCTGTCCTTGTTGAGAAAGAGCTTGTTGAGCTATTTGATTCTCCAGCATCTTTGTATGGGTGGATATGTTGTCTACCTTGGCTGAAAGTTGAAGAATAGCATCCTTAAGTAGCTTATCATTCCCCCTAAGCTCTCCATTTTGCTGCGTTTGTGTGTTAATAAATTTCTCCATCATAGCCTCAAGAGAAGATTTTTGGGGCTGTTGTTGCTGCCCTTGATAGCCCCTGTTGTTGTAACCTTGCAGATTACCTTGTCGGTTGAATTGTGATTGTTGCGGAGGTTGTTGTTGTCCCTGCTGAAAATTGCGAGCATTGCTAGTATTCTTGTAAGAAAAGTTGGGATGATCCCTCCATCCTGGATTGTATTGATTAGAATAAGGGTTATATTGCTGGTTCCTCTGCATCTCAATAGCATTAACCTGTTCAAGATCTCCCTCCATAGTGTTGGGAGAAAAACATTGAGAAGAAGTATGCCCCGGATTTCCACAAGCTTCACATGTGGCTTCTGCTGATTGAACCGGCAATGTAGTCAACTTCTCGAATTTTTGAGTGAGAACATCAAGCTTTGCAGCAATAAGGTCAACGACGTCAACAGTGTATTTTCCTCCCGGCTTCACACTAGAAGAACTTGCATTTGATGATGAATTGGCTCTTCTATCACCTCCCCATTGGCAATGGTTGAGTGATATATCTTCAATGATATCATAGGCTTCTCTATAAGATTTGGTCATAAGAGCACCACCGGCTGCAGCATCAAGCGTCATCCGGGTGTTATAGAATAGCCCGTTTTAGAAAGTCTGAAGAAGTAGCCAATTCGTAAGACCGTGATGAGGGCAAAGACGTTGAAGGTCTTTGAACCTTTCCCAAGTATCATAAAGAGTTTCACCATCATTTTGAGAAAAGGTAGTGAGCTGATTTCTCAAATGAGCAGTCTTGCTTGGAGGAAAATATTTGGCAAGAAAAACATTAAGTAGCTGGTCCCAAGTTTTTATAGACTTTTTCGGAAGAGACAAAAGCCAAGTTTTGGCCTTATTCCTTAGAGTGAAAGGGAAAAGCATCAGTCGTACTCCATCTATTGTTACGCCATTAATTTTGAAAGTGTTTAAGTATTCCATAAATTCTGCAATGTGAAGACTTGGATCTTCATTAGCGGTAACCCCAAAGCGGTTTTGTTGGATCATCTGCATCATAGAAGGAGCAATGGAGAAATTGTTCGCTTCTACGGCTGGTTGGTCGATGGCTCCACATATGTTTGTGGCCACCGGCATAGCAAAGTCCTTGAGCAGGCGGTCGTCTTCCATGATTGGAAGGCTTGGTGAAGTTTCCTCAACAGATGAAAAAGATGACGTGGATGATGATGGAGATGGTGATGGTGGCGGTGTAGTATCCTCTAGCGGTGATTGTTCTTTCCTCCTTGATCTTATCAAGCTTGAGAGGCTTCGCTCTATCTCAAGGTCTAATAACGGGGTTGTTTGAAGACCTCGTTGCGAGCGACGCATGCAACCTGAAATTAACAAGAAAAATATAAGAACACAACTAGAAGATATATGAAAATTTCAAAAATGAGGATTATGATCTAGTCACAAATACTTGTTAGTTCTTATTACTACAATTAATTTACCGTAGCTCCCCGGCAATGGCGCCAAAAACTTGTTGGCTTTTAGGCTAACGAGTTTCAATCAAACTAATGATCTTTTACCCGGTTAAACCAACTCCGCAAGTATACGGAGGCAATGTAGTCGGGATTGAACACAAGGAGCTTAAGCAAATTAATTGAATGCAACAGTCCTAGCTTTCATCAATCTAGATCAGTTTTTAATAAGAGTTGACTGTTTAATGTCTAAAACAGGAAAAGTTAAGAATAAACTTTACACAAGTTTAGGCGGATTAACAAGGTTTTAGTCAAAAGCTAAAGGATCCTGGACATTAGGGGATTCATTCACATACCATAGCAATTAGGTAAACTTGGCAATCTAAACATATCTAAGTTCTTATCTCAAAAGGTCGATGTGTTGCATTATTATCTCCCGATGCAAATGCAACGATCGCAACATCAAACAACATTCTCATGTTAATTTTCGTTTTTGATCACAAACAACCTTTCAACTATTTCTAGCTACTCTCATAGACTAGAAAGAGTTGTTATAAAAGATACCATCCATACATTCATGTTTATCTTCTCAAATCAAACATAAATGCAAAAAACATGCACACAACATGGCCAATATCATATGCAAGAAGAGAAGAACCGGTATTTTTATAAAGAGAGACAAGAAACATAGACATTTAGTACGAGATTACGTAGTTTTACACATGCTATGCCATGGGAACTACTTTCCCATGCCCAGGAAAAAGGAAATTACTCTTCCATAGCTATGCCTTGCATGAATTCAGCAGAATATGAAGTTTTTGACATGAAAAAGAGAAAGAAAAGCTAGAAGAAACAAGGTGTAACCAAGAGAAGAAGGAATTCCGGCTAAGGGATGAAATTCCTCTTCTAAAGCTCCTCCAAAACGTACTAACTCCTCGCCAAGAAAAGCTTCGCGGAGATGGGGGAGCTCTGCTGCACCTTGCTGCTGCAATGGAGAAGGAGAAGAAGAGCAACGGTCTTCTTTCTCAAGAAGATCTTTGGAATCCTTCAAAATCGCCTCCTCTCTCCTTTCCTATGTGTCTGGGATGAGCAAGAAGTCGCAAAATGACCAGTGATAACCGTCCCTCGACTTCCCTCCTCTCTTTTAATTCAAAATCTCGAATTTCCAAATTCTGAAACTGCCGGCTGAACGACGTGCAGATTGATTGCACACCGTGCACTTCACAAAAAGCAGCAGTTATCAGTATTTTGAACGGTGTGCAAAGGGAACTTGCACCCTGTGCAAGTTTCCAGAAGTGTCTGTAAAATGTGTGTTCCATCTGAACGGCGTGCAAACGGATTTGAACGCCGTGCAAACTTCTTTGCAAGCTACAGAAAAGTTGACCGGCGTGCAGATTGAGTTTGCACCCCGTTCAAGTTTCCAGAAAGGTCTGCAAGAAAAAGAGTAAGATTTTTGGGAACTTGCACGCCGTTCAAACAAGTTGAATGTCGTGCAAGTTGCTATTTCTGCACAAAAAAGCATTGAAATGAGTTGTTTTTAAACCAGAAAGACAAGGTAAGTTATGGTAAAGAATTTTTGATGAATTGATGGCAAAAGTAATATGAAAAGAGACTAAATTAAATCAGAATGAATCAAAATGTTGTGTGAAAACATGTGAAAATATGATATATAAATCACACAACATGAAGCTTGTAGTAAGCAATAAAAGTAAAGTGGGTTATAAAACTCACCTATAGAAAGAAGATAAAATTCCAAGAAATAAGAAAATTTGAGCAAAGAAGGTGAAGAACCCTAGATTTAGGTCTGAATTCGGCCAAGTACCACCTTTCTCCACAAAAGGAGCAAACCGTAGATAAAAGAAGCAAGAAAGATAAGTTCCTTGAGATTTAGAGCAAACAATACCATTGAACAACAAGGTTCCATCTAGGAAGAAGGTAAGAGGAAGAGGAATAGCAAAAGAAATGAAGGAGAGAAAGCGATACTTACTAGTTTAAGTCAAGATCACCAAAAGGAAGATTTGTAAACCCCAGATAAGAGTAGATTTGAATCCTAGATGCTCCAACAAGAAGGTTGGATATCTTCTTCTACCTTGGGAACTCTATTCACCCCCAAGCATGTGAAAGACAAAGTTTTAAAGAGTAGGAAAAGATAAGAGTCTAAATGTTTTGGTTTTGAGCTAAAGGATAAGTATATAAGGCTTATGGATAAAGAAAGAGAAAAGCTTGAGGTGTCCTAATAACTCTCCATGTGTCCATGGCCTTAAACTATTATGGATATACAAGAAGACACAAAAGAAGCTTCCCTAACATTCATAGAGTCCTTCTTAGCCACTGGTTGTTGGATTTCCAAGTCAATCAAATAAACCATTGGTTGATAACTCCTAAAGGCAGTTCATCCATAAAGGGGTAAACCCTAAAATACCCTTGGAGAAGCACCTTCAAACCAGGGTTCAACGAGGTGCCCCATTGAAAAAAGCTCAAGCACGATAAGGAAACATCAAAGGATTAAAATGCACATGAAACACTACAAGTGAAACCTAGGATTTGGGTAAATTGCTTAAAAGTCCAAAATGTGGATAAACTTGCACAAATAGTGCCCAAATTGGACCAAATTTGAAAATTAAGCTTGTCACATGATACCAAAACATATCATAAGGTTAGATTAAGTTTAAAGCACAGAAATATGGTAATTTTACATGTTCAACACTTTAAGCAAGGTTAGGGGTATCACAACCATAAACCCCTAATAGGGATTTCTCCCCCAAAATACAAGGTAAACCATGATGGATATTCCTCATGGACCTGGTCCTCAATCTTTCTCATGGTTACTTTCATCTCATGGTGATATCACATCATTCTCATAAAAGTCATATTCTTCTCATTCAGCTCTTGCTTGTGCCACCTTGGTTCAACATAGGAATTGTTGTGCCACCTGTACAGGTCTGGTAGTATCTTTCCAACTTGGGTCTTTAACTGTCGTCTTGAAATATTCTATATATTGTATCACACATCACTTAGAAGCCATACTTGGTGACTCTTACCAAACTTGAAACATCGTGTATCTCCTATTATGTGTAACTTTACAAAGTTTCATCTATATGCCCCTTTGATGGTTATTGTAATTAGCAACTCAATCAATCAAGTGGGTACCCCCTAATTGTCAAGAAATATAATGCATATGTTGTTATAAAATTCTTCAATCATCTCAATGATGGACTAGCCATATGTCTAGTTGAAGAATCATGCACTTGTCTGCAACTTTAATCAAATATTACTTCCTGATTGACCTTGTTAGGGGTAAACAATATTGTCTTCATCTTACCAGGATTCACACAACCCACTTATCAAATGTACCATAACTCCAAGAGGGTAGTATAGTTAACTCCCAACTCACTCTTGATGAACTTGTCACAAATAAGTATAGTTGCTTCAACATTCTTTAAGATTGAGCAAAGATGTTAACCATGCTATTGGACATCTCTGAAATAATTTGAGATGTCATCATTCAAAATTTGTCAAAACTTATGAGACATAACATGATTACTCTGTTCCTCCTATTTATGAATGCTATCGATACATTGGTTAGTCTAAATGACATAACTCTAAACTCATCATGGTCATGTAACTTATGCCATCCACTATAACTCTTATCCATTGATATTTTCATCCTAGGTTTATCATCAAGGAACACGGTAACACATGTTTGTTGATCAACAAACCATCTAACCTTGATAGTGGTCTTTCCCAACCAACAACAAACCATACACAACAATATAGAATCACTATTATTTTCCCAAACAACAGTTGGAGGATCAACATCAACTCTCTCTCTCTCTCTCTCTCTCTCTCTCTCTATTGGAGAGGAACATTGGACGGGTCGTCTAATAGATATCTTAACTCATATATAACGAATACACTCTAGATACTAGGACTCATTACCATGGCATCCACTACATGTGCTATAAAGAACTCATACCTTGGTCTCATCCACTTCCTCAACATCATAATCATCTAAGAACATATAGGAGGACTCCCCCTAACTCTTAGAGCGATCAAAAATCATAATCATTACAAAACATAAATATTTTTGAACTATAGTCCAAGGCAACCACACATCATATTGAGATATCCATACCCAGGATTTCAGTGAATCCATGTGTACAAAAAGTGGCATAATATCCACTTAAAGGCTACGCTTCAAAAAGAAGAAACACAAAGCGAAACACACTTCCATCATCTTACCTCATACAATTTGGGTCCCTTTCCATTAGCATAGGAATAATTAAGATTATCACATCTCATTTCTCTTTTCTCATTAACTCTTCATCTTTCATATGTATGTCTTTTCATGTTATCATGTTTCTCAACCACTTATCAAGGAATAGATCATCATCTTCCACATTTTCTTCACACATAGGTTTTTCACATGTCATGAAGTTTTACATTAGCACTTCTTACACACATAGGTTGGTCTGAGATTAACTCAGGCTGCACTCTATTCATCTTCTCATATTATACTTATCACAGGAGTCTTCTCCACATTATGTGAATTTCATACCTTGAATCACTTTATTAGCACCGACCTATCTATATTTTACTTTATTATTTTCTAGAATTATAGCTTCAAGAATTCCTCATCTGCTTATTGGTATTCAGATTGAGGTTTCATAGTGTCATATCTTTCTATTATAATCACCAAACATTCAAGTTTTGATAGGTTATGATGTAATTCTCATATTCTTTAGGGTAAGATTGAGATATTTGTACCATGATTTATTATTCATTATACTCTTTAGACTATCTCAAAATGACTACTTGATCAGATAATAAAAAAGATAACAATCTAAGAGTTCCAGACTTACCTTTTATTCAATAGTTGAATACCTAGCCAGGGCACTCAAATACTGAGATTAGGCAGTATGCACCATATTTTTATGTCATACTCCTAACTTAGACACCATCTTAGTCCTAAATCCTAGTGTCCTTGTAGACTCAATGAACCTAGAGATCTAATACAAACTTGTGGTAACGCGTTAAATTAAATAAGATTACTCAAAACACAAAACACGGTTACTCATTAATTAAACACAAATCCAGAAAATAGGATAAATTAAAACCAATTTCAACATTTCTCAAATGCTCAAAAACATTTACACAAAATCCCAACAACTTGCTTCATTCCATATTATACTCAATATCCTTTACAATTGCTTTGTAGCCTCAGCTACAACATAAACTTTACAAAGGAACACTATCCACATATTCCACTTATACAAGCATCAACATTTTATTGAAAGCTTGATTCAATCAAAACATCATATAGAAACTTTTCACCCGAACCTGAGAGTAAAGGGATGACTCTAGGACACACTAGAAAACTAAGTAACCTTCTCTAAGGTTCATCACCATATTTCTTCCTTGCTGTCACAGTTCTACTGTCGTTGTTGTCGATCACCTAAAAATATGTGGTGACCCATGGGTGAGACCCAATACCAACAAGAGATATAACTCTCTCCAATAGATATTAATTACAACAAATTATTTAACAATAAGTAGACTGAGCAATTGGAGTATTTAAAGGAAAATTGAGCAGATTAAACAATTCAAGTATATTGAACAAGTTAAGCAAATAGTCTTAGCAACAAGTATAATTATCAGAGTATATCATCAAATAACAAAGGTTATCACTAGTCTGACTATCATCTTATGCTTTGCTAACAATATAAGAAATCTAGTAGCATAAGTATCTCTAACATTGTGAATTTGTATAGCAGCAAAAGTATAGCTAACATTGTTAGCATGTCTATCAAGTTGAACATATATACATCATAAGTAGAACTAACATCAAAGCACAATTTCTCTAATAGGCATGTGACTAGTCTTGTAAAAGATGTTGGGACAGGGGCCAGATGGCGTGCAATTGGAATATATTGATGGGCGGATCGGCAGAATAATACAAAGACATGGGACTTGATGAGGAAACTAAAGAACGAGGCGGAAGAGCCATTGCTTTTTTTCGGTGATTTTATTGAGATTGTTTCTAATGATGAAAAGAAAGGGGGCCCTCTAAAAGAAGAAAAGTTTGATGATTGTAGTTTGGAGGACCTTGTCTTTGAAGGAAATATTTTTACATGGAAAAGGGGCTTATCTGAAAGGACTCTTGTTTAGGAACGGCTTGATAGGTACCTAGTTAATCCTGGGTGGAGAGACCTCTTCAACCATTGCAGGGTTATCCATCTGCCAATCTATGAGTCGGATCATGCGCCGGTGAGAAGGACTGCGAAGATACTATAAGGGAAGCATGGACATCTGCAACCAGTGACGACTTAAGGGTAACGCTGAATGCATGAAAAGACCACCGCAAAATGTGGGCTACAACAAAGTTTGGGCATAGAAAAAAGAAGATTCAAGCACTCGGAGATGATCTCAAGAAAATCCAATCCTTCCACCCTGATCAAGAGATGCTCCAAAAGGCTGAAGATATCTCAAAAGAACTACAATACTGGCTCCTGAAGGATGAGGAGTATTGGGCAGCACGTGCATGAGTAAAAGAGTTAAAGGAGGGAGATCATAACACAACCTATTTCCACCAAAAATCTACTAACAGGAGGTGCAGGAACTGAATTGAGGGTTTGGAAGATGAGCAGGGTGTGTTTAGAACAGATGAAGAGGATATTGCAGCTATTATTTCCAGATTTTTCTCCCAACTTTTCCATACCAGTAATCCTTTGGGGTTTGAACAAGCAACGGTGGGAATCATGAGGTTGATAGATGAGACACAAAATGAAGATCTTGAAAGGGATATCACTGATGAAGAAATCTGGGCATCCCTTAAACAGATGCACCTGAACAAGGCTCCGAGACCAGACGGACTGAAGGCTATGTTCTACCAAAAATACTGGAACATTGTGGGTCAGGATGTGGCGAACTACATCAAGGGATGTTGTAAAGGTGAGAGAACCATGGAGGACATAAATGACACACTGGTGGTGATGATTCCAAAAATTGAAAACCCAAAAACAGTAGGGGAATTCATACCTATCAATCTTTGCAACGTGTTGTACAAGATCGCTTCAAAGGTGATGACGAACATATTGTAACCATTCATGGACAGCATCATCTCAGAAAATCAAAGTGCCTTCTGGGGAGACTAATTACAAATAATGCTCTCATTGCGTATGAACTTTTCCATGCTATGAAAAGGGACAAAGGAAAAAAAGAAAGGAAGCCTCACTCTGAAATTGGACATGTCCAAAGCTTACGATCGAGTTGAATGGAGTTTTCTCAGCCATGTCATGGAGAGAATGGGTTTTGGGGTGAAATGGAGGGATAAAGTTCAGGACTGCATCACATCTGTCCAGCACATGTTTTCCAGCAATGGAGACCAGACTAGGAGAACAAAACCATCATGAGGACTTTTCTAGGGTGACCCCCTCTCCCCTTATCTCTTTATTTTATGTGTCGAAGCTTTTTCTACTATGTTAGGCATTTCGGCACGTGACAACCTCATACATGACATCCCGCCGTGTAGGGGGTGCCACGTATATCTCGCCTTTTCTTTGCAGATGACAACATCCTTTTTGCTAGAGCAACCTCGTCAGAATGCTTGAAGATAGCTAAAATTATCAGCCAGTACGAACAGGCATCCGGGCAATAGATTAATTTATCCAAGACTAAGGTAGTTTTCAGTAAAGGGATGACTTCCACGAAGAGGGAAGAGATTAAGGGGTTGCTGAAAGTCAAGGAGGTTGACCAGCACACAAAATATCTAGGCCTACCAATGGCAATTGGGAGGTCAAAAAAACATATTTTCAGCTTCATAAAGGAGAGAATATGGAAGAAATTGCAAGCATGGTCAGAGAAGTTGTTGTCTAAACTAGGGAAGGAGGTCCTTATAAAGGCAGTAGAACAAGCAATTCCGACTTACATGATGAGCATCTTCCAGATTCCAGCAGGCACTCTAGACGAGATCCAAAGCATAATAGCAAGGTTTTGGTGTGGGGCGAAAGGGAACGAGAGGAAGGTAGCATGGATGAGCTGGTCAAATATGTGCAATCCAAAAAGAATGGGAGGACTTGGTTTTAGAAACTTTCACATCATCAACCAAGCTCTTCTAGCAAAACAACTATGGATATTAGCTGTGAACCCGAACTCCCTAGTCAACAAAGTGCTGAAGGCTAGATACTTTCCCCTTTACATCAATTTGGGAGGCAGGAAGAGGCTACAATCTCAGCTACACATGGAGAAGCCTATGGGGAGCGAAAGCACTACTCAAGGAAGGGATAGAATGGAGGATAGGAAATGGAAAAGACGTCAACATCGGGGAGGACACATGTCCGCCAAGAGAGGAAGATACCCTTACACAGTTCAAGAATGTGGAGGAAATACCCTACGACAAGGTGAACGACCTTATGAGCTCATATGGGAAGCGATGGAACAAAGCAAGACTGGAGGAATGTTTCCCGGAAGCTTATGTGGAGAGGATAAGTGTTATCCCACTCAGTATACGACACCAGTGTGGTACATGGTCTTGGTGGCCCGCCAAGAAAGGAGTGTTTACAGTCCGATCACCATATTGGCTTGGAATGCTAGGGAGGGAGGGAGCTCGGTAACACACAACTCAATAAGAAGTAGGATTGTGGTGCCACATTTGGATAGCAGGTTGGGCACCCAAAGTTGCTCATTTTCTGTGGAGACTAGCAACAAAGGGCAGGTTGTTTGACTGCCACTGCAATGAGGAGGGACTGTGCCAACTCTGTATGTCGGAGGAGTCCATCCCTCATATGCTCCTCTGCTACCCGAATGTGACAGAATGCTGGGAACAAATGGACCAAGGAATACAAAGATGGGTGGATGATTATAAGGATGATTACATCAACGTTACCATGGGGACGACGCTGGACAGAGAGGATAAAGACATGATTGTTGCAGCCATGTGGGCTATCTGGAGGGGGCGCAATATGTGTTTCTTCCAAGACGGCGAGGTGCACAGCGGTTTCCTTTTCCGAACAGATGTACCCATGATAAAGTAGGGGAGGGGAGAGCAAAATGGTTTGCAATGCAGCAACGCCCAACCGGGCAACAATGTCAAGCCAAGATGGATCAGGCCAGCGCAAGGGAGATTAAAGCTCAATGTGGATGCATCATGTGGGGATGATGGAATGGCGGCGATAGGGATGGTGCTGAGAGATAGCGAAGGCAGACTGATAGATGTTGTAGGAGAAAAGATTTGTAATGCCACAGGGATTGCAATAGGGGAAGCCATTTCCCTAAGGACATCACTACAGTTGGCGAGCAGCCATGGCGCGGAACATATAGAGGTGGAGACAGACTCACTTGAGGTCGTCCAGGCATGTGGAGAAACCACCAGAAGGAGAGACTATTTGGGAATCCATGCTGAGGATATAGCTACCTTACAACAACTTTTTTCTTTCTGTAGTATTTCTTTTGTTAGTCGGGTATGTAACAAAGTTGCCCACGAAACTTCCACTATGGTGCGATGAGGGCAAGTAGATAGTTTTGCTTTCATCCAGTTGTTTCCTTCATGTATTGAAAACCTTGCCATGCACGACGTGGCTTAGTTAATAGATGACGGGGGATCCCAATCATAGGATCCTCTGTCCTTCCTTAAAAAAACATCAAAGCACAATTACCTACATAAGCATGATTAGCAGTTTAAGCATCTCTTATAATAGAGACATGGCTAGCAATATAAGCATAGCTAAGAGCATGTGATAACTATCACTGTCAACATAATCAAATGTAGAAATATACATAGCATGACTATTGTATGTACACATCGACATCATGAGTATTTCTACAACATAAGCATATTTATTATCTCTTAATGAACTTATCATTATTTTTATGTGAAGAGAACAAACAAGGGTTATCATCTAATATCAAGTGTCATGTATAACCCAAAATAGATATTCTACATAGATGTATTACATCTTTTATTATGCCCTGAGGATTTGAGTCATACTACCCAAATCCAACTAACCACTGTTAAGTCAAAATCAGTACCATATAAGATATAGAAAAATCTAGACTCCAAGATCTTCTATCTTCTCAGTTAGTACGAGTCTGCACCGTAGTGACATATCAATCAAACTACAAAAAAGTGACATATAGTCATGTAACTAGCCCGCCTTGGTACATATCACGGCACTAGAGAACAAATCACGTATGAAAGTTCTATAAGAGGCATTCTGTAGTTATACGGTTACCTTTCACACATACCAATATCCAAGTAATGACCACAACCATCCTCCATAAACACTTGGTGTTAGGATGACAAGCACCCCGCAACTCATAGTATGCGCTCTGAGTTTCCTTTAGGAATACTCATTGCATCCCCCATCCAACAAGTTATAACACTGGAATGGATCTATGGCATAGGAAAACTACATGATTAAGGTTTCACTTGATTAATTATTCCATTTGGGTGAATCAAGGCTGCATCAAACAAGAGGACATAAAAACCCTAATTATATACTAGCAAGCATATAAGTATAACTACTTCAAAAGATATAAAATGTGTGATACATGATTTCTCATCTCAACATCACAAGGCACTATTCACCTACCAATAAAGAGATTATACTTGTCATCACATCATCATCACATGGTACTATTCATTGCCTTTCATGAGATTACACTTGGCAAAACACTATCACATGATATAAATTCTTATCACAACATCATAGTGTATCAACCCTTGTCATCAAAGAGGACTACACCTCATTCAGGGCTCAACCATGCCCAAAGGTCCTTAAGACCATAATATCATTTGCTGCAAGATCATCATTATCTTTCCACGCCTTATAACAAAGCTCAACAAACATCACTACACATGTGATGCACAGGCTCAGCATGATATAGCATTAAATAACTAAAAGATGTTTACAGGATAACATTTCATGGTTATCTTAGCATTAAGAGCAGTACTTTATTATATCATCATATAAGGAAGTTATATGATTGGCCAACATCACACTGATAATGTACAAGTTTAGCATATGAAAACATAAGTCATAAAGTTATGATGACCACTAGTTAACACCTTAGAGTTTCAATCAATCATTAGGAAAGATATTCCATCATTATGTTAACCATTCAAGAAAAGATAATACAATTAACCACCATTCTATACTTTCATTAAAGTTAGGTTTAGCAAGGAAAGTTTCATTAAAGTTATAGTTCAACATTTATTCAAAAACCCTCACTCATAGAATCCCCATATAATCTTGGGTGCATAAGACAAAGCATCTTCATCACATTCCATACCATTCTCAAGTATGGATCCATGGATAACTCTAAGTGTAACCATTAGATTTATAGCATACCAGGGTTTCAACAATAATAAAAGAATAATCGATTATTCTATTAATCATTCACTGAAGGGAAAATCATGTTTAATCACCATCACCTAATGGTATTAGGGTTAGGAGTAACAAGATAAGTCACATTGATGCTACAAATAAGCATTCATACCCAAACCTAAAGACATGGCATACCCATCAGATCATGGATACATAAGGTGAAGCGTCACCATCAAATGCCATACTATCCTCAAGTATGGATCCAAATATAACTCAAGGTGAAACCATCAAATTTATAGTATACTATGGTTTCAACAACCATAAGATATTAACCCATTATTTTATTAACCATTCAAGGGTGCTATTCATAATCAATCAACATCACTTATATACATTAGGATTAGGTGTAACAAGCTATACTTCATTAGGTTTACCCATTAACACATTATGGTGATTATCAATTATATCCACCCAAGGGAAGAGGTAAGACAACAAATTTATGGGTATTGACCATCAAATTCTCATCATTAGAACCAAAACATTATACTATACACTTTTTTCTAAACAATTGGATGTTGAAGCATCTATTCTAAACCATTGGATCGGGTTTAACGTTTCAAAACTACCGGTTAATATGTAGGTTTAACCATTGTATCATACAACCAAAGAAAACATTTGTTTGGGCATAATTGAAGCAACTCATGATACCTAGTTCCTAGTTACACCATCATGTGGTAACCTGAGCCTCCATCAGTTGTGACACATTATTCCACCATCAATTGATGAGTCAATACTACCATCATTGAACACCATCAAATGTTGTGCTAAAATTGCCACTAGATCACATCATCTTTAGGGCACTAAAGCATCAATCATTGAGCTTCCAAAAGAGTCTAGAATTGAGCTAAGGTGTGACCAATGGTTAACATTATCATCTATCACCATGGGTCATCACCATCAGTAGCCACAAAGTCATCTCCATCGGTTCTAATATAAGGTCATGCATTGGTTCATGTATTAAATTGAAAATCAGCCTACAACACTAAGTATATGTCATCTTTTGGTAGGTAGATAGACCCATTGGTTGGTATGTAAGCAAGGAACAAGTCTGTAAGGAGTGGGACCCGATAGTGGGCCCACTCAATGGTATAATACAAAGCCATGAAATATTTAAGCAGCGGAAAACATTACTATTTACAAAGTTACAAAATGTGCTCATGTACATAACTTTCTCACCCTAAAGGTGGTATAAAGAATGAAAAGATTACATCTATTCACACATATGCCCATATACAGAGGGTAACAAGGCTATCTCAAATTGTCCTTTTGTCCACCAATTAGCTCACAATCATCCTGAAACTCTATCCCGTAGAACACCTACACCTGGGTGGAGGGAACACCCAAAATAATAGAAAAACAAGATATAAATCAGCAAAAGCTGAGTATGTACGTTAAAAGACTAACTAAGGCATTTAAAAAGTAAAGTAAGATGTTCCCATCAAAAAGGGGGGCCATTAAAGTTAGGTAAGTTTCAATGAGAATTATCAAAAGAAAGAATTTTCAAAAGAATGAGGCAGTATGAATGTTCCAATAAATAACAGATCTTGCCACCATTAATCATCACATTAAAATAAATATTTGCATGTAGATATATTGGACTAAATTAACTATAGTAGAGTCAAGACACCACTGAGTCATTGACCTAAATATATATTTTGGGTAGAAAAGCACACCCATAGGCAGAAAAGCACGCCTCTGTATATATAAGGGTAGAAAAGCACACCCCGGGTAGAAAAGCACACCCTAATGGTTACGCATAAGCGTCTACGATAGTTAGCTAGTCAAATTATCTACCATGCATAAAATAGTGGAAAAATATATCATTCATTAGTCATTTGTGTCATAAGACAAGCACAACAACATTGGTGTCATGGGACCCAATTCCACCTGTAAATAATATTCCAAGAGAATCGGATATGTCAAAGTGAAGCAAGAGCAAGTATATCAAAAGATGCCTCATTATGGGAAATTTAGTCATAATAATGCCCAGTTATAAATAGGGAGGAGTACATACCTTATCTTCATAGTTAAACATTAACTCAATAGTCCTCCAAAGTCATCTATTCATCCTAGTAAGCATTGGGTGTGTCAGTCAAATAAAATGGACATGTGTAAACATTTGTATTATAGGTTTTCATGTTTTTCTTATCTAGTCCCAATCACCATATGATTTATTAGATATCTATTATAATGTTCATCCTCGGTTGCCTAAGTCTAAGCATGCCCATGATACATTATAGTGTGTGGATGATAACATACATTCCCCCAACACAAGAGATGTAATGTATAGTATAAGTTTTGTGAACTAGGGTCAAATATCTACCCCACATAAAGTATATTTTCTAAATGCTCTTATTATGTGAATCTCGAGCTAGTTCTCAAACACACTCATATGTGATAACTATACACCTTTTATTGTAAATATGAAGAAACTAATAAGTACACACCAGAAATAATGTTTTGGTATTCATGCTAATCATATTCTACATAGTCTTTTTCCCACATTACATTTTATCCCATTCAAATAAGTCTAGATTTATCGGCTTCATAGCTCTTTGTTTTATTTCTAGATTCCACTTATAAATGTGTACATATATAAATATACATACATATATATAGGGTTCTAGACTTATGAAAATATGGGATTGTTACTTTAAATTAATAACTACTGAAATCATGAATCATCACCTAGCGGCTTATTAACACACACATATTACATGAGTGTCAAACACTAGGATATTAGATTGACTAGGTTGAAAACTTTCCATTTACAGCTACACTATATCTATTTATATATACATCTTTGTATCAAAGCTAGATATGTGTATACTTATATAAAAGGCATGGAATGGGTCGGCTAACTAATCTGTAACATGTATATTACATGATTAATATATGATAATTAAGTGTGTGCTACTAATTCAGAGTCACTTACCTACAGGTGACGATGTGTTGCAGGTATATGAGAAGGGTCGCATGCATTAGCAGTAGCTTGAAGATTATTGCAAGCCCAAGCAATGAGGCTGGAGAACACCATGCATCCTTGGCACTGTCTGCAACGACGAGGGTAAACGATGGGGTAACCTTCATCGTGACAAGGTAGGGCTCGGGGATGGTGTTGGCCACTTTAGACCGTGATCATTGTGGTCCATAAATCTGCAACTCCTCCATCAGTCGTGAAGTTCGATGTCAGAGGCTAATGTGGTATGTTGATAGTCTGTCTAAGGAGATTAGACCCAGGTGGTGCTGCCTGCCATGGATGGCCAAGATTTATGTGAGGTGCAGTTTGTCGTTGGAGGAGGAGGGTCAACATGGATTCGGCCAATTGGTTATGTTCAGGTTGGTGCGGTGGTGTAGGCGCAGCATGTGGCTGGGTGCTCGGTGAAGGTGGAAGGGGGTTTTGGCATACCAAGATCCATCACAGCAAGGCCTAAAGCATTTGGTGGGTGGTGGTGATTGATTCAGGGTTGAAGATGATGGTTGTCGGTGTGACCGGGTTGCAGATCGTCGCCATGGTGAGCCAGAGGAAAACAAGGAGGAGGCGAGAGGTTGTTGCGATGACTGACGGGCAACTTGGTCATGGTTGCAGTCTGCACAAGGACACTGCTATTGCAGATGGCCGTCGTGATCGTTGGGTCTGTGCTGGCGAGTCTGATGAGCAACGTAGGCGGCAGCAGGATGAGGAGGATCGAGCTGATGTCGAACGACAGATGCTCCCATCTGTAATGGCACCACTGGAGGGAGTGTTTGGGACTGTTGTCTCATGCTGTAAGTCGGACAAGGGATTTGATAGGCTGGATATGTTGGTGAGGCGGGGAAAAGGGGCAGTAGATCTGATTGTGCTGGTGGCTACATGGGTAGTTTCCGGTTGCACTGATGGTCTGTGGTGGCATTGGCGCTGCTGGAGGAGGAAGTTGATATGGCAGACATGGAAGAGATGAGGCAGAGGGGGAGGCAGCCTGGCAGTACCTCCCTGAGTGGTGGTGGTGGAGGACCAGGGAACATCGGTTAGGTTTATATGCTATTAGCCACGGGGAAGAGGAGGAAGATGGAGAGGGAGGATTATGACTGTTATATTCTGCTCAATGGCCGTTTGCAGATGTGTCCAACCCTGATGAGAGCCGTAAAGATGGAGAGGAAGACGGACCGAGGAGGGGAAAGAGAAACGGTCGATCACTAGATGGGTTGCTGAAGTCATCACGAAGAAGATGGCAAGTAAAGCGGAGGGTAAGTCATACGTTACGCCTAGACTAAAAAAATGAAATGATGTGTTAGGGTAGTAAACTCACGGAGGTGATTAATGGAAATTATCCTTAGGTCTTTAATGGTTTTCTTTACTAAATGAATTAAATGAGTAAACGTCACCCAAAGTCTATACGATTAGCTAAGTAGACTAAATAGGATATGAGGAATCCCAATGTAACGTCAATTTTACCTTTTAAGATCATTGGGTGTACTATCCTATTATTATTATGTAATGTGTTCTTTTAAGGCATGATTTCCAAGTAATAACCAAATGTGACATCTTGTTACCAATTAAGTTGATATCTTCCATATTACACCCCTAGGAATATTCAGGATTGTCGAGTTCGAGGGAATCTTATTATCGATATTTTTGTGCATCAAATCCTATTCTTGAATATATTATGATTATTGTATCTTTAAACTCTCTACGTTGGAGGCATGTACAAATCATTTTACCATTTGTCTTTAATTAATATCCATATGTTCTAAATCAAAGATGAAACAATTTACAACTACCAATTAAAAATTATTCTAGAAAGATGGGGGATAATTCTATGGGCATAGGTTCGAGTATGTTACAACACTCCACCCCTTAAAAAGGATTTCGTCCCCGAAATCCACCCAGATAAAGTCTTGTATACTAAGTTACATATCCAAAAAAAACCTGGATTTTAGCTCACTTAATTGAGTGAAAGTATGTCACTTCACCCCACAAGTATTTATTAAACTACTCTGACTATAAGTTTATCTAGGAAAGTAACACCAAAACCTAGGATTTCCATAACTTAGTTGTATTAATTGTGTTGCCTATTCTATTATGGTGATTTCTCTATCCACTACCGTTTCAATGGGATTATTTGCATATGGTCTCTGAGTTTTACTACCACTTGGGATCATTCAGATTATCACCACCAAGTTGGTAGACCAAGCTAATCCATAGAAGGCAAACTCAACATATATTAGAATGATTTTTTTTACCAAAGTAACATTTATGATGGTATACTTATATATGCATACTAACCATCCTAAATTCTAAAGACCATTGATTTCAACTATTCATCCAAAATTTATTATAGACCGAAGTGTACAACGCTCAACCCCTTAAAGGATATATCTCATCATGCAAAGAATCAAGAGGGTAGCATACTAGATCATAACTATTATATTTGTTCTTCCTACATCACACTTATGCCTAGATTCGGAGGGTGGAACATGCAAATCAAAGGTTTCTCCTGCTACTACAAATTCCTTCTTGTGGTGACTTGGTTCAAAAATCATCGATGAAATCTAAAAAAAAATTTGTTTTGGTAAATATAATTTAATAATGAAAATAAGTTTGACGATTAAAACCTTGCGATTAGAATCCAAAATGGTGCCAAAATCAATATGAGAACCAAGTCGGCCACTTTCTACCACGTACTACATATACTATCACTCTAACATCACTTCATTTTCACAAGAGGCTTCTCTACACACGTCATCGAGGCATAGAACTAGTATATCTCAATTCTAGATGAAGATAGGATACATGTTTCTTCTAGCATACCGTTAACTTCTAGTAGGTCTAACTACACATGACCTCCATCATTCCACCATTCTCTTAATTGTGAATTAGGCCATCATATCCCAAAACATTACTTATTTATAAGATTGTGTAACCATAAGAAGAAGAGATTAGGGTCTTTACTACCCCAGTTCATTTACACCATGGATTCATTACAAGCCCATGTGAACTAGCTAGTCAACTATTCTTCATCTCAAACATCAGATAAGCTAATTACAAGGTGGCGATGAGTGAGTTGTCAACTTTCTAAGGATCACCCTAGATGAACCTACCTCACATAACCTCAGTGTCGATGTACATCCAAAGTTTTAAGAAACAGAGTGTCCAATATAGCTTCCAAACATGATTGTGCCTCTATACCTTCAAGGAAAAAAAAATATGGCAAAAGTTTTATTGTGTGATCCAACTATGTGATCATTCCTTTATAGGACAAGGGAAATAAGCATCATTCCAACCTTATGGATATGTGAGAAATGGAATCTCAAGGACAATTACTTGAAACCTATATCTTCCTTCATCAAACCCTCATTTATGATATATTGGTTCAGCTATGATAATATCCAACCCTTGGATGGCAAGTCTCTAGCAAGGCTATGTGGATATAACTACATACGTTGTAGGCAAGAAAAGCCTAACCTTAAATGATCAACATGTATTATCATAGAACATCTCAAAACCTAATAGTCATATCAATATTCTAAGTTTGGATTTATTAATGCTCAATCCACATGAACATACCTCCTAGGATAGTCAAATTTTAGTATATAAAGTAGCTATATCTCTTAAAAGAGGATAGGGTCAATAAGAGTTTACCCAAAACTAGGTCATGCACATACTTAGTTTGGTATATATATACCATCCAGTTGGATAGGGAGGTGAAACCCTAATTGGTAAACACTATTCAGGTTTAGGTATGACCACAATCTCTAGAGGGTCATCTACCTACTAAGGAACAATCTAGGATAACTTGAAATAGTCTAGTTACCGACTGCTTAGGCTATGATACCATCTGTAAGGAGTGGGACCCGATAGTGGGCCCACTCAATGGTATAATACAAAGCCATGAAATATTTAAGCAGCGGATAACATTACTATTTACAAAGTTACAAAATGTGCTCATGTACATAACTTTCTCACCCTAAAGGTGGTATAAAGAATGAAAAGATTACATCTATTCACACATATGCCCATATACAGAGGGTAACAAGGCTATCTCAAATTGTCCTTTTGTCCACCAATTAGCTCACAATCATCCTGAAACTCTGTCCCGTAGAACACCTACACCTGGGTGGAGGGAACACCCAGAATAATAGAAAAACAAGATATAAATCAGCAAAAGCTGAGTATGTACGTTAAAAGACTAACTAGGGCATTTAAAAAGTAAAGTAAGATGTTCCCATCAAAAAGGGGGGCCATTAAAGTTAGGTAAGTTTCAATGAGAATTATCAAAAGAAAGAATTTTCAAAAGAATGAGGTAGTATGAATGTTCCATTAAATAACAGATCTTGCCACCATTAATCATCACATTAAAATAAATATTTGCATGTAGATATATTGGACTAAATTAACTATAGTAGGGTCAAGACACCACTGAGTCATTGACCTAAATATATATTTTGGGTAGAAAAGCACACCCATAGGCAGAAAAGCACACCCTAATGGTTACGCATAAGCGTCTATGATAGTTAGCTAGTCAAATTATCTACCATGCATAAAATAGTAGAAAAATATATCATTCATTAGACATTTGTGTCATAAGACAAGCACAACAACATTGGCGTCATGGGACCCAATTCCACCTGTAAATAATATTCCAAGAGAATCGGATATGTCAAAGTGAAGCAAGAGCAAGTATATCAAAAGATGCCTCATTATGGGAAATTTAGTCATAATAATGCCCAGTTATAAATAGGGAGGAGTACATACCTTATCTTCATGGTTAAACATTAACTCAATAGTCCTCCAAAGTCAGCTATTCATCCTAGTAAGCATTGGGTGTGTCAGTCAAATAAAATGGACATGTGTAAACATTTGTATTATAGGTTTTCATGTTTTTCTTATCTAGTCCCAATCACCATATGATTTATTAGATATCTATTATAATGTTCATCCTCGGTTGCCTAAGTCTAAGCATGTCCATGATACATTATAGTGTGTGGATGATAACATACATTCCCCCAACACAAGAGATGTAATGTATAGTATAAGTTTTGTGAACTAGGGTCAAATATCTACCCCACATAAAGTATATTTTCTAAAATGCTCTTATTATGTGAATCTCGAGCTAGTTCTCAAACACACTCATATGTGATTACTATACACCTTTTATTGTAAATATAAAGAAACTAATAAGTACACACCAGAAACAATGTTTTGGTATTCATGCTAATCATATTCTACATAGTCTTTTTCCCACATTACATTTTATCCCATTCAGATAAGTCTAGATTTATCGGCTTCATAGCTCTTTGTTTTATTTCTAGATTCCACTTATAAATGTGTACATATATAAATATACATACATATATATAGGGTTCTAGACTTATGAAAATATGGGATTGTTACTCTAAATTAATAACTACTGAAATCATGAATCATCACCTAGCGGCTTATTAACACACACATATTACCTGAGTGTCAAACACTAGGATATTAGATTGACTAGGTTGAAAACTTTCCATTTACAACTACACTATATCTATTTATATATACATCTTTGTATCAAAGCTAGATATGTGTATACTTATATAAAAGGCATGGAATGGGTCGGCTAACTAATCTGTAACATGTATATTACATGATTAATATATGATAATTAAGTGCGTGCTACTAATTCAGAGTCACTTACCTACAGGTGACGATGTGTTGCAGGTATATGAGAAGGGTCGCATGAAGTAGCAGTAGCTTGAAGATTATTGCAAGCCCAAGCAATGAGGTTGGAGAACACCATGCATCCTTGGCACTGTCTGCAACGACGAGGGTAAATGATGGGGTAACCTTCATCGTGACAAGGTAGGGCTCGGGGATGGTGTTGGCCACTTTAGACCGTGATCATTGTGGTCCATAAATCTGCAACTCCTCCATCAGTCGTGAAGTTCGATGTCAGAGGCTAATGTGGTATGTTGACAGTCTGTCTAAGGAGATTAGACCCAGGTGGTGCTGCCTGCCATGGATAGCCAAGCTTTATGTGAGGTGTAGTTTGTCGTTGGAGGAGGAGGGTCAACATGGATTCGGCCAATTGGTTGTGTTCAGGTTGGTGCGGTGGTGTAGGCGCAGCATGTGGCTGGGTGCTCGGTGAAGGTGGAAGGGGGTTTTGGCATACCAAGATCCATCACAGCAAGGCCTAAAGCATTTGGTGGGTGGTGGTGATTGATTCAGGGTTGAAGATGATGGTTGTCGGTGTGACCGGGTTGCAGATCATCGCCATGGTGAGCCAGAGGAAAACAAGGAGGAGGCGAGAGGTTGTTGCGATGACTGACGGGAAACTTGGTCATGGTTGCAGTCTGCACAAGGACACTGCTATTGCAGATGGCCGCCGTGATCGTTGGGTCTGTGCTGGCGAGTCTGATGAGCAACGTAGGCGGCAGCAGGATGAGGAGGATCGAGCTGATGTCGGACGACAGATGCTCCCATCTGTAATGGCACCGCTGGAGGGAGTGTTTGGGACTTTTGTCTCATGTTGTAAGCCGGACAAGGGATTTGATAGGCTGGATATGTTGGTGAGGCGGGGAAAAGGGGCAGTAGATCTGATTGTGCTGGTGGCTACATGGGTAGTTTCTGGTTGCACTGATGGTCTGTGGTGGCGTTGGCGCTGCTGGAGGAGGAAGTTGATATGGCAGACATGGAAGAGATGAGGCAGAGGGGGAGGCAGCCTGGCAGTACCTCCCTGAGTGGTGGTGGTGGAGGACCAGGGAACATCGGTTAGGTTTATATGCTATTAGCCACGGGGAAGAGGAGGAAGATGGAGAGGGAGGATTATGACTGTTATATTCTGCTTAATGGCCGTTTGCAGATGTGTCCAACCCTGATGAGAGCCGTAAAGATGGAGAGGAAGACAGACTGAGGAGGGGCAAGAGAAACGGTCGATCACTAGATGGGTTGTTGAAGTCATCACGAAGAAGATGGCAAGTAAAGAGGAGGGTAAGTCATACGTTACGCCTAGACTAAAAAAATGAAACGATGTGTTAGGGTAGTAAACTCACGGAGGTGATTAATGGAAATTATCCTTAGGTCTTTAATGGTTTTCTTTACTAAATGAATTAAATGAGTAAACGTCACCCAAAGGCTATACGATTAGCTAAGTAGACTAAATAGGATATGAGGAATCCCAATGTAACGTCAATTTTACCTTTTAAGATCATTGGGTGTACTATCCTATTATTATTATGTAATGTGTTCTTTTAAGGCATGATTTCCAAGTAATAACCAAATGTGACATCTTGTTACCAATTAAGTTGATATCTTCCATATTACACCCCTAGGAATATTCAGGATTGTCGAGTTCGAGGGAATCTTATTATCGATATTTTTGTGCATCAAATCCTATTCTTGAATATATTATGATTATTGTATCTTTAAACTCTCTACGTTGGAGGCATGTACAAATCATTTTACCATTTGTCTTTAATTAATATCCATATGTTCTAAATCAAAGATGAAATAATTTACAACTACCAATTAAAAATTATTCTAGAAAGATGGGGGGATAATTCTATGGGCATAGGTTCGAGTATGTTACAAAGTCTTACTCTACCTCAGGAAGGTCATTCACATGATTTGAGGATCATTTAGAACTGGAAACTAATCAGGAACACCATAAAATTTGAAATCTTAAGAAAGAATAGCTTGTATATGCATAGATCTCCATTTTTAGCAAGAACATGAGTAACCAAGATTGTAGTTATCAATAAAAGTGAAGAGGGTTATAAAACTATCATATAGGGAGAAGATCAGAGTCTAAGAAATAATAAAATTTGAGCAAAGAAGGTGAAGAACCCTAGCTTTAGGTCTGAATTCGGCCAAGTTTCACCTTTCTCCACAAAAGGAAAGCAAACCCTAGATAGAAGAAGCAAGAAAGACAAGTTCCTTGAGCTTTAGAGCAAACTTTACAATGGAATAGCATTTTTCCATCCAAGAAGAAGGTAGGAGGAAGAGGAACAACAAATGAAATGAAGGATAGAAGGATATACTTAGTAGTTTAGGTCAAGATCGGCAAAAGGAAGCTTCAAAAACACTAGATAAGGGTAGATTTGAATCCTAGATACTCCAACAAGAAGGTTGGTTATCTTCTTATACCTTGGGCACTCTATTCACCCCCAAGTAAGTGAAAGACAAAGTTATGGAGAGGAGGAAAAGATAAGAGTCTAAAGGTTTCATTTTTTAGCTAAAGGATAAGTATATAAGGCTTATGGATAAAGAAAGAGAAAATATTGAGGTGTCCTAATAACTCTCCATGTGTCCATGGCCTTAAACTATTATGGATATACAAGAAGCCACACAATAAGCTACCCACCACTCATGGAGACATGCTTAGTGTCATGACCTCCTTTTTAATACTAACACAATTATAGTGGAAGCATTGCACATTTTGGATATCATAGCAAATTGTGAAATGATATCATCAAATGAGGAAAAATCCTAAAATAAGATAAACCAGATGGTACTTTATTACATGCCTCAAACAAGGGACTCTAAGTTCAAATAAAAGGGTACAACAAAAGAAACTCCAAAACAACATAGCTATAAAGGGAAAGATATTATCTATAATGGCACCCACCAAGTAAGATCTGGTCATTGTCCTTGATCTGACATATGTGGCTCTACTTCTTCTCCTCACCTACGGACATCTCATCCCCAGCCATGGAAAGCAACATAAAACTATGTGAGTGGCATTGAGAAATTATCACTTGAAAATAACTTATAACTGAAATGATACAAATAACTTAAAGAACTTAATGACTTAGTAGGATTATCATGACTACTTGAAAACTTAATAAATTGATATAATTACATGAGAGTTATGTATTTTATCTTGAGTTAATATAGACTCTCCTGAATGCACCATAGTGCCCATAAGGCCAGCTAAGGCTCATAAGGCTAGTTAATGCTCATATAAGGCCGGTTAAGGCTCACATAATGCTCCCACAGAGCTCATAAGGCCGATTAAGGCTCACATAAGGTTGGTTAAGGCTCACTTAAACATGATTGAGAGGACTATATTAACATAACATGATTTCCATAATTCATTAAACATGATTATCCTGATTTCATGATTCATTAACATTACTATAATAGATAGTATCTCACTTGAAAACATGTAGACTAAAATAGTATAAAACTTTATTTCCTAGAATGAATAACATTTCTCATAAACATATACTAAGGAGCAACATAAGTAAGTCTACCTTAAATAAATCATCATAATTAAATATGTGAAAAATAAAACCCTGAACCTAAATTAATACTCAGTGTGCATGACCACTCACCTGGACCTGAGAAAGATGCTAATTGTATCCTAATCTTGATCAATCCTAATAATCTTATCCAATATGTATATATACATTAACCATCATGATTAATCCTAGGGTTTAGGGTTTTCTATAAGTCATGAAATTTTAGTTGGAAAAATAGGTCTGAAATTTTACCATTCGATAGGTCTTGAACAACTGATCAAGATTCATATAAGGGTCGTTGTCATCTGACATCTGTAGCATTTTCTATGAATTTGTAAAGACTAGCTATTTACTGACCAATCAGAACATTCGATAAATGCATCTGTGTAAACCTGGAAAAAAAATAGTTGGCACCACCTCACTGAGGTGGCTTAGTGGTAATTGGTCTTATGGCCAGACTCACCATAGAGTCACAACGCACATGAGAACAAGGATGATGGAGACAAATTCTATTGTACCCTTGTGAAGACATAGTGAAATCAATTTGAGGGCTAAATTGGGAAAATCCTTACAAAATTGTTCATCCACCGAGCAACTAGAACTTCAGAGTAGTAGCTCAGATTCTTGAACACAGATTCATGATTGGTAGAAAATTTGTGTGTAATCCCATGACCACAAGCTTCCTCAACTTCAGATGAACTCATGGACTTCTAACTTGGGTTTGCAGTGGCCAAAATCATTGACTAGCACCCTTCCACCATGGTTGGAGAAGTATGGAGGGGAAACAACATTGATAGATGGAAAAATCTCATAACCTCTAGGATATAAACTATATGTCAGTGTCCATGGGTGAAAGGTGAACAAACCAACATAAACAAGGGCACTTGCACCCCAAACCCAACACTGAGGTCGCCAGAAATAGAGAAATGGGCTCGAGGTGGAAGAGCATGACATCAACGGTGAAACTATGAAAAAAACACATAATAACTTCAATGAGCATCACAGATGTAGAGGAGGAGAATTTGAGCCCCAAGCATCCCTGTGCAGGCTGTCCATTGATCAAGTTTATTGAGCATAAACCAGGTTTGTGGGTACAGAGATGGGGTGAATCAGACGATCTAAGAAGATAAGCAAGTTGTAGAATAGGGTGTGGAGATGGTTACCTAAAGATTAATTTAATTAAGTTAGTCTGAAACACTACATTGAGCTTGTCATAGGGGTAGGTCGAGCATGCAGTGGTTCTTCGATTGGTCTCGATCCAAATTGGAACTGCATGTAGGTTGAGAAATGGCCTAAGATGCTTTCTGGTTCACTGGTGTTCTGAGATACGAAGACTCATGGCACAAGAAGGGTGTCCACATTGACTAGAGAAGAATGGGATTCGGGAATTTTCACTAGATCTGTTCGTGATGTGATCTCAGGGAGACGTGGACTGTGGACGGAAGAGGGGTTGCGGAGTTGGTTGCAGTTTGTTGCCCCTCACTCACACATTTAGCGCAAGGATGAGGATGATGCCTCGTTCACTCGATGCCAATCCAAAAGTTCACAATGGACCAGAACAAATAGCCTGACTAAAGTAGTGCATGACGCCTTAAAACTTAGGAGAAGGCTACGACCTAGGTATATTTACATAAATCAACCACATTAAGCAAATAACTAGGTCAAGCAATATGATTTTCTATCCTTTTCTCTCTAATACAAATTGGTATAGTTAGGGTTATTCAAACTTAACGAAATTAGGCATACTAATTAACTTGACCATGAGGAATCTAAATTTCCACTTAGATTTGAGGTTTGAGCTAAGTAATTATATGATTTACTATGTTAGGCACTTAGGGTATTAGATGCATTAATAATGATTTGGGAGGGATTATACCACCAAAATTTAAAGGAAGCCCTATATCCTATTATTACCTGTATAAAATCAAGGGAACATTTTATTAACATGTGTGATGTAAATTTAATATTTAGGACTATATCAAAATTCTAGGGACATTTCAATTCTACCCACCTTAGAGAAATTTTGTCCTTGAAATTCTTCACATCTTATTAGGACACTACCCACCTTAGGGTTTCACATACATGTGTACTAACATGTGACTCTTGTCATAACTTTTCATAAGTTTCACTAACATGTCCATGATATACCAATGGATACCAATCATAAATAACCAAAACAACAACTGCATGAGTTTCTTATGCAGCTTGAAATTAAACCTTACCTTCATCATCCACCATGGCAAAAACCCTAGCTTGCCTTTTCTCTGGGGGAGCTCGATTATGGTTCTGACTTGATCCTTTCTTGGAGGCTAACTTGGGGCATCTGTCTCTGTAGTGCCCTTCTCCCCCACAGTAAAATCAAACACCTAATCCCAGTCTGTACGAGCCTACATGGGTCTTGTCGTACTTAGGAAATGCAACTCTTGCTAGAGGATCCTATGGGGCCTTAGCCTTCCCGTGGTCATTGTGGTGATGGTCCTGTCAGTGGTGGTGGTGTTACCCACCAAGGGTTTACTTCTTCCCATGTCTCCCTGGATGGTCCTCAAGCTCCAGAGCAGCATCAAGGGCTTGTTGTACTGTCCTGTGGCCTCATCTAGTGAGGGCATGTCTGAGATCATCCTTGAGACCATGGATGAACTTCCTGGCGAGGTGTAGCTCATCAAGCCCATGCCCATATTTTTGAAGGATATAGAAATGTGTGGCATATTACATGACAGACATGTCTCCACGTTAGCGAAGATGGAGCCACTCCTTCCCCTTATTGTAGATCATGGCCTCAGAAATATAGTGGTTCTTAAAAGCAGTCATGAACTCATACCAAATGAGGGGCACAACATCTGGGGCTCTAGTATCACAAAAATTCTCCCACCGGTCACTTACAGGTCCTCGTATCATGTGTGTCCCAAACTGGACAGGGGAGCCCTCAGAGCACTCCAGGTCATGGTAGCAGTGCTCCATGTTGTGCAGCCAGGCCTCAGCCTTCCCCACAACATCAATCTCCTCCTCTCCTATAAAAGATTCTGGCTTGGTCTTAAGGAAGTTGACGAGAGTCACTTCGTGCCTCCTTAGGCAGGCATCACTCCTACCTCTAATATCATCAGTCAACGCCCTAACCAACACATCATAGGGAATCGATGGGTTACCCTTGGGAGGACTCTTAACATGTTCATCCTTACTGGAAGAGAAACTTTCCTCATCTAAACCCACATGGTCCTTGCCCTTATCAGGACGAACCTTAGGAGCCATCTAGAAGGGAAGAGAGATGTTCATAAGAATGTGTATTAAAATATAGGATCCTACTAAGTGTCCATTCTAGGATTTGCTCTGATACCACTTTTGTCACGATCTCCCTTTTAATACTAACAAAGCCATAGCAGGAGCATTGCACATTTTGGAGATCATGAGAAATTTTCAAATGATATCATTAAACCAAGAAAAATACATAAAATAAGATAAACCACATGGTACTTTATTACATGCCACAAACAAGGGACTCTAAGTCCAACATAAAAGGGTATAACATAAAAAATCCGAAAAAAATAGCTAAAAGGGGAAATATGCTATCTAGAATGGCACCCCACCAAGTAGGATCCAGTCACTCTCCTTGATCTGACGTCTATGGATCTACTTCTTCTCCTTCTCCTCACCTACAGACATCTCATCCCCATCCATGAAAAGTAACGTAAAACTATGTGAGTGGCACTGAACAGTTATAACTTGAAAATAACATATAATTGAAATGATACGAAATAATTTGAAGAACTTAATGACTTAACAGGATTATCATGAGTACTTGAAAACTTAATAAATTGATATGATTACATGAGAGTTGTGTATTTTATCTTGAGTTAATATAGTCACTCTCCTGAATGCACCACAATGCTCATAAGGTCGGTTAAGGCTCACATAAGGATGGTTAAGGCTCAAATAAGGCCGATTAAGGCTCACATAATGCTCCCACAGAGCTCATAAGGCTGATTAAGGCTCACATAAGGCCGGTTAAGGATCACTTAAACATGATTGAGAGGATTATATTAACATAACATGATTCCATAATTCATTAAACATGATTATTTTGATTTCATGATTCATTAACATGACTGTAATAGATAGTATCTCACTTGAAAGCATGTAGACTAAAATAGTAGAAAAATTTATTTCTTAACATGAATAACATTTCTCATAAGCATATATTGAGGAGAAGCATAAGTAAGTGTACCTTAAATAAATCATCATATTTAAATATGTGAATAATAAAACCCTAAACCCTAAATTAATACTCAGTGTGCATGACCACTCACCTAGACCTAAGAAGAATGCTAACTATAGCTTGATCCTGATCAATCCTAATTATCATGTTAAATATGTTTATATACATTAACCATCATGATAAAACCTAGGGTTTAGGATTTTCTATAAGTCATGAAATTTTGATTGAAAAAACAGATCATAAATCTTGACCATTCGATAGGTCTCGGAAAAATGGTAAAGATTCATATAAGGGTTGTTGTCATGTGACATTTGTAGCATTTTCTATGAATTTGTAAAGACTAGCTATTTACTAACCAATCAGAACGTTCGATAAATCCACCTGTGTAAACTTGGTCGAAAAACAATTGGCACCACCTCACTGAGGTGGCCTAGCGGTAATTGGTTGTCTGTCCCCCAAACCCAACACCAAGGTCGCCGGAAACAGAGAAATGGGCTCGAGATGGAAGGACGGTGAAACTATGAGCAAAATGCTTTTTAACTTCAATGCAGCATCACAGATGCAGAGGAGGAGAATTCGAGCCCCGAGCGTCCCTGTGCAAGCTGGTTGTTGATCACGTTTATTGAGCATAAACCAGGTTTGTGACCGTCGATCAGGTTTATTGAGAAGATAAGCAAGCTGTAGAACAAGGTGTGGAGATGGTTACCTGAAGATTAATTTGATTATGGTGGTCTGTGGCACTGCGTTGAACTCATCGTCACCGGAGGGGTAGGTCGAGCCTGTAGCGGTTCTTCGGTTGGTCTCGATCCAAATTAATCTTCAGTTCTAAACATACTGGGATTACATATAGCTATAAATGGGAAATATAGGTTGGTTGAGAAATGGCCTTAGATGCTTTATGGTTCATTGGTGTTCTAATATACGAACATTTATGGCGCAGTAAGGGTGGCTGCACTGACTGGAGAAGAATGGGATATGGGCGTTTTCACTAGGAGGAGATGTAGGGTTCGAGCAGAGTCTCATTTGACACGCAACGATCTCCTGGATCTATTCGTGGTGAGATCTCAGAGACAAGTGGACTGTGGAGGAAGACAGGGTTGCAGATTTGGTTGTATTTTGTTGCCCCTCGCTCGCGCATTTAGCGAAGGAAGAGGACGATGCCTCCTTCCCTCGATTCCAATCCCACGGTTCACAATGGATCAGAACAAACAACCTCACTAAAGAAGTGTGTGACGCCTTAAAACTTAGGAGACCATGAAGAATCTAAATATCCACTTAGATTTGAGGTTTGAGATAAGTAATTATATGATTTACTATGTTAGGCACTTAGGGTATTAGATGCATTAATAACGATTGGGAAGGGGTTATACCACCAAAATTTAAAGGAAGCCCTACTATCCCATTATTACCTGTATAAAATTCAGGGAACATTTTATTAACACGTGAGGGGTAAATTTCATATTTAGGACTGGATCAAAATTCTAGGGGTGTTATACTTAGCCATTGTTTGTTAGATTTACAAGCCAATCAAATAAACCATTGGTTGATAGTTCTTAAAGTTAGCTCATCCATAAAGGGAAACCCTAAAATACCCTTGAAGAAAACACATCCAAACCAAGGTTCAAATTGGAGCCACATGGACCAAAAATATCAAGAATTATAAGAAAGCATCTAAGGAATATACTGCATGTGAAAAATTACCAGTGAAACCTCAGATTTGGGAAATTGCCTAAAAGTCCAACATGTGCATAAAATTACATAACTTGCACAAACAGTGTCCAAATTGGACCAAATTTGAAACTTAAGCTTGTCCTATGATACCAAAAACATGTTCAACACTTTAAGATAGGTTAGGGGTCTCACAATTAGGAAGAAATATGTCTTTCTCTCAGCCACTGGATCGAGAGTCCTGGTCAATGGAATCATGGTTCTAATAATCTAGATCAGGTAAATTCCTTCCAATAAAATAGAAATTCACTTGACCTTGTAAATATAGTTAAAAATAGCTCATTTTGACTATAAATTCCCCACCCCTAGACTAAAAAAATGCACCATCTAGTATAAGCCCTTAGATCAGACCTTTTATGAGTATATATTGATTGTATCTAATTTAGAAGATAATACTCCTTTTGAAGTTCACCAAATGAAAAAAAAATGTATCCATTTGATAATAATTATGGGAAAATTGTTATAGAACCTTAATAATTATTTTAACGCCTTTTTAAACTCTAGTGGAATATTATTACCCAATACTGTGTCTTTTCCTATTGAAGACTGATGAGTTGCTTTAAATTGTATTTTTATTCCAGAAAATAAACCGGACATTTAAAAAATATAAAATTCTTTTAGATCCTAAGTATGACCTTTGATGAATACATAAATATTATACACAAATTTAGGTCATTTGGAACCTAAGATTGGCCAAAACATTGATTTGGACCTAAATACCATTTATAATGATGAGTCATGTATTAACGATGATTAATTGCTAATGATTAGGTGATTCCATAATAGTAGATGACCATAGTTATAAATAGGAATGTTTGAATTTAGGTAAATGGTTTTTATTTAAGTATATGACTATTATTTTCTTGATTAAATCATGATACATATGTGTTCTCTTCCATTTGAAAATATTAGATGTATTATTGATTTAAGTAGTTGATTTTTTGTCATTTGAAAACATAAATTGTGTGTGGATGCTTTGTAGTTTCTAATGTGTGACATATTCTCTCTCTATAATTATGTTAAGTACCACCCCTAAAACCCAAGTAGCAATGGGATCCCCTATGTACAAGGGGAGTTCCAAAAATGTATGTTTAGGGTGCTAACACAACTTAATAATGCAACTCAGCTAGAAAAAATGAATAAAATCCTAGTTTTTCTTATTAATTAAAAGTTTTTCTTTAATCTTCTTCATTCTTTTTGTAAATATTTTCAAATTATGAAAATCATAATTATATGTATTTTTTTTCATGTACACAACACCTTATGTGTTGATCCTCTATAGCACATATGTTTTAGGTTCAGATCTAGCATCATAGAAAAGACGGTAGTGATATATATATATATATATATATATATATATATATATATATATTGTAACTATTGTGTAAGATCCTACTTATCATACATGGTCATAGAGTTGTAAAACATTTTCCTTTCTATAATTACTTGTAAGTTGTACTAATTCATTGTAATATACACATGTTGAATGATGAGAGATGTTTTGGTGTATGCCTATGGTTATTTGTTCATGCATGCATATAAGGCTTCCGCACCACACTCTAACTAATGTTTTTGGAGTTTTCCCTACTGATCCCATGGGTTTTAGGGAAGTAAAAGTCCAAGGATGTTGCAAACACTACTACAGAAATGGCTTATAACGTTACTTTTAAAGGTTAGTTGTATAAATACACCGACAGCTAAAACCTAAAGTGTCGGTTTAATAAAAAAATCAACATCTATTTGTGAAGGGAGACCAGACATGGGTATCACTTTTATTCAGTGTCGGTTCCCTAATAATAAACGGACGCCTAATATTAACCGGAAAATCCAAAATTTCCAGTGAAAAAAATTACCTCCAAAATTTAACATATGGTGTCGGTTATTAACTATTAAACTGACGACGAAAGCTTATTTGTGAGACAGAAATTGGGTACATTTTGGTCGTCAGATTTACTACAATGACCGAAGCTTATGGGTTTTCCCGCGTTCTTCCCAAGAAATTTTTCACACCCTTTGAGCGTCGGTTTTCGAAAAAAATCGACGACTATGGTAATTAATCGAGAAAATTTTTTTTAATCGGCATATGTAGATAGACGTCAGTTTTTTTCTAATAAAAAAATGACGACTATCATTGATAATAGGTGTCGGTGTGTTTGGAGAACCGACACCTTTAGTTTTATGTGTCAGTTTTTTGAATAATCGACGCCTATTGTTAACTTAACAACACCCGTGTGAGCCAGACTCTTCCTCTTTCTCTATTCCATTCATCTCGATTGAGGGTTTAAGGTCTGGCGACGATTCCTATGCTCACTGCTCCTGTGCCGCCGCTCGCCTTCACCGCCTCTGTTTGTTGGTCCTCCAGCCGTTGCGCTCCAGGCCGGCCGTCGCCCTAGCTCGATCAGCTGCTCACCCGCCCTCTCTGCTCGCTGCGCCTACTCTGCACCTAGCTGTTGGTCGGCGTCGCCGCTCTGCACTGGAGCTCCTCACCGGCCGCCTGAGCCTGCTCCTACTCCTGCTCCTTCTCCTACTCATCGTGGTTCACGCGTTGCTCCGGCGCCTTCCCCTGCTCTCCAAGCCACTACTTTCCTACCTAGGTAGGCCGCTTCCCTTCTTTTTCCTCCACCTCTTCTTCTGCTTCATACTCCCTCTCCTTACCAAATGGATTACAACAAGGCCATGACCGTGTGGGTTGGTCACAGTTGTGGCTGTATTGGCCGATCAGCACGGCCGTGGTAGGCTAACACAGCCACTATCGTGGCCAGCCCACACGGTCGTGGCCTTGCTTTTATCCATTTGCTAAGGAGGGAGAAGGATACATTTGCAATTGAATACTAATGCTTGACATAATTCTGTAAATTTTGATGCATGTTGAATTAAGATATTAAAACTCTAATACACATTTTACCATAATCTTGAATTAACTATATTGCTGAAATCTTGTGATCAATCTATGTAAGATATTAAAACCCTAATGTTAAATCTTTGATTTTGTAGTGATGTGTCACCCTAACATCTACATGAATCCCTATTATATGATGTATATTGATTATAATGCATGAGCTAGTTTGAAATTTTGAAATCAATTATGAATCTCTCCATCCCTACGTCATACTAATTTATGTGTAATCTTTAACTTGATGATGAACATGCATGGACACTCGAAATGTTGAAATCAGTATTATAGAATGACAACACATGTATTTTTTGGCCTAGAAACCCGTCCAAGATTTACTCATTAGGAGTAAATATTGGATAGTCCCCGGTTTGGGACTGTTCTTGAACACCTAATCTCACTTAGGATGTAAGTGTATAATGTGTATTGGGTTTTCAAGAAATTTCCAGTAGCATTTCCCCATTTGTTCTCTGAGTACATATGTACTTGGAGAACAGTGGGGAAATGCTGCCAAAATTTTCTTGAAAACCCAATACACATTATACACTTACTAGTGAGATTAGGTGTTCAAGAATGGGATAGGTGGTACACATTTATTATATATAAGAATGACAACACATGTATTTGTTGGCCTAAAGTTTTAACCATGCAAAAACTCTAATCTGCTAACCCTAGACCCTAATCTTGTTGTAATATATACTTGTTTTCTCTTTGATCATAGAATGGATAGAACATGGATGTCCATTCGCAATCGCTGCACCCCAGAGTTTATATATGGTCTTGACCATTTTATTAGATTTGATGAGGAACATAGGAAACAACCTAGAGATAGGTTCTGTTGTCCATGTAGGCATTGCAGTAAGAACTTGAAAGTCAGCACTGGTGACGAAATCAAAAGTCATGTCATGTGCAATGGGATTATACAAGGCTATACATAATGGCACTGGCATGGAGAGATTTCAAACTCGAAACCAGTAGATGTCGATAGCAGTGCTTATGTGGAAGAAGAAATTGCCTCCGGTGATGTAGATTTGAATGAACCAGTTCCATTAGACATCGTTGATGCGATGCTGGATAGTTGTGGGGTAGAGCACACCGATCCACCTATCATTTTTCGAAACATTGTGCATGATGTTGAGATATCGTTATACACAGGTTGTACTAAGTTTACGAAGCTTAGCACTGTGTTGGGATTGTATAAGATGAAAGCTAACAATAGATGGAGCAACAAAAGCTTCTCATCATTGTTGTCTTTGTTGAAAGAAATGCTTCTTGAAGGAAACCAGTTGCCAATCTCAACATACCAGGTAAAGAAATTGTTGTGCCCAATGGGAATGTATGCCAAGAAGATACACGCATGCCCGAATGATTGTGTATTATTTCAAAAGGACTATGTGGATTTGAAAGATTGTCCAAAATGTGGTGCGTCACGGTATAAATTGACGACTTTGAGGGAGTCCAAAACTGGTTCTCCTACCAAGGTGATGTGGTATCTACCTATAATATCACAGTTTCAACGATTGTTTGCCAATCAGATAGATGCGAAGAATTTGAGGTGGTATGCAGATGTTAAGAAAAATAATGATGGGATCCTAGGACATGCGTCTGATTCCCCACAGTGGAAGAAGATTGATCTATTGTACCCTGAATTTGGTTAAGAAGTCAGGAATCTAAGACTTGGGCTTTGTACAGATGGGATGAATTCGTACGGGACATTGAGCAGCCAACATAGCACTTGGCCAGTGATGCTTGTTATATACAATCTTCCTCCCTGGCTGTGTATGAAAAATAAGTACGTAATGTTTTCGTTGTTGATATCGGGCCCTAAACAACCTAGAAATGATATCGATGTTTATCATGAACCTCTGATTGATGACTTAAAGAAACTCTGGGGTGAAGGTGTGATGACCTATGATGTTTCATGAAGAGAGACATTTTGTTTGCATGCTATGTTGTTTTGCACTATTAATGACTATCCAACATATGGGAATTTGTCTGGATATAGTGTCAAAGGAGCTAAAGTGTGTCCTATATGTGAAGAGAACACTGATTCAACAAGACTAAAACATGGCGGTAAGACTGTATATCTCGGTCATCGAAGGTTTCTTACAAAATTCCATATGTATCTTAGGAAGCGCAAAGCATTCAATGGATTGAATGGGGAACAAAGTGCACCTAAACCTATACCAGGGGAGGTTGTTTATGAAAGAATAAAATACTTTGTCAATAAATTTGGTAAGAGATCACAATGTACTATGGCCACACGAAGTGACAAATCTTTATTCAATAAGTAGTCAATATTTTTGGATCTTCCTTATTGGAGTTCTTTGACAGTCAGGCATTGTATCGATGTCATGCACATTGAGAAAAATGTTTGTGATAGTGTCATTGGTACTTTGTTGAATATACCAGGTAAGACTAAAGATGGGATAAAATCCAGATTGGACCTACATGAAATGGGAATAAGGTCAGAATTAATAGAATTATGTGAAATGGGAAATCAGAGAACATACTTACCTCTCGCTTGTTACACATTGTCTAGAAAGGAGAAGAAAGCTTTTTGTGAATGTTTGGTAAATGTTAAGGTGCCACAGGGTTACTCATCCAACATCCGTAGATTGGTATCAATGAATGATTTGAATTTGATAGATCTTAAATCTCATGATTGTCACACTCTAATGCAACAAATATTGCCTGTGGCAATTCGATCTATATTGCCGAAGCATGTAAGGTTTGCAATCACCAGACTTTATTTCTTTTTCAACAGGCTATGCAGCAAAGTTATTGACCCTGATACTCTCGATAATTTGCAAAGAGAAGTGGTTGTTACCCTATGTCAGCTTGAGATGTATTTTCCTCCATCGTTCTTTGATATCATGGTACATCTTGTTGTCCACTTGACTAGGGAAGTGAAAATGTTGGGACCAGTTTTCTTGCATTGGATGTATCCCTTTGAACGATACATGAGCATTTTTAAAAGTGATGTTCGAAACCGTTATCGGTCTGAAGGGAGTATTATTGAGGGCTATGTGGTGAGAGAGGTTATGGATTTTTGCAATGACTTTCTCAGTGGTAATGACACTCCTGGTAATGACAAGAATATTGAGGAGCAATTTGGCAAAGGAATTTTGGGATCACGGGTGAAAGTAATCAGCCGTGAGCAGTTGAAACAAGGTCACTTGTATATTTTACACAACATGGACGAAGTGAGTGTTTATATGGAGGAACATACCAATTTCATCAAGAGACAATATCCTCAAGCCAATACAATGTGGCTTGCTAGAGAGCATAACAAGACATTTATTAAGTAGTTTGAAGATAAAGTCTTACATCAACTATCTCAAACACCAGATGATATTACAGAAACTATCAAATGCCTCACCTTTAAATCAAAATGGAATGTTATGTCTTATGAAGGGTATGACATTAATGGATTCACATATTACAAAAAGCGCCAAGATGATAAGAGTGTTGTCCAAAACAGTGGGGTCACCCTTCAAGCGTCGACTATGTTTTTTGCAAGTGCAAAGGATAAGAGTCCACATGAAGCTAAAATGTCATATTACGGTATCATTGAAGACATATGGGAGTTTGACTACATAGATTTCAGAATTCCGCTCTTCAAATGTAATTGGGTTAATAACACCAAAGGAGTTATAGTGGATGAATTGGGTTTCAATTTAGTGAACTTTGAAAAGATTGGCGAGAAGGGTGAACCATTCATATTGGCATCATAGGCGAAACAAGTATTTTATATCGATGATCCTGCAAATGATAAATGGTCGGTTGTTCTTCATGGTAAAAGATAGTTCATTGAAGATCCTATAGATGATGAAGAGTACTTTGATAAGTATGATGACTCCAGTCCATTATCAGTTGAGTTGCTAATACCAGCAAATATTGAAGCTAATGATGACTTGTATGTCTGCGGAGATCACAATGAAGGATTGTTAATTGATAAAAAATCGCAATATTAGAGGCATGTTTATATTTTTTTATGTTTTATTTTTCTGAATGTGAACTTTACAATGTGAATTACTTTACAATGTGAATGTGAACTTTACAATGTGAATTTTATAATGTGAATTACTTTACAGTGTGAACTTTACAATGTGAATTTTATAATGTGAATTACTTTACAATGTGAAATACTTTACAATGTGAATGTGAACTTTACAATGTGAGCTTTATAATGTGAATTACTTTACAATGTGAATGTGAACTTTCAGATGGCTGAGCATTCTCCTAATGACCATGTTGATGATTATTGTGAGGGTGAGGACATCAATGCGTCGCCTCACAATGTAAGTTTTAAAAATATGTCATATATATATATATATATATATATATATATATATATATATATATATATATCCATTTATAGTTATATCATGTAAGTGTGTTTATTTTGTCAAATTTTAGGTTGATGATGCACATGTACCCTCTGAAGCACTTGAGGCACTTGATGAGAAGCACCAAAAAGTTGACAAGAGAAGGGGCATCACTATGATGAAGAAGTTAATAGCGCAAAGGGGCAATGGACCCAAACTTGTTGTGGATTTTGATAATGTAGGAAATGCAATTGGAGTGAATCGCAATTTGTTTGTTTCATATCTTGGGTATGTTACTCATAGCCATTGCGGTTGTAAGATAGATTCTGGGCATAAAGTTCCTAAGGGGAAGAAAGACGTAATATGGAAGGATTTATGCGTGAGTTAATATTAATTTGTAATTCTATTTTGTAGATTACTAATTTTTTGGATACTAGTTAATAGCAATTCTATTTTGTAGAGTATATTTGAATTGGATGAAAAGCTACATCGTAAATGCATGATGCAATGCTGTGCGAGAGTCCTAAGGAACTATAGGACAAATCTCACCCAAGAATACATAAAAGAAGGTGATAAGAGGAAGAAGACAACCACTGAACAGTGGAACTTCTTGGACTAAGAAGAATGGGACGTGTTTGTTTCTTCAAGACAAACTGATGAATTCAAGGTATTAGGCGTCACTCCCAATTTAATTAATATGCATTGTATTCACCTATTCAAGATTAAAATTTAGTGTTACTAACCAAATCATTAATGTGCATACTAATTAGGCCTTCAGTGAGGCGCAAAAAGCAAGGTGTGCACTGGATGTGCATGACCACACAATGGGTCCAAAGGGGTATGCAGGCATTCGCCAAAGACTATAGGCTGAGTCTACTACTCAGTCTGCTTCTACTCAGGAGTCCTCTACTATAAGTACCACACCTCTGCCTCGCCATGATGTCTGGATAGCTGGGAGGCAAAATAAGAAGGGAGAAATAAGGAAGCCCGCAACTGTAGAGGCAGCTGCAAAAATGGTAAAATACAACTCTTAGAGAAATCGTTCGAATATTGATTATTTGTGGTGTTTACTTAATTACAAATTTTTGTTTTGGCGATTAGCAGGAGTTGCACAAGCTGAGAAAACAAGGCAAGTTCATCCCTGAGGGCATAAGGGATTAATTGACAGTTGCTCTGGGTAACCCAGATCAACCTGGACGTGTTAGGGCTGCAGGCGCTGGTGTGGGCATCAAAGCGTTCTTTGGGCCATCCCAACGCAAACATGTCCCAAAAGTAGGACTTTTACAAGAAGATGTAACCTATTATTTCTTTATAATGTTACTGTAAAAGAGAATTCAATAATCATAAGCTAACGTTTATTTTATCCATGTATAGGTAGATAAGATAGTTGATAGGAAACTCGAAGAAGCAATGAGCAAGTGGAAGGCATCTCTGACTGCCACTCAGTAGACAGTACCTATGGCATCCCACTCTACTCCTAGTGTAGAGGTTGGGAGTAATCCTGTAGACCCACCACCTAGCACATCCACTGTAAGTATTTTTATGACATAGTAACTAGTCTTTTCAAGATGATATGTATATATGTATATAACATTCTTTACACAAAAAGTTATAGGGGTTGAAGCCATGCCGTCTAAAAAGTAAAGAATTTGTCATTGCAGAGGCGTCGGCTTACCCATCCCTTCTAGGGGAAATGTTTCATGGGTCTCCATTACCAGCTGGTTGGATTCGTGTGAGCCCGCTACATATATTCCCCAATTAGATGGATCTTCCATTGCCATATGCCCACCCAGATTGTGAAATACTTAGTGAGGCAGAAGGCGGAATGATATTGTGGACAAAAGTGGATGTCCTCTATACTGAAACTGTATGGTAAATTTATATTACTTTAAATTGTTAGTGTGTGTATATGATGTTAATTGATTTGAAATTATATATATATACAGGTTAAAAAGAAGACACCCAGAGCATCTAGGCCTCCACATCCACCTCCTACATTACCAAGTTGGGTTCCACAGGACCTACCTGTCCCGTTAGGTCCTAATTGTATGGGTATGGCAATATGGTTAGGCGAACATGATATAAATTTCCCTATAATTGTTTCTATAAATGTGGATGTTGCAGGTCAATCATACGAAAGCAACCTATTTATACAAGATATTTTGTAGTTGTTTCCATATGATTGGCTGAATACATCTGTGGCGACTCGACTTATAAATCATGAGGTAAACTCAGCAGAAGAGATTAACTAGTAGCAGAATTATAAAAATCATTAAAAATTTAAAACTTTTTGAAAAGATATCTTTAAACCATAAAACTCTTTTATAAGAAAACAAGATAAATTGTTTACAACATAGTTTGGCATTACATCTCTGTGAAATCACATCTCAAGTGATTACATACATCCATTGCCTTGTTATCTATACAAGGCAAGATACAAAAATCTCGAGGCATTAAGCCAAAAACCTCAGACCTACTGACTCCTAGGACCTGAGAGTACATAGATGACACATAGTACATACTATCTATAAGACTTGACAGATAGTATCTCCACCTGAGATTCACTGTTGTCCCGGATGTTGCTGCTGCTGATATTGCTCACTCTCAGATGGGTTCCTTCGTCCTCGGCGTCCACCTAAAAAGTCGAATCCCACGGGGGTGAGACAATTTGTATAATTGTCCCAGCGAGAGTTATAACTCTCCGCCAGAAACTTTGTTATTGCAATAAGGAATAACAATAAGCAACATATCTTAAAACATTCAACAGCAGGCTTAACATTAAATAAGGCAACATTTCCATAATAACTCAATTGAAAATCAAAGAATATATCAATAAAGAATATGAAGAACATGTGTACTAGTTACTTGACTAGAATATTATAAACAATGTATCATCAATCATTGTTTCTCATAGTTCAACCTAAGCAATTATGCTACGCGGCTAATTATGTTTTTCAAACATTATTATGCCCTGAGGAGATGAGGTATACCGCTCATACTCCAACCGAACATTACGAAATCGCATCGGTACCATACATAGGTCATCAAAAGAGCCTCATTCTTATGACCTCATGTTCCTCAGTCAGTGCAAGGATCAACATGCATGACATCTCGTGTCTCTGCTAAAATAGCTTTCCAGGGTATTCTGGCAACTTCGCTATTAGAGTCACAGTGGCGTTTTGTACTCTCTTCGTCATCGAGGGATCTCTTGTTTATCTCTCATCGATGCGGCATTAAAGGTTCTCTCAGGAGATTAGTGAAACATCATCTCGGCATAAACATATAATGAAGGATTGATGGATTAAAGGTACATCTTACATCAATTCCTACATCAGGACGTAATGATATTCACGTCCATAACCCCAACATACTCAAAAGTATGTTTTCCAGGAGTTCCCTTAGGAAAACCTATTTCACCATCATTTAGCTTATGACAATGATGGATCTATGGTCAGGGCTCTACATGATATGATTATACTTGATTATTTAAGTACATTTTAGCATTCTTTTAGCATCAAGCATGTTTTCAATCATAAACTATTAAACCAACTGCTATGAAAGAAGAATACTAAATGTATCAAGTTTAACTTACATCAGTTATCATAAGGATATCATTTCTTAATCATCTCATCACTATGATTCAAAAATAGGGGTATTCAAACCCTTAGATCATTATAAGTCATCTAACAACATGACCTTGATTGTAACAATGTAATTATTTCTCATAGATCTTACAGCCTGTCAATCTCATATATTGCCTCTTAAACTAGGCAACATAGTATGTCACTATTCATAAAGCTTATAACTTGCTTTCAATGAATATAATATCATAACCCTTACCTAGTTATGATCACTTCTTTATAAGCACCTGCATGGTCAATATATTTAATAATAGGCAATTTACCACTATATCAGCAATTTATAAAGCAGAGATAATCTTTCAATTCAAGGAATGTACCATCATGTCTTTACTGAGGCTAGGTTTTCCCTATTCAATTCAGTTGGGGTTATTCAACCCCTTTATCTTAATTAGGAATAGTGGTTCCTTATTCCATACTTCAATCATGAAGTTTCATGCTTAGAAGCATAACCCACAATTAGGGTTTACCATTCATTTGATCATGTCACCCTAGATTAGGGTTTACTATTCACATTATAGTTAATTGAAGTCATACCATCATCATGTATGAGAATTAATTCCATTAATGCCTTCAAATTAAGTTAAGATTCATTAATCATCATAATTAGGGTTTCCATGATCTCACTATGAAGGATCATACCCTAATTGTGTGAATTCATACATATTGGAGGTATTTTACTTGATTCTCATTCATTTTAGGAGTCTTTTCTCTTCTCTTATTACTAGATGATGTTTACATCACTCTTGATTAGGTTAGGTCAAACCAACTTTGATTAACATTAGTCAAGTCATCACCATTAAGGTCATTAGGTTTTGCTTGATCAAGAGGTGTTATCTACTTAAACCCTTCAAGGGTACTTTAGTAATGTTCACCATTGACCATAACATGTGTTAATCTACTAATTACTTAACCCCTTAATGACTTTAGGTATCTTTAGGGTTTAGGTTAAACAACTACTAAACCATCTTAACCTTCAAACTTTCAAATGTTCTTAACATAATTGAACCCCAAATGGTTTTGCACTTCAACCTCCAAACGGTTTTGAAACCGCATGGAGTTGTTGACCGTTTGTTGACTTTTGAAACCATTTGGCCAAGTACACCATCAAAACTGTTTTCCCTAACTGAGGTGAAGACTGTTTGGTCCCATTGACCGTTTGGCCAACTTTGACTTTGAAACCGCATGGACAAATCGACCTTGAAAACCGCATGACCAAATTGGTCTTGAAACCGCATGACCACCAAATGGTTTGGGATCATTTGGTCCCAAATGGTCTTGAGACTGTTTGGTCCAAACACCCTCAAAACCGCATGGACCAAAAAGTGTATCAACACTTCCAATTGAATTAGGGTTTTCAATGTTGAACCCCTCAAACATTCTTGTACTTGTTAACCACTTATCAATTAAGTCAATTAGGTTAATCCTTTACTGATTTGACAAATTGACCCTCAATTGGTCGCCAATTAGGGTTGGGACCAATTGGATTAGAGTTTGGAATCGATCAACCTTCAACATACATCAACATGAGTCTTATTGATGTTGAACCCATTGAACCATCACTCAATTGGATCATGACATGACCCCAAACGGTCTTGGGATCATTTGGACATCCTCCAAACAGTCTTGAGACCGTTTGCCCATAAATTCATCAAAAAATAAGTCAATCACTTAAGGGTTGAACCCTAATTAGGTCACAAAATCAGCACTTTAATTGTTCAACAACTTGATATGATTGGACCCTCAATTGATCAACCCTACTTGACCCTAGACCTCCACACGGTCTTGGGTGATCACCAAACGGTTTTGAAACCGTTTGGGTGATCCTCAAATGTTTTTGAAACCATTTGGGTCACTCAACCCAAACTTCAACATGATTGGTCCATTGAAATCAGCAATGAACCCGATTAGGGTTTAGGTGACTAAAGTGCCTTCAACTTGTGATTTACTTGGAATTAGTTAATGATTCTAGGTGGGTGATTAGTCCATAATGTGTACAGAAGATTTCCCAAATGGTCAACCATGGTCAACGCACCCAAACGTTTTTGAAACCATTTGCTTTCATGCGGTTTGGTTGAAACCATTTTGCACTCAAACGGTTTTGAAACCGTTTGCTTCCAAACGGTTTTGCAAACCGTTTGGCCAAGAGGTGGAGGACCGTTTGCTAAAGCAAGATCAGGACGAACTTTGGGATTAACACCACCTTCTTCTACCTCAAGGACATGGACTGTTCTTCACGGATTTAGTTGCAAGAACACTTAGAAGTATGGGAGAAAGAAGAACAAGCAACGTTTTCAAGAAAAGAAGATGCATAATCAAAGCTTTAAGGTTTAGAGTTATAAAACCCACCTTAGAATCATCTCTATAGCTCTAAGCTTCGTATATTTAATGCTGGATTGAGCTCCATAGGTCGTCCAAGCTTCCTTCCTCAAGAATTGGACGGAAAAGATGGCTAGAATAAAGAACTATGTAAGAAAGACTAACAAACCAACCTTGTAGCATGATTTCCTCCATGATTTCAAGCTAGATGGCAATCAAAGCTTACCCAATTCAGCTTGTCCGTTCTCCTCTGCTCCTAAGCTCCTCCTTAGTTGGTCACAGCAAAGGGATAAGTGAAAGGGAATGAAGGGAACGATCCCTTTCTTAGTAAATGAGATGTGTTTATATACTTTGGGCATATTTTCAAGATAAGGACAAGATTTTCCTTATTTCTCAACTAGATAATCCTCCCTTCCTAAGCCACGTTTCTCCCTTCTTTACTTAATCAAAACTCCTCCTTTATCCAAGGTTTAGAGGAAAAGAAGCCAAACATCCTACTAAGTTGCACACATAAAAGGGTCATTTTGCTTACAACTTGGTTATTTAATTACAAGGGTTATCCTTCTTATTTGATTATTCAAATGAAGCACCCTCTTCATCATTTTTACTCTAGTTGATGCCAAGAGTTATGAAAGATACTCTAGAAGGTATATTTTACATGTTTCACCCTATGTTTTTGGGTAAATTGCACTTTACACCCAAACTAGGGTTTAAAGCACAAGGATTGCTCCACAAGATGCATCTTGGTGCCCAAGCTTGGAGAATCCATAACACTTCATCATATTCATTCTTATGATGTCTCAACACCAAAGGAACATCTTAACATGTGCAATTTGCAAACTAACCCCTCTAATTGGGTAATTTGCACATAGGTCCACTTTTAACAAAACAATATTACAACATTGTTCAAAAAGGGAAGAAATAGAAATATATGTTCCTTAGAAGCTTTTAATTACATACCAAAAGATAACCACAAGTATCTAATTACATAATTTAAGCAAAACACCTAGGGTTAGTTCATAACCCAGGTCAGGGATCTTACAACATCTGTGATAGAGCTATGGATAAGGTGAGATCTTCTTTATACATCCATATACCTTGTGTAGGATCTGGTGATCTGGTTTCTTATTTATTAATGCATACATAATAAATGTTTTGCAGCTACTTAGACAAGATATGTGCATATTTTTTATTCAACCATGTAGGATTTTTGATTCCATCTTTGATTAGTCTAGTAGCTAAAGACCCTTCATCAGTTCAACAATACTGTCGTGATGCTTTTACAAATTTTTCTCAAAATAACAAGACGGTGATAATAGCTCCATTCAATGTGGAGTAAGTTTACTTTGCTTATAATTTGGACTTAAGAAAATTACATTTTTATTGTGGATTTTGAGTTATTAATTTTTAACTTTTTTACCTCTAGTGGTATGCATTGGGAGTTACTAGTTATTGTCCGCGAGACGTTCACTGTCTATTACCTAGATCCTAAGGGGACTAAATTGAATTCAAAATATGGACACAAAATGAAAATGGCATTATTCCGGTGGGAAATATTTCATTTTCATATTCGTTAACTTATATTATTACAATACTATTTAATTATGCAATGTATTGTGTTACATTAACATGTAGGGGTTTAGATGAGTTCAAAAAGGTTGGAGGAAAGGTCCCCAGGAAAAAGAACCAGCCAATAATTTGGAAGAACGTGGAAGTAAGTTCCCGACTGCAATGTATATATTATTTATGTGAACAGTTCTTAATTAGTTGTATTTTTTATATTTTGTATGTTTCAATTTATAGTGTGCTACACAAGACAACGGATGGGCATGTGCATACTATGTGATGTGATTTATGCACCTGATTATCAAATATGCCGCAGTGGACATCGATACCATTCCTGAGGTAATATATATAGTCTCATTAATTAGATAATATGAAATATATCAATCTTATTTATATATTATTAATTATATATATAAATCATTCTCTTTGCAGGTGTTGAAAATTGACCACACTACAGGAAAGGCCTTACCAGATGTACATGCTCTGTATACGACGGAAGAATTAAATGATGTAAGAGAAGAATGGGCAACAACCATACAAGTAGTGGGGGTTTTAACATATAATTGGGATGTTGATAGCAAATAATGACTAAAGAATGATATTTTGTAAATGAATTTTCGAATTATAATATGTGTGAATGTTTCTACATGTGTGAATGTGAAAATGAATGAAACTGCTGGCTGCTATATGAATGTTTCTACATGTGTGAATGTGAAAATGAATGGAACTGCAAATTGCTACATGAATGTTTCTACATGTGTGAAAATCGAATGGAACTGCAGGTTGCTAAATGTGTGAAAATTAATGTTGTTAATTTTGCAGGTTTGTGGCATGTTGTTGGCTGATATCAATGGATGTCGTAAAACCTACAGTTCATAACTGAACTGTAGGTTTCTCATCATGCGACCAGCCACAGCAGGCCTACAGACTGATAAGAAAAAAAAATATGAAATAGGCGTCAGTTATTTATTTAAAACTGACGACAAATGATTACAACGTCGGATAAATAATTATAACTGACGCCTAATGCATGTGATGTGGCATCGGTTATGAATAATAAACCGACGCTGATGGTTCTAGCGTCGGTTTCCCTACTAGTAACTGACGTCGATTTCCCTAATGAGGCCAGACACCACGGTCGTGCTGGCCACCTCGGTCGTGGCAGTAGACCAGACACCACGGCCATGCTGGCCAGCACAGCCATGGTAATTGGCCAGACAACACAGCCGTGCTGGCCAACACGACCGTGGTAACGGGTGATATGGCGTCGGTTATCACTAATAAACTGACACTGATAATGCCCCAGATGGCGCCCTTTCTGTGCTGCGAAGGTTTATGGCGTCGGTTTCAAAGCTAATAACTGACGCCTATACCCTCCTACTGGCAAATTTTTAGTGGCGCGTGAAGGGTTGTGGTGTCAGTTTGAGAACCGACGCCTAACGGTTGGCCTTTTAGCGGCACCCACATAGGTGTCGCATTAAAACCGACACTAAAGGCCTTAAATAACCGACACTAAAGGTCGGTTATGTACTAGTGAAAACCTCTTGATGCCATGATCATGATAAGATGGTATTATAAATAACTAAATGCAAGCCACTACATTGCATTCAAGAACATCCTTAAGTATTTAAGAAGGACTAATTGTGTGCTCTTGATATATAAATGTCAGTAAGAATTGGTTGTAAAGGGTGATGATGATTCAATATTCCAAACTGGCAAGGAACATTATTGAGTATGGTAATGTAGTAATGACTCATTATTAATGTCAACTGGAATAGTTCTAAGAGATACATAGGGGCTTATGATACACACAGTAAATGTAGTATATTTTCTCATCATATTTTACAAAGAAATAGATATGGATCAATAAGTGCCTTATAAAACTTGATGTTTTTCCTAGCATTTTTGACACAATAGAGATATTGTGGCAACAACAAATAGAGTACACAAAGGAACCCAAATTTAATCAACATCAAATAATGTTCTCTGACATATTTATCTCATTAGAGAGATTATTTAGTGAGGAGGTGTGAAGAATTGCAAGACAGTGGTACAGAGCATAATTTAGGTTCCATTGACTAAGGAATTATCATAGGAGAAGCATGATGGATATGTTGGGTCACTTGGTATCTGATATGTGAGCAATTCTCATTAGTGCAAGTGGGATACAATTGGTGAGTATTTTCTAGAAGTCAATGATTTCATGATGGAAATATGGATATCTTTGTACCTTTTTTTATTCCATATCACATATTTCATTTATTTATGTTATGGTTTTTCTATGATATTCATGAAGATAACAAATTTCTTCAAATTCATTTAGTTCATATAATTTCTACTTTAAGAGATTGCTTTTAAAATGAGATCTCATTTGATGCTATAAATAAGTATTCATAAACATCCTTAGTCAAGTATTTTTATGGATTGGAAAAAGATTACATGTGAAACTAGTATGTATGATTACTAATGGCCATGTCTCATTGGTCATATGTATCAGATACTAATTAACACACACAAACTGATTGTTATAGATGAAGTGTAGAGAATTGAACTACCTTGAGTTTTATTCAAGGATCGCTATATGATTTAGATGATCAATCCTCAATGAAAAATTACTTTCTCATCCTTTCACATGTATTTATTTCAAAGACTACATGAGGATCATCATACTTTGATTCCATTCAACTGGTTCTTGAAGAAGATTTATTTATATGTAGTAGTTGGTTGTGCTTAGTGTCATGCTAAACACTATGATTGATGTAGAAGCATTTTTCCCCTCCAATGTAATTGGAGTGATATCCTAGGTGTAACATCCAAGGATTGGAGACCTCAGATAAAATGATCTTAAAAGAAATGATTGGGCTGCCGATATAAGCAAGGTGGGTCTCTTTTTTATGGAGCCTAAAACTAAGAAGGATGTAGCTTATCAGAATAGAATTAGGATTAGAAACCTATATATAAGTTTTCCAAGGGCACTAGTAAGGAAAAATCACAAATATGAGGCCAATGAAAAGCACACATATGAGGCCAATGTTTATTTGTAGGGCTATCCATCATACCCAAAAGTCTATAAAAGCCTTGGAATATTGCATAAAAAATGGTATACAATCTAGAATTTCTCTAGTAGTTTTTGGGTTTACATGGGTATTTCAAACTAAAGGTTCTAAGTCATACAAACCAAACATAAGGAAAGGGATATCTTACAAGGAAATATGAACCACCCTTGCATTGATAGACATGTCAAGGAGCTTGGTGTAGATGACCATTCTAGGTCTACAATGAATGGGAAGAGATTATTTGGTCATATATTTGACCCTAATGAGGACATCAAGAGTCTAAGTGGGGGATATTATAACATTCTAGGAAATAAGGCCTTGAATAGATAGATATTAAAAGGAATGATTGGACTACACATAAGAACAAGTTGTAGCTCACCCATCACAAGAACTTTGTAGATAAGCATTCTTGACTCAGAGTAGCAAAAGTATGGGTGACCTCTTGAGAAGTTACATGGGTGAGTACACGAATGTAGATCAGGCCAATTGTAGTCTGGGGGACAATAATCACTCTCATAATACTAGAAAAGCCTTCGCATGGAGGCATGGTTGTTAAACTAGGTGTCTTGATAAGTGATGTTAGAGGAAAACATGGCCAATATAATAAGAGGATCAAGGAATGTAGATAAAAATAATGAGCACGACAACCCAATGTCTCAAGTTTAGTCTAGGTACACATGAAAAACAAAGTATACAACTCAAGGAAAAACTTTATTTTAGTCTTATCTCACTGATGCTACAACTTGGATAATAAGGATGTGCTTCTAGACATCCCTCATTGCTTATGAATTACATAAGATTAAAGAATCCTTTTTCCAATGCAGTACAGTTCATAAAGGGTCAACTTCATAGATGTAACTTACAGAAAGTTTTATATGGACTTCATTATAAAATCTACAATTAATATAAGGACTTGAAAATCACATTTAAGGACTAGAAGTAATTTATAATTCTGACAATTTCGATTGACTTGATCCAGTCATCAGATCTTGTGCTAAAGAAACACTAGAATCCACCATGTACTCACAAGACACTGGGGAATACCTACTCTCTCACATTCATTAGAAATATGATATGATGCATCTCTACATGAGACACCTCCTTTGAACTAACTTATTTTTCTCTAAGTTCCAAAAATAGTGTGAATGCAATGAGAAAAAGAATGATACTTGTAAGACCCATGACCTGGGTTTTGGGATAACCCTATTTTCTTTGGCTTGATTATGTGCTTAGAACCTTTTCTAATCTTTTGAGATAATCTTAAAGAATGGGGAGAGCTTAAGTTTCAAGTTTGAGCTTGTTTGAATGATGTTTGTGCTTTGTGCGCTAGTTTTGGTGCAAATTTAAATTTACCCAAAGTAGGGAGTTAATGTGATTATAACCTTTTTATAATCTATTGAGATAATCTTAAAGAATGGGGAGATATTAAGTTTCAAGTTTGAGCTTGTTTGAATGATGTTTGCGCTTTGTGCGCTAGTTTTGGTGTAAATTGAAATTTACCCAAAGTAGGGAGTTAATGTGCAATTTGCCACCTCTATAGTGTTCCTTCTCTTTTTTGACATCATCTAGAGGATATGGAACGAAGTGGGTGCCTTGTTTGAGTCTTGGTTGAGTGGAATCACCCTCAACAGTGATTACAGTTTCTAGGGTTAGTGTGTGCCTTGACCTAGGTACACACAGATGGGTGTAGTGACCCATGTTGCGACCTATGTTGTGACCTAGGTGGTTTCTAGGGTTTTGTGTGTGCCTTGACCTAGGTGCACATGGATGGGTGTAGAGAACCATGTTGTGACCTATGTCATGACCTAGGTGGTTATGGGTGTGTCTCGACCAAGACACTTCTCTTGATCATGTTGGTTTTGACCTAGGGTGTGAGGTGGAGGTCGAGAAAGTTTATCTTTGTGTGTCTCGACCTAGTTTGTGTTGTGACCACTTGTCTCGACCTAGTAGTGATGGTTGGTTCTTATCGTGACCATGGTTGGTGCTCCATGGAGGGTCATGACTACGGCAATGTAGGGGATGACCCAAGTAGGTCGAGACCCTTCCTAGAGTATATCACCATGCTTTGCATGTATGGCTAAGGTAGTTGCATGTGGTTACATGTTGGTCTTTTTAGTGGAGAGGTGTCCCTTTGGTGCTCTAGGGTGTTGACATCTCATCTCCACCCTAATTACCTCCTCTTTTTCTATATAACCCCTTATCTCTCCATGCATGTGACCCCTTTTCGGCCCTTATCCTTCTCCTTCCTTGATTGCTCATCCCCGAGGCTTGGTGGAGCAAGGAGTGTTGATCCTTGAATCCTTGGTGATCAATATCTCTAGCATGTGGTGATTCTTGCTACATCTTCCACCTTGGTAAGTATATGTCTTCTTTGCAACGTTTTCCTTGTATTCCCTACCCCGTCTTCTTCTCCTTCCTTGGCCTTAGACTATTGTTTGACATGGTGGTTGTTCTTGAGAATAGAGCTCCTCGTCACAAGGGTAATAGGCCATGTTTTGACAAGGCAATACCCAAGTGAGAGGGAGTTTCTCCTCTCTTTTCTTCTCCTTTCTTTGGTTTGGCCTAGGTTTCTTTCTTACCCTTCTCTTAAGTAACTGTTGACCTTGATGTCTTCTTCTTATTGAGATGCTTTTGGGGAGCCTTTGGTGGAGCTTCTTTCCCCTTTGGTGGTCAAGTGCTTGGAGATATCAACCCTAGAGTGATCTTATTTAAGGCAAGTGATATAACCCTTAACCCTTTCTATTAATTCACTCTCTTGTTTGAATGTAGTTGCTTCTCCCTTTAAATGTGCTCTTAATATGTTATAGATTCCATGCCTAGAACTTGATGTTTGAAGTGCTTCAAATTTGAAACCCTAATTTTGGCCTCGTTTTAGTGACCATGGTGTAATGGTAATTGTTCCCTTATCTCTTGATCTTAGTTGAGATCACATGCATGTTGGATGAGAATCTTGATGGCTATGAAGTCTAGGTTTTATTTTGATGGTGTCAACTGTGGTTTTCTCTCTCTTGCATGAGGATTTTTCATGAGGCTTTCCAATTTAAGTTTTAGGGTTGTGGTAACCAATTTACATGAGGTCTTCTCCTCCATGTTTATGATGGATTTCTTGGGTATGATTATCTATTTTTTCCGTGTAAGACCTTCGGTTTGCTCATGAATCATCCCTATTTGGGTGTTGTTCTCTTTCCTTAGTGGTATCTTGATCGAAGTGGTTGTTAAGCCTTGTTTTGTCTTGGGTCATGACACTTTGTCTTTGAGTCACGACAACTGACCTTGTGGAGGTCGTGACATCTCCCTCCTTGATGGTTGCAATGTTGCCTTGTTGGGTCATGCCTTCATCTTATGTTGGGTTGCGACATTATCTTGTGATGGGTCATGATACAATGTTAAAGGGTCATAACGCCTATTTCACAAGTGGTCAAGATGATCCCTAGTTTGGATGAGTTGATATGCCAGTTTTTAGGTCATGGTCATGTCCTTATTTAGGTTGCAACACGTCATGGTTGTGGGTCTAGTTCAGCATTCATTCTTGGGTCGTGACATACCTTGGTTGGAGGTCACGATAGCCTTGCTTATTGGGGTCATGACAAGGGCTTCTTGGGCGGTTTAAACCCTAACCCTAGAGGGTCGCGACATGTTTTTGAGTCTAGGTTGAGAAGGAGAGTCGCGATCGCGACATGTATAGGTTTGAGGGGGAGTTTTGAGGTCCCGGTATGTCTAGGTTGAAGTGGGTGCAACCTGGTTGTATGAGTGGTCATGACATATGTATGAGGGGTGGTTGAGAGACATGTTTGATCACATAGTTGATATACTTTCTTGAGAGATGTACAAGTCATGTAGTGTACTGATTGAATAATGTCTAATCAACCCTCGTAATGTTCCCTAACCCTAACATACTCCAAGATGATTCAAGGTAGTGAATCTAGGGTTGATGGTTGGATCTATCTTTGCAAACCCTAATCGGCTAAGAAGGAGCCCTAACCCCAATCATGTGTAATGATCATGCTTGTTTCTCCTTCATGGAATGGATATGGTGTGATGTTATTTATCGTGTTACGAACTCCTAACCATGTAGGTGTTATGAGCTTGATTATCATATATAGTGTATGATATGGCGACTATGACATGCTACAGGTGGTTGAGTGAGCTTGGATGAGGCATGGTGAAACACTTGTAATGCAGGTTAATGTGGATGGATCAAATGACCTAGACACTATCTTATGTGTGATTTGAGGTAATAACCTATGGAAGTGTGATGGAGAGATTAATATCCCACAGTGATGAGATATTGATGATAGCCTTGTGTGGCTGTATGAAAGTAATTATGACCTTGTGAATGGAAGTTCTATAGTGTTGTGCGATTATTTGATATGTTCACACCCTATATGTTTTATATCTTTTGAAGTTGGACTATACCCTTATTCTTGTAAAGTTTGCTATGGATTTATATTTTGTACCTTGATTGATGCTAAAATATATTTAATTGACTTAATTAACCAAGTGAAACCTAATCATGTAGGAGCCTTGTGCTATAGATCCATTCCAGTGTTAGTCTTAGTACTAGATGGTGAAACAAGTTCTCCCTTAGTTGAAGCTCAGAGTCATATATTATCGAGTATATGCATTCACAAGATTGGTTGTGGGCCATACCCTATCAGGAGTGTGGGTACGGGCCATAACTCAGTGATGTGACTTAGTATATATTCACAGGATTGGTTGCGAGCCATACCCTAGAAGGAGTGCAACTTCGGGTCGTAGCTCAGTTCTACTAGCATTGTACTTATATACCAAGGTAGGCTAGGTTGTTTTGCAGTTAGACTTGATTTGTCTTTTTGGTGTTTCTCTCATGCTAACCAGGAGGAGTGGAGATGTCATGGATTATGGCTCTTCCTTAGACCTTGTATGGAATTGATTTTGACTTAGCAGTGGTCAGTTCGAGCATGAGTTGTATACCTCATCTCCTCAGGGCATAATAATAAAATATGTAATATATCTATGTAATATATTTGTTTAAGGACAAAAATGTGGATAACATTGGTAGAATACTTGCCATGCTTTTGTATAGTTTAGTTGATAAATTATATACATTTTCTTCATATTCCTTTTTAGAATATACCTTCATCTACTGTTCAGTGGTAGCTGCCTAATCTTGCTTAATCTACTTTATAGGTTGGTTACCTAGCATTTAGTTGAATCTGGTCAATCTTCTTAGTAGGCTACTGGCTTAGTTCATCTATTCTTTAATACATGTTGGTAGAGAGTTATATCTCTCGTTGGAACGTTTGGTCCCACCCCGTGGGTATCCACATCTTTTAGGTGGACGTGCACGAGGAGGTAGAGATCTTACAGCTGAGGCAGAACAACAGTAAGAGTAGTAGCTAAGAAGGTTGAGTGTGCTGCTAGTTTTTTGGTGTTAGAGTCATAGAGTCATCCCTGTACACTCAGGTCTTGGGGGTGTTTTCAATGTGTTTTGTAGTTATGTCATCGCCAATGAGGTTTTTGGCATGTGTGCCTTTTGCTGCATAGTTATGGAAGATGTACATGTACATGTGTGGAACAAGTTCTTCTTATAATAGGTTGATGATAGGAATGTGAATACAATGATGTAAGAACCTTATGGTATGTGTTATGTGATCTAGGTGTCTCATTGTGGACTTATATGCAAAAGTTTTTAGATTGTGTTTCTCTTGTGAAATCTATTTTAATTTGATATGCTTTTTGGTAATCTTCTTGCTTAGTGTTAATTTCATTTTTGGTTTTGAGTAATCCCGCTTGTTGTGGACTGGGGCATCATAGTTTGGTTGGTATCAGAGATTTATGTTCATTGATTCTATAGGGACCTAGGACTAGGTTTTGTGTCTATTCTTCTGTCCTCCAGTCTATCTTATAGTGTCTTCTACTTGTGAGAAGAAGAGGAAGAGTTGAAAAGATGGTTGGACAACACAGAGAACACGTTGCTTAGAGTGGTGTTGTTGTACCAGGTGGAGGTGCAAGGAGGCAGGATGTTGAGGGGAGAGCACTTGAGATGCCCCAGATAGACCATGTAGTGGTGGCCAATCCCACTTTCCAGTCCATGTTTGGATAGTTTATGGCCACAATTTCACATATGGCAGACAAAATGCCCATTCCAAAAATAAGAGAAGTAGTCCCCAATGTGGAATCTCTGGTCTCGGGGAAGACCTTTGAGTGTTTAAGGCATGTTTGAGTTGTGGAGTATGTTGGGACGGCTGACCCAGTGGATGCATATCTATGGTTGACAAAGTTGGAGAAGGCCTTCAAGATCGTGAGCATTTGTGACGTGTTGTGTACCTTTTGAAGGGGGGTGTTGGCCATTGGTGGGTCATAGAAGAGGAGAAAAGACCAAGTGCTGTGATCGGTTGGAAGGAGTTTTGACATGAGTTCATTAGTCAGCACTTTCCTCAGATGTACCTTGATGAGACGATCATCCAGTTTGAGAGTATCCGACAGGGATCCATGTCTATCAACGAGTATGAAGTGAAGTTTATAGAGTTATTGAGGTTATGTCCTCACATGACTGCTACAGATCAAGAGAGAATTTGACGTTTAGAAAAGGGGTTAAGTGCAGAGTTGATGACAATGGCAACAACATTAGAGAACAAAGACAATTTTTCCACATTTGTGGAGTCAGTATGGAGGATAGAAAGATCTATGGTTGTGAAACGTGATAAATGGGTGAAGAAGACACGTGCCCAGTACCAAGAACAGTCGTTAGGTGGCTTTAAGGAGCCTAGGTTTTCATCACCACCAGCACAGTAGAGGTCTAGTGCACCGACCTAGTGGCTTCCAAGAAAGGGTAGAAGAGGTAGTTTTCTACCTATTAAAGCCCACAACACAACATCTATGTCAGTGACGGACGCCGTATAGGCCATAGTATGAGTCCAGGACATGCCATAAGTGTGGGCAAGTGGGACATCAGAGGTGGGACTATCAAATGAAAATTGATTAGGTGACCCAACAGTTGAGGTAGATCCAATATCGCTCGCATAGGCAACACTTCAACAGTGGTGGAGGACGAGGACATGGACATGCATCATAGGTTGGTTCCTCTAGACAACCAACAGGTAGGTTTTATGCCTTGTGTCATCCATAAGGAGAAGTCAACCCACAAGTAGAGATAGGTTAAAGGGAGCTTGTCCATTCTGATATGTGTGTGTATGCTTTTATTTTTGTTTTAGTTGACCCTAGTGGGGGCTTGAGGTAGAGATGCAGAGGTTGTTCCCATCTCTTTTTGTTGAGGATTTCAGGGGCAAAATATCTGTTAGAGGTTTATGGCTTGTAAAACCCCTAACCTGGGTTTGGGAAAACCTTATTTTCTTTGGCTTTATGATGTGCTTAGAACCTTTTTCTAATCCTTTGAGATGATCTTAGAGCATGGGGAGAGCTTAAGTTTCAAGTTTGAGCTTGTTTGAATGGTGTTTGTGCTTTGTGTGCTAATTTTGGTGCAAATTGCAATTTATACAAAGTAGGGGGTTGATGTGCAATTTTCCGCCTCTAGAGTGTTCCTTATCTTTCTTAACATCATCTGGAGGACAGGAAAGGAATTGGGCACCTTGTTTGAACCTTGGTTGACTGGAATCACCCTCAATAGTGATTAGGGTTTCTAGAGTTAGTGTGTGCCTTGACCTAGGTGCACATGGATGGGTAGAGACCCATGTTGTGACCTATGTCATGACCTAGGTGGTTTTGGGTGTGTCTCAATCGAGACACTTCTCTTGATCATGCTAGTTTCAACCTAGGGTGTGAGGTGGAGGTCGAAATAGTTCGTCTTCTTGTGTCTCGACCTAAGTTGTGTTATGACCTCTTGTCTCGACCTAGTAGTGATGGTTGGTGCTTGACACGACCATGGGTGGTGCTCCATGGTGGGTCACGACTGCGGCCATATTGGGGGTGACCCAAGTAGGGCAAAACCCTACCTAGAGTATATCACCATGCTTTGCATCTATGGTTAAGGTAGTTGCATATGGTTGCATGTTGGTCTTTTGGGCGGACAAGTGTCCCTTTGGTTCTCTAGGGTGTTGACACCTCATCTCCACCCTACTTCAATCCTATTTTGTTATATAACCCCTTATCTCTTCATGCATGTGACCCCTTTTTGGCTCTTTTCCTTCTCCTTCCTTGATTGCTCGTCCTTGGGGCTTGGTGGAGCAAGGAGTGTTGATCCTTGGAGCCTTGGTGATCAACATCTCTTGCATGTGATGATTCTTGCATCAACTTCAACCTTGGTAAGATATGTCATCATTGCAACATTTTCGTTGGATTAACTACACCATTTTCTTCTCATTCCTTGGCCTTAAAATGTTTTTTGACGTGGTGGCTGTTCTTGAGAAGAGTGCTCCTCATCACAAGGGTAATAGAACATGTTTTGATAAGGTGACACCCAAGTGAGAGGGGGTTTATCATCTCTTTTCTTCTCCTTTCTTTGGTTTGGACTAGGGTTCTTTCTTACCCTTCTCTTGAGAAACTTTCGACCTTGATGTCTTCTTCTTCTTGAGATGCTTTTAGGGAGCCTTTGGTGGAGCTTCTTTCTCTGTTGGTGATCGAGTGCTTGGAGCTATCAACCCTGGAGTGATCTTCTTTAAGGAGGGTGATATAACCCTTAACCCTCTCTATTAATGCACTCTCTTGTTTGAATTTAATTGCTTCTCCCTCTAAATGTGCTCTTGATATTTAATAATATGATTCAGTGCCCTAGAACTTGGTTATTGTTAGTCATCATGTTTGAAGTGTTTGGAATTTGAAACCCTAATTTTAGTACTCCTTTTGGTGACCATGGTGTAATGGTGATTGTTTCCTTATCTCTTGATTTTAGTTTTGATCACATGCATGTTGGATGAGTGTCTTGATGTCTAAGAAGTCTAGGTTTTATTTTGATGGTGACAAACATTGTTTTCTCTCTCTTGCACAAGGATCTTTCATGAGGCTTTCATAATTCAAGTTTTAGGGTTGTGTTAATCGGTTTACATGAGGTCTTCTCCTCCATGTTAATGATGGATTTCTTGGGTATATTTATCTATTTTTTCTGTGGAAGACCTTCCGTTTGATCACGGTTCGTCCCTATTGTGGTGTTGCTCTCTTGCTTTAGTGGTATCTTGATCGAAGTGGTTGTTAAGCCTTGTTTTGTCTTGGGTTGCGACACTTTGGCTTTGAGTCATGACAACTAACATTGTGGAGGTTGCGACATCTCCTTCCTTGATGGTCGTGACATTGCCTTGTTGGGTCACGACGTCGTCTTTTGTTGTGTCATGAAACTATGTTGCAATTGGTCATGACACCATGTTAAAGGGTCATAATGCCTGTTTCATGAGTGGTCAAGATGATCCCTGGTTTGGTCGAGTTAATACCCAATTTTTGGGTCATGGTCATGTCCTTATTTAGGTTGCGACAAGTCATGGTCGTGGGTCGAGTTGAGCCTTTGTTCTTTGGTTGCGACATACCTTGGTTGGAGGTAGCAACAACCTTGCTTCTTGGGGTCGTGACAGTTGCTTCTTGGGTGGTTGAAACCCTAACCCTAGAGGTTCGTGACATGTTTTTGGGTCTAGGTTGAGAAGAAGCATCGCAGTCGCAACATGTCTAGGTTTGAGGGGGAGTTTCATGGTCATGACATGTCTAGGTTGAAGTGGTCGTGACATGGTTGTATTAGTGGTCGTGACATATGTATGAGGGGTGGTTGAGAGACATGTTTGATCATATAGTTGATATACTTTCTTGAGTGATGTATAAGTCATGTAGTGTACTAATTGAATAATGTCTAATCAACCCTCATAATGGTCCCTAACCCTAACATACTCCAAATTGATGGGAGGTAGTGAATCTAGGGTTGATGGTTGGATCTAGCTTTGTAAACCCTAATTGGCTAAGAAGGAGCCCTAACCCTAATAATGTGCAATGATCATGCTTGTTTCTCTTTCATGGAATGGCTGTGTTGTGATTTATCTATCTTGTTATGAACTCCAAACCATGTAGGTGTTATGAGCTTGATAATCATAACTAGTGTATGCTATGGTGAGTATGATATGCTAAAGGTGGTTGAGTGAGCCTGGATGAGGCATGATGATACACTTGTACTGCATGTTAATGTGGATGGATCAAATGACTATGTCGGTGTCTTGTGTGTGATTTGAGGTAATAACCTCTGGAAGTGTGATGGAGAGATTAATATCACATAGTGATAAGACATTGATGATAGCCTTGTGCGGCTATATGGCAGTAATAATGTCCTTATGAATGGTAGTGCTATAGTGCTATGTGTTGATGTGACAAGTTCACACCTTATATGTTTTATATCCTCTGAAGTTGTACTATACCTTATTCATGTAAAGTTTTTTATGGCTTTCTATGTTGTAACTTGATTGATGCTAAAAGATATTTAATTGGCCTAAATAACCAAGTGAAACATAATCACATAGGAGCCATGTGCCATAAATCCATTCCAATGTCAGTCTTAGTGCTGGATGGTGAAACGAGTTCTCCCTTAGTGGAAGCTCAGAGTCATATATTGTTAAGTATATTCATTCATAGGATTGACTGCGGGCCATACCTTGGCAGGAGTGCGGCTGCAGGCTATAGTTCAGTGATGTGACTCAGTATATACTTTCACATGATTGGATGTGGGCCATACCCTTATAGGAGTGCGACTTCGGGTCATAGTTCAGTTTCACTAGCATTGTGCCTATATACTAAGCTAATCTGGGCTATTTTATAGTTAGACTTGATATGTCTTTGTAGTTCTTCTCTCATGTTGACCGGGAGGTGTGGAGAGGTCATGGATTCTGGCACTTCCATAGATCTTGTATGGCACTGATTTTGACTTAGCCGTGGTCAGTTGGAGCATGAGTGGTATACCTCATCTCCTCAGGGCATAATAATAAAATATGTAATATAGTTGTGTCGTATATTTGCTTAAGGACAAAAATGCAAATAACATTGGTTGAAGACTTGCCATGCTTTTGTATAGTTTAGTTGATAAATGATATACATGTTCTTCAAATTCCTTTTTAGAATATAACTTGATCTAGTGTTCAGTAGTAGCTGCCTAATATTGCTTAATCTTCTTTATCAGTTGGTTATCTATCATTTAGTTGAATCTGCTCAATCTACTTAGTAGGTTACTGATTTGGTTAATCTGTGATTTAATAAACATTGGTGGAGAGTTATATCTCTCACTGGGATGTTTGGTCTCACCCCATGGGTTTCCACATCTTTTAGGTGGATGTGCACGAGGAGGTAGAGATTGTGCAGCTGAGGCAGAGCAGCAATAAGAGTGATAGTTGATAAGGTTGAGTGTGCTTCTAGTCTTTTGGTTATAGAGTCTTAGAGTCATCCCTGTACACTCAGGTCTTGGGGTGTTTTCGATGTGTTATGTAGTTATGTCATCGTCATGAGGTTTTTGGCATATGTGCCTTTTGCTGTATAGTTATGGCAGATGTACATGTATGTATGTGGAATAGGTTCTTCTGGTAACAGGTTGATAACAAGATTGTGAAAACAATGATGTAAGCACCTTATGATATGTGTTTTGTGATCTAGGTGTCCCATTGTGGACTTATATGCAAACATTTTTAGCTTGTAGTTCTCTTGTGAAATTGATTTTAATTTCCTATGTTTTTTGATAATCTGCTTGCTTAGTGTTAATTCCGTGTTTGGTTTTGAGTAATCTCTCTTATTTTGGCATAGGGCGTCACAATACTAGAATGTTTTGGGTCATCATTGAGAAATCATTTGAATAACATAGAGACTAGATTTCTCAACAAACTAGTAGAGTCTGATCAGTGGAACATGTTGGTATGTATGCCCATAGAGCAAGTCATGTGATGATTGTAATGGGATACTTTGTAAATGATTTGAATAATAATAATAAAGGCAATTTTCGATCTATATGTTTTAACTATTTCTGAGATGATAGTGTAACATGATAGATGTCTAAAGAATTGTTTTACTCAATGACGTATGCTTTTAGGTTAAGGACCTAAACGATGAGATCATACGGATGTTAAGAGTATACATTCTTGTTTTGTCCCTAGTCTATTGTTATTATGGAAATAACCATAGACATCAATAACACTAAAGACTAGATTGTGTGTTGGTTGATGATAGAATCTCATTAGTCATGATATAGTGATATCAAACCTAGCACATAGGTACTTGTTGGAGAACAAGTGTACCAGACTGACCCACCATGACAGTGACACATGGAACCATGATTTGGTAGTCACATCCAGCTCTCACAATGATGGTAGTGAATGTGATTCTTCGACTTAAAATCACTACACTCAACACATGTCGTTGGGTACACTTTGACATCATCAAATATAGTTCTGAAACATGGGTTGTTATAAAGGTGATGATTGGGTGGCTTTGACACATGGGGCTTTTGAGGGGTGAGTGATAGATATGAGATTTGTCCCTCCTAAGGGAGTTTAATGTCAATGGCCACTTGATGAGTAGGATTGAGAAAGGCATGCACATGCACGTGTGAATCAATATGTGATATTGATGTCGCACACATCTTACCCAGTCTGCTCTGAGATCAAGGAAATGGATGAACGTTGAAAGGATGACTATACCATGCCTTGAGTTCATTCAGGACATTCATGAAAAAGGAATTATACATTCACTATAACACCATTCACAGATTATAGGATTAAAATTTGTTCTCTAAATGTCTATTTCGCTTGGGTAGCACTGATGTGTGACTAGGCACCTCTCTTTCCTTATGAAGTCATAAGTGTTATGGACTTGCACTGTCAACGTGAAATGGATCTGTAGGGTCACACACATAGGATTTAACCTGGAAGAGGAGTTTTTCCACATATGATGTTTAGATTGATCACTAAAGGAGTTTAGTAGTTCAATTAAACACTCAGTTGATTGATAGCTCAAAATCATAGTGTTCAAGGTGTTGGACTAATTGATTAGAGTATCGGATTGATTGAAACTGCGATTGACTGATTTTGACTTCCAACTGACCAGATCATGAGATGAACCGATCGACTCAGGTTGATGAACCGATCGGCTCAACTGGTGATACGATCGGCTCATGTGCAATGAGACGATCATCTCAATTGTTGAACCGGTCAGCTCATGTGACCAATGGAGATCGTTTGGAAAGTCGATTTTGCAAATACAATTTGTTTCACTTGTACAAATTCGATTTGGACAAGGATTAATATTTGATTAATTGGAAACAAATGTGAAAGTCAATTTGAGTTGGACTAGGACCACAAACCTATCGGCTCATGTGGTGAACCGATCGGCTCAAGGGTGCCAAACGATTAGTTCAGGTGTGAACCGATCGGTTGAGGTCACCAAACAACCGTTTTAGGGTCAAAATGATCGGTTCAGATAGCGCAGTTGGTTGTTTTGTGGAAAATCTCAAACCCTTCTACTCCTGTTTAGTCCCGCATTATACGAGGTAGAGAACCCTATCCCATGACCCTCCTATATATAGGGGTATTGGGGGCTTCTCAAAGTACAATTCAGAACACCAGTTGCTCTGCAAAGTTGTCGTTCTCTCTGGATTTGGTAACTGAGAGAGCCCGAGCAAGTGCTACCCGATAAGGCAGGCACAACAAGGGAAAGACAACTACAGAAAGGCAACTGGTTGCAGGAGAGTGTGTCGGTGACTAGTACACCGACAAGAGGGTATGACTCCTTTTGATTCCTTATGGGACAAGGAGATCGGAGTCCTAGGTAGTCCGTGTGGACGACTGTAGAGGTGGGAGACTTCTACCGCTCGGAGGATAGTTGCCAATCCTGACAGACCCGGTGAGACCAGGAGATGCACAGACACCGTCCAAGATCGGAGGTGAAGACTGCGCAAGCCGCGAGGTAATGTCTCCGAGCAAGCCTTGGAACAAGGTACGCCTCTACAAACCATCCTTCCTATTGTATAGACGTTGACGTGATTCCTTATTCTAGGTTTGGGAGAAGATTTTTTTTTTGTTTCCACTGCCTTCTATGTCTCCCCTAAAACCCAACAGTGGTATCAGAGCCACGTCAACTTCTCTATGCTTTAGGATTATTGATATGATCGATTTTCATTTGTTGCCTTTATTTATTTCATATGATGCAAATAAAATTGGCTTTATGCATGTCCAATCCTAAATCCACAAATCCCTATATACATATTTGATATGTAATATAAATACACTCGATACGTGTCGCCCTTAAATGAGTTTTGTGGTGGTTATATAGCATGGTTATGGCCAATAAACCCTATGTATGTGTGCTTGGTTGAATGTGGTTGCTTGCATCTCGGTCTGTGCACCGATTCCCTATCTCCTATTCCTGATGTAACTCGAGATAACTCGAGATTTCTTTCCTACCTTTTCTCCCCCAGAATGTAACTTGGGGTTTCATTTTTCAAATGTAAAATAGGATAGATCTTTTCGTTCCTATTATGTCAAAGAATGGTGGACTTTTGACGACCGGTTTGAGGAGTGAGACGAGCGGGTGGTGGCCTAAGGAGATGCATGATGACTAGTGAACCGATCAGCTGGAGGCGCCAGTCGATCGGCTGGTAGCACCCAACCAACCAGTTTTATGGCGAGTCGATCAATCATGGAGATGAGTTGATCAAACCCAGAAATGCAAAGTAAAAAGTTCATCTTGTACAGGTTGTATGTGATGTGGACCTAGATGACCGTGATTCCTCTTGGCTCGAGGAATCACATTAGGATGGCCATAATCATTGCTTTTATCATTTCACATGTTTTCTGTGAGATATAGCATGTATATGATACTTACTATATTGTGGTGATTGAATATGTATATGTACCTATAAAACCAAATCCCTCATAAAATATTAAAGTTTTAGATGCCTTCCAAATGTGACACGCGTGAAAAGCTTGATCGTCCAAGTTTGGGCATGCCCTAGCATGGTACATCGTCTATCTCGTGGAAGCGTGAAGGATGCATATGTGGGTCTGCCCTAGTAGGGTGCATATTCATCATGTTGTCTTTGGGTCGGACTTAACAAGGTGACCTAGATAGGATCTAGCACCTTGAGGCATGGAGGTGATCATGGCAAGGAGTTGCACATGACATCTTTCAAGAGTTGCATATGATGTAATTGGCAAAAGTTGCCTACCTAGAAGATCTGAATTATGGGTGGCAGTCCTAGTTGGTCCATGGTTCAGAGGATTTTAGGATCTTGCCCACTAGGAGATTGTACGCTGCAATCTTCCGAATTGATGATGAGGGCTGTCAATTTGAATCAAAATAGTGGGAGCGGTAATTAATTAAAGGCCTAATTAACTACTGTCAAATTTTATTCAAATCAAATCAAATCAAAAGGAGTTTTGACAAATGCAATTTTCTCTTGTAGAATGGCAAAATAATCATCTTTTAAAATGGGAAAATTAATTGAGAATAAATTCCATAACTGGTTAGGGATTGTGAGAAGTGTTCTACACAATCCAGAAATACCGGTAGCCTTTGAGTCCACTCTATGTGTGCTTAAGAAGAAGGATAGTTCATTGATGGAGATCAATGGAACAAAGTCTAAGGACAAAGGTGAGGTAGAGGAGGGTTCTCTCGCCAAACCAATGTCAGAATCTTCTGTGCTAAAAACATGGAGAGGATGGAGGGAACGATGGAAGAAGAAGTGAGAGATAGAGATCTCTACTTATGGTGTATATGTGATAGAGATTAACTTTACTACTTCTTTGTCATGGGTACTTGATACCGGATGTGGATCTCACATTTGTTCAAATGTAAATTATCTTAAAAGAAGTAGGCCTTTGGGGAAAGACAAGGTTGAACTACGTGTTGCCAATGGGGAAAGAGTTGTTGCCAGTTCCATAGGAACCTATGAGTTAACTCTACCTAGTGGGCTAATAATAGAGTTGGAGAACTGCTATTATGTACCTACCATAAATAGGAATATCATTTCCATTTCTTGTTTGGACAAGGATGGTTTTGAATTTCTTATGAAGAATGGAAAGTGTTCTATTTCAAAAGATGGGATCTTTTATGGTAGTGCCCCAATATCTTATGGTCTATACTTGATAGATATAGAGACAAGTATATACAACATAAACACCAAAAGGCAAAAACTCAACAACTCAAACAAAACATATCTTTGGCATTGTCGTCTAGGGCACATAAATGAGAAGCGCATCTCTAGACTCCATAAAGATGGTTATCTAGACTCTTTTGATTATGAATCAATAGAGATATATGAATGTTGTTTGTTGGGCAAGATGACCAAGACTCCCTTTTTAGGTAAAGGTGAGAGAGCTAGTGATCTATTAGGACTCATACATACTGATGTATGTGGGCCTTTTATAACTAATGCCAGAAATGGGTATCAGTACTTCATTACCTTCACTTATGACTTCAGTAGGTATGGCTATGTGTACATGATGAAACATAAGTCAGAAACCCTTGAAAGGTTCAAGGATTTCATGAATGAAGTACAGAACCAACTTGGTCAAAGTATTAAAGCACTTTGATCTGATCGAGGTGGAGAATACTTAAGCTAGGAGTTTGAGGACCTTCTATGAGCCCGTAGTATTGTATCACAATGGACTCCACCTGGAACACCACAACATAATGGTGTGTCTAAAAGAAGGAATCACACTTTACTGGATATGGTGCGATCAATGATAAGTTTTGCTAATCTTTCGATTTCCTTCTAGGGTCATGCTCTTGATACCGCCACATTTACAGTTAACTGAGTACCATCTAAATTGGTTCACAAGACACCATATGAGATATGGCACAGGAAGCATCCCGATTTGTCTTTTATTAAGATTTGGGGTTGTGAGGCTTACATCAGGAAAATGTTTCCTGATAAGCTTGGACCCAAGTCTGATAAATGTTATTTTGTTGGATACCCCAAGGAAACAAGGAGATACTATTTATACCACCCTACTGAAAACAAAGTATTTCTTGCTAGGATAGTGGTATTCCTAGAAAAGGAATTTATTTCCAAAGGAAGCAGTGGGAGGAAAATAGAACTTGAAGAGGTTCAAGCCCAACAAGAATACATTGAACCGGTAGATGTACAAGAGGAACATAGAGATTCACAAGGTGATGTGGAATCTCAGTCTCATCAAGTAACACAAGGACCTCATAGATCTAATAGGACACTCCTTGAACCTGAGAGGTTTGGATACCTTGTGACTCAGGAAGGCGGTGAGTTGATCATAGATGATGATCCAACTACCTATCTAGAAGCTATGGAGGGACCAGATTTTGAGAAATGGCTTGAGGCCATGAAATCTGAGATGGAATCCATGTACTCCAACAAAGTATGGACTTTGGTGGAACCACCTGAAGGGCTAAAACCCATAGGGTGCAAGTGGGTTTTCAAGAAGAAGACCGACATGGATGGCAATGTGCAAACTTATAAAGGTAGATTGGTTGCAAAGGGTTTTTGAATAGTTCAAGGTGTTGAACGTGACGAAACTTTTTCTCCAGTTGCCATGATTAAGTCCATCAGGATTATGCCTGCCATTTTGGCTTACTATGAGTATGAGATTTGGCAAATGGATGTTCAAAACCACATTCCTTAACGGGAATATAAATGAGGATTTGTACATGACACAACCTGAAGGTTTTGTAGATCTAAAGAATGCCAATAATGTCTGTAAGCTGCAAAGTTCAATCTATGGATTGAAACAAGAATCTCGGAGTTGGAATCTTCGATTTGATGAGGAAGTCAAAGTGTTTGGCTTTATTCAAAATGAAGATGAACCTTGTGTGTACAAGAAGGTTAGTGGGAGCACGACCACATTCCTCATATTGTATGTGGATGACATACTATTGATGGGGAGTGATGTCTTAGCCTTAGAGAAGGTAAAGACTTGTATTGGGACTACTTTCTCAATGAAAGACTTAGGAGAAGCATCCTACACTCTAGGAATAAAGATCTATAGAGATAGATCTAAAAGGCTTTTCAGACTAAGTCAAAGCACGTACATTGACAAGGTGCTGAAGCGGTTCAGCATGGAGAACTCAAAGAGAGGCAATGTCCCCATGCTACATGGAGTCACCGTCTCTAGAGCTCAATGTCCCCAATCTTTTAAAGAGAGGGAGCGTATGAATGGGATCCCATATGCATCAGCCATTGGATCCATCATGTATGCTATGTTGTGCACATGCACATGCCCAGATGTCTTGTATGCTCTCAGCATGATGAGTAGGTACCAGTCAGATCCTGGGGATTCTCATTAGACGGCCGTAAAGAACATCCTCAAGTACTTACGAAGGACAAAGGATCAGTTCCTTGTATATAGTGGTGAGGAAGAACTGGTTGTAAAGGGTTACACCGATGCGAGCTTCCAAACTGACAAAGATGATTACAGATCGCAATCAGGATTTGTGTAATGCCTAAATAATGGAGTTGTGAACTAGAAGAGTTCCAAGCAAGAAATAGTTGTCGATTCTACTACAGAGGTCGAGTATATTGCTGCTTCGCATGCAGCAAAGGAAGTTGTGTGGATCAAGAAGTTCATCTCTGAACTTGGTGTAGTTCCCAATAGCTATGATGCAATTGAGATTTATTGTGATCATAATGGATCTATTACTCAAGTTAAGGAGCCCAGATCACATCAGCGGTCCAAGCACATACTGTGGCACTTCCATCTCATATGAGAGATTGTACAGCGAGGAGATGTGAAGATTTGCAAAGTACCAACTGAAGACAACATTGCTGATCCACTGACTAAGGCCCTTTCCCAGCAGAAGCATGATGGTCATGCTAGGTCACAAGGACTGAGATTCCTAGGTGACTGGCTCTAAGTGCAAGTGGGAGTCTGTTGGTATGTATGCCCATAGAGCAATTCATGTGATGATTGTAATGGGATACTTTGTAAATGATTTGAATAATAATAAAGGCAATTTTTGATCTATATGTTTTAACTATTTTTGAGATGATAGTGTAACATGATAGATGTCTAAAGAATTGTTTTACTCAATGATGTATGCTTTTAGGTTAAGGACCTAACGATGAGATCATACATATGTTAAGAGTATACATTCTTGTTTTGTCCCTAGTCAATTGTTATTGTGGAAATAACCATAGACATCAATAACACTAAAGACTAGATTATGTGTTGGTTCATGAAAGAATCTCATTAGTCATGATATAGTGATATCAAACCAAGCACATAGGTACTTATTGGAGAACAAGTGTAATGGATAGACCCACCATGAGAGTGACACATGGAACCATGATTTGGTAGTCACAGTCATCTCTCACAGTGATGGTGGTGAATGTGATTCTTCGACCTGAAATCACTACACTCAACACATGTCGTTGGGTACACTTTGACATCATCAAACGCAGTCCTGAAACATGGGTTGTTATAAAGGTGATGATTGGGTGGCTTTGACACATGGGGCTTTTGAGGGGTGATTGAGAGATATGGGATTTGTACCTCCTAAGGGAGTTTAATGTCCATGGCCACTTGATGAGTAGGAATCATCCTTAGATGTTATATAAACATCATGATTATATGGGTAGACTAGTCTTGTAATTATTATGTTGTTTCTAGGGGTCAATATAGGAGTCCACCAACTAGTACCTTTTGTGAAGGTTTTCAAGAGCATAAATAAAACAAAATTTAAAGATTTCCTAAAGTCATTTAACAAGATCCATATCATGGATATAACTATAGGTTTAGGGTTTTGAAATAGATATAATCATAGAAGAGATTCTGATGATTAACTTCAGTCTAGTTATACTATATCCAAATCATCTTATATCTTAGTGTCTTTTATAATGCCAAATTCAAAATGATGATGGATTTAAGAGAAACTATCCATGCAATATCTGCTTCATAATCCATGTTAAGCTATATATATAATGTAATTGTGAAAATTTCTTTATGGATGGATGGATCCTATTGCTGAATGCCCTATTTGTGATGATAATGTATGGACAATGCACATATGTAATGTTACACATAATCATTTCTATCAGCTTTCCCTATTTGTCCCACCAATATTACACATATAATATTGGGAGTTTCTATCATGAATTGTGTATTTTCATGGTGGTGTCATTGTTCTAAAGAATGTTCTGTTGGGTTTTAGGGGAGACAAAGAAGGCAGCGAAAAAAAAAATTCTTCTCCCAAACCCAGAATAAGGAACCACGTCAACGTCTATACAATAGGAAGGATGGTTTGTAGAGGCATACCTTATCCCGAGGCTTGCTCGACGACGTTACCTTGCGGCTTGCACGGTCTTCACTTCCAGTCTTGGACGGTGTCTGTGCAGCTCTTGGTCTCACCAGGACTGTCGGGATTGACAGCTGTCCTCCGAGCGGCAGAAGTATCCCACCTCTGTAGTCGTCCACACAGACTGCCTGGATCTCAAATCTCCTTGTCCCACAAGGAATTAGAAGGAGTCATTAGTCACCGACACACTCTCCTACAACCAGTTGCTTTTCTGTAGTTGTCTTTCCCTTGTTGTGCCTCCCTTATCAGGTAGCACTTGCTCGGGCTCTCTCAATTACCAAAACCAGAGAGAACCACAACTTTGCAGAGCAACTAGTGTTCTGAGTTATACTTTGAGAAGCCCCCAATACTCCTATATATATTGGAGGGTCATGGGACAAGTTTCTCTACCCCCGGCAATGCAGGACTAAACAGGAGTAGAAGGGTTCAAGATTTTCCACAAAACAACCAACTGCGCCAATTGAACCGATCGTTTCAACCCTAAAACAGTCATTTGGTGACCTCAACCGATCGGTTCACACCTGAACCGATCATTTGGCACCCTTGAGCTGATAGGTTCATCACATGAGCTGATCAGTTCGTGGTCCTGGTCCACTCAAATTGACTTTCATATTTGTTTCTATTTAATCAAATATTAATCCTTGTCCAAATCAAATTTGTACAAGTGAAACAAAATGTATTTGCAAAATTGACTTCCAAACGATCTCCGTTGGTCACATGAGCTGATCGGTTCAACAATTGAGCTGATCGTCTCATTGCACATGAGTCGATCGTCTCACCAGTTGAGCCGATCGGTTCATAAACCTGAGTCGATCAGTTCATCTCATGAATCGATCGGTTGGAAGTCAAAATTAGTCAATCACAATTTCAATCAATCTGATACTCTAATCAATTGGTCCAAAACCTTGAACACTATGATTTTGAGCTATCAATCAACTAAGTGTTTAATTGAACTACTAAACTCCTTTAGTAATCAATCTAAACATCATATGTGGAAAAAATCCTCTTCCAAGTTAAATCCTATGTGTGTGACCCTGTAGGTCCATTTCATGTTGGCAGTGCAAGTGCATAACACTTATGACTTCACAAGCAAAGAGCGGTGCCTAGTCACACATCAGTGCTACCCAAGTGAAATAGAAAGTTGGAGAACAACTTTCAATCCTGCAATCCATGAATGGTGTTATAGTGAATGTATAATTCCTTTGTCACGAATGTCCTGAATGAACTCAAGGCATGGTATAGTCATCCTTTCAATGTTCATCTATTTCCTTGATCTCAGAGCAGACTGAGTGAGATGTGTGTGACATCAATATCACATATTGATTCACACGTGCATGCACATGCCTTTCTCATATGTCCCAATGGACTGTTCAATTTAATAAATACCTATTTTATATTAGGGGATCCATTCTTGTGACCTACACTAGCACGCATAAGGTTATGCAATTCACTGCTATATTAGAGATTTCTAGAGGAAAATACAGTGTATGTGACACCTAAATGTGTTTGGTCTTATCTATATCGTATCATAATGTAAAATACTCCTTTTTTGAAGAGTAGTATCAGTTGATAAACATATAACTTGCATCCACATAAAGTATACAATACTAGGTCAAAATGGCCATTGCAGGGCACTCATGATTTTACATGATCTCAAAATAGAAGTATTTGTATGCATGCATCAACTCCAAAAATTATATAATTTTATTTCTAATTTAGACTCGTGTAATAAAAACCATTTAATGCATTTAAACACATTCAATTATTATACCTACTTCTATCTTACATGTGATATATATCATTTGGTCAATCTATTAAGATGTTGTGAAGTAAAGTCATATAATTTTCACTTAAGTCATCCTTATTTGATAAACTATCACCCCATATCATTGACATGGTATGAAAAGAACTATCATAAAGACGTTTTTAAGAGTTTTAAGAAAAAAAATTGGATTATCGAAGTTAATTTATAAACTACAATTTCATGTTTCATGGTTGATCTCACTCACTACAGATTTGAAATTCTTTAAATTTTGCATAAAATCATGGAACTAACATGCTTAACATCAATTAGGTTAGATGGTGGGCAAATGAATCCTCTCATAACAAGTCAAAGGTTTCCTAGGTTTGACTCTTCCTTACCACAAACTTACAGAATCTAAGATTCTTGACAAATCAATACTAAACATTTGCATAGCTCACCAAAATAGAAAGAACAAAAAATGAGGGGAAAACTACTAAGTTTGGAATTTTTCAGATCGAATGTAGGAAGTAAATGTTCTGCTTACCTAGAACCAAATGCATATGAAAAAAACAACACACGTTTCGGTTAACCTATCACCAGTAATCGTGGAATTACATAAGCATCATAGTTCAACCCTTCGTTGGGAAACTAATTCACCAGAAACCCTTTTTCTTTAGGTCTCACAACCATACACAAAGTAAATGAGACGTAATTCTTGTGTTACACGTGTTGGTGATTGAGGGGTTCTCTCTTATTAAGTTACTTGCTTGCTTATTTAATAATGCAAAAACTTATTGTGGAATGGTTGGAATTAACTTTTAACGTTGGCCATAAAAGACGTCTAGTTGACCTTTCAAATAACATTTCAATGTACATAAAGTTCAAACCAACCCTCTGGAAGAATATTTGATGCCTTTAGAATTCCAACCATATCTTCAACTAGTGTTTGCATTGGACCCTTAAACTACGCAAAGTTAATCTTTAATCCATACAAATTTGGCATAACATTTACAAGGAGTATTAGTAATGGTAATTCTAAAGCACTTATCAACACTATCTGTAACAGACTAGATCTCAGACCCTACCCTGGAAAGTTGATGATTTGGACTTAGCCAAACACAGTTGAAGGCTAGACCTATATAGATGTTTAGTATAATCCCAATAAGATAATGCATGTATAGATCACATTAATGTAACCTAATGTTCTAACATTCATCTTAGGTTTATAATAGAAACATAAAATATGCCACATAACTCATTTTGGTGGTAATATAAAGATAAGAAACTTAATTGGATGAACAATTTAGATAATGGGCCGTTAATGAGCTATATGACATATCTCATAAAAAGAAGTCTCAAAAGAGGAAACAAACTTCAAATTCAAAATTTACATATCAATATTAGCCTACATGTCAAATTTCATCTAATTTGGACCACCTTGAAATATTAGGATAATTTTAGGAGAGAGAAAATGAGTAAAAGGTATAAATAATAAATAATGTGATTATAATGGAAAATTAATATTCTACACATCAAATATCACTTGTGGATAAAGTTTGGTCCAATTTGGATGTTGTTTGTACAAATTATGCAATTTTAGGTACATTCTGGACTTTTCTGCAATTTACCCAATTGGGAGGTTTTATTTGAAAATTGTCACATGCATTATAATACTTAAATATTTACTTATCATTCTCGAATTTTTTGGGCTTTGGGGCTCCTAGTTATACTTGGTTTGGAAGTATTTCTCTTCAAGGACATTTTAGGGTTTTTCCTCTTTAAAAGATAAGGATAAGGATGAAGATAAGGATAAGGATGAAGATAAGGATAAGGATAAAGATAAATATAAGGATAAGGATGAATATAAGGATAAAGATAAATATAAGGGTGAAGATAAGGATAAAGATAAAGATAAGGATATGGATAAAAGAGACAAAGTATGGGTAGTAACTAAGGGAGGTGTTGCATGGACATAAAATGTCTAGAATTTTGACACATGTACACCTCAAGCTGAACCCCTTTCCTATCCACGAAGCTATATATATATCCCTTCCTAGCTTCAAATTCGAAATCATTGCTCACTCCCTATTTCCTATAGCTTAGAGCATCATTCCTACTTTGTTTTTCCATAAAGGTGTTGTCCCAAGGTAAAAGGAGGTACCTACCTTGGTGAAGAAAGCTCCTAAGGTTCCATATTTCTCTATTTAGGATTTGTTAAGCTCATCCTTGGTTATTTTGACCAAAATTAGGTTTGGACCTCTATAGTAGAGAAGGTAATCTTTTCTCAAGAAAGGAGCTTGGATTGGAGTAACCAGACATTCTAATCTCGGAATCCTTTCTATTTGAACCTTCTTACCTTCCTAGAGGCCTTTGGGGACATAGATTTGGATCTAGAAGTGCTTTGGACTTTGGAACTTTGATATTGAGGTATGATGTATCCCCTATTATTCATATTGAGCAATTTCTCTCTTTATTGTATGTTTGCATCCCTGATTATTCACATTGAGCAATTTTTCACTCTTATTGTATGATTGCATCTCACATTATTTCTATATTGAGAAATTTCTAATTCTTCACTCAAAATGTATGTTGTATCCCCTATTCCTCTATAATGAGCAATTCACCTACCTTTTCATTCCCTTGAATTTGACCTACACAGTATGTTGTATCCCCTATTCCTCTATAATGAGTAATTCACCTATTTTGTCATTCTCTTGAATTTGACCTACACAATATGTCTTATCTCTTGTTCTCATGGTTTGTGTGAACTATCTTACTAGTTATGAACTTAGATATTCTCTTGTTATCTATCTTGTGCCTTGGTGCATGTTGGTCTCTTATATTGATATGTGTCACTTGAAAGTGGATGTTATATGTTTGTGTTGTCCATTGTGTGATGGCAACCTTTGTATCATCTTCTGACTAAACTATTTACTTGCCTCTACATTAAACATGCTATGTGATTCAGTAGCACTAGAGTAGTGTAATTACTTTGGTTTTGGGGTAGTAATCCCCTATTGTTTATTTTGGAGGGTGGCAGTATACCATTCCTCAGTAATCGAGTGTGGCAGTAATCCATACTCAAATTTGTATATATTTGAGAGATTGGCATTATTCCTTTCTCTATCAGGTTCAAGTTTGTGCTTGGACGCCAATTGTATTTATATTGTTCTAGGGCTATGTTTATCTCACATGCATGCAAGTTATTTATGTGGATTGTGGGGTGTGTTCCCTACTTTCTTTTGTGCCAGTATTGCCCAATCTTTATTGTTTTGATCATGTAAAGTATCTTCTTTTATTATATGATGATTCTTTTCTTTTATGCCTGATTGGGTAGTCCTTATATCTTGTATGGGAAGCATTTTATATTTGAATTCCTTATTGCTTAAATTGCTCAAAGTTTCCTTTAGCATACACATACCAGCTTTTTGCTGATATATTTATTTTCTTCTTCTCTTTTGTGGGGTATGCTTCCAACCCCAGGTTAGATCAAGGAGAGGCGAACTTCGACATCAACCTTGTAGCTGAGCTTTTGGGAGACTTGAAGAGGTGGTTAGATGACCCTCAGCTTGATCTTTGGCTTATATGATTAGATTTCCTTTTTGGCACCCATATGTGGTGAAGTGTTGTATCATGTTATCGAGCATTTTAAATTGTTAGATAATGATCTTTTCCGCTGCTACTCCTTGTCTAATGATACATACATGTTGAAAGAATTGGTCTCCATCCCTTTGACAAAAAATTTGATGTGGTGTTTGGTTTTAAGGGATGTGGTCTATTCTTTTTAGTAGAGGAGTGGTTTCACTCCTTTACAGCATGGTATCATAGCCACTAGCAGTCGGTTATCTAATTATTTCAAACTCGTCTCCCCTTAGTATGTTTACCTTTATCTTAGGTTGCTTACACCTAGTATCCTTGCCTTGTGCAACAAAACCTTATGGATGGACATAACTCCTTTGTTGACAACCAACCTAGGAGGCTTTGAGACACCTCAGAACCCTAAGAATAGGATGCCAAGAAAAGACCCTCTCATTACTCCTGAGAGTCAAACTTCTAATCAGGATACTCCTGTTGCTACTTGTCACGCCCCAATCTCACATTAACCATAAACCACGAAATTAGGACGCGACAGGATGAGATTTACACATAAGCCAATCACTCTTCACTTTTTAAAACTTTTTAAAGAGATTAATAGGATAATCTGATTTATGCTGTAAATTGAAACTAAACAAACTGCGGAAGCATCTTTATTATCTGACTAGCAATATAAGCAGAGTCTACAACATATTACATTGTCCGACATAAAATAAAACATAATAGATAATTTACATCTCTGTACACATTCTCTCTCTCACTCACACCTTGTCCCGAAGATCGAGGGGAATGGACTAAGAGACCTCTAACTACTAACTACATATACCTTCTACAGACTAAGCGATTGGATGAAAGGATCCTTCAGATTTCCTGCTGCTGATGATAACCTGAAAATGTTTTGAGTAGAGGTATGAGCCTACTCGCTCAGTGAATAGCATTTCACTTAGCTATCACTAAACAACTCGTCAGGTTTAATAACTGAAAATAAACATAAATGCAGAACTAAACAAGGCAGTTCTAATAACATAGCAGATATATAGATATTAATCACATTTCTAAGCATCAACCGGTATTTCAGGTAAATGAACAGTTATATAAATTTACTGTGAACCTACTTGATTATTTATTCATTTTATTATTATGCCCTAAATATATGCAGTGTACTCTGCATATAAAGATCCGTAGCAAGTTCATGCTACGGTCCCACCGTACAAGACTTAGCGACACACCCGGGAAGTGCTAAGTCTGACTACTCGTCCTGGTCTGCACAGGACCCAGGCTCTACGGCCTCAACGCACAACCACGTGTGCTGCACAACCACGTGTGCTCCCGACTTCTCCTTTAACCTGAGTACACCGGCGGAGAGTCACAGGGTTACCTTCGTGACACAAGCACGAATGGTGTTAGATAACCAAGTTTTCTTTTGTTATCACAGTGCCATCGTGACACAAGCACGATTGTTGTTGGACACTGCCTCTCTTTCCATCCTCGTGCCACCAGAATTACTCAACCGGTTGATGTTGGACACGAGTTTCACCCCTAAGTTGCAGATTCCCTCTTAGGGGTTCTACGGTGTTAGGGCATCTAGGTCTATTAACTGATTAACAAAATAAACATTCAAACAGGAGTATCACATTTCATGGATATTGCACAATCTGAGTAATACATGAAGCAAATATATATCCTTTATCATCCTTAAACATGATTCAGTATCATTTGTCCAGTTTCGATGCCAAACATCTATTTTGAAATCAGTAAATATCTTGCAACTATAATACAGGAAATTTCATCACTTTCATTAAGCATATCACGTAATTCAATTCCAATGAATCTAACATATTCTATTGTATATACTACACTGTTTAGAAGTTATATCAATTGATACATAAGTAATTAAACATCTAAAATGAGTTAAATAATGATTACTAAATGAACTACTACTCACTCTTATGGAACTCGGTCGATCCAAACTGGGAACTCGGCCAATCGACTGACAACTCGGCCGATCCACCCGCAACTCGGCCGATCCAAACCCTGATCGATTTCCTATAAAGGGAAACTCGGCCGAATCACACCCAATTCGGCCGATCAAAACACTGATCGTTAATCCTAATAAAGGAACTCGGCCGAATCATTGTATAACTCGGCCGATTAATAACTGATCTAACTGTAAATCTAATTGAGCTTCAATTGATTACTAAATCGAACTAATGGCTGCGGATTTGGATCCTAACCTCGTAGTCAAGCTCAAAGGCACCACTGGGTCATCTTCCTCCTTGGTTCATCCCTAGGATTCAGTCTACTGCAAACAACAGCTTTGTCACTTATGGACAAGTTGGAATGAACTTTGGTTAGGTGTTGAATCGTAGCTAATGGCCGCGGAATCTTACCGGAGCCTCAACGTGGGACCTAAAGAGCACCGTTCGAGGTGGTAGCTGCACCCCAAAGGCGCCTAGCTGCTGCCGCAGCTGCAGGTCGCCGGCCGCCCAAGCTGTAGGGCCGCTGGTAGGTGCTGGCCAGAAGAGTGAAGGGAGGAGATAGATGGCTGGATTCGGTGGAGGTGATGTGGGGTGCTGCTCCTCGCACCCAGGAGGGCTTCCAACCGCTGGGCCCTAGCTCCGGCCATGGCTGCGGCTGCTGCTCTGTGCAGCAGGTCGGGCGCCCAGCTAGCTGAGGTGCTGCGCGTGCACCTAGGGCGAGGAAGAAGGGAAGAAGAGGAGTGGGCGGAGGTCAGCTGCTGGTCGGGGGTGTGAAGCCCAAGAAATCGCCCCTCCATCGCCTTAGACGCGAGCTCCCCTTCCTGTTCTATCGGGCCGCTCAGTCAGTTCTGTTCTGTCGGCTGGGTGAAGAAGAGAATAGGCATAAAAAGGAAACCAAAGAATGGAATAAAATTATTAACCTTGAAAAATGGAAAAATTGCAACCTAGGTCCAAGAAAACTAAAAAGGCTATAACTTTTTCCTCAAGGGTCCGATTCAAATGATTCTTCTTGCAAACTCTCAAGCACAAGATTCTCTATCATTCCAAGGCATAAAATTATATTATCTAGCTTGTCACAACTGGTCAAAACACTAATTGCAACAGTGAGTACTTGACTTAACTTAATTAACTAAATAATCAACATTGATATCATTAATCGCCTCAGGTGATTCAAACTCAACTATTGATTCATATATTAACTTATTTTGATTATCCATGATATTTCATTTGATACTCAACACTAATTGAGATGTCTTCACGTAATTCAAGGTATTTATTAGTTATTCATGGAGTGGGTCATAACAACCTTTTCCCCTTAAAAGAATTTCGTCCTGAAATTCCTAAAAGAGAAAGGAAACGAGTTACTCATTTCTGACTCGTATTCCTACGTAGCTTCTTCTAGGTTAAGATTTCTCCACAAAACTATCACTAATGGTATCTCACAATTCGTGAGTTTCTTGATCCTCTGATCAACCATCCGCATAGGTCCCTTAACCTAGGACACATCTGATCTGATCCCAGATCAACCCATAAAACATTGTCTTTCCAGAACCGTTATAACAGTATTCTCAATTTATGATAACTACTGAGAAATTATCATACTATTCATGTAGACAAACATTTAAATTCTTAAATAAACAGAATGCATGTCAATTTGGTACTAAAATTAAATCATGCAATTTAACTGTTAAATATCATCACATCCTATAATGAAAATTGATATCAAGATACTTGATTCATCGTACACCCTATCCTTAGGGTTTCATTTGCCTTATTCATTCATCACATGCCAACACCCTACTCTTAGGGTTATCTCATTCACTAATCACATGGCAACACCCTACTCTTAGGGTTTCCATTATCTCATCTGTTTGATTGCAATTCAATTCACAATACGGTATCATTCTAAAACTGGCAGAACAGTATATTCCAAATCATTGTAATTACTGAGTAATGTTTATATCATGCATGCAGACAGATTAAAAATTCATAAATATTTCAAACTCAATCAATTTTGGCACATACATACTGGATTCATGTAATTGAACATCTTATTACATCAATAGGAGTTATTTACTTCACATATAAGAAACCATCTGTACTATTTTTCAGTTATCTGAAATTTCTCGAAGAACGTGCATATTAACCAAATTCCTGGTTTATGCATCACATAACTCAATTAAGAGTTATTTATGTATCATCACACATATATTTAATAGTACATGAGAATTTCTGATAATATCTCAGAGAAATGTGCCAATTCATGTAAATATCAGGTCACACACATTAACATAACAGGAAGCATGCAATTAGGTTTATTTACATATTTTAATGCTGTCTTGCTAGCTTGAAATCATACATCTAATGGTTTACTAAATATGTGTTTTTCTGGGTTCATACTCAAACTGTACCATTATCAGTTGTGTATTTCTAAACTCAATATGATATGATTGAAACTGGATTACCAAACAACCTATTTATTTTATCCATGTATATCTTAGTCAAGTCTCGAGACATCAAAGGTCGACTTAATATGAAGAAAGCGAGCAGACTAAATTAATCTACCCATAATCATTCATATCAAATCACAACCTCTAGGTGTCCTGGGTATTCTTACCACAAAATCCATTGTGATAAATTCCCATTCCCATTCAGGCATAGAAAAAGATTACAAGGTAGCTATAGATTTCTAGGGTTCAGCCCTAACCTACTGGTACACACTACTTCTATCCATGTACTCTGCTACATTGTTCTGCATATCTGAGCATCCATTTCAACTTCTTGAGATTCATATTCATCTTAGTGTTTCCTGAAAGCATATCATACATCACTACATGCACTTCCATAAGAATCTTTTCTTTCAGCCTTTTCCCCTTAAAAGAATTTTACTCTATCTCGAGGTACACACAACATGTCATGCTAATACAACATCTTATCATCTAAAAACTTAAACTCTAGTCTCTTTTCCTCCTATCAGGTCATGCATGATCTGGCTTAATTCACTATCACCCTTTTTGTAGTTCCTTGATTTGATCATAAGAAGTAGGCTTAACTTACATCTATACAATCAAATCACTTTGTGTTGTCACCCCTAAGCCTAAGTTCAACTTCCACATTTCTACTAACAGGTCTCTATTGAAACCTGCCATAGAGAATGCATTAGTTGTTGAACTCGACTTTCTACTGAAAGCATCAGCCACCATATTCCCTTTACCAAGGTGGTAATCTATTGTCACATCATAAGATAGTGACGCCGTGTCTTAAAAACATGAACTTCATCAGCTATCTTTAGATCATATATCGGATAATACTTCGCTTTCTATGTTACTTACTTATTGTTACATTTTAGGTTTATGTCTTACTCTTTCCTCTAAGTCATTTCATGTTGTTCATGTACCGATCAGATTATCTACTTCAAAACCCTAGATCACTATCAAAACCAGTTTACTTTTCATAGAACAAATCTCAAGGTCTTATTTTACAAAGTTACTAGTATTCAAGGTTACATCACTAATGATATCCCTTAAACTACTACAACTTTAATCATTCTAGGGTTTGATCCTTTATTAATAGCATAGCATAATTGTGTGTGTGTGGTCGATTATATAAATCAAATTGAGTTGCTTGGGTCAATAACATATTAACCCAGCACTCAACTTTAATTACATTAGCTGAAAATTCAGTTTTCATAATAGTTTCTGTAATTCGTTTATTAAACAGCTAATAGAAGCTTCAAAAATTCTGGAAATTCTATATGTTATACCTAATGAAGTTTCAGACCTCCAGTAAAAATTTCAGATCATTTTAAGTTACCAATAATTAATTAAAAATCGAACAGTGCACTGCTATATTGCAGTCTGCAGCAGGTTCGGCTGAGTTACAAACTCGGCCGACACCCTTACTGTAGAGGTCAAAAGTCTTCCAAAAATTACGCCAATTTAATTGAGTGTCTAAAATTGTGTTTTTCAAGCACAGTTAAAATTTGAGATCAATTGGATATACCAATAAAAAGATAAAATTCAATTACCACACTGCTATATCAATCTGAAAACGTGATCGGTCGAGTTTGAAACTCGGCCGATGAACAGGTCAGAACATTCTTCAAAAATTCTGATATTTTCCAAATGTTACTCACATTATATATATCCAACTCATATCCCAAGTTTAGCCAAATCAGAGTTACACATAAAATACTAAAAATCATTTACTAAAACACTTTACTTGCCAAATTTGTATTTATGTATCATCAAAACCCTGTTTTGGGCCGATTAGGGTCTATGCTTCTCAAGCCCTAATTCTCAAGACAAAAGAACATTTAAACTTCTTATCGTAGTTAAAACATCCTAGTGTATATACATTCTCACTATGTTACGGGTCTAAATCATCCAGAGTCTATTCTTATTTTACTGTTAATAGGAGTCATTAGATCCCAGTAACGCATCCTGCCAACCGGACCAGGCCGAACCTGTAGTCCTGAAGCCAAGAGCTACTCGGGATTAATCAACCCCTATTAATCTTAAACATGTGGAAAGAATATCCACTTAGGTTAAACTCAATTAAACATAATTTCGGGTCTACTTTAATACAAAGAAAACAAACATTAAACAATTCACTTCATGTCACAACAATATAAAAGAATCATCTTTGTTGTTCAAGCTGAAAGTTTAAATTTATGCATATAAGAGCGTTTCTAGTGATCTTTAATCAAATAATCAATATAAAGTAGGAGTTATATCACATCCTTTATTTTTCCTCTTACTCCTACATTAATTTCTGATTTCTTAACCCTAAGATTTCTAGGGTTTTCTCTCTGGCCTATCCTTCCTCTGCATACCTGGCCAGGGCATCCAGAGAAGAACAAACAGAGTAGCTTGATACTGGTCAATCTAAGTATTCAGACACCTGGCCAGGGTATCTAAACACTCAGACCTTCCAGAGCTAAAACACTTCATTCATTATTCGCCTTACTTATAACCTTATCTTTTGACCCTAATGATTCTTAACGACTCATCTTAAGCTCATTACTTGATCCTCGTGACCACATCCTCTTCCTGCTATCTGCAATAATATAATAGAACACTTCCTGTTAGAAAATTACAAATAGAAGAAAGACTCCTAAACCTTAATCCTACTGGTCTCTTATCGTCCCCTTGACCTTGAGTAACTACGTACTCAAACCAAAGCTCTGATACCAAAAATTGTCACGCCCCAATCTCACATTAACCATAAACCACGAAATTAGGACGCGACAGGATGAGATTTACACATAAGCCAATCACTCTTCACTTTTTAAAACTTTTTAAAGAGATTAATAGGATAATCTGATTTATGTTGTAAATTGAAACTAAACAAACTGCGGAAGCATCTTTATTATCTGACTAGCAATATAAGCAGAGTCTACAACATATTACATTGTCCGACATAAAATAAAACATAACAGATAATTTACATCTTTGTACACATTCTCTCTCTCACTCACACCTTGTCCCGAAGATCGAGGGGAATGGACTAAGAGACCTCTAACTACTAACTACATATACCTTCTACAGACTAAGCGATAGGATGAAAGGATCCTTCAGATTTCCTGCTGCTGATGATAACCTGAAAATGTTTTGAGTAGAGGTATGAGCCTACTCGCTCAGTGAATAGCATTTCACTTAGCTATCACTAAACAACTCGTCAGGTTTAATAACTGAAAATAAACATAAATGCAGAACTAAACAAGGCAGTTCTAATAACATAGCAGATATACAGATATTAATCACATTTCTAAGCATCAACCGGTATTTCAGGTAAATGAACAGTTATATAAATTTACTGTGAACCTACTTGATTATTTATTCATTTTATTATTATGCCCTAAATATATGCAGTGTACTCTGCATATAAAGATCCGCAGCAAGTTCATGCTACGGTCCCACCGTACAAGACTTAGCGACACACCCGGGAAGTGCTAAGTCTGACTACTCGTCCTGGTCTGCACAAGACCCAGGCTCTACGGCCTCAACGCACAACCATGTGTGCTGCACAACCACGTGTGCTCCCGACTTCTCCTTTAACCTGAGTACACCGGCGGAGAGTCACAGGGTTACCTTCGTGACACAAGCACGAATGGTGTTAGATAACCAAGTTTTCTTTTGTTATCGCAGTGCCATCGTGACACAAGCACGATTGTTGTTGGACACTGCCTCTCTTTCCATCCTCGTGCCACCAGAATTACTCAACCGGTTGATGTTGGACACGAGTTTCACCCCTAAGTTGCAGATTCCCTCTTAGGGGTTCTACGGTGTTAGGGCATCTAGGTCTATTAACTGATTAACAAAATAAACATTCAAACAGGAGTATCACATTTCATGCATATTGCACAATCTGAGTAATACATGAAGAAAATATATATCCTTTATCATCCTTAAACATGATTCAGTATCATTTGTCCAGTTTCGATGCCAAACATCTATTTTGAAATCAGTAAATATCTTGCAACTATAATACAGGAAATTTCATCACTTTCATTAAGCATATCACGTAATTCAATTCCAATGAATCTAACATATTCTATTGTATATACTACACTATTTAGAAGTTATATCAATTGATACAGAAGTAATTAAACATCTAAAATGAGTTAAATAATGATTACTAAATGAACTACTACTCACTCTTATGGAACTCGGCCGATCCAAACTGGGAACTCGGCCGATCGGCTGACAACTCGGCCGATCCACCCGCAACTCGGCCGATCCAAACCCTGATCGATTTCCTATAAAGGGAAACTCGGCCGAATCACACCCAATTCGGCCGATCAAAACACTGATCGTTAATCCTAATAAAGGAACTCGGCCGAATCATTGTATAACTCGGCCGATTAATAACTGATCTAACTGTAAATCTAATTGAGCTTCAATTGATTACTAAATCGAACTAATGGCTGCGGATTTGGATCCTAACCTCGTAGTCAAGCTCAAAGGCACCACTGGGTCATCTTCCTCCTTGGTTCATCCCTAGGATTCAGTCTACTGCAAACAACAGCTTTGTCACTTATGGACAAGTTGGAATGAACTTTGGTTAGGTGTTGAATCGTAGCTAATGGCCGCGGAATCTTACCGGAGCCTCAACGTGGGACCTAAAGAGCACCGTTCGAGGTGGTAGCTGCACCCCAATGGCGCCTAGCTGCTGCCGCAGCTGCAGGTCGCCGGCCGCCCAAGCTGTAGGGCCGCTGGTAGGTGCTGGCCAGAAGAGTGAAGGGAGGAGATAGATGGCCGGATTCGGTGGAGGTGATGTGGGGTGCTGCTCCTCGCACCCATGAGGGCTTCCAACCGCTGGGCCCTAGCTCCGGCCATGGCTGCGGCTGCTGCTCTGTGCAGCAGGTCGGGCGCCCAGCTAGCTGAGGTGTTGCGCGTGCACCTAGGGCGAGGAAGAAGGGAAGAAGAGGAGTTTGCGGAGGTCAGCTGCTGGTCAGGGGTGTGAAGCCCAAGAAATCGCCCCTCCATCGCCTTAGACGCGAGCTCCCCTTCCTGTTCTATCGGGCCGCTCAGTCGGTTCTGTTCTGTCGGATGGGTGAAGAAGAGAATAGGCGTAAAAAGGAAACCAAAGAATGGAATAAAATTATTAACCTTGAAAAATGGAAAAATTGCAACCTAGGTCCAAGAAAACTAAAAAGGCTATAACTTTTTCCTCAAGGGTCCGATTCAAATGATTCTTCTTGCAAACTCTCAAGCACAAGATTCTCTATCATTCCAAGGCATAAAATTATATTATCTAGCTTGTCACAACTGGTCAAAACACTAATTGCAACAGTGAGCACTTGACTTAACTTAATTAACTAAATAATCAACATTGATATCATTAGTCGCCTCAGGTGATTCAAACTCAACTATTGATTCATATATTAACTTATTTTGATTATCAATGATATTTAATTTGATACTCAACACTAATTGAGATGTCTTCACGTAATTCAAGGTATTTATTAGTTATTCATGGAGTGGGTCATAACACTACTAATCTTACTCCTGATCTAGAGTTGACCCATAGTTCCATAGTTAATGTTTCCTAGTTATGTTTCCTTTTTACATGTTGCATATGTAGTTGGATGTAAGAAATATAGCTAAACTTTTTGTATATGAAGTTTAGTTTGATATAATAAGATGAACTCTTTTAAGGGGTGGTGGATTAGTTTGCTTATGGATGTTCTAATTTTGAGGAAGAAATCCCTTTGAGGGGTGGTGTGCTGTAACATACTAGATCTCATACCCTACCCTGGAAAGTTGATGCTTTGGACTTAGCCAAACACAGTTGAAGGTTAGACCTAAATAGATGTTTAGTATGATCCCAATAAGATAATGCATGTATAGATCACATTAATGTAACCTAATGTTGTAACATTCATCTTAGGTTTATAATAGAAACGTAAAAAATGCCACATAACTCATTTTGGTGGTAATATAAAGATAAGAAACTTAATTGGATGAACAATTTAGATAATGGGCTATATGACATATCTCATAGAATGAAGTCTCAAAAGAGGAAACAAACTTCAAATTCAAAATTTACATATCAATATTAGCCTACATATCAAATTTCATCTAATTTGGTTAACCTTGAAACATTAGGATAATTTTAGGAGAGAGAAAATGAGTAAAAGGTATAAGTAATAAATAATGTGATTATAATGGATAATTAATATTCTACACATCAAATAACACTTGTGGATAAAGTTTGGTCCAATTTGGATGTTGTTTGTACAAGTTATGCAATTGTAGGTACATTTTGGACTATTGTGCAATTTACCCAATTGGGAGGTTTTATTTGAAAATTGTCACATGCATTATAATACTTAAATATTTCCTTATCATTCTCGAATTTTTTGGGCTTTGGGGCTCCTAGTTATACTTGGTTTGGATGTATTTCTCTTCAAGGACATTTTAGGGTTTTTCCTCTTTAAAAGATAAGGATAAGGATGAAGATAAGGATAAGGATAAAGATAAAGATAAGGATAAAAATAAAGATAAGGATAAGGATGCAGATAAGGATAAAGATAAAGATAAGGATAAGGGTGAAGATAAGGATAAAGATAAAGATAAGGATATGGATAAAAGAGAGAAAGTATGGGTAGTAAGTAAGGGAGGTGTTGCATGGACATAAAATGTCTAGAATTTTGATACATGTACACCTCAAGCTGAACCCCTTTACTATCCACGAAGCTATATATATCCCTTCCTAGCTTCAAATTCGAAATCATTGCTCACTCCCTATTTCCTCTATCATAGAGCATCATTCCTACTTTGTTTTTCCATAAAGGTGTTGTCCCAAGGTAAAAGGAGGTACCTACCTTGGTGAAGAAAGCTCGTAAGGTTCCATATTTCTCTATTTAGGATTTGTTAATCTCATCCTTAGTGATTTTGACCAAAATTAGGTTTGCACCTGTATAGTGCAGAAGGTGATCTTTGCTCAAGAAAGGAGTTTGGATTGGAGTAACCAAACATTCTAATCTCAGAATCCTTTCTGTTTGAACCTTCTTACCTTCCTAGAGGCCTTTGGGGACATATATTTGGATCTAGAAGTGCTTTGGACTTTGGAACTTTGATATTGATGTATGATGTATCCCCTATTATTCATATTGAGCAATTTCTCTCTTTATTGTATGTTTGCATCCCTGATTATTCACATTGAGCAATTTTTCACTCTTATTGTATGATTGCATCTCACATTATTTCTATATTGAGCAATTTCTAATTCTTCACTCAAAATGTATGTTGTATCCCCTATTCCTCTATAATGAGAAATTCACCTATCTTTTCATTCTCTTGAATTTGACCTACACAGTATGTTGTATCCCCTATTCCTCTATAATGAACAATTCACCTATTTTGTCATTCTCTTGAATTTGACCTACACAATATGTCTTATCTCTTGTTATCATGGTTTGTGTGAACTATCATACTTGTTATGAACTTAGATATTCTCTTGTTATCTATCTTGTGCCTTGGTGCATGTTGGTCTCTTATATTGATATGTGTCACTTGAAAGTAGATGTTATATGTGTGTGTTGTCCATTGTGTGATGGCAACCTTTGTATCATCTTCTGACTAAACTATTTACTTGCCTCTACATTAAACATGCTATGTGATTCAGTAGTACTAGAGTAGTGTAATTACTTTGGTTTTGGGGCAGTAATCCCCTATTGTTTATTTTGGAGGGTGGCAGTATACTATTCCTCAGTAATCGAGTGTGGTAGTAATCCATACTCAAATTTATATATATTTGGGAGATTGGCAGTATTTGTTTCTCTATCAAGTTCAAGTTTGTGCTTGGCCGCCAATTGTATTTATATTGTTCTAGGGCTATGTTTATCTCACATGCATGCAAGTTATTTATGTGGATTGTGGGATGTGTGCCCTACTTTCTTTTGTGCCAGTATTGCACAATCTTTATTGTTTTGATCATGGAAAGTATCTTCTTTTATTATATGATGATTCTTTTCTTTTATACCCGATTGGGTAGTCCTTATATCTTGTATGGGAAGAATTTTACATTTTAAGTCCTTATTGCTTAAATTGCTCAAAGTTTCCTTTAGCATACACATACCGGCTTTTTGCTGATGTATTTCTTTTCTTCTTCTCTTTTGTGGGGTATGCTTCCAACCCCAGGTTAGATCAAGGAGAGGCAAACTTCAACATCAACCTTGTAGCTGAGCTTTTGGGAGACTTGAAGAGGTTGTTAGACGACCCTCAGCTTGATCTTTGGTTTATATGATTAGATTTCCTTTTTGACACCCATATGTGGTGAAGTGTTGTATCATGTTATCGAGCATTGTAAATTGTTAGATAATGATCTTTTCCGCTTCTACTCCTTGTATAATGGTACATACATGTTGAAAGAATTGGTCTCCATCCCTTTGACAAAAAATTTGATGTGGTGTTTGGTTTTAAGGGATGTGGTCTTTTCTTTTTAGTAGAGGAGTGGTTTCACTCCTTTACAGCATGGTATCAGAGCCACTAGCAGTCGGTTATCTAATTATTTCAAACTTGTCTCCCTTTAGGATGTTTACTTTTATCTTAGGTTGCTTACACCTAGTATCCTTGCCTTGTGCAACAAAACCTTATGGATGAACATAACTCCTTTGTTGACAATCTAGGAGGCTTTGAGACACCTCAGAACCCTAAGAACAGGATGCCAAGACAAGACCCTCTCATTACTCATGAGAGTCAAAATTTTGATCAGGATACTCCTGTTGCTACTAATCTTACTCCTGATCTAGAGTTGACCCATAGTTCCATAGTTAATGTTTCCTAGTTATGTTTCCTTTTTACATGTTGCATATGTAGTTGGATGTAATAAGTATAGTTGAACTTTTTGTATCCGAAGTTTAGTTTGATATAGTAAGATGAACTCTTTTAAGGGGTGGTGGATACGTTTGCTTATGGATGTTCTAATTTCGAGGACGAAATCCCTTTAAGGGGTGGTGTGTTGTAACATACTAGATCTCATACCCTACCCTGGAAAGTTGATGTTTTGGACTTAGCCAAACACAGTTGAAGGTTAGACCTAAATAGATGTTTAGTATAATCCCAATAAGATAATACATGTATAGATCACATTAATGTAACCTAATGTTCTAACATTTATCTTAGGTTTATAATAGAAATGCAAAATATGCCACATAACTCATTTTGGTGGTAATATAAAGATAATAAACTTAATTGGATGAACAATTTAGATAATGGACCGTTAATGGGCTATATGACATATCTCATAAAAAGAAGTCTCAAAAGAGGAAACAAACTTCAAATTCTAAATTTACATATCAATATTAGCCTACATGTCAAATTTCATCTAATTTGGGTAACCTTGAAATATTAGGATAATTTTAGTTGAGAGAAAATGAGTAAAAGGTATAAGTAATAAATAATGTGATTATAATGGATAATTAATATTCTACACATCAAATATCACTTGTGGATAAAGTTTGGTCCAATTTGGATGCTGTTTGTAAAAGTTATGCAATTTTAGGTACATTCTGGACTTTTCTACAATTTACCCAATTGGGAGTTTTATTTGAAAATTGTCACATGCATTATAATACTTAAATATTTCCTTATCATTCTCGAATTTTTTGGGCTTTGGGGCTCCTAGTTATACTTGGTTTGGAAGTATTTCTCTTCAAGGACATTTTAGGGTTTTTCCTCTTTAAAAGATAAGGATAAGGATGAAGATAAGGATAAGGATAAAGATAAAGATAAGGATAAGGATGAAGATAAGGATAAAGATAAAGATAAGGATAAGGGTGAAGATAAGGATAAAGATAAGGTTATGGATAAAAGAGAGAAAGTATGGGTAGTAACTAAGGGAGGTGTTGCATGGACATAAAATGTCTACAATTTTGACACATGTACACCTCAAGATGAACCTCTTTCCTAACCAAGAAGCTATATATATCCCTTTCTAGCTTCAAATTAGAAATCATTGCTCACTCCCTATTTCCTCTAGCTTAGAGCATCATTCCTACTTTGTTTTTCCATAAAGGTGTTGTCCCAAGGTAAAAGTAGGTACCTACCTTGGTGAAGAAAGCTCCTAAGGTTCCATATTTCTCTATTTAAGATTTGTTAAGCTCATCCTTTGTGATTTTGACCAAAATTAGGTTTGCACCTCTATAGTAAAGAAGGTGATCTTTGCTCAAGAAAGGAGTTTGGATTGGAGTAACTAGACATTCTAATCTCGGAATCCTTTTTGTTTGAACCTTCTTACCTTCCTAGAGGCCTTTGGGGACATAGATTTGGATCTAGAAGTTCTTTGGACTTTGGAACTTTGATATTGAGGTATGATGTATCCCCTATTATTCATATTGAGCAATTTCTCTCTTTATTGTATGTTTTCATCCCTGATTATTCACATTGAGCAATTTTTCACTCTTATTGTATGATTGCATCTCACATTATTTCTATATTGAGAAATTTCTAATTCTTCACTCAAAATGTATGGTGTATCCCATATTCCTCTATAATGAGCAATTCACCTATCTTTTCATTCTCTTGAATTTGACCTACACAGTATGTTGTATCCCCTATTCCTCTATAATGAGTAATTCACCTATTTTGTCATTCTCTTGAATTTGACCTACACAATATGTCTTATCTCTTGTTATCATGGTTTGTGTGAACTATCTTACTTGTTATGAACTTAGATATTCTTTTGTTATCTATCTTGTGCCTTGGTGCATGTTGGTCTCTTATATTGATATGTGTCACTTGAAAGTGGATGTTATATGTTTGTGTTGTCCATTGTGTGATGGCAACCTTTGTATCATCTTCTGACTAAACTATTTACTTGCCTCTACATTAAACATGTTATGTGATTCAGTAGCACTAGAGTAGTGTAATTACTTTGGTTTTGGGGCAGTAATCCCCTATTGTTTATTTTGGAGGGTGGCAGTATACCATTCCTCAGTAATCGAGTGTGGCAGTAATCCATACTCAAATTTATATATATTTGAGAGATTGGCAGTATTCCTTTCTCTATCAGGTTCAAGTTTGTGCTTGGACGCCAATTGTATTTATATTGTTCTAGGGATATGTTTATCTCACATGCATGCAAGTTATTTATGTGGATGGTGGGGTGTGTGCCCCACTTTCTTTTGTGCCAGTATTGCACAATCTTTATTGTTTTGATCATGGAAAGTATCTTCTTTTATTATATGATGATTCTTTTCTTTTATGCCCGATTGGGTAGTCCTTATATCTTGTATGGGAAGCATTTTACATTTGAAGTCCTTATTGCTTAAATTGCTCAAAGTTTCCTTTAGCATACACATACCAGCTTTTTGCTGATGTATTTCTTTTCTTCTTCTCTTTTGTGGGGTATGCTTCCAACCATAGGTTAGATCAAGGAGAGGCGAACTTCGACATCAACCTTGTAGATGAACTTTTGGGAGACTTGAAGAGGTGGTTAGATGACCCTCATCTTGATCTTTGTCTTATATGATTAGATTTCCTTTTTGGCACCCATATGTGGTGAAGTGTTGTATCATGTTATCGAGCATTGTAAATTGTTAGATAATGATCTTTTCCACTGCTACTCCTTGTCTAATGATACATACATGTTGAAAGAATTGGTCTCCATCCCTTTGACAAAAAATTTGATGTGGTGTTTGGTTTTAAGGGATGTGGTCTATTCTTTTTAGTAGAGGAGTGGTTTCACTCCTTTACAGCATGGTATCAGAGCCACTAGCAGTCGGTTATCTAATTATTTCAAACTCGTCTCCCCTTAGGATGTTTACCTTTATCTTAGGTTGCTTACACCTAGTATCCTTGCCTTGTGCAACAAAACCTTATGGATGGACATAACTCCTTTGTTGACAACCAACCTAGGAGGCTTTGAGACACCTCAGAACCCTAAGAACAGGATGCCAAGACAAGACCCTATCATTACTCCTGAGAGTCAAACTTCTGATCAGGATACTCCTGTTGCTACTAATCTTACTCCTGATCTAGAGTTGACCCATAGTTCCATAGTTAATGTTTCCTAGTTATGTTTCCTTTTTACATGTTGCATATGTAGTTGGATGTAAGAAGTATAGCTAAACTTTTTGTATCTGAAGTTTAGTTTGATATAATAAGATGAACTCTTTTAAGGGATGGTGGATAACTTTGCTTATGGATGTTCTAATTTCGAGGACGAAATCCCTTTAAGGGGTGGTGTGTTGTAACATACTAGCTCTCATACCCTACACTGGAAAGTTGATGCTTTGGACTTAGCCAAACACAGTTGAAGGTTAGACCTAAATAGATGTTTAGTATAATCCCAATAAGATAATGCATGTATAGATCACATTAATGTAACCTAATGTTCTAACATTCCTCTTAGGTTTATAATAGAAACGTAAAATATGCCACATAACTCATTTTGGTGGTAATATAAAGATAAGAAACTTAATTGGATGAACAATTTAGATAATGGACCGTTAATGGGCTATATGACATATCTCATAAAAAGAAGTCTCAAAAGAGGAAACAAACTTCAAATTCTAAATTTACATATCAATATTAGCCTACATGTCAAATTTCATCTAATTTGGTTAACCTTGAAATATTAGGATAATTTTAGGAGAGAGAAAATGAGTAAAAGGTATAAGTAATAAATAATTTGATTATAATGGATAATTAATATTCTACACATCAAATAACACTTGTGGATAAAGTTTGGTCCAATTTGGATGTTGTTTGTACAAGTTATGCAATTTTAGGTACATTCTGGACTTTTCTGCAATTTACCCAATTGGGAGGTTTTATTTGAAAATTGTCACATGCATTATAATACTTAAATATTTCCTTATCATTCTCGAATTTTTTGGGCTTTGGGGCTCCTAGTTATACTTGGTTTGGATGTATTTCTCTTCAAGGACATTTTAGGGTTTTTCCTCTTTAAAAGATAAGGATAAGGATGAAGATAAGGATAAGGATAAAGATAAAGATAAGGATAAAGATAAAGATAAGGATAAGGATGAAGATAAGGATAAAGATAAAGATAAGGATAAGGGTGAAGATAAGGATAAAGATAAAGATAAGGATATGGATAAAAGAGAGAAAGTATGGGTAGTAAGTAAGGGAGGTGTTGCATGGACATAAAATGTCTAGAATTTTGACACATGTACACCTCAAGCTGAACCCCTTTCCTATCCACGAAGCTATATATATCCCTTCCTAGCTTCAAATTCGAATTCATTGCTCACTCCCGATTTCCTCTAGCTTAGAGCATCATTCCTACATTGTTTTTCCATAAAGGTGTTGTCCCAAGGTAAAAGGAGGTACCTACCTTAGTGAAGCAAGCTCCTAAGGTTCCATATTTCTCTATTTGGGATTTGTTAAGCTCATCCTTGGTGATTTTGACCAAAATTATGTTTGCACCTCTATAGTAGAGAAGGTGATCTTTGCTCAAGAAAGGAGTTTGGATTGGAGTAACCAGACATCCTAATCTCAGAATCCTTTATGTTTGAACATTCTTACCTTCCTAGAGGCCTTTGGGAACATAGATTTGGATCTAGAAGTGCTTTGGACTTTGGAACTTTGATATTGAGGTATGATGTATCCCCTATTATTCATATTGAGCAATTTCTCTCTTTATTGTATGTTTGCATCCCTGATTATTCACATTGAGTAATGTTTCACTCTTATTGTATGATTGCATCTCACATTATTTCTATATTGAGCAATTTCTAATTCTTCACTCAAAATGTATGTTGTATCCCCTATTCCTCTATAATGAGCAATTCACCTATCTTTTCATTCTCTTGAATTTGACCTACACAGTATGTTGTATCCCCTATTCCTCTATAATGAGAAATTCACCTATTTTGTCATTCTCTTGAATTTGACCTACACAATATGTCTTATCTCTTGTTATCATGGTTTGTGTGAACTATCTTACTTGTTATGAACTTAGATATTCTCTTGTTATCTATCTTGTGCATTGGTGCATGTTGGTCTTTTATATTGATATATGTCACTTGAAAGTGGATGTTATATGTTTGTGTTGTCCATTGTGTGATGGCAACCTTTGTATCATCTTCTGACTAAACTATTTACTTGCCTCTACATTAAACATGCTATGTGATTTAGTAGCGCTAGAGTAGTGTAATTACTTTGGTTTTGGGGTATTAATCCCCTATTGTTTATTTTGGAGGGTGGCAGTATACCATTCCTCTATAATCGAGTGTGGCAGTAATCCATACTCAAATTTATATATATTTGAGAGATTGGCAGTATTCCTTTCTCTATCAGGTTCAAGTTTGTGCTTGGTCGCCAATTGCATTTATATTGTTCTAGAGCTATGTTTATCTCACATGTATGCAAGTTATTTATGTGGAATGTGGGGTGTGTGCCCTACTTTCTTTTGTGCCAGTATTGCATAATCTTTATTGTTTTGATCATGGAAAGTATCTTGTTTTATTATATGATGATTCTTTTCTTTTATGCCCGATTGGGTAGTCCTTATATCTTGTATGGGAAGCATTTTACATTTGAAGTCCTTATTGCTTAAATTGCTCAAAGTTTCCTTTAGCATACACATACCGACTTTTTGTTGATGTATTTCTTTTCTTCTTCTATTTTGTGGGGTATGCTTCCAACCCCAGGTTAGATCAAGGAGAGGCGAACTTCGACATCAACCTTGTAGCGGAGCTTTTGGGAGACTTGAAGAGGTGGTTAGATGACCCTCAGTTTGATCTTTGGCTTATATGATTAGATTTCCTTTTTGACACCCACATGTGATGAAGTGTTGTATCAATGTTATCGAGCATTGTAAATTGTTAGATAATGATCTTTTCCGCTTCTACTCCTTGTGTAATGGTACATACATGTTGAAAGAATTGGTCTTCATCCCTTTGACATAAAATTTGATGTGGTGAATTGGTTTTAAGGGATGTGGTATTTTCTTTTTAGTAGAGGAGTGGTTTCACTCCTTTACAGCATGGTATCAGAGCCACTATCAGTCGGTTATCTAATTATTTCAAACTCGTCTCCCACTAGGATGTTTACCTTTATCTTAGGTTGCTTACACCTAGTATCCTTGCCTTGTGCAACAAAACCTTATGGATGGACATAACTCCTTTGTTGACAACCTAGGAGGCTTTGAGACACCTCAGAACCCTAAGAACTGGATGCCAAGACAAGACCCTCTCATTACTCCTAAGAGTCAAACTTGTGATCTGGATACTCCTGTTGCTACTAATCTTACTCCTGATCTAGAGTTGACCCATAGTTCCATAGTTAATGTTTCCTAGTTATGTTTCCTTTTTACATGTTGCATATGTAGTTGGATGTAAGAAGTATAGCTGAACTTTTTGTATCTGAAGTTTAATTTGATATAATAAGATGAACTCTTTTAAGGGGTGGTGGATAAGTTTGCTTATGGATGTTCTAATTTCGAGGATGAAATCCCTTTAAGGGGTGGTGTGTTGTAGCATACTAGATCTCAGACCCTACCCTGGAAAGTTGATGGTTTGGACTTAGCCAAACACAGTTGAAGGTTAGACCTAAATAGATGTTTAGTATAATCCCAATAATATAATGCATGCATAGATCACATTAATGTAACCTAATGTTCTAACATTCATCTTTGGTTTATAATAGAAACGTAAAATATGCCACATAACTCATTTTGGTGGTAATATAAACATAAGAAACTTAATTGGATGAACAATTTAGATAATGGGCCGTTAATGGGCTATATGACATATCTCATAAAAAGAAGTCTCAAAAGAGGAAACAAACTTCAAATTCAAAATTTACATATCAATATTAGCCTACATGTCAAATTTCATCTAATTTGGATAACCTTGAAATATTAGGATAATTTTAGGAGAGAGAAAATGAGTAAAAGGTATAAGTAATAAATAATGTGATTATAATGGATAATTAATATTCTACACATCAAATATCACTTGTGGATAAAGTTTGGTCCAATTTGGATGTTGTTTGTACAAGTTATGCAATTTTAGGTACATTTTGGACTTTTCTACAATTTAACCAATTGGGAGGTTTTATTTGAAAATTGTCATATGCATTATAATACTTAAATATTTCCTTATCATTCTCGAATTTTTTGGGATTTTGGGCTCCTAGTTATACTTGGTTTGGAAGTATTTCTCTTCAAGGACATTTTAGGGTTTTTCCTCTTTAAAAGATAAGGATAAGGATGTAGATAAGGATAAGGATGAAGATAAGGATAAGGATAAAGATAAAGATAAGGATAAAGATAAAGATAAGGATAAGGATGAAGATAAGGATAAAGATAAGGATAAGGATAAGGGTGAATATAAGGATAAAGATAAAGATAAGGATATGGATAAAAGAGAGAAAGTATGGGTAGTAACTAAGGGAGGTGTTGCATGGACATAAAATGTCTAGAATTTTGACACATGTACACCTCAAGCTGAACCCCTTTCCTATCCACGAAGCTATATATATCCCTTCCTAGCTTCAAATTCGAAATCATTTCTCACTCCCTATCTCCTCTAGCTTAGAGCATCATTCCTACATTGTTTTGCCATAAAGGTGTTGTCCCAAGGTAAAAGGAGGTACCTACCTTGGTGAAGAAAGCTCCTAAAGTTCCATATTTCTCTATTTAGGATTTGTTAAGCTCATCCTTGGTGATTTTGACCATAATTAGGTTTGCACCTCTATAGTAGAGAAGGTGATCTTTGCTCAAGAAAGGAGTTTGGATGGGAGTAACCAGACATTCTAATCTCAGAATCCTTTCTGTTTGAACCTTCTTACCTTCCTAGAGGCCTTTGGGGACATAGATTTGGATCTAGAAGTGCTTTGGACTTTGGAACATTGATATTGAGGTATGATGTATCCCCTATTATTCATATTGAGCAATTTCTCTCTTTATTGTATGTTTGCATCCCTGATTATTCACATTGAGCAATTTTTCACTCTTATTGTATGATTGCATCTCACATTATTTCTATATGGAACAATTTATAATTCTTCACTCAAAATGTATGTTGTATCCCCTATTCCTCTATAATGAGCAATTCACCTATCTTTTCATTCTCTTGAATTTGACCTACACAGTATGTTGTATCCCCTATTCCTCTATAATGAGCAATTCACCTATTTTATCATTCTTTTGAATTTTACCTACATAATATGTCTTATCTCTTGTTATCATGGTTTGTGTGAACTATCTTACTTGTTATGAACTTAGATATTATCTTGTTATCTATCTTGTGTCTTGGTGCATGTTGGTCTTTTATATTGATATGTGTCACTTGAAAGTGGATGTTATATGTTTGTGTTGTCCATTGTGTGATGGCAACCTTTGTATCATCTTCTGACTAAACTATTTACTTGCCTCTGCATTAAACATGCTATGTGATTCAGTAGCACTAGAGTAGTGTAATTACTTTGGTTTTGGGGCAGTAATCCCCTATTGTTTATTTTGGAGGGTGGCAGTATATCATTCCTCTGTAATCGAGTGTGGCAGTAATCCATACTCAAATTTATATATATTTAGGATATTGGCAGTATTCCTTTCTCTATCAGGTTCAAGTTTGTGCTTGGCCGCCAATTGTATTTATATTGTTCTAGGGCTATGTTTATCTCACATGCATGCAAGTTATTTATGTGGATTGTGGGGTGTGTGCCCTACTTTCTTTTGTGCCAGTATTGCACAATCTTTATTGTTTTGATCATGGCAAGTATCTTATTTTATTATATGATGATTCTTTTCTTTTATGCTCGATTGGGTAGTCCTTATATCTTGTATGGGAAGCATTTTACATTTGAAGTCCTTATTGCTTAAATTGCTCAAAGTTTCCTTTAGCATACACATACCAGTTTTTTGCTGATGTATTTCTTTTCTTCTGCTCTTTTGTGAGGTATGCTTCCAACCCCAGGTTAGATCAAGGAGAGGTGAACTTCGACATCAACCTTGTAGCTGAGCTTTTGGGAGACTTGAAGAAGTGGTTAGATGACCCTCAGCTTGATCTTTGGCTTATATGATTAGATTTCCTTTTTGACACCCATATGTGGTGAAGTGTTGTATCATGTTATCGAGCATTGTAAATTGTTAGATAATGATCTTTTCCGCTGCTACTCCTTGTGTAATGATACATACATGTTGAAAGAATTGGTCTCCATCCCTTTGAAAACAAAATTGATGTGGTGTTTAGTTTTAAGGGATGTGATCTTTTCTTTTTAGTAGAGGAGTAGTTTCACTCCTTTACACTATCACATCCTTAACAATCGTAGTGATTATCTTATTGTCACTTAGCTCCTCAAAACGAAAGTGAAAAAATCATAGCATGTTCATATACACAACTTCCATATGACATTATTGATTTTAACGTCTTTTAAATTATAATTAACTTAAATTTATAAATAGGAATTATGGTTTGATCATAAGTCTTCATTATAAGAATAAGTAAAATGGTTTGTAGATAAAGTAGGATTTATTAGCTAAACTAGGATAATTGTAAAGCACTTATCAACACTATCACATCCTTAAAAATCGTAGTGATTATCTTATTCTCACATAACTTGCATATTTGATGTGAACTACAAACTTTGAAGCATGGATTTCCCATTCAATGAGATACCAATATGTTTGACAGTTGTTATAGCTTGGATTCCATGAGAGAGAAACATTGGAAAAAATATAAAATTTTAGAAATAGCAGCTAGGTTTAAATCACAATATCTAGTCACTGTAGCTGGTATTGTTTGAGATGACATGATCATGGTGTTGTGGTATGCCAAGGATGTGGTATGTTCAGGTGGCGTGATGATATGTTATATCCATATATTTATAAAACCATGCCTCTATGCTAAAAATTGATCTGACATGACCTTGCCATGTTTACTGAAAAGAATAGAAACAACTAAAAGGGGAAAATGAATCGATATGTTCTTTGTGTAGAATTCTGCGATGGCTACATTTCGTTAGAAACTGAAATTGGTACGAGAAGGGAAACCCTAGGTGGAGAATTGCAGAAGGGAACGGAGACAATGGAAGGGAGTGAAGCTGCGAGGGAAGAGAGAGAGAGAGAAGTCCCGATGGAGAGAGTGAAGATTTGAGAGAAATCGAATGACCGTCTCGTATTTCCCTTACTTGACTTAAAGTCCAGATACACAGTCCTTTTATACATCACTCTTTGAGTGGATCTGACTACGCTATCTAAAGTCCATTTACATTGACTTAGGCATATACACAAACACTATGTAAATGAGACTCGTATTACTGACTTAGCCAATACCCCCCGCAAACTGGGCGTGGGTACCAGAAGTCCTAGTTTGTGTCGCAAGAAGCGGAACTGAGTCTTCGGAAGGGCTTTCGTAAAAATGTCTGCTGACTGTTGATGAGAAGGTATGTGAGTTGTGACTATGTGACCAAGAGCAACCTTTACTCTAATGAAATGGTAATCCAGCTCGATGTGCTTGGTACGAGCGTGGAAAATGGGATTCACAGTGAGCTGAAGAGCACTAAGATTATCACAAAACAGAGTGGCTGGCTCCAAGTTGGAAACACCAAGATCATGAAGAAGAGAGGCAATCCACATCAGTTCAGCAGCAGTGGAAGCAAGGGATCGATATTCTGCTTCACAGCTCGACCGAGCAACAGTACTCTGCTTCTTGGCACTCCATGAGATACAAGTGTTTCCAAAGAACACACAAAAACCTATAGTGGATCTTCTTGTTGAGGGACAGCCAGCCCAGTCCGAGTCACTGAAGGCTTGCAGACGTAGATTAGGACTATTGGAGATGGCGAAGCAGAGGGACAAAGTGCCCTTAAGATACCGGAGAATCTATTTGACCAGAAGGAAGTGGGACTCTGTTGGTGAAGCAAGATGCTGGCAAGCAGTATTGACAGCATAAGCTATGTCCGGTCGAGTGATAGTAGCATACTGAAGGCAGCCAACTAAAGGACGATACTCTTGTGGATTGGAGAGACAGGGAGAATCAGAAAGCTTATGAAAGTTCACAGCAATAGGCATGGAGGCGGGTTTACAGTCACGCATGTTTGCCTGCTCTAGAATTTTGAGAATGTATTTTTCTTGACTTAGGATAGCGCCAACAAGAAGGAACGAGATCTGTATGCCCAGAAAATACCCCAAATCACCTAAGATCTGAAGATTGAAAGTAGTGCTTAGCGAAGTCTGGAACTGTTGAAGGTGATCAGGATTGTTACCTGTCAGTATTATATCATCGACATAAAGCAGAAGATAAAGCACAGTGTTGTGTTGTTGGAAAACAAATAAGGAGGGATCAGCTGTGCTGCAAGTGAATCCATAAGCAAACAAAAAATCGCTTAATTTGTTGAACCACGCACGTGGGGATTGTTTGAGTCCATACAACGCTTTGTTTAATTTGTAGACATGATTAGGAAATTTCTCGTGTTTGAAACCCGGTGGATGATCCATGTAAACAATTTCAGTGAGATCGCCATTAAGGAAGGCATTGCAAATATCTATTTGAGTCAGTTTCCATTTAGAAGATATGGCAATAGTAAGGACAACACGTATTGTGGCAGCTTTCACAACTGGGTTGTATGTCTCAATATAATAAACTCCAGCTTCTTGGCTGAACCCTTTAGCCACTAGTCGAGCTTTTAGTCTTTCTAGGGAACCATCAGCTTTGAGCTTGGTTTTAAACACCCACTTGCAGCCCACAATGTTACTGTTAGGAGGTCGTGCCACTAAGGACCAGGTGTTGTTAGAGTATAGGGCCTCGAGTTCATACCTCATTGCTTGACACCAGTTAGGGTCTTGTAAGGCAGCTTTAGTCGACTTGGGTACCACAGGAAGCAGACAAGAAGTGAGCGCGTACTTTGGATTGGGCTTAACCACACCAGCCTTGCCTCTGGTGGTCATAGGATGAATGTTAGTTGTAGTGTGTGTGGCAGTAGAATCTGGGAGCTTTTGAAGGACAGGTGCAACCGGTACAGGATCGAAAGTTGTAGGAGAACTATCATAGTGAAGAGAGGAGTTGTCTTGGAAAGCATTATCCAGAGAAGGAGGAAGAGGTATAGAGTGAGTACTCTGTGAAGAAGACCGATGAATATGTTGAGATGAGGATTGTATAGCAGAATCTGAGGAAGTGACAGAAGCAGTAGGAATCACAGAATCTGTGGCAAGAGTGCCATCAACATCCGCCACAGAACCAGTGGTAGTACAACAATTGTGCTGAGTAGTAGGAGAAGAATGTTGAGAAATAGTGGATGGATGGAAATGAATATCATCAGTAGATGTATCAGAGGCATTTAGAAAAGTAGAAAAAGTTGTTAATTCTCCAAGGGCAACATTGGAGGTAACCTGTTGTTTAAAAGGAAAAACCATCTCGTTGAACACAACATGTCTGGAGAAGTAAAAGTGTCCTAAAGAGATGTGAAGGCATCTGTATCCTTTATATGTGTCACTGTATCCCAGAAACACGCAAGGTAGAGATCTTGGTTCAAGCTTGTGTGAAGCATAAGGTCTTAAACAAGGGAAACAGAGACATCCAAAGATCTTCAAGTAGTTGTAATCCGGCTGTTGTTTGAACATATTATATACTGGAGACAAGAAGCCATGCACTTTAGAGGGCAGACGATTAATTATATGTGTGGCAGAGGCAAACGCTTCAACCCAATAGTTGGTAGGCACACATGCATCAAACAACATAGCAAGGCCTATTTCAACAATGTGTATGTGTTTTCTCTCAACTAATCCAACTTGCTCATGCGTGTGAGGACAAGAGAGTTGATGAACGATTCCTTCAGATAAGAGATACTTGTTCATGGCAGCATTCACAAATTCGCCTCCTCCATCTGTCATTAAGACCTGAATTTTGGTATGGAATTGATTGAAAACCATCTTGCAGAAGAACATAAAGTACTCGAGAAGATCAGATTTCTTCTTTAATGGATAAAACCAACAGTATCCAGTACATTCATCCACAAACAAAGCATAATATGAAAAACCCTATTTAGACAATATAGGAGCTTTGCCCCACAAATCACAATATATCTGTGCAAAAGGAATGGTGCACTTAACATGCTTATTTGTAAAGGGGAGTCGATGACTCTTGCTCATGGCACAACTATTGCAGAAACCAAAATTTCTATCTATAGATGAAATTATTTTATTGTTCTCCATGAACTTCTGAACGTCATGATTGGAATGTCCAAGCCTGCGATGCCATACTGCAGATGTAGTGGGCTTCTGTCCAACTGCAACTAGAGCTTTAGGGCATGATGACTGGAGCACATACATGCCTTGCTTAAGCTGGCCCTTGGCTAGAGTTTGGTTGCTCTGTAAGTGATTGATTAGAAAAGTATCTTTGAAAAATATGAAATAACAGGGATAGTCGTTAGTTAACTGAGCAACAAACAACAGATTTCTTTTCATCTCAGGAACAAGCAAAACTTTAGCAAGGGGAATAGGTGATGTGTGTATTAGATAGGTATTTCCAGTGTGAGTGATAGGTAAAAACGATCCATCTCCTATCATGATAAAGTCACTGCCTCTGTAAGAAACTATGTTTTTCAAGATACCTGGATTATGAGTGACATGGTTTGTGGCTCCAGAATCCACATGCCACTCATTCATGTTGAAACTATTAGGATCCACAATGTGCATAGCAGCAAGGGCCTTGGTTTGGTTGGTGACGACATCTTCAGTGAGAATCTTAGGTACTTCAGTTGACGGATAGTTGTTATTGAAGCGATACCAGCATTTATATGCATCATGGCCACGCTTTCCAAATATCTGACAAACCACAAGACTACTGTCTTGATTGTTCACACCAGAAGGTCGGATGCTTGGACTGAAGCCTCGTCCATACGATGAGAAGTTGTATCCAGGTTTGGAACCAAGAACTCCAGGATTCTGAGTAGTAGATTGCCGGACCATAGGAACCTGGCTGGCTTGTTGTTGTAGGGCGGGGTTCCACTGTTGAAATTGAGAACTTCCTCTGTAGTTGCCTCGGCCTGAATTCCTGTTGTAGTTGTTAGGGTTACTGTAACTAGTTTTCTGACCAACGAAGGCGAGAATAGGGGAAGGAAGGAATTCAGTCGTAGATCTCCTCATGTCGTGATCCTTAAGGAGGGAAACCACTTCATCATAGGAAGGAATGGGAGGACGCATCATAGAAACTGTGAAGTTTTCGAATTCGCTCCCTAATCCACTCAGCAGATAGTACACCTTGTCATCATCGGACAGAGGTTTAGAGATAGAATGCAACTGATCACAGATTAGCTTGAAATCACGAAGATAATCAGTAATAGACTTGTTTCCTTTTTGAATTCGACGAAGTTTAGTCATCAGTTCAAATCCCCTCGATTGCGTCGATTCACAGAAGTTTCTAGAGAGAGCAGACCAGATCTGAGAAGCAGTGGTTAAACCGATAACAACTCCTAGAACATCCTCGGTGAGAGATCCCATAATCCATCCCTTCACAAGCCTATCGGTTCGCATCCACAGGGCGTACTCAAGATTGGAGGAGATGTTACCTTCTTCGTCAACGATGATCTTCTCTGGAGGCTTCTCTGTTCCGTCGATGAATCCCTCCAGGGCGTTTCTCTCTATGAGTGCTCGCACTTGCACCTCCCAGTAGAGGTAGTTCGAATTCGTCAGCTTGAGGGAGACGAAATTCGCGACGTTTACTCCAGCCGGGAACGGGAACTTCCTGGACACTTTCGTTAGGTCCGGCGATGTCATTTCTCCTTCAACGGTGGATGCTGCGGAAGCCATAGTTGGATCGGTTGCTCTGATACCACGTTAGAAACTGAGATTGGTACGAGAAGGGAAACCCTAGGTGGAGAATTGCATAAGGGAACGGAGACGATGGAAGGGAGTGAAGATGCGAGGGAAGAGAGAGAGAGAGAGAAGTCCCGACGGAGAGAGTGAAGATTTGAGAGAAATCGAATGACCGTCTCGTATTTCCCTTACTTGACTTAAAGTCCAGATACACAGTCCTTTTATACATCACTCTTTGAGTGGATCCGACTACGCTATCTAAAGTCCATTTACATTGACTTAGGCATATACACAAACACTATGTAAACGAGACTCGTATTACTGACTTAGTCAATACATTTCATGCTTATAATTTAGCAAAAAAATTGGGGGATGTCTAGCAACCACTAGGCTTTTATCGTAGAAATATTAGATATTTCTGTTGAGTGAAGTGGATAGCAAAACCTAGAATATTCTCATTTGCCAAATTGTTGCTGAAGTTGGTTTCGCCGTAGTTCATTAACCAGTGATGATATATGCATGCGAATAAAAGCTTTGCAACATATAAGTCAACGCCCGTCTGAATATGGTCTGTTGGGGCGGGAAGCAGCTCCTTTTGGATTTTTATTTTTTTGCTCCTTTTGGATTCAGGGTGTTGGATCAACTTTTAGCTTTTTCAAACAAAGCGTATATGGTGATGAGTTGGAAGTGTTTTTACACAATATATAAGATAACGGGTGCTGGAAGAAAGAATAGAGGAAAAAGAGAAAGACAGGTATATGATGACATCCACGAGGAGATGATAAATGATGAGAGAATAGTAAAGAGAAGAACGCACTGAATAAGTCAAAGATGTATCTCCTGCCTCCCACTGGAGTCTAAGAAGATGACGGCTGCATCAGATGTGGATTTCCAAGTATTCGTTAATGGAGTCCCCTGATTCCCTACGGCCTACACGGATATCAGCATCTGGTAATGAGCACCAAAATCAAACCAGAAAGCTAGCTGGGGAAGTGGAAACTCCTTTTCTTGCTTCTGCCAACCCATCGGACGTGGAATCTGTAACCCCCAAAAGCCAGAATACAGCGGTGGAAGTGAACTGAACAAGTTCTTTGTGACGATGATTCCACGAACAAGTGGAGCACACGTGGGCAGCACGAGGGATGGATGCCGTGGTACTTGTAGAGAGTTACGCTACCCACATCAATCTTCATATGCTCCCACATACCCTATTCTCGGGAACCTACAAAAGTCTACTGCCAATTTTTCTCTTTTTTATGTACAGTAAGAACCTCAAAGTTTCTCCCCACTCCTATATACAGCCCCGATTTTTGAATATTTATTCTCTTTTGCAAGTTTCTCCCCACTCCTATATACAGCCCCGATTTTTGAATATTTATTCTCTTTTGCAACTTTTCTCCAGTTCCATTCCACTTCACCAGTATTCTCGTATTAGTACAGTATGTCTCATACTGTATGTCCTTGTCGTTCCATTCCACCTCACTAACATTCTCACACTAATACAATATGTCTCGCGCTATATTTTAAATATATAAAAAATATAGTCTCGTATTATACGTCTCGTACTGTATGTCTCGTAATGTACGTCTCGTACTGTACATCTTAATGCATTGTCAAAATGATGTTAGTATTGTATGTATCGTACTGGAGTATTGTATGTGGTTTATGAATGTATTGTATAACAAGAATTGACATATTCATGCAACACACGGTTGTTAGTACAATATATCTTGTACTGTACATACTGTACATCTTGTATTGTACGTAAAAACTGAGTTAAAAATAAAAATATTTATACATGAACAAATATTGCAATATATAATGTTGTGTAAAATATTGTATATATGATTAAAATTTGAGAGTTTATTGTTATGCATATATAACGACATTAGATGCCACATATAAATAAGTTGTAAAAAGTTATCAACAAATGTGCGCACAATACTTACGTTTTTGTGCATGAATCTGGACTGTAGAGAATTGGAAGACAATAACGATTTTTGAAAATAAAATAGAGGGAACTGGCAATGAACAAAAATTTCAATTTGAATAATTTTCGTTATTTGGAATTGAGTTAGATATCACAAACTAAATATGTGAGAAGTGAATGCAATAAATTGTAATTTGTATGGCTTTGCATGAGGTTTGTATAGACAATAATATCAAAGGACAGGTGCATGTGGGATATCTATAAGGTGCATTAAATTTTATTTTTTCTCCATGCACCGGTACGGCCGCGGGTAGGAAAGTTAATGTGGCTAGAATTTTGAGGACAGCCGAAGAACGTGGTGTTCACGGTGGCAGTGGGTTTGAGGAGAAAACAAGTGAGAACTGAAAGATAGTGGGACCAAGTCACGTGAGTACTAATGCGCTGCTGATAACCGAGCCGGCACTGCACCATATTGCCGTATTGTAGATGATAGGAAACTACATTATTATTGTTCTGGTATCAAATGTTATATTTATTCTTTCGATACACGAATCTAAATCATTGGATGTACCCGACCAAATCCTAATTATTTGCTTGACCAACTCTGTCCCCCGACCGGGTGGTGATTGGTGATTGTCCCTTCATGGTTAGATGGGGAGCACCACCCTGCCTAGGTTCTAGTTAGAGAATACTATGCTCCCAATGATCGCTGTTCTAGAGCTTATTATGCCGGAATTCATTCTAAATTATTCGGGCCAGTGCTCCCTTTATGGCCTACAGCGGCGGCCCTTTTCTTCCGTTGTCTCAAAGCGAAAAAAATCCAGTGTTGTATATTAATTGGCAATTAACCTTCTCCACCCGTTGTTCTTCTCTCCCTCGTTCGATTTTCTTTACTTTAGCTAGTTTGCGTGTTCGAAACCATCGGTAGCACCTAACCAATACATCTTATCTCTACTCTAACACTTTGAACTTGATCAACATGATCATCACTGTCTACTTCATTGTAGAATGACATTATATTCTTCATCTCCTTGTCTTCTGTTTATATTACTAACATGAAGCACGTGCTAAGAAGACGATTTTCTGTTGAATATATAGATAATTGTAACACTTGAAATTTAATTTTGTGATACAACAACATCATATCAACATAAAATATCACAATAACACATGGTAGTATATTGTAGATATGAGAACTATAATAGAATATTTTTTGTGTGTGTGTGTCTATATATATATATATATATATATATATATAAAGAGAGAGAGAGTCAGGCTAGTGTACACTCGAGTGTACCAGAGGCACCGTACACCTCAGTTATTTTTGAAGATGCAATAAATTTTTGAAAAAATATGAACCGTTGATCTTCTTAATTATCATAAGAACATATTATATAATAAATTTTAGCTAATTTGGACACTTATAGGTCGTGCATCTAAAGGAGACAAAAATCATGTATTTTAAATTAGTTTTGTGCGTCGATTTTGTTGTCGTTGGATGAGTGACTTACACTCATCCAAATGAGTTCAAATTTTTGTATGCAACCTATTATTATTGTAACTATGAAGATCAATGGATTAGATTTTGGAAAACCATGGTCTAGATAGGCAAACACCATTGGGGTGTACGATGTGATCTATACACTCGAGTGTATTCTAGCCTGGCTCTCTTTCTTTCTCTCTCTCTCTCTCTCTCTCTCTATATATATATATATATATATATATATATATATATATATATCATTCATTCACTACCCGTGCAGATAGGTAAGGTTAGCTATTCATGCATCTATTTTGTAATAGGAAGACACATATTTGTAATGAGAAAGACTAAGTTGTAATGAGATGATAACATTTGTAATACAGAGACTCGTTTTATAATACTACGTAAACTACTGTGATAAATATCATTTCTATTGTATTCAAAGGGAAAATAAAAATTTCACGTTGTATTTATAAAGAGAGTGTTTGTATTATAATTTTGGTTGTCTCCTTACAATTAGGTAACTTCTTATTGCAAAACAGATCCACAGGTAACGGAAGTTAGTTACCCGCACAGACAATGAATATATATATATATATATATATATATGTATATAAATATATATATATATATATATATATGCACACACACACATATATATACTAGTATATGCATGTGCTTTGGATGTGAATGCTAAGCATAATTGATTATGACAAAGTAATGGGAATTTTAAATATGTGTCATATCTACAGCAAACTACACAGATGGTATTGAAAAATTACGAATTATTGTATTTTGATACTTGTTCGTACATTTTGCCCCCCTTAATCTTATATATGTAATCTATTGTCTTTGTATCTTAGCAAATGTTTGTAATCATCGTTTTTACATTCTTATACTTCTTTATATAGTTGACCACATACATTATGTCTCTCATTGATTGATCTGTGTCATATGTCACTGGTCCTATAAGTTCCTTTGATGTGAGTTTTTATAGGTGTGCTCATGAAAGTATTTAAAAATTTATTTGTTTGGCATATAATGTTCAAAACAAAACTATGTTAGTCACCTTCATATTTCATTGTATCGATTTTTCTCAATGCATCCATCATGTGTGCATTTGTACATTGTTTCAACATAGTTGTCAACATTGTATATATATCTCAATGGAATACTAATATGATGCCTAAATTTATCAAAAATATTATATGCATCATATTTTATCATATCACAAATCATATATTTAGTAACTATTATACTTTTTTTAAGAATAAGTTATCATATAAATGCTATCAATCAAAACTCATAGTCAACATCCATTTGAAGATAATATAATATTAATAGGACCAATTTGAATATAGGAAATTTGGTTTTATAAATTAATGTACCTACTATAGTATTAGATGAATGTCATATAATTTACTTAATGCTAACATATGTAATTGTATCAGTGTTCATTTTCTACTATGCGAGCAATATAAGGATCAAAGATCTTGATATTTTTTTAATCGAATATTTTTTGTTTAGTTTTGTAGAGAGTGAAGATATGAAAATGATATATAGTGTATTGATATGTAGTTGAGTGTGATTATGAAGTGCATATGTATTAAACTTGTTAAAAGTATTACTTTCTCGATTTTGAAACCAAAAAAAATCAAATGATGGAAATATGTCTCTTCTACTTGAAGATTGAATGATCATAATCAAAACTCCAATATTATATTTTAGTAGTGGTAAAATGAAATAATCAGAATCTCATAAAAGTTTACGCAAAATGAGTTTATAGATAGGCATTTTTTAGTTCCTTTAGAAATTTATTTGAAATGTAAAATCATGATGATCATTTCACATTTAATTGTGTAGATAAATAAATCTACTATGCTTTTAATTAGAAAGTGAAGATGTAGTTTTCTTACTTCAATTATAAATGCCTAACTGGTCATTTTATAACAATATATGCTACATCTTGACCTTATTTCCAATCATTTCTTCATGATATTATCATCAGATAATGACAAGCACTATTTTCGTAAGGTAAGTACCATTGCATTTATGAAATGAAAAACAACAATACAAATTTCATGTGTATGACTATAATGAAATAAGATTGATATTGTTTTAAATGAAATAATAATTATAGACTTCAAAAAAATGAAATAATAATAATAATAATAGTAATAATAACATATTATTATTATTGTTATTATTATATTGAATTATTATTATTATTGCCTAATACATAATAATAGTATTTATTATAAAATTTATACTATAATTAAGAAATGTAAAATGTCATGACAAAAACAACAACAATAATATATTATTATTATTATTATTATTTTATTATTATTATGAAAAGTACATACATAACCACCTTTTGATTTCCCCTCCCTATTTATTTGATGTGAATAATTCTATGAGAATATCACATGCAATTTTGTAGCCAAATACATTTACAATGAATGTAACTTTAAAGTAAAAATGTTAATTAACTTATTTAAACTATAATTGGATAATCAATATATTTTATTAACAATATTTTCCCTCCATCTTTTGATTTCCTCGTAATCATTTTCTTTATGTTAATATCATTTCCTAATGTTAAGTTAAATTCTAATCCAGAAATTTCACATCACGGGTTCTACAAAATTGAAACTATGGTATGAATTTCATATACATAATTATACTAAAACAAAATCAATAATGTATTAAAATTGTAACTATTTCTTGTTTATAATCCATGATGTATAATTTTTAAAAGGTAGAAGAGATATATTAATCCTTTTATAATATATTATTGATTTGATTTTGACATGACATCAAAAGATATCAAAAAAGAATAATGGTTTTAGAATTTCATGTATTTTTAGCTCTGATTTGCATGGATTCCAAGTTGATCAGTTTAATGTAAAATGGTATTCTAGTTTCACTTTTCAACCCTATGTTGTGTGATAATTTCCTTACAATAGGAATTTCTAGATTATATCGATCTTGATTAGATTAATATTGATATATTTTTTAGTTCCTAATACTTCTAGTTCAGGTTTGCCTTTTCTATCTATAAACATCTATCCCTTAGGGTGCCTTGCTCTATTGTATAGTTTACTATACACCCCCCTTTTTGGTTTAATATATTTACCTTACTCCAAAAAAAACAATAGTATTGGAATCACATTTTTTAGTTTATTTGCACTTCACTTTCCAATATGATGGTGATCACTTTAACACAATCACAATTAAGATATGAACATCTAATTTTCTCATTTGTATACTAAAGATAATAATAAATTAATTTATACATTTTCAATAAATCTCAGTTTAAGGAAAATTGAATATGAATAGTAACCATGATTTCAATAAATAACAAAATAGTAAAATATTAAGAGCTACAACAAGGTGTTCATTGTTATATATGCATCTTAAAGATAAGGAAATAAAAAGAGGCTTTGAAAAACTTAAATGAAAAAGAAACATGGACCCATTTTATTAAAGTGGTTGAGTTAAAATAAAAGAATACTTTGTAATTTAACATCAGTGATGATTTTTCTGTAGAAGAAGTCAATATTGTGATGTGTGAGGGTATATATTATATAAATTGTTGACAATACCAACTTTAAGGGAAGTGATAAATTGTTTGCATAAATTTGATAGGAACTACTCAAATGGATAATAAAAAATTAAGGTTCTCCTAGTTATTTTCTTAATGTTTCATTAACCTCTGTTTTAGAGAAAACATGTCATGCTCTACCAATTTTATATGAAACTATTTATTGGTTTGCATTATCCTTTAATGTTATCATTAGTGTGATGAATGATTCACTAAGAATATTGTTTTAGTGGATATTAGTGTGTATCAACATAAAAATTCATCATGAATATACGTACAAAGTACTTAGTTAACATGTGCTTTATGTTTCTAAAAAATATAAACAACGATTTTCATATTTTTAGTGTATAACAATGTATTTTATACATTATTGCTAAATAAGTTGTGTAGTGATATTTTGTGGCACATATTTTTGAATTGTTTTACCTGACCAAGTTAAGTTTAGCTTTGCATAACTATAAAACCATTTTGATGTGTTTTTAAAAATTATATTAACTTTGGTAAGGGGATTAACCACTATAGCAACAAAATGATATGTCTCAATGGAGTGTCCAACAAATAGAGTATTATAATATAATTATCCTTGTATATTCTTCTAAATACTATTTATTTAGATGAAACAATGTGATGACAATGATTTAGATAATCAATATTAAGCTAATAGTAATGCAATCTCTTTGCTCAAGGCATTTTCCATACATATATGTATATAAGGATTTCACTTTTTATTTGATTATATTTTATATTCCTAGTATCATGTGCATTTTTTTATGTATAAATTTTAGAAATAGTTTGGTGTATCTAATATATATCTAAATGTTGGGTTATGTGGAAGGAAACATGCATGGCGGAAGCAACAAAATAAAATATATTTCCACGCAACCTGTAATAGGATCTCATCGACAACAATGTATTTAAAAAGAGTGTTCACTGGATATTCCTTGTTGCGGAGTAAGTCTGGCAATGTCCCACTATATGATGGTGTGCAACACTCCTAGCTTACACAGACGGTACTTCTCTCCCATCCTCTAAATGTGTTACAGGAAGATCTGGTGGTGCTCCTTTCGTGAAGTGATGTACATCACTCATAGTGCGTATGGATGGTCATTGATGTCCTCTGAACGCATGCGTCTCAGCATCTACGTCTCTACTTCTTTCATGTAGATGGATTGAAACTCCACGTCATGCTTCCTAAGTCGACAGGAAGGAGTAGTCTTTGTGAGATGATGTGCTAGCGTTGCGGTGCTCTCCTTTCTCTCCTGAGGACGATGATGGCTAGGGTTTACGTACGTGAGCGTAAACTGAAAAGTCTCTCTCAATATCTTGTAAAGAAATCGGTTGTCAAACCCCTTTAAATAGGAGATAAAAGGAAGTATGGTTTCTTAAATCCATTGGTAAACAGAAAGACTGCGCTAATTAAAATGCTCTTAGATTAAATAGACTATTCTAAAATTAATTAATTAACTAAATAATCATATTAATTGATTAATTAATATCTGACTTCATACAATTACTCGAGATGGCTCTATGGGCATATATACCAACAGACTCCCACTTGCACTTAGAGCCACTTACTCCAATTAATTGGCTCAAACATTTTAATATATTCTAATACTATTCTAATGGATTCAATAAACATTTTAGTAACTAATGTGATTTGGAACAATTCCAATCAAATCCACAATTATACTCCTATTCTAACACATCCTATGTGTGTGACCCAGTAGGCTTCAAATTACATTGGCAATGATATCCTAAATAATATTATAATTTCATAACAAATGATTGGTATCTAGCAAGACTTCATTACCACCCAAGTAATTGGAGAAGTTGGAGAACAACTTAGCCTATCATTCATGACTGGTGTTACAATGATTGTATAGTTCCTTTGTCATTGATATTTGGATTGAACTCGAGTCATGGAACTGTTATCCTCTTCAATGTTCAATCCATGTTTCTTGAACTAGAGCAGACTGTCTAAGATATATGTAAGCTCAATATCGCATATTGATTCACATCAGCATGGACATGCATTTCTCATTCTCGCTAATCAAGTGGCTGGAATATCAAACTCCCGTAGGAAGGACAAATTCAATCTACATCACTCACAGTCATCCCCATGTGTCACAATGCACCCAAGCACCATCTTTATGGAAATCCTTATTTAGGACCATGATGGATGATGTCAAGGTACACCAAACGACATGTGATAAGTGTAGTGACTTCAGGTCTAAGAACCACAATCACCACCATCACAGTGAGATGTGACTAACTACCAATCATGGTATCCATGTGTCACTCTCAAGGTGGTTCTGTCTGATACATTGTTCTCTAACAAGTATCTATGTATTTGGTTTGATATCTCCATATCATGGATAATGAGATTCTTCCATCAACCAACATACATTCTAATCTTATGTGTTATTGATGTCTATGGATATTTCCACCATAACAACTGACGAGGGATAAAACAAGAATACATACTCTTAGCATACATATGATCTCATTTTTCAGGTCATCAACCTGAAGACACATGCCATTGAGTATATTATTTTGTACACATCTATAAGTTGTGTGGTCATCTCACAATATAAAACACAAACATATAGATTGAATGCTTGCCTTTATTGACATGATCAATATAGTATTACAAATCGTGTACATAGTATCCCATTACAATCATCAAATGATACTCTCTATGGGTAAACATACCAACAGATTCCCACTTGCACTTATACCCAATCAATCGTGAATCTCAATCCAACTGATCGAACATGTCCATCATGTTTCTACTGTGAAAGTGCTTTTGTGATGCCATGATCATTATAAGATGGTATTATAAATAACTAAATGAATGTCACTACATTGCATTCAAGAGCATCCTTAAGTATTTGAGAAGGACTAATTGTCTATTCTTGATATATAAATGTCAGTAAGAACTGGTTGTTAAGGGCCATGATGATTCAATATTCCAAACTGGCAAGGAACATTATTGAGTATGGTAACGTAGTAATGACTCATTATTGATGTAAACTGGAATAGTTCTAAGAGATACTATAACATCCCTGACCTGGGTTATGCTTTAAACCTAGATGTTTTGTTTAATAAAGTTAATTATGTGCTTGCTCTTATTTCTTGAAAAGTAATTAAGGCTCAAGAGGAACTTATGTTTCAATTTTAGTCCTTTTTGAATGATGTTGAAAACAATGTTTTGTCTGTTTTGGACTAAAGTGCAAATTACCCAAGTTGAGGGGTTAACGTGCAAATGTTACATGATAAAATGTTCCTCAGATGTTGAAGCATCATAAGAATAAAAATGATGCAGAGGTATGGCTTGTGATAGCCTGAGCACCAAGAAAGAGGTTGTTAAGCCATGTTTGTGCATTAAAACCTAGTTTTGGTGAAATGTGCAAATTACCCAAAACCTAGGGTTCAATATGCAAAATACCATAATTAGAGAGTCCCTCATGTTTCTTGGCATCATGTAGATAAATTAAAATGAGAGGGGCGTCTCATTTGAATCACTTTGGAAGAGAGAGAATCTTGATATTTAAATAATCAAGATTTAAACATAATTGGAACCCTAATTCAATTTAATACAAAAATAAATATATTAATTGACTTGCCCTTCAACCAAAAAGAGGATGGTTGAATTTACATAAGTGTGAACATCCTTATGCCTTGCAAAGGCCACGAAATATCTAAAGTGAGTGGAGAGCCCACTCACATTAATAAAAGGAAAAGTAATATCCACTCAATTTTGGATATTATTATTATAATGGTTAAGGTGCTTAATTTGCTTTCTTTTAATTCATAGATAATGAAGAGGAATTACAAGGTGGAGGAGATGTCTTCGTATGAAAGGGATTGAGAAGGAGATGTGGCACCAATTTTGGGAATTAAAGAATTATTATATTACTTTCTCTCTCATTGAAATTCCCTTATAAACATCCCATTTCCAACCCAAATGAAAGGCTTTTTCGATCCCTTTTTCTTTACTTACATTGGTTGAACACTAGGGAGCTAAGGAGAAATAGGAGGAAGTGCCCCAACCTATAGGTAAGCTCCTTAATCATCTTCAACCTTGATTTCATGGTGGAAATCGAAAATCAATGCTTGATTTCTTCTTTTCTCCATTCAATCTTCAATCCTAGCCATTTCTTTTCACTCAAAAGCTTGAGGACGGACTTTGGGAGGTTGAGGAAGCTTCATTCACCATTAGAGACGTGAAGGTTGAATATTGTATTCAACTTGGAAGGTGGGTTATATAACTTGAACCCTTAAATGTTATTATTACATTCAATTCTTCATCATTTGTTGATTATTTTGTTCTTCTTGAAATTCCTTTGAATAATTGATGAAATTTCCATAAGAATGGCAGTAGATTTTGAAGGATCGAAGCTTGATGATGATGACATCATAATAATCACACACCTCAATGAATATCTTGGGCAAACCATTTCATTCTTGAGACTAAACGATCTTAAGATCGTTTGGTGAGCAAACGGTCTCAAGACCGTTTGACACTAAACGGTCTCTAGACCGTTTGAGGTCAAATGACCTCAAGACCATTTAAGGTCAGATGATGTTATAGATTGATGATGATCCAATAGTACTTAATTGAATTAATTCCAAAGGGTTCAACACTTTAAGGTTCCTTGAGTACAGACCCTAAATCGGGTTATTGAAGAAATCCTAATTGATTTCAACCAATTTCAGTGATTGTTGGGTCAAACAGTCTCAAGACTGTTTGACACCAAACGGTCTCAAGACCATTGGAGGTCAATAGGACTCAAGACCGTTTGAGGTCAGGTGATGTCATAAGTTGTATGATGATCCAATGGTCTCAATTTGATGGTTCAAATAGTTTCATCAAACTGAATGGTTATGTTGACCGTATGGAAGAGTTGACTGTTTGGAGGTCTAAACGGTTTCAAACCATTTGAGATGCTAATTCCAAACCATTTGGTCATGTTGATCATATGAAGATGTTGACCGAATGGAGGAGTTGACCATATGGAGGTGTTGACCATTTGGGATTAAATAACCTCAAACCAATTGAGGTTCAATTGATCTCAATGTTGGATTCTCTATTCGGTTTCAAAATAATTGATGAGCATTCGGTTTCAAGACTGAATGGAGGTTGAGTACCTCAAGACCGAATGGAGGTTGAGCACCTCAATACCAAATGGAGGTTGAGCACCTCAATATCGAATGGAGGTCAAGCACCTCAAGATCGAATGGAGGTCAAGCACCTCAAGATCGAATAGAGGTCAAGTACCCCAAGATCGTTTGAAGGATCAATTAATCTCAAACTTAAATAAGTGATCATAAAGTATCTCAAGGTTGATTACAATAAAAGTATCACTAAGGTACTTATTGAGTAAGTATGCTTAGAATAATGGACATTTGATGCTTGTGGAAGCAATGACCTAATACACTATATCAACTCTTCATTCAAGTTGATTCAAATCTAATCGAGATTAAAGTAATTAACCTCCTAGAGAGGATGAGAGAGAGGAACTTATACATGAAGAATAATCATGTAGTGATTTAACTTCAAAACTCTCAACATGAATATAATATACAATTAGGGTATGATTCTTGATAAAGAGATCATGAGACCCTAATTGAAAAGGCTGATGAGTCCTAACCCTAATTTAGGGCAATGCTACATGTAACCCTAACCTAGGGTAATGATGTAATCCTAATCTAGGGTAATGATGTAACCCTAATCTAGGGTAATGATGTAACCCTAACCTAGGGTAATGATGTAACCCTAACCTAGGGTAAAGATGTAACCCTAACCTATGGTAATGATGTAACCCTAATCTAGGGTAATGATGTAACCCTAACATAGGGTAATGATGTAACCCTAACCTAGGGTAATGATGTAACCCTAATCTTGGGTAATGATTTAACCCTAATCTAGGTTATGAGATAAGAAATCCCAATTTAGGGTAATATAATGAAAAACCCTAATTTAAGGGGATGCTTCATGAAACCCTAATTTTGGGTAAAGTTACATGAAACCCTAATTTGGGAAAAGTTATAAATGAAACCTTAATTGAGGGTGATGTCATGTGAAATCCTAATTGAGAGCGATGTCATATGAAACCTTAATTGAGGAAGATGTCATGTGAAATCCTAATTAAGGGTGATGTCATGTGAAATCCTAATGTAGGGATGTGATGTGAAACTCTAATCCAGGCTGATTCTATATAATGATATATGAAACCCTAACATGAAATCCTAATCCTAATATAAGGTAAAGGTATGTGAATCCCTAATCTTGGGTTATAGTGCATGAAGACCTAATGCTGGGCAATATGATGATAAACCATAACCCTAATTTGGGTAATGGGATGAGTATTCCTAATCGACATGAATTGGGAAATCCGAACTCTAATGTAGGAATAGTGATGCTACTCTTACATGCATAGTCCTGATATGTAATTGATGTAACTGTTATCATGTGTACTAATCATGCAGGTATCATGAGATGTTGAACATAGCCAGGTATGAGCTATGATGTTTCATTACTGAAATTGTTTTATGGTCCTTGTGAGCCATAATATGTTGTGTTGCCTAGCAAGAGGTAACAAGAAATTAAATAGGCATTAAGAGCCATGTAAGATGCCTGTATTGCAAGTATCATGTTTACCTTGGTCAGATGACCTGAAGGTGTTAGTTACCTGATAAGTGGTAACAAATGTTCTTGATGAATTGAGGGTTTTGAATACCCATATTCCATAATCATGATGATGAGATGTTAAGGGATGAGAATGCCATGATATGACAAGGGATTGAGATCCCAATATTTTATAAAGCTTTGAAAAGTACTTGATAGAAGTATTACACATTCTTTGTAGCATTTGTTATAATAAAAAATGTTTGAAAACCTGACTGATGCTAAAATAATATGGTAATGTACTTAATTAATCAAGTGAAATCTTATCATGTAGAGCCCTGGCCATAGATCCATCATCGTTAGTAGTTTGGTGATGGTGAAACAAGTTTTCCTACGGGAACTCCTAGAGGGCATACTATTGAGTATGTGGGGGTTATGGGCGCAAATATCCTTACTCCCTAATGGAGGAATTGATGTGAGATAAACATTAAATCTCTCAATCCTTCATTATATATGTCGGGATGGATGTATCACTAATCTCTCGATGCAATGATGGATGTAACATGAATCTCTCGATAATGTTAATGTCGGATCGATGTGAGATAAACATGAAATCTCTCGATTGCAAGGAGAGTACAACATGCCACTGTAACTCTATAGTGAAGTTGCCAGTATACCCTGGAAAGCTATTTAGCAGAGACACAAGATGTCCTGCATTTGGTCCTCACACTGACTGAGGAAGCTGAGGTCATGGGAATCCGACTCTTCCATTGACCTATGTATGGTACCGATTTCGATTTCGCAATGGTCGGTTAGAGTATGAGCGGTATAACTCATCTCCTCAGGGCTTAAGTATGATTGTAAAATGTAATAAGCCATGTAGTGTATTTGCTTAAGGTTGAAATATGAGAATCACTAGTTGATGATACCTTACTTAACATATCTTAGATGGATAAATGTTATACATGTTCTTCATATTCCTTATTAGATAAATGATATACTGCTTTATTAAGTTACAAGTTGAAATGCTTTGAAGAAGAACATTTCTCTTATATGTTTAGATAATGGAATTATCTACTGTTGAATGCTTATGAATCTTCTGCTCAGTTTTATTCTACTAAACTGCAATAATAATATTTCTGGCGGAGAGTTATATCTCTCGCTGGGGCAATTTCAATTGTCTCACCCCCCGTGGGATCCAACTTTTTAGGTAAACATAGAAGAAGAAGCAAAAACCCTACAGCGGGGGAAGAACAACAACATCAACAGTAGTAGGGACAACAGTGACACCCAGGTGGAGACACTGTCATGTTTGTATATAGAGTCCTATGTGTCGTCTCATCTTAGGTCCTCGGAGTCAGTAGTTAATTTAATGAACCGATCTGAGATTTTAGCTTGACGCCTCAAGGTTTTTATGCTGCCTATGTATAGTTTTAATAAGGCAGTTGATGTATGTGATCCTCGAGAAGGAATGGTATAAGACATGTACTTGTGAACTAGGATGTAATAGAATTACTTTGGTTCTTTTTAAAAGAGTTTTCCAATGTATGAATCTCTTTATAAAAAGTTTTAATTTTTAGTGATTTTCAGTAATTCCACTGTTAAAAAATGCCTCCGCTTAAGTTAATAACGTTTATGTGATCGGTGTGCCACAAATTAGTTGGTATCAGAGCTCTAGGTTTGCTGAGTCTACAGAGACATAGGATTAAGGTTGTTGAGTTTGTTCTAGTGTCTTCCAGTAATCTGATAGTGTCTTCTGCTCATATAGGAGGAGAAGAAGAACTTAAAGATGTCTGGATCACACGAGGAATATACTACTGAGAGCAGCATTGCTGCACCAGGAAGAGGTGCAAGGGACTAGAATAGGGATGAGCCAGAACCTGAACACCCCCAGCTTAACCAGGCTGTACTAGAGAACCCAACTTTCCATGATCTGTTTGGGCAGTTCATGGCAACCATGACACATATGGTGGATAGGATTCCACCACCTACACCTAGGGCACCAGCTCACCATGAAGGACAAGGAGCCGGCAAGACTTTTGAACGACTTCACCGGGTTGGAGCCACATAATATGTTGGAACAGCTGACGCAGCAGATGCGGACATGTGGCTGACTAAGCTGGAGAAGGCCTTCAGAATCCTTAATATCCCAGAAGTTGAGAAGGTGAGACATGTAATGTACCTTCTTAAGGGGAGTGTTGGCCACTAGTGGACCATAGAAGAGGGTAAGAGGCCAGGTGTTGAGATTGGATGGGAAGTATTCCGACGAGAATTCTGCTGGGTTTTAGGGGAGGCAGAGAAGGCAGCGGAAACAAAACAAATTTCTCCCCAAACCCAGAACAAGGAAACGCGTCAACGTCTATATAATAGGAAAGGATGGTTTGTGGAATCATACCTTGTCTCGAGGCTTGCTCGGCGACAATACCTCGCGCCTTTTGCGGTCTTCAAATCCAGGGTTCGACGGTGTCTGTGCAGCTCCTGGTCGCACCGGGACTGACGACTCCTCCTCCTACCAGACTGTCAGATGACAGTTGTCCTCCTGAGCGGAAGTGACCTCCCGCCTCTGAAGTAGTCCACACGGACCACCTATAACTCCACACTCCTTGTCCCACAAGGAAGTGGAAGGAGTCACACCCTCCTGTTGACATACTAGTCGCCAACACACTCTCCTGCCTCCAATTGCAACTGCAATTGTCCTTCCCTTGTTGCACCTCACTTTGCGGGAAGCACTTGCTTGGGCTCTCTCTCAGTTACCAAAACCAGAGAGAACGACAACTTTGCAGAGCAACTGGTTGCACTGAGTTGTACTTTGATAAGCCCCCAATACCCCTATATATAGGAGGGTCATGGGACAGGGTTCTCCATCCGGGGCATTGCGGGACTAAAAGCAGGAGTAGAAGGGTTCGAGATTTTCACAAAAGCAACCAACTCACAACCTGAACCGATCGGTTCACAAGTGAACCGGTCGGTTGGGGACCTGAACCGATCGGTTGACACCTCAACCGATCGGTTGGGACCCTTGAACCGGTCGGTTCACAAGTGAACTGGTCAGTTGGTGGTCCTGGTCGGTTCCCGATTGACTTTCCTTCTTTTGTTTCTAATTGGTATCGAATACCAATCCTTGTTCCAATCAAATTGGGCAAGTGAAACACAAGGAAAATTCTCACTGACCTGACTTTCCCAACATGCTCGGTTGCACCAGTTGAACCGATCGGTTCAACACTTGAACCGCTCATTTCACTCTGGTCATGAGCCGATCGGTTCAACACTTGAGCTGATCGGTTCAACAACCTCAGCTGAACGTTTCAACACTTGAGCTGATCGGTTGGGAATGCAGGTTGTGCAGAATCAGTCAATTGTGATTTCAATCAATCTGATACTCCAATCAACATGTCCAACACCTTGAACATTATGATATTGAGCTATCAATCAATTGAGTGTTTAATTGAACTACTAAACTCCTTTAGTAATCAATCTAAACATTTCTAGTGGATAAAACTCCTCTTCCAGGTTAAATCCTATGTGTGTGACCCTACAGGTCCATTTCACGTTGACAGTGAAAGTCCATAACACTTATGACTTCACAAGCAAAGAGTGGTGCCTAGTCACACATCAATGCTACCCAAGTGAAAGTAGAAAGTTGGAGAACAACTTTCATCCTACAATCCGTGAATGGTGTTATAGTGAATGTATAATTCCTTTGTCACTGATATCCCGAATGAACTCGAGGCATGGAACAGTCATCCTGTCAACGTTCATTCACTTTCTTGATCTCAGAGTAGACTGGAAGAGATATGTATGACATCAGTATCATATACTGACTCGCACATGCGTGCACGCCTTTCTCAATCCTACTCATCAAGTGGCCATGGATATCAAACTCCCTCAGGAGGGACAAATCCCATATCTATCACTCACCCCTCAAAAGCCCCATGTGTCAAAGCCACCCAATCATCACCTTTATAACAACCCAAGTTTCAGGACTGCGTTTGATGATGTCAAAGTGTGCCCAATGACATGTGTTGAGTGTAGTGATTTCAGGTCAAAGAATCACACTCACCACCATCACTGTGAGTACTGACTGTGACTACCATGTCATGGTTCCATGTGTCAAACTCACGGTGGGTCTGTCCGGTACCTTGTTCTCTAACAAGTACCTATGTGTTTGGTTTGATATCTCTATATCACGACTAATGAGATTTTGTCATCAACCAACACCACAATCTAGTCTTGTGTGTCATTGCTGTCTATCTACCTTCCACAATGACATCCGACTAGGGACATAACTAGAATGTACAAACTCTTAGCATCTGTATGATCTCATCTTTCAGGTCCTCAACCTGAAAGCATACGTCATTGAGTACTATCATTCTCTAGAAATTGAATCTGTTCTATCACTCTCTCATATGACTGAACCAGAAAGAATTGGAAGCTTGCCTTTATGTTTATCAAATCAATCTTAATGTATCCCACCAATCATCCCATGATTGGCTCTCAGGGCATACATACCAACAAATTCATCAATAGATACTTTCCTAAGACGTTTCTAGATGAGAAAATCTCTCAGTTTGAGAGGTTAAGGAAAGGACGAATGAACATTAGCGAGTATGAGGCTAAGTTCATGGATCTTTTGTGGTTCTGTCTGCATATGGCAGCTACTGATGAAAAAAGAATTCAACATTTTGAGAAGGGGTTGAACGCTGATTTGACCACTCCTGTGTTTTCCTTAGAGAACAGGGATAGGTTCGCCACCTTTGTGGAGTCCGTGAGATAGATATAAAGGTCAGTGATTGAGAACTGACAAACCAAGAGTAAGAAGGTGTATACTCAGTCTCCAGGACAAGGGTCCAAAAGTTTCAAGAAACTGAGGTTTTCTACACCAATAGCACCACCAAGGTTTAATACCCAGATGCAATGGACATCGAATAGGGGTAGAGGCCATATTTTACCACCAGAAGGAGCCCACAGCTCAACATCAGTGTTGGTAACAGGACCAACCAGGCCACAATCAGGGAACAGAGGTTGTTTTATATGCGGAAAGATGCGGCATTTGATGAAAGATTGTCAAGCTAGAGAAGCAAGTGTGACTCAACCCCAGAGGTAGAGTCAACAAGGCTCTCAGAGGTGACAGTTTTCGAGTGGCACTAGAGGACGTGGACAAGCATCCCAAGCTGGTTCATCGGCACCCAATAATTGAGCACCGGGTCAACAACAAGCAACAACTAGATTCTATGCGATGAATCAACCCGAAACAGTGGTCAACCCACGGGTTGTGACAGGTCAGATGGAACTATTTTATTCTGATATGTCTACAACATGCTTCGTATATGTTTTAATTTATCTGGGTGCTACACATTCCTTTATCACTTGAAGAGTGATCCATGACTACAACATGACTACCAATCATAGAGAAGATAGTTTGTTTTTAGAAACCCCTTTGTTGGTATCTACAGTGTTGCAGGAGGTGTGTTCTCCCTGTACTCTTTCCTTTTCTGAACATCGCATTCCGGTGGATCTTATACCACTTGAAATGCATGGGTTTGATATAATTCTTGGAATGGACACCTTATAAAAGTATAAGGTTGTCTTGGATTGTGATTCCAAGCAAGCTGTGTTCACAGATGACAGTGACACATGGATCTTTCAGGGAGATAGAAAGATTCTTCCAACCTGTCTTGTGTCAGCTATGGTAGCTAAAAAGCTGATGAGGCAAGGATGCTTTGCATTCTTGGCACGTGTGGTAGATACCACAATGGAGAGTTCTAATCTTTCTGAAGTTCCGATAGCTAGGGAGTTTGAAGATGTGTTCCCTGAGGAACTTCCAGGTGTACCTCCACCCCGAGAGATTGATTTTGAGATTAATCTAATCCTGGGCACACAAACAATAGGACAAACACAGTATAGAATGACACCTGCTGAGATGGCAGAGCTCAAAAAATAGTTTCAAGAGTTACTTGAGAAAGGTTTTATCTGACCGAGTACTTCACCATGGGGTGCTTCGGTTCTTTTTGTCAATAAGAAGGACGGATCGATGCGGCTATGCATTGATTACAGACAGTTGAATAAAGTAACCATAAAGAACAAGTATCCTCTGCCAAGGATCGATGACATGTTTGATTAGTTGCATGGTGCAACTATCTTCTCTAAGATAGATCTGAGGTCGGGATATCATTTGTTACATATCAAGGAGAGTGACATACCTAAGTCTGCCTTTAGGTCAAGGTATGGTCACTATGAGTTCATAGTTATGTTGTTTGGACTAACTAATGCACCAGCTGCATTCATGGAACTCATGAATAGAATCTTTTGACCTTTTCTTGATCAATTTATAGTTGTCTTCATAGATGACATCTTGGTATACAGTAGAGATGCCCAATAGCATGAGCAACACCTTCGTCGGGCTTTGACTTTGCTAAGAGAGCATAAGATGTATGCTAAGTTTAGAAAATGTGAGTTCTGGTTACCAAAAGTTTCTTTTCTAGGACACGTAATATCTACCTCAGGTATCCATGTTGATCCTAAGAAGGTGGAATCTGTCCTGCAATGGGAACAACCAAAGACACCAATAGAGATATGTAGTTTCCTAGGACTGGAAGGCTATTACAGGAGATTCATTAAGAACTTCAGTTCTATAGCTTTACCCCTAACCAAGTTGACCAGGAAGGAGGTTCCTTTTGTCTAGAATGACAAGTGTCAACATTCTTTCCAGCTGTTGAAAGAAAGGTTAACAAGTGCACCTGTGCTGGTGTTACCTGAGCAAGGGAAGGGGTATATAGTTTTCTGTGATGCATCTAAGAATGGTCTAGGATGTGTGTTGATGCAGGATAATCAAGTAATTTCTTTTGCTTCTCGACAACTTAAGAAATACAAGGAGAATTATCTAACATATGATCTAGAGCTAGCTACTATGGTTCATGATTTGAAGATCTAGAGACATTATCTCTATGGAGAAACATTCTAGATTTTTACAGACCATAAGAATCTAAAATATATCTTTTCACAACATGAGTTGAACATGAGACAATGCCACTGGATGGAGTTAATCAAGGACTACGATTATACAATGGATTATCATCCAGGGAAGGCTAATGTAGTGGCAGATGCACTAAGTAGGAAATCATCATCACCAACCTTAGATAAAGCACAGTTGAACTCCTTGGTGTGCTCTAAGAGAGATATGCTTATCTCCTTGAGGCAAAACAATATACAACTTAAAGTATCATTGTTAGTCGGGCTGTTAGCTGAGATGCACATAAAACCTACTCTGAGACAACAGATTAAAGAAGCACAACAAGTTGATACTGTGGTTCAGCAGATCAGGTCAGAGTATGGTAGAGAGAAACGGGATGGCTTTCATGAGTTAGAGGACCAGGTAGTCTGTTACCATGGTAGGATGGTTGTACCTGATGCCAATGACTTAAGGAAGTTAGTCTTGGAAGAAGTCCATTCTTCGATGTATGCAATGCATCCAGGAAGCACCAAAATGTATCATAACCTGAAGGATATGTATTGGTGTCCAGGATTGAAGAAAGATGTTACTGAGTTTGTTATGTGGTGTCCGGTATGTCAGCAAGTTAAAGCTGAATATCAAAAGCCCACAGGAATAATGCAACCTTTGCCTATACCACAGTGGAAATGGGATCATGTAACCATGGACTTTGTGGTTGGTTTGCCTAGAAAAACCAAAGATCATGATTCCATATGGGTGATAGTTGATAGGTTGACTAAGACAACACATTTCCTTCCTGTCAAAACAACCTACACTACTGAGAAGCTTGCATAGATATATATAGATGAAATAGTGCATTTACACGGGGTACCAGTTACAATTTTTTATGATAGAGGTCCCCAGTTCATGAGTCATTTTTGGGAATGACTACATAAAGCTTTGGGTAAGCATTTAAGGTTTAGTACTACCTTTTACCTGTAGACAGATGGACAATCTGAGAGGACCATACAAACTTTGGAGGATCTGCTTAGGGCATGTGTCCTTTAGTTTGTAGGAAATTGGGATCTACACCTGAGCTTGATAGAATTTGCTTACAATAATATCTATCAACACTGTATTGACATGGCACCATATGAAGCATTATATGGTAGACGTTGTAGATCTCAGTTATGTTGGTATGAAATAGGAGAATATCAACTTTTGGGTCCTGAATTAGTGCAGAAGACAACTGAGAAGATTAAAGTAATTCAACAATAGTTAAAGGCTGTACATGATAGACAAAAATCATACATCGACAAATGGCGAAGACCCTTAGAATTCCAAGTTAGAGACAGAGTATATCTCAAAGTCTCACCTTGGAAAGGTGTTCTTAGATTTGGGAAGAAAGGAAAGTTAGCTCCTAGATTTATGGGGCCTTATCCGATCATTGAACGGATTGGAAAGGTAGCCTATAAACTGGAATTGCCACCTGAGCTGCATAAGTTGCATCCAGTGTTCCATATCTCTATGCTGAGAAAGTGTCATCCTGACACATAGTTAGTTTTGCAACCTGTGGAAGTAGAATTAAATGATGATGTATCATATGTTGAAGGACATGTGATGATCCTTGATAAAAGAATTAAAAAGCTGAAAAAGAAAGACATATGTCTTGTGAAAGTTCTCAGGAATCATCGTGGCATTGAAGAAGCTACGTGGGATCTAGAGGAAGAGATGAGGAGGAAGTACCCTTCTCTTTTCTCTTGATGATTTCAGGGATGAAATCCTTGTTAGGGGTGGATAATTTGTAACATCCCTGACCTAGGTTATGCTTTAACCCTAGATGTTTTGTTTAATAAAGTTAATTATGTGCTTGCTCTTATTTCTTGAAAAGTAATTGAGGCTCAAGAGGAACTTATGTTTCAATTTTAGTCCTTTTTGAATGATGTTGAAAACAATGTTTTGTCTATTTTGGACTAAAGTATAAATTACCCAAGTTGAGTAGTTAACTTACAAATGTTACATGATAAAATGTTCCTCAGATGTTGAAACATCATAAGAATAAAAATGATGCAGAGGTATGGATTGTGATAGCCTGAGCACCAAGAAAGATCTTGTTAAGGCATGTTTGTGCATTAAAACCTAGTTTTGGTGTAATGTGCAAATTACCCAAAACCTAGGGTTCATAATGCAAAATACCACCTTTAGAGAGTCCCTCATGTTTCTTGTCATCATGTAGAGAAAATAAAATGAGAGGGGCGTCTCATTTGAATCGCTTTGGAGGAGAGAGAATCTTAATATTTAAATAATCAAGATTTAAGCATAATTGGAACCCATTGACTAAGAAATTATCATAGGAGATGCATGATGGATATTTTGGGTCACTTGGTATCTGATATGTGAGCAATTCTCATTAGTGCAAGTGGGATACTGTTGGTGAGTATTTTCTAAAAGTCAATGATTTCATGATGGAACCATGGATATCTTTGTACCTTTTTTTAATCCATATCACATATTTGATTTATTTATGTCATGGTGTTTCTATGATATTCATGAAGATAACAAATTTCCTCAAATTCATTTAGTTCATATAATTGCTACTTTAAGAGATTGCTTTTAAAATGAGATCTCATTTGATGCTAGAAATAATCATTAGTAAACATCCTTAGTCAATTCCTTTTATGGATGGGAAAAAGATTACATGTGAAACTAGTATGCTTGATTACTAAAGGCCATGTCTCATTGGTCATAGGTATCAGATACTAAATAACACACACAAACTAATTGTTATAGATGAAGTGTAGAGAACTGAACTACCTTGAGTTTTATTCAAGGATCGCTATATAATTTACATGATCAATCCTCAATGGAAAATTACTTTCTCATCCTTTCACATGTATTTATTTCAAAGACTGCACGAGGATCATCATACTTTGATGCATTCAACTTGTTCTCAAAGAAGATTTATATATATGTAGTAGTTGGTTGTTCTTAGTGTCATGCTAAAAATTGTGATTGATGTAGAAGGATTTTTTCCCTGCAATGTAATTGGAGTGATATCCTAGGTGTAACATCCAAGGATTGGAGACCTCAGATAAAATGATCTTAAAAGAAATGATTGGGCTACCCATATAAGCAAGGTGGATCTCTTTTTTATGGAGCCTAAAAGTAAGAATGATGTAGCTTATCAGAATAGCATTAGGACGAGAAACCTATATAGAAGTTTTTCCAAGGATATGCATGAGTAAGGACAAATCACAAATATGAGGCCAATGAAAAGCACACATATGAGGCCAATGTTTGTTTGTAGGGCTATCTGTTGTACCCAAAAGTCTATAAAAGCCTTGGAATATTGCATGAAAAATGGTATACAATCTAGAATTTCTCTATTAGTTTTTGGGTTTACATTGGTATTTCAAACTAAAGGTTATAAGTCATACAAACCAAACATAAGGAAAGGGACATCTTATAACGCAATATGAACCCACCCTTGCATTGAGAGATATGTCGAGGAGCTTGGTGTAGATGACCATTCTAGGTCTACAATTAATGGGAAGAGATTATGAGGTCATATAGTTGAACCTAATGAGGACATCAAGAGTCTAAGTGGGGGATATTGTAACATTCTATGATGTAAGGTCTTGGATAGAGAGATATTAAAAGGAATGATTGGACTACACATAAGTACAAGTTGTAACTCACCCATCACACGAACTTTGTAGTTAAGCATTCTTGACTCAAAGTAGCACAAGTATGGGTGACCTCTTGAGAAGTTACATGGGTGAGGATACGAATGTAGATCATGCCAATTGTCATATGGGGTCCAATCATCACTCTCAGAAGACTAGAAAAGCCTTGGGATGGGGGCATGTGTGTTAAGCTAGGTGTCTTGATAAGTGATGTTAGAGGAATTCATGGTCAATATCATAAGAGGATCAAGGAATGTAGATAAAAATAATGAGAATGACTACCCAATGTCTCAAGTTTAGTCTAGGTACACGTGAAAAACAATGGATACAACTCAAGGAAAAACTTTATTTTAGTCTTATCTCACTGATGCTACAACTTGGATAATAAGGATGTTTTTCTAGACATCCCTCATTGCTTATGAATTACATAATTGACTAAAGAATCATTTTTCCAATGTAGTACACTTCATAAAGGGTCAACTCCATAGATGTAACTTGCAGATGGTTTTATATGGAATTCATTATAAAATCTACAATTAATATAAGGACTTGAAAATCTCATTTAAGGACTAGAAGTAATTTATAATACTAACACTTTCAATTGACTTGATTCAGTCATCTAGTCTTGTGCTAAAGAAACACTAGAATCCACCATGCACTCACAAGACCACTGGGGTGTTGACTCAAGGTATAAATGACTAAACCCTTGTTTTGATGATGACTAAACCATTCCAATTAATTGTGTCTAATGTCTCTACTAGAGTGATTTCATATTAGGTATAGACACACTCCAAATGCACTAACTTGGCATCTCAACCTGGAGAAAAGACAACAAGTCAATACAAGTGCACAATTTTGTAATATGATGTAAATCCATTAGAATCATGTTGTAAATCACTTTTAATGATTGTATGACTTTTAATTAAGCTTAGAAAACATTAGGAGCACTTAGATCGAATGTTTAAGCACTCAAAAGACATTTTCCAAAATTCACATCAGGCTGTTCATCGGTCGAGTTGCAAACTCGACCGATCCTAATTGGATCTTGAAAATGACTTTTGATCAGTCGAATTTGCACTTCACAGAACTCGACCGATCCCTCTACTGACCAAAACTAATTTAAGTGAATCGATCAAGTTACCCCAGGACAAACTCAACCGATGGCATAAATTGGTCTTATCTCTTAGTGGGATTGGTCAAGTTACCTTTATAGAAACTCAACCGATTGCACTGTATAGAAAAGTGTAGAAAAGTGTTCCAACAAGTGAAAATATATCTGTTGCAAGCCACAAAACGGCTAGTTTTCATTCTTAAGTTTTCCCAAAGGCTAAGAGGCATCCCCAGCTATAAATAGGACCCCTTAGGCTTCATTTCAAGGTTGAGCATATAATGCAAAACTCTATGTGAGGTTCCTATTTTATAGTTGAGCGCTTCCTACAGTCTTCTCTCTCTCTCTAAGCTTAATCACTTGCTACATTCATTAGAGTGAGTAGTAAATCTATAAGAGAGCTAGTCCTACATGTATATCTTGTGAGGCTCTCACTTCCACCGCCTCTCTATCTCTCATTTCAACCATGAAGATAAAGGTTCTCTCTCTTGGATAAGAGAGGTGAAGAAGAACAAGGGAAGGAGTCCCTTGGTAAAGATTAAGGCTGAAGACTTAGAGAAAGAGTGGGTAAGCCCTTGGTGAAGGCAGAAGACTCCTTGCTCAGGTGGGTAAGTCCTTGGTGGAAGCTTCACCGAGTGAAGGTGAAGTCAAAGGCTGAAGATCCAAGAAGAGTGGGTAATCCCTGCAAGGTTGAAGACTTGTGCAAGAGTGGGTAAGTCCTTGGTGAAGGCCGAAGACTCATTGTTAAGTGGGTAAGTCCTTGGTAAGGTTGAAGACTCTTTGTATTGGATAAGTAAGTCCTTTGGTGGTCATGTATTGTAAGTCTTATGAATGAATATAAGAGTGCAATGGTTAAGAAATCCTAGAGGTTGACCTGTCTAGGTAGTGGACTGACTCACTTCTAGTTTGAAGTGTGGAACCACTCTACATAGCTTATCACTTGGTGTATGTTCAATCTCTCCCTCCCTTTCTATGCATGTTTTAGTTTCACTCAAACTTCCTATTTAGCAATCTTATCTTGTGATATATCTTGACGGTCTAATGAATTTTGTTTAAGTGCATTCATCTCTATTCACCCCTCCACTAGAGCATCTAATCACCCATCTAGGATCCAACAATTGGTATCAGAGTGGGTCTTCTTCAAGCATACTTCAACAAGTAGGAGAAGATGAGTGACTACCAAGGAGGGAGATACTTGATCAACCTTCCAATCTTTGATGGGAGAAATTTCATTTATTAGGAAAGAAGGTTTCAATTCTACATCCAAGGATCAAGTCTTGAGATGTGGCAAATGGCGAACAACCCATACAAGCTACCTAAGTCAAAGATTGAAGAATGGGATGAAGCTACCTTGAAGAAAGCAACCTTGAATGCTAGAGCCATGCACATCCTCTATGCCTCCATGACCCCCATCAAATTAAACCAGATTTCGTCATGTGAAACATTCTTTGAGGTATGGAGAAATCTACGAATCACTTATGAGGGGACTGCTCAAGTGAAGGAAACCAAAATCTACATGCTCAATGGGTTGTTTAAGAACTTCAAGATGGGAAAGGAGGAGAAGATAGCTCATATGTACTCAAGGCTCAACACCATTGTAAATGGTCTTGCTGTTCTAGGTCATCATATGAGTAGAGGAGAGATCAACTCTAAGATCCTTATAACTCTCCCCAAGAGATGGGAACCCAAGGTGACTTCGATTGAAGAAGTAAGGTCTCTTAGGGATATTTCTATTGAAGAGCTCATTGGAAATCTACAAGAACATGAAGCCACACTTGACAAGAGGGAGGAAGTAGAAAGACAAGAAGAGAAAGAACTTAAGAGAATGAAGAAGGCTGAAATCAAATCTAAAATCAAGGCTATTGTTGGTCAAGCCTCTCCATCCTCTCATATTGAAGAAGATGTCATGTACTCCAAGGGTAGATTCTAAAAATGCAAGAATTCCTCCTCCATCTGGTGCCTCAAGTGTGGAAAGAAGGTTCACTTCAAGATATATTGTCTACAAGGAAAGAAGACCCATCATCATAAGGAAAGAGAAGAGAAGTACATGAAGAAGGAAAAATGGAAATCAAGCTCAAGTGACTCCTCCAACTCAAGCTCAAATTATGATTCAAGTGGAGAATCAAGCTCAAGCTCTAGTGAAGAAGGAGAATGTCATGTTGCCCTTATAGCTTCTACAAAACTTGAAGACCTAAATGAGGTAAATCTAAACTCTTTAGATAAAGAACCTTTAATTGCTATCATTAATGCTACTCTTGCCTCTTTTAAGTATTCTAAAAAGGAAAGAAAAAAGCTTGCTAGAATTGTTGATAATTTGCACATAGAACTAGATGATCTTGAACATGCTAATACTTGCTTTCTTGATGATAAAAATGCTTGTCTTAACCAAGTAGACTCTCTTAAACTTGAAAATGCTAGTTTGCTTGATAAGATTAGATTTCTAGAAGCTCAACCTCTTATGCCTAGTTGTAATGAAGATCATACCTTAATTGTTGATTCTCTCATGCATGATATTGTTGTTCCTAAATCTGAAAAATAGGACAAAGATTTCATTTTTCAAGTATTAGAATATGAAAATGGTGTTCATCTTTCTAAGATTGTTGTACTTGAAAATGAGAATACTTCCTTGCTTGCTAAAATAAATGTTCTTGAATCTTGTTCTAGTTCTACTAGTAGCGATAATAATTTTGTTGCTCTTCATATCGATAGTGTATCTTATTTAACTAAAGCTCTTTGATTAGAAAATGATCTTTTGCATGCTAGAGATAATATTAACAATTTGACTTCTACTATTGCTTCTCTTATGCATGATAATGACAGTTTGAGATCTTCTTTGCAAAGATTCTTAGTTGGTAAAAAGAATCTTAATGACATCCTACACTATACTACTAAACAAATTGGTAGACATAGATTAGGATATGATAGTACTCAAAGGAACAACAAAGGTAAAGGAACTCCAATCTTCCATGGAGAATCATCTAGTTCTAAGACTATGGGCACATACAACTATTGCACTGATATAGGCCATTATTCTAATTGTTGTCCTTTTAGGAAAGCACCCAAGAAAAATAGGACTTGGATTGCTAAGCTAACCCCTTCCAACTCAAGAACATGAATGGGGACCATTTCATCTTTCTTCTTGTAGGTACATGCAAATGAATTGACATGATCTATGGATTTGTAAATTGACTTCTCAATCCACATGACAGAAGAAAGGTGAGATGTGTAGAGGGTGACAACAAGTGGAAAAAGGAATGGTAAGAACAAAAGGTAAAGGCTTTCTTGCTTATAACCAATCCTAACTTGTTTTTTCAAGATAGTGTGCACTATACATATGGTTTTTGAGTCAAAAGTGGTATTTTGTGTTTCTCTTCACACTCCTGCTCAAAAATTGTTTCTAATGCTTCTATAGTGCAATACTAACTTGCTTACACATGTTTGGATATGGTTTCTATTTTTAGCATGCCTTTAAATATGCTTTTATGAAATATATGTTCCTTTTGACAACAACTTTGTTGGTCAAGTTTGTCCTATTTGAAACTCGATCGATAGGCATCAATGGGTGTTGCCAACAACTATCATCAGTCGAGTTGTCAATACATATAACTCTACTGACAACACTGTGCACAAAATATACATTTGGCTTATTGAATGAGAATTTCCCTCTCAACTAGATTTTCTCAACCAATAGCCTTATTCTTTGGCATTCTCATCTGGTACCTTTATATATGCATATAGCAATGTTCTAAATTGCCTATTTTGCTTACAACTCTATCTTTCTAATTGCTCTAAATTGCCATATCTATATCTTGCAATTACTTACTTTGAGTTGTTTTTGCAGTTTTTGATGATGATCTCTTTGGATCTCTTGGTTGTGTCTAAAATTGCTTCCGTTATACTCTAACTTGGTATATCTATCTAGGTGTATATCTTGTTTTTATACAACCTTGAGGTTCTTAGTGGTAATCATCTTTTGGTAATGATGCATATTTGTATATGAGTTATATCCTTTCATGCTTCTAAAATTGCATATCTCTTTGTTTGGATATATCTCTACATCTACTCATAGCTTGGTTTATCCTGTGTATCTTTTGGTATCTCTTTCTATAATCTAGATCCTACTAGTAGTCCTAACTTGTGACAATATCTACTAGTAGTTCATATACATGTAGTTCAAGCCTTGTTCATCAAGTGGTATTTCACTATATTCTATGCTTGTATCTTGTCTCATACATGCTCAAGCTTGTTCCTTGAGGTTCATATCTACTATATTGAGTTGCTTGCATAACATTGTGATGCAAGGTACATAGATTTACATTGTATGTAGAAATTGGAGCATTTTTTTTCATTTCATGCAGCTTTTTCTCAAGTTTCAATTTTTTGTGCAAGACTAGTGTTTTTTATGTAGTAACTACCTTCTGAGAAAGTCTCATCGCGTCACCATGACCCATGACACTTTTTGGGCGAATTCCATCATCTTGAGGATCAAAATTGTGATTTATTGTTTTTCTACAGCACCTTATCTTGCATTTTGGGTTGTTCAAGTGCATGCTTTAACTTGCTCTTCTTTCTATGCTTGGACAAGCCCCTAGATATGTTGTGCTCTTCTACTCTCCTTTTATAACTTTTGTTATATCCTTTCTCTTAACAAGTGGTGGTTCTTATTTCTTCATACCCCCACTTTTTGAAATGACAAAGGGGGAGAAAGGTATGTATTCTTTTGACAAAAAGAGGAAGAAGGCATGTCTTACATGAAGAGGAGCAACATGTCCATGTAAGGGAAAAGGTAAAGGGGAGAAGACATATATGTGTAGAACATATATGAGTAGAAGACATAGTATTCTATAAATGTTATGAAAGATAACCATGCAGGAGAAATAGCATCAATTGAGGGGGGTATGAGAACTCTACTAGCATCAATTAAGGGGGAGCATATGAACTCAATTCTGTTGAAACCCCTAGGTTTCTCCAAAGGTATGACTTTACTTCAATGCTTTCAATACATTTATGGAATGGTTTATCATCTTCAAAAAGGGGGAGAATGTTGACTCAAGGTCTAAATTGACTAAACCCTTGTTTTGATGATGATTAAACCAATTCAATTAATTGTGTCTAATGTATCTACTTGAGTGATTTCATATTAGGTATAGACACACTCCAAATTCACTAACTTGCGCATCTCAACTTGGAGAAAAGACAAGTCAAAGTCAATACAAGTGCACATTTTTGTAATATGATCATGTTGTAAATCACTTGTAATGATTGTATGACTTGTAATTAAGCTTAGAAAAAATTAGAACCACTTAGATAAAATGTTTAGCACTCAAAAGACATTTTCCAAAATTCACATCAGGTTGTTCATCGGTCGAGTTACAAATTTGACCGATCTTGATTGGATCTTGAAAATGACTTTTGATCTGTCGAGTTTGCACTTCATAGAACTTGACTGATCCCTCTACTGACCAAAACTAATTTAAGTGAATCGGTCGAGTTACCCCAGGACAAACTCGACCGATGGCCTAAATTGGTCTTGTCTCTTAGTGGGATCAGTCCAGTTACCTTTATAGAAACTCGACCGATTGCACAGTACAAAAAAGTACAGAAAAATGTTTCTAGCTATTGTGAAGTTGCAACAAGTGAAAATATATCTGTTGTAAGCCACAAAATGGTTAGTTTTCATTCTTAAGTGTTCCCAAAGGCTAAGAGGCATCCCCAACTATAAATAGGACCCCTTGGGCTTCATTCTAAGGTTGAGCATTGAATGCAAAACTCTATGTGAGGTTCCTATTCTAAAGTGAATCAGTCAAGTTACCCCAGGACAAACTAGACCGATGACCTAAATTGATCTTGTCTCTTAGTGGGATCGGTCAAGTTACCTTTATAGAAACTCGACCGATTGCATTATACGAAAGAGTGCAGAAAAGTGTTTGTAGCCATTGTGGAGTTACAACAACTGAAAATATATCCATTGCAAACTAAAAAATGACTAGTTTTCATTCGTAAGTGTTCCCAAAGGCTAAGAGGCATCCCCAGCTATAAATAGGACCCCTTGGGCTTCATTCCAAAGTTGAGCATTCAATGCAAAACTCTATGTGAGGTTCCTATTCTATATTGGAATGCTTCCTACGACATCCTCCTCTCTCTCTATAAGCTTAATCACTTGCTACATTCATTAGAGTGAGTAGGAAATCTATACGAGAGCTAGTCCTACATGTATATCTTGTGAGGCTCTCACTTCCACCACCTCTCTATCTGTCATGTCAACCATGAAGATGAAGGTTCTCTCTCTTGACTAAGAGAGGTGAAGAAGAACAAGGGAGGGAGTCCCTTGGTGAATATCAAGGCTAAAGACTTGGAGCAAGAATGGGTAAGCCCTTGGTGAAGGCAGAAGACTCCTTTCTCAAGTGGGTAAGTCCTTGGTGGAAGCTTCTCCGAGTGAAGGTGAAGTCAAAGGCTAAAGATCCAAGAAGAGTGGGTAATCCCTACAAGGCTGAAGACTTGTGCAAGAGTGGGTAAGTCCTTGGTGAAGGAAGAATATTCATTGCAAAGTGGGTAAGTCCTTGGTAAGGTTGAAGACTCTTTGTATTGGATAGGTAAGTCCTTTGGTGGTCATGTATTGTAAGTTTTATGAATGAATATAAGAGTGCAATGGTTAAGAAATCCTAGAGGTTGACCTCTCTAGGTAGTGGACTGACTCAATTCATGCTTGAAGTGTGGAACCACTCTACATAGCTTATCACTTGGTGTATGTTCAATCTCTCTCTTCCTTGCTATTAATGTTTTAGTTTCACTCAAACTTCCTATTTAGAAACCTTATGTTGTGATATATCTTGAAGGTCTAATGAATTTTGTTTAACTGCATTCAGCTCTATTCACCCCCCTCTAAAGCATCTAATCACCCATATAAGATCCAACAATTGGTATCAGAGTGGGTCTTCTTCAAGCATACTTCAACAAGTAGAAGAAGATGAGTGACTACCAAGGAGGGAGATACTTGATCAACCTTCCAATCTTTTATGGGAGTAATTTCCCCTATCGGAGAAAAAGGCTTCAATTCTACATCCAAGTCTTGAGATGTGGCAATTGATGAACAACCCATACAAGCTACCAATGGCAAAGATTGAAGAATGGGATGAATCTACCTTGATGAAAGCAACATTGAATGCTAGAGCCATGCACATCCTCTATGCCTCCATGACCCCCACCGAGTTCAATTGGATTTCTTCATGTGAAACATCCTATGAGGTATGGATAAAGCTATGCATCACTTATGTGGGGACTTCTCAAGTGATGGAAAGCAAAATATACATGCTCATTGGGTTGTTTGAGGACTTCAAGATAGGAAAGGAGGAGAAGATAGCTCATATATACTCAAGGATCAACACCATTGTGAATGATCTCGCTATTCTAGGTCATCCTATGAGTAGAGGAGAGATCAACTCTAAGATCCTTAGAACACTCCCCAAGGGATGGGAACCCAAGGTGACTTCGATTGAAGAAGCAAGGTCTCTCAATGATATTCCTATTGAATAGCTCATTGGAAATCTACAAGCACATGAAGCCATACTTGATAAGAGGGAGGAATTAGAAAGACAAGAAGAGAAAGAACTCAAGAGAATGAAGAAGGCTGAAATTAAAGCTAAAATCAAGGCTATTGTTGGTCAAGCCTCTCCATCCTCTCATATTGAAGAAGATTCCATGTACTAAAAGGGTAGGATCTATAAAAGCAAGAATTCCTCCTCCATCTGGTGCCTCAAGTGTGGAAAGAAGGGTCACTTCAAGATAGATTGTCTACAAGGCAAGAATAACCATCATCATAAGGAAAGAGAAGAGAAGTACATAAAGAAGGAGAAATGGCACTCAAGCTCAAGTGACTCCTCCAACCCAAGCTCAAGTGAAGATTCAAGTGGAGAATCAAGCTCAAGCTCTAATGAAGAAGGAGAATGTCATTTTGCCCTTAACGCTTCTACAAAACGTGAAGACTCAAATGAGGTAAATCTAAACTCTTTAGATAAAGAACCTTTAATTGCTATCATTAATGCTACTCGTTCCTCTTTTAAGTCTTATAAAAAGAAAAGGAAAAAACTATCTAGAATTGTTGATAATATGCACGTAGAACTAGATGATCTTGAACATGCTAATACTTGCTTGCTTGATGATAAAAATGCTTGTCTTACCCAAGTAGACTCTCTTAAACTTGAAAATGCTAGTTTGCTTCATAAGATTAGATTTCTAGAAGCTCAACCTCTTATGCCTAGTTGTAATGAAGAGCATACCTTAATTTTTGATTCTGTCATGCATGATATTGATGTTCTTAAATCTGAAAACAAGGACAAAGATTTCGTTTTGCAAGGATTAGAATCTGAAAATGGTGTTCATATTTCTAAGATTGTTGTGCTTGAAAATGAGAATGCTTCCTTGCTTGCTAAAATCAATGTTCTTAAATCTTGTTCTAGTTTTTCTAGTGAGAGAATAATGTTGCTGCTCTTCATATCGATAGAGATTCTTATTTAACTAAAGCCCTTTTCTTAGAAAATGATTTTTTGGATTTCATGCATCTTTTGCTCCAATTTCAATTTTTGGTACAAGACTAGTGTTTTTATGTAGAAACTACCTTCTGAGCAAGGCTCATGCATCACCATGATCCCTGACACTTTTTGGGAAAATTTTGTCATCTTGAGGGTCAAAATTGCGACTATTGTTTTTCTATAGCACTTTATCTTACATTTTGGGTTGTTCAAGTGCATGCTTTAACTTGCTCTTCTTTCTATGATTGGACAAGCCCCTATCTGTGTTGTTCTCTTCTACTATCCTTTTATAACTTTTGTTATCTCCTTTCTCTTAATAAGTGGTGTTTCTTATTTCTTCATACCCCCACTTTTTGAAATGACAAAGGGGGAGAAAGGTATGTGTAAGGACCCTGACCAAAGTTTTGGGATAACCCTATTTTCTTTTCTTATGAAAGGTGCTTATAGCCTTAATCTAATCTCTTAAGATGTTTTGATATCATGTGACAAGCTCATGTTTCCAGTTTCGTTCTATTTGGATGTTGTTTGAGCAATGTTTGCTTGATTTGGACCAAAGTGCAATTTACCCAAAGTAAGAGGTTATATTGCAATATGTCACACGAAGAGCATGCCTTTAGTACTCTAGCACCAATAGAAAGAGAATGATGAGGTGGGATGCCTTGTGTAGGACCTATGTTCCAAGTTTGAGCTAGTTGGATGATGTTTGTGCCCTATGTGCTAGTTTTGGTGCAAATTGCAAATTACCCAAAGTGGAGGGGTCAATATGCAATTTATCAGCTCTAGAGTCACCTCCCTTATGTTTGGCATCATATAGGATGTGGATGGAAGTTGGGGCACGTTGTTTGGTTGATAGTTGAGGAGTAACATCTTTATATGGTCTTTATATCACATATGTGTCACACATGATACCTTGTCTTTTAGTGTATCAGGTAGAAGCTTGAGTGTGTGTCGCCCATGAGGGTGTATCGCCAATGGGAGGTACCCAGCTGCATGATACACATACTAGAGTGTATCACTAGGGCATACATGTGTAGCTTGGGTGGCAACAAGTGGTGTTATGTGCATGAGCAAGTGGCATCTTGGGTTATGTGGTTATGACACCTCTCCTTTGCTACCTCTCTCTTCCTTGGTGTATATAGCCCCCTTCGCCCTTAACCAAGTACTCCTTTTCGGCCACCTTCTTTCCCCTTCCTGTATGGGACGAGCATGGGAGATTGGGAGCTCAAGGAAACTCCTATGGAGCTTGGGAGGGCGAGCTCTTTGGCCATGGAGACTCTTCGCTCAAGATCTAACCTTGGTGAGTTATGCTTCCATGCTAGCTTTTCCTTGTGCCTCCTTCTTCATATCCTTCTCCTCCTCTCAGACATGGATGGGCCCTTGATGTGAGTAGGAAAGGATGTGGTTATATCCCCCTCTTTTCTTCTTCTTGAACTATACATAACCATGGTATCTTCTTCTTCTTCTCTTGTTCCTTGAGGTGATGATGATGGAGTCGAAGACAAGCTTAGAGCTTCAGATGGATGGTTTCCATGGAGAGGAACGTGGGTTTTCTGCTTGGATCAGGAAGCTTTTGCCTTTCATGGAGATCCTCTTAAGGTGGATTACATAACTATTAACCATCTCTATTATGTTCACTCTCCATATGTGCATGTGATAATTCTTGTCTTTAAATTGATACCCTTCTCCATGATAGCTGTGCATGTGGAACTTGAGATCTATTTTAATGGAAATGGTCACTCTTTAATACTGTCCTTATCTTGTTCTTCTTGCATTAGATGATAACGGGTGGCTAGAGGTTGAAGATGACTTACCCGATAGGGTGCTTTACCTAATATGGGGGGGGATTTGCCCAATACTATGCTTTGCCCGACATAGTACCTTGCTCAATAGGTTATACTTCGATTGATGGTTTGTGGAAATACCCCTTTCTCTCCTTTGGACTTGAAAGGTAAGCCTATGGTCTAGATTTTTGGGGCGATATGATGTGGTGACCGATATCTCTTTCCTACCCTAGGGATAGGGTTCAGACGTTATGGTTAGTGGACACCTGGTTGGTCCCTTAGCCGATATGTGTTCTACATAGTGGCTCCTTGAGGTTCTTGATCGACACCCTCTCCTAGATTTGAGACTTGGGTAATATACCCTTTATAGACCTTGTGACCGATATGCACCTCTACCTAAGATGATGATGGTGGGCGATATGGTGGTTGGCTGACATGAAACCCTAACCTTAGTGTCTTGACCGACATAGAGCTCCAACCCTAGCTTGGGCGATGGGGTTGCCCTGGGCGACATGGATGCTCTACTCTAGTTGCACGACAAGCTGTTGGGGTTGAGACCTTGGATAGTATCATAGGCGATATGGTGGTAATGCCTTTGGTGATATGTATCTTTGATAGTGTTGGGAAATTGATAGGTTGATCCTTGGTGTGGATGATAGCCCTAGAAGTAGTGCCTTGGGCGATATGGATGCCCTAACCTTAGCTTAAGGCAATATGATTGCTCTGGCCGATGGGATGGTCCTAACCCTAGAGTGCCCGACATGTTGTCATGGGTATTGAGATGCCTTGGTCGATAGGCTAGTTCTAATCCTAGTTGCCTGCTATAGAATCATGGACGTCATGGAGTTTTGAGTGTTGGGGTTGCTCAAACCCATACTGACCGATAGGGGTGCCTTTGTGGTAATGATCCCTTAGGCGATATGTTGGCTGCCCAAGATGGTGCTCCATGAATGAAAAAGGATGTGAGGATGGGCGTTATGAACGGTCCCTTGATATGTTTCCCGATATCATCAACCTTATAACATTATGAGTGTGTATGTGTGCATAGCTTAGGCGACATCAGGGTCAAGTGCATGACCGATACCCCCACAAGGAGATATGTTACTTTGGCCGATATGCCTTTCCCGATACATGCTCTCTCTTGGTTGGTTACCTGACATATGTATGTGCTTGATAGCTTGGATGGTCCTAGGCTTGAAGGTTTGGCCGATACATGTGGTGAGCTTGGACAGTATAAGGTCTTGGATGAAATAAGTTGAAGGCTAGACGATATAGTACTTTGACCATTATAGGATCCCAAACCCTAGTTGGATGATAGGCTACCTTGGGCACCATGGAAACATCTAATGGATGGTAGTAGTGTACCTTGGGTGGTATGAGAGTTCCTTGGACATCATGATGTGCAGACCAAATGGGTGCCTATTGGGTGATATAGTTATGGCTTTTGGCGACATGATTTGATGGTTGCCCAGTATGTACCCTAATCGTAGAAAGGCTATAAGGGGGTCTTCACCAAAATGGGTTGTTGTGATGATCATATGCTGACCGATACACCCTTGGTCCATGGTTGCACAACACAACATTAGGTCTAAGTTTGGCCGTTATCCCCTCTGTGCATGGGTGCATGTCATGCTTTAGGTCGACAACTTTGGGTGAGGGTTAGTACACTACCCGATACACCTTTAGTGAGGGTTTGTGGTCACTGCCTAGTATTGGTCCTTCTTTTTTATTATTGTGCACTGACCACAAAGAGGTGAGGTCATGGAGTCTGGCTCTCCCAATGACCTTGTATGGCACCAGTTTTGGGCTTCATAGTCGAAGGTTGGATTTGAGCGGGACAACTCACTTCCTTAGGGCATAATAAATCATAATCTAGCCGTATAGAATATATTGCTTAAGGTAAAACACTAAACATTGGTTGAGGCCTTGCTTGTATAGTTTATCTAGTTATATCTTGCAAGTTGTTTGTACGATCCTTATATCTTGTGGAAAGTTCTTATAAAGCTTATCTTGTCAATCATGTTCCATAAAGAATTCCTGTTATATGCCTCCTGGATATTTTGGTAAGACTATTAATAAAGTTAGCTTTGATCAGTATGTTGCTCCTATAATCTACTTATACCAGTTATCTGTGATCATAATAAAGTTGGTAGAGGGTTATGTTTCTCACTGGGACTGTGTGTCTCACCCCACTGGTTGATAATCCTTTTTAGGTGGATGTGCTTGGCGAGATGAAGATCATGTGGATACGGATGATATGCAGAGGTATCATGCCCAGTGGAATAGATAGTGTCTAGAAGTAGAGTCCTATGTGTCATCCCTGTACACTCAGGTCTTGGGGAAGCTTTTTGATGTTTTTTGTATTACGATCGATGTACAATTTTCGTTTTATGTATCTTGATGTAAATCAACATGTGGAATAGTTATTTCATGTAATGAGATGATGGGAAATTATGTTATAGCACCTTGGAAATATGCTATAAAAAGAAAAGTGTTGGCTCAAATATTACCTGTCTCATCTTATGGTGCTTGTTGTAAATTGGTTTTAATTTCCTATGATTTTCGGTAATCCACTGGTTAGCATGTAATCATGTTTTGTTGTGGATGGGGCGTCACAAGTGTTTGGTATTAGAGCTCTAGGTTTGCCGAGTCTATAGGGATACTAGGACTAGGATTAGGATGGTGTCTAAGGTTGTACCGTGACATAAAATATGGTGCATACTACCTAATCTTAGTACTTGATGCCCTGGCCAGGTATTCAAATATTGAAGACATATGTAAGTGTGGAGCCTTAGATTGTTTCCTCCTTGATTACTCTGAACAACTTGTCATTTTGTAGCAATCTAAAGAGTATAGCAAATCAGGAATATGACGCTAACACCTTCATCTTGTTATAAAGGAGGTAAATGAATGCACCATAACCCCTTAATACCTGGATGCTTGGTAATAAAAAAAAGAAGTGATGGTTCTATGAAACCCAAATCCTTATGAGAATATGATGAGGTAAGTTCTTGAAACCATAATCTCAAAAGATATAATGGGAAAAAGATAGAATAACCTATAATAACACGATAAGTTAAAGCATAAAACTTACTCAAGAAAAAGAAAATGCTTGAAATAAAGCAAAAGGTTAGAAAAAAGAGAAGAACAAGTAATGAATAGATAAGATGGAACCTGAGATAATCTCAGACCAACCAATGAACATCAGAAAAAATGAGAGAGTATAAAGTGAAAATTCGTGATAAGAAAAAGGGAACAAGGGAGATGATCCTTGTTCAATAAAGAATATGTGAAGAATAACGATCTTTTCACAAAAAGGAAACAAAAATTTGATATAATCAGGAAATAATCATGATTACGATGAAACGAAGACAAGAGAAAAAGAATAATAACACATAATGGCCTTGATGCTTCCTGTGCTGAGTGCAAGGAAACTAAGAAGAAACATGATAAAACTAGATGGAACAAGGTTTAACGATGCACAAACAATTGAAAGCTCATGTAAGGATCAAAGAAAGTGATAATATCCTCCCCTTTGATATGAAACGATAGGTGTTGTTGGGGTGTTTGGAGGATTTTGTTCCTCCCTTCTGAGGGAGTGGCAGTCAAGTGGACCCTATGACACTTGATATTTGTACTTTTGGAGTGATCTTTGGTTGGATACTTCAAAAAGTATCAGTTGATCTTGGACTTTAGATTCCAAGATAGAGATATCTGTGATAGATGATGACGGTAGGATCCTCTTGACATGTTTTGAACTAGTGACAACGGTAGTCTATGAAGGAGATATCGGAAGTGATGAGTTTTGACTCAAGAGATGGATACCAAGGTAAGGAAAACTGGTATATGAGAAGTGCCAAGTGTATGGGAACATGTGAACATGTCTTCTGATAGGAGATTGAGAATCAAGAGACCTAAATCGCGGAGGTATGGTGGTGAATCATCTTGATAGATCATCCTTGACCTTGAACCCTTAAGCTTGAAGCTTGTTCTGGAGCCTGGATCTATGAGGTGACCCTCGATGCAGTAGTTCAACAACATAGAGGAATGATGATAAGGATAAGCAAGTGAGGACCAGATGGTTTGACCAGGAAGTAGAGGGCAATAGGCAACAGATAGATCTCATGGCATGAGCTGGCCAGAAATGGTGAGATGACCAGGGTATGTTGGTAGGTCGGATGGAGTTAATCCCTTCTGCTTCCGTTGATCCAGTTTAGGGTGCACCCTCCTTTGAACGCTCGTAGTGTGTATGGAAGATGATTTCCTCTTGTTAGCCAAGAGAGAGATAACATGTTGTCGAAAACCCTATTGGATAACCTGGTTGTGTTGGATGAAGTATATCCTTCTCGTATGACAGTCAAATGAATCTCTTTCCACTTGACATATCAAGGATCGAGATAACCCCAGGAATGGATCTCCTTAGAAAGGTGTGAAGTGGTCTCATATGGAGAAGTTGGATTTGGATTCGACCTGGCTATGTGTTCATGGTATGGCTATCACTTGTTAGGGGTTTATGCTCCACATAAACATGACATCGGAAGGTATCCACCCAAGGAAAAAAAGTCGATGATAGGTTGTCTTGGGAAAAGTTCATCAAGTTAAGCCTGATTCCTTGGAATACTCTTAGCTAAGTCTCGAGTAAAAGAAGGTCCAGGAAGGATGTGCATTGGTTAGAGATGGATGAACAAGGTTTGTGATTCCTATCCAGATCAGTTAAGATAATGTGTACATGTTATAACTGTGTTGACATGTGTTGTGCCCTTGGGAGCTGACATGAAGACATGGCAGGCTTGAAACTAAGATGATGTGGTTGTTGTTAACCAAGATGTTTAGCTCCTTCAGTATTAAGCCTTAAGAGATACATGGCGGGGTGCCTTATGAGCCCTTTCATGTTCCTACATGTGTTTTGTAGAGTACGTATCTTGTAATAACCTCTTTTGAGATAAATGTTCCTTGGATTAAGACATCCTTTGTGGAAGGAGAAGGAACAATTGGAATGTATATAGTAGAAGGATAGTGATACAAGTGTGCAAAGCATAAGTGTCGAGCCTATGAGATCAGAGTAGCACAGTGGAAACATAATGAGGAAGGCAATATATCAGTAAAAGGAACTGATACCTGAGTGATACGAGTTGCATGTGATGTTCCAATATATAAAGAGTGTTATCAGACAAGGATGATGAGACAAAGGGTTGAGTCTGTGACCAGTACAAGGAAACCCTGTGATGGCTCTCGAAGAAGAGAAATTATGTTGGTCATAGATCTATGACACCCAAGATCTTTTGTGGAGTTGTATGATGCGATGCGTGAGTAACACCCGTCTTCTTTCCGCTTGGGATTTTGGGGACAAAATCCTTGTTAGGGGTTTATGACTTGTAAGGACCCTGACCCAAGTTTTGGGCTAACCCTCTTTGCTTTGCTTATGAAAGGTGCTTAGAACCTTAATCTAATCTATTAAGATGTTTTGATATCATGTGACAAGCTCATGTTTCCAGTTTGGTTTCGTTTGGATGATGTTTGAGCAATGTTTGCTTGTTTTGGACCAAAGTGCAATTTAACCAAAGTAAGGGGTTATATTGCAATATGTCACATGAAGATCATTCCTTTAGTACTCTAGCACCATTAGAAAGAGAATGATGAGGTGGGACGCCTTTTGGAGGACCTATGTTCCAAGTTTGAGCTTAGTTGGATGATGTTTGTGCCCTATGTGCTAGTTTTGGTGCAAATTGTAAATTACCCAAAGTGGAGGGGTCAATATGCAATTTATCAGCTCTAGAGTCACCTCCCTTCAGTTTGGCATCATCTAGGACGTGGATGGAAGTTGGGGTGCCTTCTTTGGTTGATAGTTGAGGAGTAACATCTTTATATGGTCTTTATATCACATATGTGTCACACATGCTACCTTGTCTTTTAGTGTATCAGGTAGAAGCTTGAGAGTGTGTCGCCCATGAGGGTGTCTCGCCCATGGGAGGTATCCAGCTGCATGATACACATCCTAGAGTGTATCACCAGGCCCTGCATGTGTATCTTGGGTGGCAACAAGTGGCGTTATGTGCATGAGCAAGTGGCATCTTGGGTTATGTGGTTATGACACCTCTCCTTTGCTACCTCTCTCTTCCTTGGTGTATATAGCCCCCTTCCTCCTTAAAAAGGTACTCCTTTTTAGCCACCTTCTTTCCTCTTCCTGTATGGGATGAGCATGGGAGTTGGGAGCTCAAGGAAACTCCCATGGAGCTTGGGAGGGCGAGCTCTTTGGCCATGGAGACTCTTCGCTCAAGATCTGGCCTTGGTGAGTTATGCTTCCTTGCTAGATTTTCCTTGTGCCTCCTTCTTCATCTCCTTCTCCTCCTCCCGGTCATGGATGATTCCTTGATGTGAGTAGGCAATGCCATGGTTATCTCCCCCTATTTTCTTCTTCTTGAGCTATACATAACCATGGTATCTTCTTCTTCTTCTTCTCTTGTTCCTTGAGGTGATGATGATGGATCCGAAGACAAGATTAGAGCTTCGAATGGATGGTTTCCATGGAGAGGAACGTGGGTTTTCTGCTTGAATCAGGAAGCTTTATGCCTTTCATGGATATCCTCTTAAGGCGGGTTACATAACTCTTAACCATCTCTATTATGTTCACTCGCCATATGTGCGTGTGATGATTCTTGTCTTTAAATTGATACCCTTCTCCATGATAGCCATGCATGTGGAACTTGCGATCTGTTTTAATGGAAATGGTCACACTTTACTACTGTCCTTATCTTGTTCTTCTTGTGTTAGATGATAACAGGTGGCTAGAGGTTGAAGATGACTTTCCCGATAGGGTGCTTCACCTGATATGGGGGGGGGGATTTGCCCGATACTATGCTTTGCCCGACATAGTACCTTGCTCAATAGGTTATATTTCGGTTGATGGTTTGTGGCAATATCCCTTTCTCTCCTTTGGACTTGAAAGGTGAGCCTATGGCCTAGATGTTTGGGCAATATGATGTGGTGACTGATATCTCTTTCCTACCCTAGGGATAGGGTTTGGACGTTATGGTTAGTGGACACATGGTTGGTCCCTTGGACGATATGTGTTCTACATAGTGGATCCTTGAGGTTGTTACCTGATACCCTCTCCTAGATTTGAGCCTTGGGTGATATACCCTTTGTTGACCTTCTGACCGATATGCACCTCTAACCAAGATGATGATGGTGGGTGATATGGTGGTTGGCCAACTTGAAACCCTAACCTTAGTGTCTTGATCGACATAGAGCTCCAACCCTAGCTTGGGCGATGGGGTTGCCCTGGGAGACATGGATGCTCTACTCTAGTTGCACGACAAGCTCTTCGGGTTGAGCCCTTGGATAGTATCATGGGTGATATGGTGGTAATGCCTTTGGTGATAGGTATCTTTGATAGTGTAGGGAAACTAATAGGTTGATCCTTGGTGTGGGCGATAGCCCTAGAAGTAGTGCCTTGGGCGATATGGATGCCCTAACCTTAGCTTAAGGCGATATGATTGCTCTGGCCAATGGGATGGTCCTAACCCTAGAGTGCCTGACATGTTTTCATGGGCATTGAGATGCATTGGCCGATAGGCTAGCTCTAATCCTAGTTGCCTCATATAGCATCCTGGATGTCATGGAGTTTTGAGTGTTGGGGTTGCTCTAACCCTAGATGATCGATAGGGGTGCCTTTGTGGTAATGATCCCTTGGGTGATATGATAGCTGCCCAAGATGGTGCTCCATGAATGACACAGGATGTGAGGATGGGCGTTATGAACGGTCCCGTGATATGCTGCCCGATATCATCAACCTTAGAACATTATGAGTGTGTATGTGTGCATAGCTTGGGTGACATCAGGGTCAAGTGCATGATCGATACCCCCACAAGGAAATATGTTACTTTGGCTGATATGCCTTGCCTGATACATGCTCTCTCTTGGTTGGTTACCCGACATGTGTGTGTGCTTGTTAGCTTGGATGGTCCTAGGGTTGAAGGTTTGGCCGATACATGTGGTGAGCTTGGACAGTATAAGGTCTTGGACAATATAAGTTGAAGTATGGACGATATAGTACTTTGACCATTATAGGATCCCAAACACTAGTTGGACAATAGGCTACCTTGGGCGCCATGGCAACGTCTGATGGATGGTAGTAGTGTACCTTGGGTGGTATGAGACTTTCTTGGACATCATGATGTGCTGACCAAGTGGGTTCCTGTTGGGCGATATAGTTGTGGCTTTGGGCGACATGATTTGATGGTCGCCCGGTATGGACCCTAACCCTAGAAGGGCTATAAGGGGGTCTTGGCCAAAAAGGGTTGTTGTGATGATCATATGCTTACCGATACACTCTTGGTCCATGGCTGCACAATACATCATTAGGTCTAAGTTTGGCCGTTATCCCCTTTGTGCATGGGTGCATGTCATGCTTGAGGCCGACAACTTTGGGTGAGGGTTTGTACCATACTCGATACACCTTTAGTGAGGGTTTGTGGTCACTGCCTAGTATTGGTAAGGATAGGTGACACTTCTAGTGAGGGTTGTGCCCTAACCCAATAACCCTAAAAGTTATCTTGAGACACATAACATCAATGTAATACCTTGTTACCTTGAGCCCGTAATTTTTGATCATGATGGTAAACATGACGAATAGGTTGTGGACGTTAGTATGGGGTTACCTATGGTTGATGATAGGTGAACCTTTGATAATGCTTGATGGTTGATCATGATTGTATGATCCCTAAAGATGAATCCGGAGGGATGTTGTGCATGATGGTACAAAACATAGGGTATGGTGGATACCCATGGTATGGTAACAATAATGTGTATTTCTTAATAAATCATCCATGACTTATGCTTCATGTATTCATAATAATGGATGATTGTTCCAATCCTATAAACCTTAATCTTAACGATATGATAATCATGATATGTTTGATACCTAAAGTTGGTGCTAAGTGAGATGATTAGATACACGATTATGTTCATGAGATATAGGGCATAGTGAATGCTCGTGGTTTGATTACAATAATGTAATTTTTTTACAAGATATAGCTTTGTGCTTCATGTAGTTATAATCATGGATGTTGATCCAATTATGTACCTACAATCCTAATAGCATGATAATCATAAAGATCTATGTTTGGTGATCAATTATGTTTCTTAATATGTATACTAGCCATGTAGGTGTATCAAATGAATTCATAGCCAGGTAAGAGCTATGAGGAATATGTGTTCTGTATAACACACAATTATGATAATCCTTGTTGATGAGAAAAAATGTATCACCAGTATGATGTGGAAGGTTAGTGGACCTGATAAAGGTTGAGTGCCAGGTTGAGGTGTTATCCTCTGATGTTGAGAGAAGGGATTTATATCCCATGTTGATAATGTAAGCCTTGAGAGGCAATGGCATTCTGTGATGATGGGATTGAGTCCCAATGATGTTGATCCTTGAGATGGATCTTGATGATTGGCAAGAGGCCAAGTGGTAACATGTTATGTTGGCTTTGAAAATAAGAGTGACAATGTAACACCTAATAATGAGATCTATGTTGTTTACTTGTGTTTTAGTTTACATTTTACATAACTTGGTTGAATCTTGCAATCCGTTTAAAATGTATTAATTAATGACAAGTGGAACCTTACATGTAGTTTGCCCTGGACATAGATCCATCATTGTCGGTAATTAGGTGATGGTGAAATGGGTTCTCCTACGGGTTAACCCGGAGTGCATATTGTTGAATATGCGGGGTTTCTCCTAGCCGAAAATAGGAGGATTAGAGTGTAACTATGGTTGTGGACTCCAGATGTGTATAAGAGCATGGGGATCAGGCCCATGGCTCAGTACGAAGGAGCATGAATGCATTCATGGCTCAGGAGCATGGTGAATAGGCATGTGGCTCATGATAGAAAGGGCAACCTACGAGACTGATCCTGTGGTTGAGGACACTTAAGCAAGAGACTACGGTCCTACTTGTTGATTGTTGTGCATTAACCACAAAGAGGTGAGGTCATGGAGTCTGACTCTCCCAATGACATTGTATGGCACCAGTTTTGGGCTTCATAGTCGAAGGTTGGATTTGAGCAGGACGGCTCACTTCCTCAGGGCACAACAAATCATAATCCATCTATATAGAATATATTGCTTAAGGTAAAACACAGAACATTGGTTGAGGCCTTGCTTGTATAGTTGCTCTAGTTATATCTTGAAAGTTGTTTATATGATCCTTATATCTGGTGGAAAGTTCTTATAAAGCTTATCTTGTCAATCATGTTCCATAAAGAATGCCTGTTATATGCCTCCTGGATATTTTGGTAAGACTGTTAATAAAGTTAGCTTTGCTCAGTATGCTGCTCCTATAATATGCTTATACCAGTTATCTGTGATCATAATAAAGTTGGTAGAGGGTTATGTTTCTCGCTGGGATTGTGTGTCTCACCCCGCTAGTTGATAACCCTTTTTAGGTGGATGTTCCTAGAGAGATGAAGATCATGTGGCTACTGATGATATGCAAAGGTATCATGCCCAGTGGAATAGATAGTGTCTCGCAGTAGAGTCCTATGTGTCGTCCCTGTACACTCAAGTCTTGGGGAAGCTTTTTGATGTTTCTTGTGTTACGATCGATGTACAATTTTCATTTTTTGTATCTTGATGTAAATCAGCATGTGAAATAGTTATTTTATGTAATGAGATGATGGGAAATTATGTTGTAGAACCTTGGAAATATGCTATGAAAAGAAAAGTGTTGGCTCAAATATTACCTGTCTCATCTTATGGTGCTTGTTGTAAATCAGTTTTAATTTCTTGTGATTTTTAGTAATCTACTGGTTAGCATGTAATCGTGTTTTTGTTGTGGATGGTTTGTCACAATATGTCTTCTTTTGGCAAAAAGAGGTTGAAGGAATGTCTTACATGAAGAGGAGAATTATGTCCATGTAAGGGAAAAGGTAAAGGGGGGAAGACATATATGTGTAAAACATATATGAGTAGAAGACAAAGTATTCTATAAATGTTTTGAAAGCTAACCATGCAGGAGAAATAGCATCAATTAAGGGGGAGTATGACAAATCCACTAGCATCAATTGAGGGGGAGCATATGAACTCAATTCTATTGAAACCCCTAGGTTTCTCCAAAGGTATGACTTTACTTAAATGCTTTCAATACATTTATGGAATGGTTTGTCATCTTCAAAAAAGGGGAGAATGTTGACTCAAGGTCTAAATTGACTAAACCCTTGTTTTGATGATGAGTAAACCATTCCTATTAATTGTGTCTAATGTCTCTACTTGAGTGATTTCAGATTAGGTATAGACACACTTTAAATTCCCTTACCTATGCATCTCAACTTGGAGAAAAGACAAGTCAAAGTCAATACAAGTGCACATTTTTGTAATATTATGTAAATACATTAGAATCATGTTGTAAATCAGTTGTAATGATTGTGTGACTTGTAATTAAGCTTAGAAAAAATCAGGAGCACTTAGATCGAATGTTTAAGCACTCAAAAGATATTTTCTAAAATTCACATCAGGTTGTTCATCGGTCGAGTTGCAAACTCGACTAATCCTAATTGGATCTTGAAAATGAATTTTAATCGGTTTAGTTTGCACTTCACATAACTCGACCGATCCCTCTACTGACTAAAACTGATTGAAGTGAATCAGTCGAGTTACCCTAGGACAAACTCGACCGATGGCCTAATTTGGTCTTGTCTGTTAGTGGTATAGGTCAAGTTACCTTTATAGAAACTCGACCGATTGCACTGTACGGAATAGTACAGAAAAGTGTTTCTAGCCATTGTGGAGTTGCAACAAGTGAAAATATATCTGTTGCAAGCTAAAAAATGGCTAGTTTTCATTCTTAAGTGTTCCCAAAGGCTAAGAGACATCCCCAACTATAAATATGACCCCTTGGGATTCATTCCTAGGTTGAGCATTCAATGCAAAACTCTATGTGAGGTTTCTATAATATGGTTGAGTGCTTCCTATAACCTCCTCTCTCTCTCTAAGATTAATCACTTGCTACATTCATTAGAGTGAGTAGGAAATCTATAAGAGAGCTAGTCCTACATGTATGTCTTGTGAAGATCTAACTTCCACCACCTCTCTATCTCGTATTTCAACCATGAAGATGAAGGTTCTCTCTCTTGGCTAAGAGAGGTGAAGAAGAATAAGGGAAGGAGTCCCTTGCTGAAGATCAAGGTTGAAGACTTGGATCAAGAGTGGGTAAGCCCTTGGTGATGGCAGAAGACTCCTTCCTGAAGTGGGTAAGTCCTTGGTGGAAGCTTCTCCGAGTGAAGGTGAAGTCAAAGGCTGAAGATCCAAGAAGAGTGGGTAATCCTTGCAAGGCTGAAGTCTTGTGAAAGAGTGGATAAGTCCTTGGTGAAGGCCGAAGACTCATTGCAAAGTAGGTAAGTCCTGGGTAAGGTTGAAGACTCTTTGTATTGGATAGGTAAGTCCTTTGGTGGTCATGTATTATAAGTCTTATGAATGAATATAAGAGTGCAATGGTTAAGAAATCCTAGAAGTTGACCTCTCTAGGTAGTGGACTGTCTCACTTCTAGTTTTAAGTGTGGAACCACACTATATAGCTTGTCACTTGATGTATGTTCAATCTCTCTCTCTCTCTTTCTAATCATGTTTTAGTTAAATTAAAACTTTCTATTTAGCTACCTAATCTTGTCATATATCATGAAGGTCTAATGAATTTTGTTTAAGTGCATTCAGCTCTATTCACCCCCCCCTCTCTAGAGCATCTAATCACCCATCTAGGATCCAACAATTGGTATCAGAGCGGGTTTTATCCAAACATACTTCAACAAGTAGGAGAAGATGGGTGACTACCAAGGAGGGAGATACTTGATCAACCTTCCAATCTTTAATGGGAGCAATTTCCTCTATTGGAGAAGAAGGCTTCAGTTCTACATCCAAGGATCAAGTCTTGAGATGTGGCAAATGGTGAACAACCCATACAAGCTACCTAAGGCAAAGATTGAAGAATGGGATGAAGCTACCTTGAAGAAAGCTACCTTGAATGCTTGAGACATTCATATCCTCTATTCCTCCATGACCCCCATCGAGTTCAATCAGATTTCTTCATCTGAAACAACCTACGAAGTATGGAGAAAGCTATGCATCACTTATGAGGGGTGATGTACGAGTTTTGAGTCGCTTATTACAGACCTAGTTTATATTCATTTTGTGCATTTGTTAGTCAATCTGTTGATCATATGTGCATGAATCTTGATCATTGTCTTGTATACTCTTTGTGCATCAAACTATGTTTATTTGATTGTAATTATATTATTTTATATATTTCTCAGCTTGATACTTGGTCTCTGTGCATTTTCTGGAACTTTCAAATAATTGAGGAGCATGTTAGTGCCACCGAGATGACATCAGAGACAAGGCCGCAGTCGACCAAAAGAGTCAATGGCACCGACCACCCAGGTCAGTGCCACCAAGATAACATGAGAGAGGAAAGGAAAATTTTCATAGTAGCTCGGTGCCACCGACATTCTAATTGATGGTACCGACCTAGCGAGGGACCAACCATAGCCTATAACGTCGGTGCCACTGACCACCAAGTCGATGTCACTGACTCTATCAGAATTCAATCTAAACCAGCCTCCCAGATCTAAAATTTCACGTTATGTGGTACTGTAAGTGACCTAGGACAAAAAGGGAGGACGACCAGACCTAAAGGGGATCGGTTTTTGCACTGTACGGCGGCCAGAGAAGAGAGGGAGAGAGCATGGAGCCGAAGGACAATAACCAGATGATTTGAGCACCTCTGACGGACGTTTCTTCTTCCAGAAGACTGTAGAACGCATGTTTCTTGAAAAGGATCATCCAGAGCATCGCCTTTCCAGGGGTTACATGAATCTCCTTCATGTTTCCCACTTTTTCTTCTCTCCTTCCATGTATTTTCAACTAAAAACCATGCGGGGCTAAACCCCTCTTTTTCTTAGGACCCGAGAGTTGCATTTGGAATCGTTGTATTGTCTATTTACATGATTTAGTATAAGTTTCTCTTTATTGCTGGATATATAAGTGTGAATTTGAACGACTTATCACTGCTTGATCACCATTGATTGGGTATATATTAGACCAATAATCACTCTGGAAGGGGATGAACGGTTAGAAAACCATAACTTGTACACTTCCCTATGCGTTCCTTGGAATAGGTGACATATAGGTAGTGGAAAGAACCCATAGTTTTCATTAATGCACCTAAACTAATAATAAATTACCATAGACATGGAATTGGCTTAGATTTAGGTAGTGAATTGTATCGCGGGAGCGAGAAATTCGAGCTATAGGCTTTCTATCCAGGTTAGAAGTAGGAATTTATGTTAATTTGGTAGAGATAATATACAATGAGACCCCGTGGTGAAACTGGTAATTCTAAGGAATTCAACCATATTCGAATCAACCGTTTTCATTTTTTCTTAATTTTCTTTTTCTTCGTTAAAACTCAATTCAACATTTTCAACCGGCTTAGCTGATCGTACTGTAGTTAGTAATAGTCACTGAGACTATGTCTCCCTAAGTTCAACTCGGGACTCACAAGGCCTATATTACTCAATGCGTACACTTGCGTTTTAACGCACAGTTTTGGCGTGTCAAGTTTTTGGCACCGTTTCAAAGAGACGACAAGTTTCAACACTATGAGTGTTGCAGTCAACCACTTTAGGCCACTTTTTATTTTTCTTGTTATTTTATTTTAATCTGTTGAACTGAATTGCAAATCTTATTTATATTTTTAAATTATTAGTACCGGTTCATACGTTGTTATTTGAAATTTCAAGGTACTAGTAAAGAAGCAATGGGTGATGGAGCAGTAGTTGAAGAAAAGACCATATGGGAGAATATTAAGGTGTCTTCTTCGACTGCTCAGTTGGGCCTGATCAAGAAACATGTAGTGAATGTGGCACAATACAAGATTGATCCAATGTTGATTGCACTAGTCATGTCACAAGCTTTTCACAGGCATACTCATGAAGACACGGTGGCACACATAAGAAACTTTATGGAATGCTGTGACATGGTGAAAGTGGATAAATTTCCAAAAACAACTATTTACTTGAAGTTGTTTCCATGATCGCTGGCAGACAAGGAAAAAGAATGGATATACAACCTGCCAAAGGAATTCATTGAGACATGGGAGCAGATGATTGAGGTCTTCTTTGAAAGATACTTCCCGCCGGAGAAGACCAATGAGTTCATCTAGAAGATTTATAACTTCAAGCAACATGCTGAAGAATCATGTCCAGAGGCATGGGAGAGATTCTAGAATATTCTCAGAAAAGTCCCTCATCATGGGATAGATCTGAAAAACTAGGTGAAAATGTTCTATTTTGGTCTTAACCATAACAAGCGAGTCACTCTGGATAGTGCAGGCATCGGGATCTTTCTCAACAACATGCCATCTAAGTGCCAGGAGATACTACAGAACATGGCCAAAAACCAATACTGGGATAATGAGAGAGAACGCCCAGAGCACATTAAGAGTGTTGCAGAGTTAAAAGCGATCAATGCATTGAATGAAAAGCTGGATCTAATTGCTAAGAAGATATATCAGAAGGAAGAAGAAGAAGAGGCAGAAAAGGCCAAGTACATGAGGAAGTAGGGGTACATGAACAATGAAGAAGATAGTACCAATGAGATGCTGAGGAAACTGCTCCAGCAAAATGAGTCATTCATGGGACAGATGCATCATGTTCTTTAAAGCCATGGGGCACAGATACAAAACATGCAATATCAAATTTCTCAAATTGTGGAGGAGATGGCTTCCATGAAGAAGCTCACTTAGAAGGAACCTACTGGGACCGCCACACCCACTCAACAACATTAACATGTTAAATATATCTCAGTCAGCGAGGAGCCAGAGCCCCCTATTGAGGATATACCTGAGCAGAACATCATGCAGCTAGATTTGGAGTATAAATCCACAGTTCCAGTCCCTCACACTTTGTATGGATTTCCAGGAGGATGCATGACGCTGGTTAAAACACTCCAAAACTCCCCTACTATTGTGTCCACATCTCATGTTTCATAAGAGGCTCCCATGCCAGAGGAGCAGGTGAAGGATCTACTCCGTAGTGGAGTAGCCACAATCAACAAGGACACACCAACGAACAAGGAGAAGCATCCACAAGTCATGCCATCTACAGAAGATGTGCCAAATTCTAACTCAAAAGGTGGTGTTGAAGCAAGCTTAGGGGAGGATACCCCCAAAGTTCCACATGTTCCACCGCACAAGCGCATAGAGAAGTCCTATGTTCCATTCTTGGATAGTCTGAAGCCGAGGAAGGAGCAAAGGCACTTTAGGAAATTTCTTGAGATCTTATGAAAGCTCAACATCAACATCCCACTAGTGGAGGCTATAGAGAAAATCCCTGCATATGGAAGATTCATGAAAGACATCATCAATAAGAAATGCATGATTAAATATATAGATGTTTGGTGTGTTGAAGAAGCGGTGAGTTATATTATTCAAGGAAAGTTTCCAAGAAAGAGGAAGGATACATGATGTTTCTACATCCCATGTTCTATAGGTGGGAAACAATTCCCACAAGCATAGTGTGACTCGGGGGCAAGCATTAACCTCATGCCTTTTGCTACTTTTCAGAAGTTGGGATTGAAGAAGCCAACAAAAACCTCCATGACAATTGAGTTGGCAGATGGATCAATTGTAAAGCCACAAGGTATATGTGAGGATGTACTAGTCTAAGTAGAAAAGTTCATATTTCCTGTAGATTTTGTGGTCATGGATATGCCTGAGATGAAAGGATCTGAGATGCTATTGGGAAGGACATTCCAAGCTACGGCTGATGTGATCACTGCTATTGGGTGAGGTTACTTGACAAATGAATCACCAGAGCCACCCCTTGACAACCCAGGTTTAAGGTATTATTCATGTCAAGCCTAGGACATTAAACAAGGGCACTTGTTGGAAGGAAACCCAACTTTTAAATTGCTTCTTTGTGTTCTTTTAATTTTATGCACTTAGTTGTGCTTAATTTTTAGTAATTTTTTGTAAAAATGGTACCCTAATTTGTGTTTTGAAGTGTGCAGAACTTACAAATTCGGTACCACCGACATCCATGTTGGTGGCACCAAGATTTGATCAGTGTTGGATCGGCTTTGGGAAGGCAGAGTCGGTGCCACCAACTTCCAATTCGGTGCCACCGACTTCCCTGAAGATTTTCATAAAGTTATAGATGCATATAACTGATAAAACATCTATGCCACCGACTTCCTAGTCAGTGCCACTAAATTTTTTTATTGTCCCAAGTTCGGTGGGTGTGTCGATGCACTGAAAATTGTTGGCAGAGTCGATGCCACCGACCTTCATGTCAGTGCCACCGACTCCTGGCAGATAGCCACCTGAAAAAGGCTGTAAATAGCACCGAAATAAATTTTTTAGCACCATTTTTTGTAGGGAAAAGAAGGCTAAAGAATGTCAGGTCTTAGCACCACTAAGACACAAAAATGGGCTACCAAGAAGAGGGAGATTATCAAGCACAAATTGGTCAAATGATCCTCCAACCATCCACCTCCACCACCCTTTAGAGCCAATGGTACCGCTGCACCACCTCTTAAGTTGGATTTTCGACTATGAGGCCTTAGTCATATTCAAGCTTAGGGGGGGGGTGCTGAAACAACCTTTTATCTTATTTTCTTTCCTCTTAGTTTGTTGTTTTTATATTTGAATAAATTATTTGTCTTTATTTCTAGGTTTACTGCTTTTGTAGGATCCACAGTCTATCTAGTGTAATTTGTGGAGAAGTAAATGCATGGTTTCATTTGAGTATATCAATCTCTGGGGTTGGGTGCACATGAAAAATAAGTAAATTTCAAAAAAAATTGTGAGCCTATCTTGTGAGTAATCGAGTTGCATAACTGAGGAAGTGCTTGGGTAAGTCAGCTCCAGGACATGGTGATATAATGACCGTCTTAATTGTCCAAGAAAGTGGTTGACAAGGTTGTTGAGTCCGAACCAACAAAACACTAACATGACCTTAAACTAAAATTTAAGAGAGAAACCCCTTGATTACCCTATACACAGGTCATTAGAGAGGGACATATGATTTTCTCTAAAGGTTCTATCTCTTAGTTGTGTGATCTCATCCACTGCATTCATCTACTTTACACTCCACCATAAGAATATTGAGTACATGTTATCATTCTTTCTCTTGATTGCATTTACATTGCATAGTAGATCTTGTATAATAGTTGTTTATTTTTGTGTGCATTAAAAAAATGAAAAACATACATGCACAACAAAATTTTGGTGCATGTCATTTAGTTGCATAACATCTTTGTTCAGATAGTTACAACTGCATTACATAAATCATATAGTATCATCATGTGCTAAGCATTATTCTAAAACATAAGAAGGTAGTGACTTTTCCCATACCCTTGAAATAAAGAAGAAAAATAGTGTCATGATTAAAAAACTGTAGTGTAAGTAGAAGCCCATAATAGCATGTTGAAAGGGGGCTTGAAAAAAGAAAAAGAAAAAAAATCGAAAAAAGGGGATTGAGTAGAGTTTCAGAAAGTGAGGGAGAAAGGGCATAGTCCTACCTATATCATAAGGAAGAATTAGTACATGATGTAGTTTTGTAGATATTTTATCTTATTTTGAGATTAAATAATAGTTGCATGCATCATTCCACCTCAATGATTAGGCATTAGGAGCATTTTATAAATTTTCATCATCTTAGGTTCATCATAATTTTTTATTGCATGAATGATTTTATGTGCTCATGATTCTTCCACAACCACCCATCCCGACCATCCGTTGCTCTTATCGGTAGGCCACTCATTTGATTTTCTCCTCATTCATTATCTATCAGGAGAACTGCTTCCATCTAGATGGTAGGTAGAGAAAAAGGGCAACATAGATAGGAGATCACATGATGCACCAAGTATGGACCGAACGAGTCTATCATATTAACTGCTTTAATTGATAGTGTTTCATTGATTGGGGGACGAACATCTTTTATAGAGGTTTCTGGTTGCCTGGATGGTAGTTAGTGTTCAATGGTTAGTGAGGGCCGATATGAGGACCAAAGGTGGGGATTTGTTAGATGTACCTTATGCACTTATGTCCTTGAGATAACTTATCTCAATCAGATCCAAAGGTATTATCACTCGAGGACAAGCAAGATTCAGCTTAGGGGAGTTTGATGTATAGGTTTTGAGTCTCTTATTACAGGCCTAGTTTGCATTCATTTTGTGCATTTGTTAGTCTATTTTTTGATCATATGTGCATGAATCTTGATAATTGGCTTGTATACTCTTTGTGCATCAAACTATGCTTATTTCATTGTAATTATATTATTTTATATATTTCTCAACTTGATATCTGGTCTCTGTGCATTTTTAGGAACTTTCAAATAATTGAGGAGTCGGTGCCACCGACTACCCAGGTCGATGCCTCCGAGATGACATTAGATACTAGGTAGTAGTCGACTAAAAGAGTCGATGACACTGACCACCCAGGTCGGTGCCACTGAGATAGCATCAGAGAGGAAGGGAAAAATTTCATAGCAACTTGGTGGCACTGACATTCCAGTTGATGGTACCGACCCATCCAGGGACCGACCAGAGCCCGATACCTTTGGTGCCATCGACCACCAAGTCAGTGCCACTGAATCTAATGGAATTCAACAAAACCGGCAGCCCATATCTAACGGTCCATGTTATGTGGTACCATAAGTGACCTAGGACAAAAAGGGTGGACAGACAGACCTAAAGGGGGTCAGTTTTTTCACCGCACGACGGCCAGAGAAGAGAGGGAGAGAGCATGGAGCCGAAGGATGACAATCAGACGATTCGAGAACCTCTGACGGATGTTTCTACTACCGGAACACTGCAGAACATGTGTTTCTCGAGGAGGATCATCTGGATTATCATCTTTCCAGGGGTTACACGACTATCCTTCATGTTTCCCACATTTTTCTTCTCTCCTTCCATGTATTTTCAACTGAAAACTATGTGGGGCTAAACCCCTCTTTTCCTTAGGACCCGGGAGTATCCCGGGGAATCATTGTATTGACTATTTACATGATTTAGTATAAGTTTCTCTTTATTCCTGGATATATAAGTGTGGATTTGAATGACTTATCACTGCTTGATCAGCATCGATAGGGTATTAGACTAATAATCACTCCGGAAGGGGGATTAACGGTTAGAAAACCATAACTTATACACTTTGCTATGCGTTCCTTGGAATAGGTGACGTACGGGTAGTGGAAAGAACCCAGAGTTTTCATTAATGCACCTAAACTAAGAATAAATTACCATAGACATGGATCTGGCTTAGATTTAGGTAGTGAATTGTATCACGGGAGTGAGCAATTCAAGCTACATGCTTTCTATCCAGGTTAGAAGTAGGAATTTATGTTAATTCAGTAGAGATAATATACAATGAGACCCCATGGTGAAACTGGTAACTCTAAGGAATTCAACCATATTTGAATCAACCATTTTAATTTTCACTTAATTTTCTTTTGCTTCGTTAAAACTCAATTCAACATTTTCAACCGGCTTAGCTGATCATATTGTAGTTAGTAGTAGTCACTGAGACTACATCTCCCTGAGTTCCACTCAGGCCTCACAAGGCCTATATTACTCGACGCGTATACTTGTGTTTTTATGCACAGTTTTAGCGTGTCAAGGGGACTTCTCAAGTGAAGGAAAGCAAAATCTACATTCTCAATGGGCTATTAGAGAACTTCAAGATGAGAAAGGAGGACAAGATAGCTCATATGTACTCAAGGCTCAACAACATTGTGAATGGTCTTGCTGTTCTAGGTCATCCTATGAGTAGAAGAGAGATCAACTCTAAGATCCTTAGAACTCTCCCCAAGAGATGGTAACCCAAGGTGACTTTGATTGAAGAAGCAAGGTATCTTAAAGATATTCCTATTGAAGGGCTCATTGGAAATCTACAAACACATGAAGCCACAGTTGACAAGGCAGAGGAAGTAGAAAGACAAGAAGAGAAAGAACTCATGAGAATGAAGAAAGCTGAAATCAAAGCTAAGATCAAGGCTATTGTTGGTCAAGCCTTTCTATCCTCTCATATTGATGAAGATGCCATGTACTCCAAGGGTAGATTCTATAAAGGCAAGAATTCCTCCTCCATTTGGTGCCTCAAGTGTGGAAAAAAGGGTCACTTCAAGATAGATTGTCTACAAGGCAAGAATACCCATCATCACAAGGAAAGAGAAGAAAATTACATGAAGAAGGAGAAATGACACTCAAGCTCAAGTGACTCCTCCAACTCAAGCTCAAGTGAATATTCAAGTGGAGAATCAAGCTCAAGTTCTAGTGAAGAAGGAGAATGTCATTTTACCCTTATAGTTTCTACAAAACGTGAAGACTCAAATGAGGTAAATCGAAACTCTTTAGATAAACAACCTTTGATTGCTATCATTAATGCTACTCGTGCCTCTTTTAAGTCTTGTAAAAAGAAAAGGAAAAAGCTTGCTAGAATCATTAATAATAGACACGTAGAACTAGATGATCTTGAACATTCCAATACTTGCTTGCTTGATGATAAAAATGCTTGTCTTAGCCAAGTAGACTCTCTTAAACTTGAAAATGCTAGTTTGCTTGATAAGATTAGATTTCTAGAAGATCAACCTCTTATGCCTAGTTGTAATGAAGAGCATACCTTAATTTTTGATTCTGTCATGCATGATATTGATGTTCTTAAATCTGAAAACAAGGACAAAAATTTCATTTTTCAAGGTTTCAAATATGAAAATGGTGTTCATCTTTCTAAGACTGTTGTGCTAGAAAATGAGAATTCTTCCTTGCTTGCTAAAATTAATGTTCTTGAATCTTGTTCTAGTTCTTCTAGTAGAGAGAATAATGTTGCTGTTCTTCATATTGATACATATTCTTATTTAACTAGAGCTATTTTCTTAGAAAATGATCTTTTGCATGCTAGACGTAATATCAACAATTTGTCTTCTACTATTGCTTCTCTTATGCATGATAATGATAGTTTGAGATCTTCTTTGCAAAGATTCTTAGTTGGTAAAAAGAATCTTAATGACATCCTACACCATACTAATAAACAAATTGGTAGTAACGGTTTAGGATATGATAGTAGTCAAAGGAACAACAAAGGTAAAGGACCTCCAATCTTCCATGGAGAATCCTCTAGTTCCAAGACTATGGGCACATGAAACTATTGCAATGATATTGACCATTATTCTAATTTTTATCCTTTTAGGAAAGCACCTAAGAGCAATAGGACTTAGATTGCTAAGCTAACCCCTCCGGACCCAAGAACATGATTGGGGACCATTTCATCTTTCTTCTTGTAGGTACTTGCAAATGGATTGACATGAGCTATGGATTTGCAAATTGACTTCTCATTCCACATGAAAGAATAAAGGTGAGATGTGTAGAGGGTGATAACAAGTGGAAAAAGGAATGGTAAGAACAAAAGGTAAAGGTTTTCTTTCTTATAATCAATCCTAACTTGTTTTGTCAAGATAGTGTGCACTATACATATGGTTTTTGAGTCAAAAGTGGTATTTTGTGTTTCTCTTCACACTCTTGCTCAAAAACTATATCTAATGCTTTTATAGTGCATTACTAACTTGCTTACACATGTTTGGATATGGTTTGTATTTTTAGCATGCCTTTAAATATGATTTTATTAAATATATGTACCTTTTTACAGTAGCTTTGTCACTCGAGTTTGTCCTATTTGAAACTCGACCGATAGGAACCAATGGGTGGTGCCAACAACTGTCATCAGTCGAGTTGTCAATACACAGAACTTGACCGAAAACACTATGCACAAAATATACATTTGGCTTATTGAATTAGAATTTCCCTCTTAACTAGATTTTCTCAACCAATAGCCTTATTGTTTAGCACTCTCATCTGGTACCTTTATATATGCATATTTCCATGTTCTAAATTGCCTATCTTGCCTACAACTCTATCTTTCTAATTGCTCTAAATTGGCACATCAATATCTTGCAATTACTTGCTTTGAATTGTTTTTGCAGTTTTTGATGATGATATTTTTTCATCTCTTGGTTGTGTCTAAAATTGCTTCCGTTGTACTCTAACTTGCTACATCTATCTAGATGTATATCTTGTTTTGATACAACCTTGAGTTTCTTAGTGGTAATCATCTTTTGGTAATGATGCATATTTGTATATGAGTTATATCCTTTCATGCTTCTAAAATTGCATATCTCTTTGTTTGTATATATCTCTACATCTACTCATAGCTTGGTTTATCTTGTGTATCTTTTGGTATATCTTGCTATGATCTAGATCCTACTAGTAGTCCTAACTTGTGACAATGTCTACTAGTAGTTCATATACATGTAGTTATAGCCTTGTTCATCAAGTGGTATTTCACTATATGCTATGCTTGTATCTTTTCTCATACATGCTCAAGCTTGTTCCTTGAATTGCATATCTACTATATTGAGTTTCTTGCATAACATTGTGATGCAGGGTACATAGATGTACATTGTATGTAGAAATTGGAGCATTTTTTTGGATTTTATGCAACTTTTTCTCCAATTTTAATTTTTGGTGCAAGACTAGTGTTTTTATGTAGAAACTACCTTCTGAGAAAGGCTCGTTGCGTCTCCATGAGCCCTAACACTTTTTGGGCAAATTCTGTCATCTTGAGGGTCAAATTGTGATTTATTATTTTTATGTAGCACTTTATCTTGCATTTTGGGTTGTTCAAGTGCATGCTTGAACTTGCTCTTATTTCTATTCTTGGAGAAGCCCCTAGCTATGTTGTTCTCTTCTACTCTCCTTTTATAACTTTTATTATCTCCTTTCTCTTAACAAATGGTGTTTCTTATTTCTTAATACCCCCACTTTTTGAAATGAAAAAGGGGGAGAAAGGTATGTCTTCATTTGGCAAAAAGAGGAAGAAGGCATGTCTTACATGAAGAGGAGAAACATGTCCATGTAAGGGAAAAGGTAAAGGGGAGAAGACATATATGTGTAGAACATATATGAGTAGAAGACATTGTATTCTATAAATGTTATGAAAGCTAATCATGCAGGAGAAATAACATCAATTGAGGGGGAGTATGATAACTCCACTAGCATCAATTGAGGGGGATCATTTGAACTCAATTCTATTAAAATCCCTAGGTTTCTCCAAAGGTATGACTTTGCTTAAATGCTTTCAATACATTTATGGAATGGTTTGTCATCTTCAAAAAGGGGGAGAATGTTGACTCAAGGTCTAAATTGACTAAACCCTTGTTTTTATGATGACTAAACCATTCCAATTAATTGTGTCTAATGTCTTTACTTGAATGATTTCAGATTAGGTATAGACACACTCCAAATTCCCTAACTTGCGCATCTCAACTTGGAGAAAAGACAAGTCAAAGTCAATACAAGTGCACATTTTTGTAATATGATGTAAATCCATTAGAATCATATTACAAATCACTTGTAATGATTGTATGACTTATAATTAAGCTTAGAAAAAATTTGGAGCACTTAGATCGAATGTGTAAGCACTCAAAAGCCATTTTCCAAAATTCACATCAGGTTGTTCATCGGTCGAGTTGCAAACTTGATCGATCCTGATTGGATCTTGAAAATGACTTTTGATTAGTTGAGTTTGCACTTCATAGAACTCGACCGATCCCACTACTAACCAAAACTGATTTAAGTGAATCGGTCGAGTTACCCCAGGACAAACTCGACTGATGGCCTAAATTGGTCTTGTCTCTTAGTGGGATCAATCAAGTTACCTTTATAGAAACTCGACCGATTTCACTATACGAAAAAGTGCAGAAAAGTGTTTCTAGCCATTGTAGAGTTGCGACAAGTGAAAATATATCCATTGCAAGCCTTAAAACGGCTATTTTTCATTCTTAAGTGTTCCCAAAGGCTAAGAGGCATCCCCAGCTATAAATAGGACCCCTTAGGCTTCATTCCAAGGTTGAGCATTCAATGCAAAACTCTATGTGTGGTTCCTATTCTATAGTTGAATGCTTCCTATAGCCTCCTCTCTCTCTCTAAGCTTAATCACTTGCTACATTCATTTGAGTGAGTTGGAAATCCATAAGAGGGCTAGTCGTACATGTATATCTTGTGAGGCTCTCACTTCCACCACCTCTTTATCTCTCATTTCAACCATGAAGATGAAGGTTCTCTCTCTTGGCTAAGAGAGGTGAAGAAGAATAAGGGAAGGAATCCCTTGGTGAAGATCAAGGCTGAAGACGTGGAGCAAGAGTGGGTAAGCCCTTAGTGAAGGCAGAAGACTCCTTGCTCAAGTGGGTAAGTCCTTGGTGGAAGCTTCTCCAAGTGAAGGTGAAGTAAAAGGCTGAAGATCTAAGAAGAGTGGGTAATCCCTGCAAGGCTGAAGACTTGTGTAGGAGTGGGTAAGTCCTTGGTGAAGGTTGAAGACTCATTGCAAAGTGGGTAAGTCCTTGGTAAGGTTGAAGACTCTTTGTATTAGATAGGTAAGTCCTTTGGTGGTCATGTATTGTAAGTTTTATGAATGAATATAAGAGTGCAATGGTTAAGAAATCCTAGAGGTTGACCTCTCTTTGTAGTGGGATGACTCACTTCTAGTTTGAAGTGTGGAACCACTCTACATAGCTTGTCGCTTGGTGTATTTTCAATCTCTCTCTACCTTGCTATGCTTATTTTAGTTGCACTCAAACTTCCTATTTAGAAACCTTATCTTGTGATGTATCTTGAAGGTCTAATGATTTTTTTTAAGTGCATTCAACTCTATTCACCGCCCCCTCTAGAGCATCTAATCACCCATCTAGGATCCAACAATTGGTATTAGAGCGGGTCTTCTCCAAGCATACTTTGACAAGTAGGAGTAGATGGGTGACTACTGTTGACACTTCATTTTTGTCATCACCTATTTGACAAGATGATAATGTCTAGATAACCACAAATTTCTTCTTTTTTCTTTCTCACCTTTACCCTGTCATAGGACGAACTTAATTGGAGTCATATGTCTGATTTACACCCTAACTTCAAAACAAAGGATGTAGAAACAATATTAATATAGAAGATTCAATTACGAACTTATGTCCTGAACAAAGTCATGTGAATCTGACCCGAGGGTAATAAAATAAAATCAATGTACAACATGTAAGAACACATTTTGAGTCCTAAATCAGTCTACCTAAGGGATTATTACTACAAATGGACTTGACAGAATGTTTCTCACGTCTTTAGATACATGATTAATTTAATTCTATTATTAATCTTGTCTTTATTATCTCAATTCCATCTCAATGTGTGTGAATCTATCATATATGTTTGATTAAGCAATCAACCCACATTGTGATCCATTTTGGACGTATATACTCGGGTTAATTTGAAATTAATTTAATATTTCTGAGCTCACGACAGTGAATCACAATGAGCTATTTAAAATATTATTTTTATATTATTTTAACGTCTTACATTATCAACTTTCTTTTTCACATGGTATCAAAGTAATATTATTTTAATATTTTAATATTGATCATGAGTTATTTTATCATGAACGATTTTATTAATATTAATTTAATATTATTTTGCTTATATCGTGTTGCAATGTGACAATATTATTTTAATATTAATTTTTCTCACAATACATCATCCCTCATGAGAAGTTTAATATTATTTAACTCTTTTTCACATCTGCATACACTTTTCTCACATTTGCAGACACATACCAAAAAGAGAGAATAGAATATGTTTTTATTTTCAAATTTGAGGGAACACATTTTTTCACGAGACAGCTTCTCTAGTGAAAAAGCGGCCTGACTCAGTCAAGGTTGTAACTGCCCAAGATGCGGTCACGATCACAGGCGCGCTCCCTTATATGGAGGGGGAGTCGGGAAAACCTCCCATGTCTCCCAGGAGAGAGGGGAGAGCATCTTGATATCTGACGATACATGTTCTCTCGTGAAGAAGGGGGTCAGTGAGAGAGAGTTAGAGGAAGAGTGTAACAGAGAGACAATCAGTCATTCAGTCACATAGTCCATCGGGAGAGAAGCCAGAGCGAGCGCATCCAGAGAGAAACCAAGAGCAAGAGTCTGCACATAGTTTTTCATGAGAGAAACTCTCTCGTGAAACCTCGAGGGCCTTCTTCCACCTCCCACCTCCAAATCTAACATCGATCTTCATCCTTTCGCACAAAGAAGGGCTAGTGGTGAAACCATGCATGAATTCTCGTTAAGGTGAGAGCAACATATCGAAGGTTGCCTCACATCCTTTTTCATCTTTTCTTTCAATCTCATGATGCCTCCCTTCTCGCACGGTTTCTTCTTCTTGTTTTGACTCAAAACCACTGTAATACCATTTTTAATGGGCAGATCGGGATACCGGCTTCATATCCCTTTCCTGTTCCATAACCGAGCATGTACTTCTTAGATTTCTACCGCTTGATCAATGCCTTATCCAAAATGAGTCATCCAAACATGGTTTTCTGGTTTTTACCACTAAAAAATAACACAAAAGATTGAAGAATGGATGAAGCTACCTTGAAGAAAGCAACCTTGAATGCTAGAACCATGCACATCCTTTATGCCTCCATGACCCCCACCGAGTTCAACTGAATTTCTTCATGTAAAATAGCCTATGAGGTATGGAGACAGATATGCATCACTTATGAGGGGACTGCTCAAGTGAAGTAAAGTAAAATCTACATGTTGATGAATGCATATTCATCCTGATTTTCAGTCATCCTTTTATAACCAATTTGATTCAATACTTTTGATTTATCTCTTAAATCTCACATATTGCAACTTCTCTAAATAAATCTAATTATTGTGATTTTTGATCAAAATTATATTGATTTGATGCAGGTCTAAATCAAGTTCTATCATCACATGGAATTCACCAAAGAACCTCCCACTTTTGATCTTGCCCAAACAGTCTGCTCTAACGGTTCTAACCTTTCAGTTTTAGATATTCACCCACACGGTCTCAAGACCATTTAAGCCCATTTAGTTTCAAGACCGCATGAGCCAAAACGATCCTGAGACCGTTTGAGTCCATACGGTTTCAAGACCAAATGAACCCAAACACTCTCAATACCAGATGTCGTCTAACGGTTTTAAGACTGTTTGGACCTAGGACCGATTGGATACTCTAAAACATTTGGGATGAAGACCGTTTGAACAATCGAAACCATTTGGATGACGATTGTTTGATCATTCAAGACCGCTTCGACCAAGACCATTTGGAGCCATTCGATCCTAAGACCGTTTGGAGCCATTCGGTCCCAAGACCGGTTGTACAGCCAAAACCGAATGGAGATAGAACCCAAGACTGATTGGATCCTAACGGTTTCAAGACCATTTGGATCCATTCGGTTTGCAAAAGACACAAGACCGGTCAAAGGAAGATCGTTAAAGACAAAATTGTTTGGCCATCCAAATGGTCCCCAAACTATTTGACTAAACTGTTTGAAGCAAAATATCTCAAAGACCGTTTGAATGTCAAACAATTTTCAAAACCGTTTGGACGTCAAATGGTCTCCAAACCATTTGGGGCCTAACTCACACCAAAATAATGAGGGCCAATCTCGACCCTATAAATAGGACCACAAGGGTCCTCATTTCAAAAGGGGGGGGGGCAACACGCCGACATGCTACCAAAAGTCTGATCCAGCCTCAACTTCCACACGCCCACCTACTCCTCTTGGCGCCGAGCAAGGAGAGAAGGAGAGAGAGAAGGTGAAGAAGAAGAATTGCCCAACCTGCCTTGGTGGTTCTTCCTCCTTGTTTAGATTTGCCCCAACATGACGTAGGAGACCACATCATCTTCACTGAGCTGCGACCACCTTCTTCATCATGCTCATGGCAGAACCTTCCCTTTATCTTATTCTTCTTGTCTCTCACATCATGAGTAAGTATTCTTCTTTCGCTTGGGTGTGGGGACTAGCCCCGCTACCCATGCAAACATGTTCTTTTATTAATCATTCCATGGAAATGTATATACCTTTTCATTTTTTTGTTAATTGGTACGTATGTAGTTGATTATCTACTTGCTTTCATCTTGTTCTTCCCTATATTGCGAAATCATCTATATGTAGGGTGGAATGGTAGTTTATAAAGTTTGACTCCTTAATTAGAAATAAGATAGGATTCCTTGAGGTAGTAAGTGTGTGATCCGTGAGGGGATGAGCCATCTAACCTTCGGTGACGCTTCTATAGCCTAAACATCCCTCTGGGAGGGCCACAAACTTAGTTGGATTTTGTATTGTCTTTGTTTATCATCGATGTTTGTTTGTAGATTAATCACCTGCTTGCCTATCAATTAGCATGGTTGACTTCTTGATGAGAACTTCTTAAAGGATTCCTTGAGGTCTTAAGTATATGATCCGTGAGGGGATGAGACATCTAGCCTACGGTGATGCTTATGTGGTCTAAACATCCCTCAGAGAGGACCCCAACCTTAGCTGGATGTTATATCTCTGGAGCCATAAGTATATGAACTGAATGGCGACGAGACATTTGATACCTAAGGTGACACTTACGCAAGTCTAACGCCCATATGGGGGATTTTGCAGTAGCTCCATTATCTTGGCTAGATGTTTGATGTTTAGATGTGTTTGTATGCGTAGTGGTGGTGAAACCCGAGACCATCCTAATGATTCCATATCATTGATATCAATCCACATTTAATTCAGCTTTTACTTTCTTGCAATTAGTTTAACCAATATCAAATCAACCAATCGTTTTAAATATTAGTCTTAACTTGAACTAGACTAGACTGATAAGGATTCTTAAAAATGTTGTCCTTTGGGTTCGATCCTTAACTATACTGCGATAAGACTTGTCTGCTTGTGGGTGGTATTATTGCACTTTGGTTTTGGTAAAAGCTCGAGGATTTCAACTCCGAGTGAGTTTGTTAGTGCGATAAAAAAATCCCACATCAAATTCTGGTGTCGTTGTCGGGAATAACGGAATCAGTTAGTCAAATCCAGTTCTTTTAAGGCTAATTTAGGATTTTGTTTTTCTTTTGATACAATCGATCATCTACTTGAATTTGACTCTACTATGTAGTTCTCACTTTCGAAATCTTTCGAATTCAGGTACAACCCAAGCATAGTGCATGTGCCATTCAGACAACCCTGGACTAACAGTGAGTTTTGATCTCGAGATAGACATAACTTTTCCTCGTCAGATCAGAGAGAATCAAGCAAGGATGGCTCAAGAAGAGGAGATAGCTCAAAGGGTGGCTCAAGCCCTTAATGAACAGAGAGAAAGATTCATGCAAGAAGTTAGAGCTGCGGTTCAAGAAGAAATTCAAGCAGCACAGGCAGCAACACAAGCAACTGAACTACTAAAAGATCTTAGAGAATTCTCAATCCCGAAAGCTGCAAATGTTCATCATCCAGTACAACCACCTCCCATCAATGCTGCCAATTTTGAGATTAGGAAAGATTGGATCACATTGCTTCAAAATAGCCCATTCTATGGCAAACAAGGAGAGGATAGTTAGGAACATCATTTTAGGTTTATTGATCTATGTGCCATGGCAAAGAAAAATGGAGTGTCTGATGATGCCATTCGACTCCGTCTCTTCAAGTATTCCCTAGCTGATAGAGCTATAAGTTGGTACAATTTGTTGCAAAGTGAAATACCCATCACCACTTGGGAACAACTCCAAAATGTGTTTCTAGAAAAGTTCTACCCTCCATCTCTCACATATGAAATTAGAGGCCGAATAACAAATTTCACCCAAGTCCCTGGAGAAACTCTTGCTGAAGCATGGGATAGATACAAAGAGCTTCTACGCAAGTGTCTACACCATGGAATTTCTAAGAATCAATTCATCGAAATTTTCTATAGGGGTGTAGACGACGATATCAAGAGATTCTTAGATTCCTCATCTGGAGGAAACTTCATGCATTAAAGTTATGACAGTGCATGGAGGGTTGTAACCCTTGGAGAAGAAAATCAAGCCAATTGGGGTAGATCTGTTGGTAAAGGAGTCTTGAAAGTAGCTATGACTGAAGCTACTCCCGAGTACAAGTCTATTGCCGAAACCTTAAAACTCTTAGTTGCCAAGAAAGACCACATTGAATCATCTCTTGCTGCTATTGGAAGAGGACGTTCACCCACTCGACAACAAGAACAAATCAAGTCAGTTTCATTATTCTATGAAACATATAAAAGTACTGATCATTCCACAGTAGCATGTAATGTTCTTTACGATGTTGTTCTCAGAAACGTATGTGGACAAGGAGATAATGGTCAAATGTAAAATCTTAATGTTGTTAATAACATCCCTGGTCAAAGTTACTACAATCTGAATCAGAATAGGAATCACCCAGGATTTCAATATGGAAACCCCTCTGGAGCAGTAAACTCACATAAATTTGGTTCAAACAATCAACCACGAGGCCCACCAGGATTCCAATACAATCAACAATAGAGTTTTTAAAATCAAGGAAATTTCAAGGGAAACTTTCAGAATAGGAACTTCAACAATTATCAAAACAATCACCAGTACCAGAGTCTTAAGCAAGTTCCTTATCAACAACAAGGACAACAACCAGGTCTCGTTTCTCCTAATGACAAGCTATCAGCCATTGAAAAGATGTTGCAAACTCAACAAACTATGATGGCTAGCCAACAAGCTCAGCAGAAGGCTATTGAATCTCAACTAGCTCAACTTGCAGCTAGCATAAAGCTGCCTGCTGGGGCCTTTACTGGCCAACCTGAGAATAATCCTAAGAATCACGAGCAATTGAAGGCAGTCACCACCAGGTCGGGAAAAGACTATTCTGATCCTCCTGTCAAGCCACGTGTGGTTATTATAAATGAGGATGAGCCAGTGATCATTCAAGACTCACCAACACCGGAATCTTAACCGAAAGAACCAGTAACTGATGATAAGATAGACAAGGAAAGTTCTGAGAAACCAATTGAGGAAGAAACTGAAACACCCGAACCTGATATCCCTGTATACAAGCCTCGTATCCCTTTCCCTGCTCATTTAAGGCAAACCAAGCTTGATACTCAGTTTAATAAGTTTAAAGAAGCTATGAAGAAACTTCATGTTGACATACCCTTTTTGGATGTGCTGGCTGAGATACCAGCCTGGACAAAATACATAAAGTCACTTCTGACTAGGAAATATATAACTAAAGAATATGAGACAGTCAAGTTAGCTAAAACCACTTCAGATATCATTCAGAATAAGATGCCAAATAAGCAGAAAGATCCAGGATCTTTTGGGATTTCCTGCCATATTGGCCATTCTTCATGCAAGAAAGGACTGGCGGATCTTGGAGCTAGCGTCTCCATCATGCCACTCAGCCTTTGCAAAAGGCTAGGGTTTGATGAACTCCTTCCAACTGGCATGAACATACAACTCACAGATAATTCTATAAAACACCCGTTAGGAATTATTGAGGATGTACCTATCAAGGTAGGGAAAGATTCCTATGTTCCGTGTGACTTTGTCATCATGGACATAAAAGAAGACGCCAGATATCCTCTCATCTTTGGACGTCCGTTCCTCGCCACCGCAAGAGTTCTAATTGACGTTGAAGCAGGAATGTTGCTACTTAGATTAGGCAAGGAAACACTTGAATTTAAAGTTTTTGAAACCATGAGAAGACCAAGTATGCAAGAAGAAGTCTATCGGATTGATTGCATAGAGCATACATCACTTCTGATGCAAGAGAATCATGGATCAGACGATCCATTAGAAGTTGCTCTAACGGATCCATCACTTGATGAACCTATTGATGAATAAGTAAAGGATTGCATCGAATCCCTCAACTCTGCAAAAGAAGATGTTGAAGCCACATGTGAAGAACTCAAAGTTGTGGAAGCTACTGGAAAAACATGCAAAAAATTAGAAACTCCAGAGATGAAGCCCCTACCCAAGGGACTAAAGTATGTGCTTTTGTATGACCTCAAGATTTTTCTGATAATAATAAATTCTAAACTTGCGATCGAACAAGAAGATAAACTCCTAAAAGAATTGAAGGAGAGGAAGAAAGCGATTGGCTACAAAATGAATGACCTAATTGGGGTTAGTCAAGCGATGTGTATGCACAAGATCCCAATGATGGAAGATCACATGCCAATTATTGAGCATCAATGGAAATTGAATTCAAATATGAAGAAAGTAGTCCGTCGTGAGGTCATTAAACTACTCACAGCTGGAATAATCTATCCGATATCAGACTCGCCATGGGTGAGGCCAGTGCATGTAGTCCCGAAGAAAGGTGGAACAACTGTTATATGAAATGAAAACAATGAACTCATCCCCACTCGAACAATCATAGGGTGGAGGATGTGCATAGATTATAGGAAGTTAAACAAGGCAACTCGAGAAGATCAATTTCCAATGCCATTTCTTGATCAAGTAGTAGAGCGGCTAGCTCATCAAGAATACTTTAGTTTCTCGATGGTTACTCTAGATTCTACCAAATACCTATACATCCAGATGTCTAGGAGAAAACCACTTTCACCTACCCATTCGGAACATACACATTTAGAACAATGTCGTTCGGCCTCTGCAATGCACCTACAACTTTCCAGCATTGCATGGCTTCCATATTTTTTGGTCTTACTGAAACAATTATGGAAGTTTTCATGGATGGTTTTTCTGTATACGGTGATTCATTCGATTCATGCCTAAAACACCTCTCCCTTGTCCTCAAATGACGTGAAGAAGCACATCTTGTGCTGCATTGGGAGAAGTGTCATTTCATGGTAAAGGAAGGCATTGTCCTGGGCCATAGGGTTTGTAATCGAGGTATTTAAGTAGATAAGGCCAGGATTGAGGTGATTTCCAAGCTCTCTATCCCTATCAATGTAAAGGAAGTTCGAGCACTCCTAGGTCATGCATGATTCTATAGACGGTTTATAAAGGACTTCTCAAAAATAACCAAGCCAATGACAAATTTGTTACTAAAGGATGCTGAATTCAATTTTAATGAAGAATGTGTTAAAAGCTTCAACACATTAAAGCATGCCCTCACAACCACACCCATCATTAGAGCTCCCGATTGGGACCACCCTTTTGAAATCATGTTGATGGAAGCGATTATGCTGTAGGTGCTGTCTTGGGCCAATATATAGAAAAGAAACATTATGTGATCTATTATGCATCAAAGACCCTCGACGAAGCTCAGAGGAATTACGCTACTACTGAGAAAGAACTTATGGAAGTCGTGTATGCTGTTGACAAGTTCATATCCTACCTAATTGGTTCAAAGGTCATTGTCTATACAGATCACGCTGCCATTCGTTACCTTCTAGAAAAGAAAGATGCAAAACCTAGGTTAATCAGATGGATTCTCCTATTGCAAGAATTTGATATAGAAATTAGAGATAAAAAAAGGTACATAGAATGTTGTAGAAGACCACCTCAGTCGCATCCACACTCTAGATACTGAGAAGATTTCGATCAATGATTCCCTTCCAGATGATCAACTAATGAAGGTCTCAGAAGCTACACCATGGTACTCGGACTATGTGAACTATCATGTTGTTGGGGTTATCCATCCTCAATGCACCAAAAATGCTATGAAGAAATTTATGCATGATGTGAAATAGTATTACTGGGATGAGCCATACCTTTTCAAATTATGTGCTAATGGTTTATATAGATGATGCATCACCAAAGACGAAGCTCAACCTATCCTAGAACAATGTCACTCATGACCAGTGAGAGGACATACGAGCTCTAAAAAGACTGCCTTGAAGGTTCTACAATGTGGATTCTTTTGGACCACCATATCCAAAGATTCCCATGACTTTGTCTTATCATGCGACAAATGTCAAAGATCAGACAATATAACAAAGAGAGATGAGATGTCGCTGAATCTATGGCAAGAAGTAGAGATATTCGATATTTGGGGAGTGGACTGCATGGGTCCATTCCCATCTTCTAATGGATTTTCATACATCCTAGTGGAAGTGGACTACGTCTCAAAATGGCTTGAAGCCATACCAACCATCACTAGTGATTCCAAACCACTCATAAAATTATTCAAGGACATCATTTTTCCCCGTTTTGGAGTACCACGAACCGTGATATCCGACGGAGGGTCACATTTTCTAGAAAGAAGCTTTGAAGCATTGCTGAGAAAGTATGGTGTAACTCACAAGGTAGTCTCACCCTACCATCCACAAACAAGTAGACATGTAAAGGTTTCTAACAGACAACTCAAGGCTATATTGGAAGATACGGTAGGCCGCAATAGGAAAGATTGGTCAGTAAAAATCAACGACGCTTTGTGGGCCTACTGTACTACTTTTAAGACCCCCCCTTGGAACTACACCATTTCGATTAATCTATGGAAAGTCATGCCACCTACCTGTAGAACTGGAACACAAAGCATGGTGGGCAATAAAACAACTAAATTTTGACATAAAGAAAGCAGGCGAAGCCAGGATTTTGCAACTCCAGGAGCTGGATGAACTCCGGATGACAACTTATGAGAATGCTCGAATCTACAAAGAACACACCAAACTTTGTCATGATGGTCATTTGAAAAGAAAAGACATACAAGTGGGAGAACATGTTATGCTATTCAACTCAAGGTTGAAGTTATTCTCAGGGAAACTCCGCTCTCACTGGTCTGGACCGTATATTGTCAAAAGCATCTCCCCACATGGTGCTTTCTCTTTATGGAGAAAAAAGTCAGGTGAACTTGTGACGAATGGTCATCGTTTGAAAAGATATTTCACTAGAGTCGACATAAGCACCGAATCAATAATAGATCTATCCAATCCAAGCGAACCACCATGAAGATGAAGATATCAAGTCGAGCCATCGACATAAAATAAAGGTGCTTGTCGGGAGGCAACCCGATAAATAAATTTGTATTTAGTTTTAAATTTGAATTAGAAATTTTTCCTTAATTTTGTTATAACTTTTTAGTTAATTTTTCACCAAATAAAATTTTCATCGCGAGATGGTATTTGGAGTTCTGATTAATCTTCTTTTCTATATTTTCAGATGGAGGACGCACGCTGTCTGGAATGCAACAACATCTCGTGGTCCTACCGGCACAAAGTTTCCCCTCCATCTTGGATTTAGAGTTTGCTCGGGACGAGCATATTTCTAAGTTTGGGGTGGAGGGTGGGTGGTACGTATCTTACTCTCCACCCACACACATTTTAAGATTTCATCGACACAAAATTTTCAAAAGTTCCCAAAGAAATTGAACAAATACTTGATGAAAATTTGACATGTTTTCAATCTCTATGAATTTATCATTATACCCTCCTTATTCAAAGAAGATCCTCAAAAGGATCTTCTTCTGAAAACTAGCATTTTGATTGAAATCATCTTGTGAAGCTTATGAATCCTAACATCATGATCTTTATGCAAAAATTGGCAAGTCTATCGAACTGGTAGGGATCAAACATATCATGCTTCCTAACTGACTAGTGGAACAACAACATGGAATCCCCACTAGATCCTCATCAAGTCATTATTTGAGCAGAGTTTGATAAAGAAAACAACTCGGTGCACTAAATTATAAATCAAGTTGCATTCTGATATGAACTCTTTTCTACACTTCTTCTATCATCTTCGTACCCCTCCATCCATAAGAAAGAAACAAAAATAGCCAAAATAGTATCAAACCCTAAGTTCAGGGTGGAACACCGCTTCCCTCTATATCCACTTCTTCCATACCCCTCCCAAATTTACAGGGGTGTACCACCAAAAATGCAATCTCGAGTCGAATAGAGGAGAGATTTGCATATAAAAGATGCCAAAGCGCACACAAAAAGAAATGCAATATCGAGTCAAATAGAGGAGAGATTCACACAAAAATATATGCAATAAATGAAATTGAAAAAATAATAAAAATCTTGAGTCAAATAGAGGAGAGATTTACTTCTTCATTCCATACCACCCTTCACTCCCTTTTCTACCTAAAGGTAGAATTAAAGCCTTCAATTCCCTAAAAAATACCAGTGTCAGATTAGACGAACACTTGTCATTCTGTGGGGATCTCTAGACTCTTACAAAACTCTTTGACATGCTTGTTGTTGGAAAAAGTAAGTAGGAAGTGAGGTTGGAAAGTGAAATCAGGAACGAAGGTATTGTAAGATGTGTTCTGTGGTCTCAGGAAGTTGAGATGCTTGGTCATACTGACTGGAAAAGAAATAATCGTGATGTGAAGAGGAAGCAATCACATGATCGAAAGTATTCACTTGGTGACTGTTTCAGATTTTGTGTTACTCGAGGATGAGCAACGTTTAAGTTCAGGGTGTTTGATGAATGCATATTCATCCTGATTTTCAGTCATCCTTTTTATAACAAATTTGATTCAATACTTTCAATTTATCTCTTAAATCTCACATATTGCAAGTTCTCTAAATAAATCTAATTATTATGATTTTTGATCAAAATTATATTGATTTGATGCAGATCTAAATCAAGTTCTATCATCACATGGAATTCACCGAAGAGCCTCCCACTTTTGATCTTGACCAAATGGCTTGCTCTAACGGTTCTAACCTTTTGGTTTCAGATATTCACCCACATGGTCTCAAGACCATTTAAGCCCATTCGGTTTCAAGACCGCATGAGCCTAAACGATCCCGAGACCATTTGAGTCCATATGGTTTCAAGAACAAATGAACCCAAACGGTCTCAAGACCGTTTGGACCTAGGACCGATTGAATACTCTAAACCATTTGGGATGAAGATTGTTTGAACAATCGAAACCGTTTGGATCAAGATCGTTTGATCATTCAAGACCACTTTGACCAAGACCGTTTGGAGCCATTCGGTCCCAAGACCGGTTGTGCAAAAAAAACCGAATGGAGATAGAACCCAAGACCGTTTGGATCCTAATGGTTTCAAGACCGTTTGGATCCATTCGGTTTGCAAAAGACACAAGACCGGTCAAAGGAAGATCGTTAAAGACAAAACCGTTTGGCCATCCAAATGGTCCTGAGACTATTTGACTAAACCGTTTGAAGCAAAATATCTCCAAGACTGTTTGAACATCAAACGGTCTTCAAAACCATTTGGACGTCAAACGATCTCCAAACCGTTTGGGTCCTAACTCACACCAAAAGCATGAGGGACAATCCCGACCCTATAAATAGGACCACAAGGGTCCTCATTTTAGAGGGGGGAAGCACACCGATAGGCTACCAAAGGTCTGATCTAGCCTCAACTTCCACACATCCAACTGCTCCTCTTGGCGCCGAGCAAGGAGAGAAGGAGAGAAAGAAGGTGAAGAAGAAGAATTGCCCAGCCTGCCTTGGTAGTTCTTCCTCCTCATTCAAATCTGCCCCGACATGACGTAGGAGACCGCATCATCTTCACCGAGATGCGACCACCTTATTCATCATGCTCATGGCGGAACCTTCCCTTTATCTTATTCTTCTTGTCTCTCACATCATGAGCGAGTAGTATTCTTTCTCTAGGGTGTGGGGACTAGCCCCGCTGCCCATGCAAACATGTTCTTTTGTTAAGAATTACATGGAAATGTATATAACTTTTCATTCCGTTGTTAATTGGTACGTATGTAGTTGATTATCTACTTACTTTCATCTTGTTCTTTCCTATATTATGAAATCATCTATATGTATGGTGGAATGGCGGTTTACAAAGTTTGACTCCTTGATTAGAAATAAGATAGGATTCCTTGAGGTAGTAAGTGTGTGATCCGTGAGGGGACGAGCCATCTAACCTTCGGTGATGCTTCTGTAGTGTAAACATCCCTCCAGGAGAGCTACAATCTTAGTTGGATTTTTTATCATCTTTGTTAATTGTCAATATTTGTTTGTATATTAATCACCTGCTTTCCTATCGATTAACGTGTTTGACTCCTTGACAAGAACTTCTGAAAGGATTCCTTGAGGTCGTAAGTGTATGATCCGTAAGGGGATGAGACATCTAGACTACGGTGATGCTTTTGTGGTCTAAACATCCCTCAGGGAGGACCACAACCTTAGTTGGAGGTTGTATCTCCAGATCCGTAAATATATGAACCGAATGGTGACAAGACATCTGATACCTAACGTGATGCTTACGCAAGCCTAACGCCCATATGGGGGGTTTGCACCAGCTGCATTTGGATAGTTATATCTTTCCTGGATGTTTGATGTTTAGACATGTTTGCATGCGTAGTGGTGGTGAAACCCGAGACCATCCCAGCGATTCCATATCATTGATCTCAATGCAACTTCAATTCAGATTTTACTTTCTTGCAATTAGTTTAACCAATCTCAAATCAACCAATCGTTTTAAATATTAGTCTTAACTTGAACTAGACTAGACTGACAAGGATTCTTAAAAATTCTTTCCTTTGGGTTCGATCCTTAACTATACTGCGATAAGACTCGTCTGCTTGCGGGTGGTATTATTGCACTTTGGTTTTGGTAAAAGCTCGAGGATTTCAACCCCGAGTGAGTTTGTTAGTGCGATAAAAAAATACCACATCACATGCTCAATGGGATGTTTAAGAACTTCAAGATGGGAAAGGAGGACAAGATAGCTCATACGTACTCAAGGCTCAACACCATTGTGAATGGTCTTTTTGTTCTAGGTCATCCTATGAGTAGAGGAGAGATCAACTCTAAGATCCTTAGAACTCTCCCCAAGAGATGGGAACCCAAGGTGACTTTGATTGAAGAAGCAATGTCTCTTAAGGATATTCCTATTAAAGAGCTCATTGGAAATCTACAAGTACATGAAGCCACATTTGATAAGAGGGAGGAAGTAGAAAGACAAGAAGAGAAAGAACTCAAGAGAATGAAGAAGGCTGAAATCAAAACTAAAATCAAGGCTATTGTTGGTCAAGCCTCTCCAACCTCACATATTGAATAAGATGCCATGTACTCCAAGGGTACATTCTACAAAGGCAGGAATTCCTCCTGCATCCGATGCCTCAAGTGTGGAAAGAAGGGTCACTTCAAGATAGATTGTCTACAAGGCAAGAAGACCCATCCATCATCACAAGGAAAGAGAAGAGAAGTACATGAAGAAGGAGAAATGTCACTCAAGCTCAAGTGACTCCTCCAACTCAAGCTCAAGTGAAGAATCAAGCTCAAGCTCTAATGAAGAAGGAGAATGTCATTTTGCCCTTATATCTTCTACAAAATTTGAAGACTCAAATGAGGTAAATCTAAACTCTTTAGATAAAGAACCTTTAATTGCTATCATTAATGCTACACATGCCTCTTTTAAGTCTTCTAAAAAGAAAAGGAAAAATTTTGCAAGAATTGTTGATAATATGCATGTAGAACTAGATGATCTTGAACATAATAATACTTGCTTACTTGATGATAAAAATTCTTGTCTTAGCCAAGTAGACTCTCTTAAACTTGAAAATGCTAGTTTGCTTGATAATATTAGATTTCTAGAAGATCAACCTCTTATGCCTAGTTTTAATGAAGAGCATACCTTAATTGTTGATTTTCTCATGCATGATATTGATGTTCTTAACTCTGAAAACAAGGAAAAAGATTTCATTTTGCAAGGACTAGAATCTAAAAATGGTGTTCATCTTTCTAAGATTATTGTGCTTGAAAATGACAATGCTTCCTTGCTTGCTAAAATCTATGTTCTTGAATCTTGTTCTAGTTCTACTGGTAGAGAAAATAATGTTGTTGCTCTTCATATCGATAGAGATTCTTATTTAACTAAATATCTATGCTTAGAAAATGATCTTTTGCATGCTAGAGATAATATCAACAATTTGTCTTCTACTATTGCTTCTCTTATGCATGATAATGACAGTTTGAGATCTTCTTTGCAAAGATTCTTAGTTGGTCAAAAGAATCTTAATGACATCCTATACCATACTACTAAACAAATTGGTAGACATGGTTTGGGATATGATAGTAGTCAAAGGAACAACAAAGGTAAAGGACCTCCAATCTTCCATGGAGAAACCTATAGTTCCAAGACTATGGGCACATGCAACTATTGCAATGATATTGGCCATTATTCTAATTGTTGTCCTTTTCGAAAAGCACTCAAGAGAAATAGGAATTGGATTGCTAAGCTAACCCCTTCAGACCCAAGAACATGATTGGGGACCATTTCATCTTTTTCTTGTAGGTACTTGCAAATGGATTGACATGAGCTATGGATTTGCAAATTGACTTATCAATCCACATGAAAGAAGAAAGGTGAGATGTGTAGAGGGTGACAACAAATGGAAAAAGGAATGGTAAGAACAAAAGGTAAAGGTTTTCTTGCTTATAACCAATCCTAACTTGTTTTGTCAAGATAGTGTGCAATATACATATGGTTTTTGAGTCAAAAGTGGTATTTTGTATTTCTGTTCACACTCTTGCTCAAAAACTGTTTCTAATGCTTTTATAGTGCATTACTAACTTGCTTACACTTGTTTAGATATGGTTTGTATTTTTAGCACACCTTTAAATATGCTTTTATGAAATATATGTGCCTTTTGACAGCAGCTCTGTTGATCGAGTTTGTCCGATTTGAAACTTGACCGATAGGCACCAATGGGTGTTGCCAACAACTGTCATCGGTCAAGTTATCAATACACAAAACTCAACCGACAACACTGTGCACTGAATATATATTTGTCTTATTGAATGAGAATTTCCCTCTCAACTAGATTTTCTCAACCAATAGCCTTATTCTTTGGCACTCACATCTGGTACCTTTATATATGCATATTGCCATGTTCTAAATTGCCTATCTTGCCTACAACTCTATCTTTCTAATTTATCTAAATTAGCATATCTATATCTTGCAATTACTTGCTTTGAGTTGTTTTTGTAGTTTTTCATGATGATCTCTTTGGATCTCTTGGTTTTGTCTAAAATTGCTTCCGTTGTACTCTAACTTGCTACATCTATATAAGTGTATATCTTGTTTTGATACAACCTTGAGGTTCTTAGTGGTAATCATCTTTTGGTAAAGATGCATATTTGTGTATGAGTTATATCCTTTCATGCTTCTAAAATTGTATATCTCTTTGTTTGGATATATCTCTACATCTACTCATAGCTTGGTTTATCTTGTGTATGTTTTGGTATCTCTTGCTATGATCTAGATTCTACTAGTAGTCCTAACTTGTAACATATCTACTAGTAGTTCATATACATGTAGTTCTAGACTTGTTCATCAAGTGGTATTTCACTATATGCTATGCTTGTATCTTGTCTATTACATGCTCAAACTTGTTCCTTGAATTACATATATATTATAATGAGTTACTTGCATAACATTGTGATACAAGGTACATAGATCTACATTGTATGTAATTATTGGAGCATTTTTTTATTTCATGCAGCTTTTGCTCCAGTTTCAATTTTTGGTGTAAGACTAGTGTTTTTTATGTAGAAATAACCTTTTGAGCAAGGCTCATCACGTCACCATGAGCCCTGATACTTTTTGAGCAAATTCCATCATCTTTAGGGTCAAAATTGTGATTTATTGTTTTTCTACAACACTTTATCTTGCATTTTGGGTTGTTCAAGTGCATGCTTTAACTTGCTCTTCTTTCTATGTTTGGACAAGCCCCTAGCTGTGTTGTGCTCTTATACTATCCTTTTATAACTTTGTTATCTCCTTTCTCTTAACAAGTGGTGTTTCTTATTTCTTCATATCCCCACTTTTTAAAATGACAATGGGGGAGAAAGGTACGTCTTCTTTTGAAAAAAAAAAGGAAGAAGGCAGGTCTTACATGAAGAGGAGAAACATGTCCATGTTAGGGAAAAGCTAAAGGGGAGAACACATATATGTGTTGATCATATATGAGTAGAAGACATAGTATTCTATAAATGTTATGAATGCTAACCATGCAGGAGAAATAGCATCAATTGAGGGGGATCATATGAACTCAATTCTACTGAAACCCCTAGGTTTCTCCAAAGGTATGACTTTACTTAAATGCTTTCAATACATTTATGGAATGGTTTTTCATCGTCAAAAAGGGGGAGAATGTTGACTCAAGGTCTAAATTGATTAAACCCTTATTTTAATGATGACTAAACCATTCCAGTTAATTGTGTCTAATGTCTCTACTTGACTTATTTCAGATTAGGTATAGACACACTCCAAATTCCCTAACTTGCGCATCTCAACTTGGAGAAAAGATAAGTCAAAGTCAATACAAGTGCACATTTTTGTAATATGATGTAAATCCATTAGAATCATGTTGTAAATCACTTGTAATGATTGTATGACTTGTAATTAAGCTTAGAAAAAACCAAGAGCACTTAGATCAAATGTTTAAGCACTCAAAAGCTATTTTCCAAAATTCACATCAGGTTGTTCATCGGTCGAGTAGCAAACTTGACCGATCTTGATTGGATCTTGAAAATGACTTTTGATCGGTCGACTTTGCACTTCACAGAACTCAACCAATCCCTCTACTGACCAAAATTGATTTAAGTGAATCGGTCGAGTTACCACAGGACAAACTCGACCGATGGCCTAAATTTGTCTTGTCTCTTAGTGGGATCGGTCAAGTTACCTTTATAGAAACTCGATTTATTGCACTGTACAGAAAAGTGCAAAAAAGTGTTTCTAGCCATTGTGGAGTTGCAACAAGTGAATATATATCTGTTGCAAGCCACAAAATGGCTAGTTTTCATTCTTAAGTGTTCCCAAAGGCTTAGAGTCGTCCCCAACTATAAATAGCACCCCTTGGGCTTCATTCCAAGGTTGAGCTTTCAAGGAAAAACTCTATGTGAGGTTCCTATTCTATAGTTTAGTGCTTCCTACAGTCTTCTCTCTCTAAGCTTAATCACTTGCTACATTCGTTAAAGTGAGTAAGAAATAGGTAAGAGAGCTAGTCCTACATGTATATCTTTTGAGGCTCTCACTTCCACCACCTCTCTATCTCTCATTTCAACCATGAAGATGAAGGTTCTCTCTCTTGGATAAGAGAGATGAAGAAGAACAAGGGAAGGAGTCCTTTGGTGAAGATCAAGGATGTAGACTTGGAGCAAGAGTGGGTAAGCCTTGGTGAAGGTAGAAGACTCCTTGTTAAAGTGGGTAAGTCCTTGGTGGAAACTTCTCCTAGTAAAGGTGAAGTCAAAGGCTAAAGATCGAACAAGAGTGGGTAATCCCTGCAAGGCTGAAGACTTGTGCATGAGTGGGCAAGTCCTTGGTGAAGGCTGAAGACTCATTGCAAAGTGGGTAAGTCCTTGGTAAGGTTGAAGAATCTTTATATTGGATAGGTAAGTCCTTTGGTGGTCATGTATTGTAAGTCTTATGAATGAATATAAGAGTGCAATGGTTAAGAAATCCTAGAGGTTGACCTCTCTTAGTAGTGGACTGACTCACTTCTAGTTTGAAGTGTGGAACCACTCTACATAGCTTGTCACTTGGGGTATGTTCAATCTCTCTCTCTGTTTCTATGTATGTTTTAGTTGCACTCAAACTTCCTATTTAGCAACCTTATCTTGTGACATATCTTGAAGGTCTAATGAATTTTGTTTAAGTGCATTCAGATCTATTCACCCCCCTAGATCATCTAAACACCCATCTAGAATCCAACAATTGGTATCAGAGCAGGTCTTGTCCATGCATTCTTCAACAAGTAGGAGAAGGTGGGTGACTACCAAGGAGGGAGATACTTGATCAACCTTCCAATCTTTGATGAGAGAAATTTCCTATATTAGAGAAGAAGGCTTCAATTCTACATCTAAGGATCAAGTCTTGAGATGTAGCAAATGGTGAACAACACATACAAGCTACCTAAGGCAAATATTGAAGAATGGGATGAAGGTATCTTCAAGAAAGCAACCTTGAATGTTAGAGCCATACACATCCTCTATGCCTCCATGACCCCCACCGAGTTCAACTGGATTTCTTCATGTGGAATATCATATGAGGTATGGAGAAAGCTATGTATCACTTATGAGGGGACCTCTCAAGTGAAAGAAAGCAAAATGTACATGCTCAATGGGCTGTTTGAGAACTTCAAGGTGGGAAAGGAGGAGAAGATAGCTCATATGTACTCAAGGCTTAACACCATTGTGAATGGTCTTGTTGTTCTAGGTCATCCTATGAGTAGAGGAGAGATCAACTCTAAGATCCTTAGAACTCTCTCCAAGAGATGGGAACCCAAGGTGACTTGATTGGAGAAGTAAGGTCTCTTAAGGATATTCCTATTGAAGAGCTCATCAGAAATCTACAAGCACATGAAGCCATACTTGACAAGAGGGAGGAAGTAGAAAGACAAGAAGAGAACGAACTCAAGAGAATGAAGAAGGCTAAAATCAAAGCTAAAATCAACTCCATCCTCTCATATTGAAGAAGAATCCATGTACTCCAAGGGGAGATTCTACAAAGGAAAGAATTCCTCCTCCATCTGGTTCCTCAAGTGTGGAAAGAAGGGTCACTTCAAGATAGATTGTCTACAAATCAAGAAGATCCATCATCACAAGTAAAGAGAAGAATAGTACATGAAGAAGGAGAAATGGCACTCAAGCTCAAGTGACTCCTCCAACTCAAGATCAAGTGAAGATTTCAAGTGGAGAATCAAGCTCAAACTCTAGTGAAGAAGGATAATGTCATTTTTCCCTTATAGCTTCTACAAAACATGAAGACTCAAATGAGGTAAATCTAAAATCTTTAGATAAAGAACCTTTAATTGCTATCATTAATGCTACTGGTGCCTCTTTTAAGTCTTCTAAGAAGAAAAGGAAAAAGCTTGCTAGAATTGTTAATAATATGCAAGTAGAACTAGAGGATCTTGAACATGCTAATACTTGCTTGCTTGATATTAAAAACGCTTGTCTTATCTAAGTAGACTCTCTTAAATTTGAAAATTCTAGTTTACTTGATAAGATTAGATTTCTAGAAGCTCAACCTCTTATACCTAGTTGTAATGAAGAACATACCTTAATTGTTGATTCTCTCATGCAATATATCGATTTTCTTAAATCTGAAAACAAGGACACATATTTCATTTTGCAAGGACTAGAATCTGAAAATGGTGTTCATCTTTCTAAGATTGTTGTGCTTGAAAATGAGAATGCTTCCTTGCTTTCTAAAATCAATGTTCTTGAATCTTGTTCTAGTTCTACTAGTAGAGAGAATAGTGTTGCTGCTCTTCATATCGATAGAGATTCTTATTTAACTAAAGCTCTGTTCTTAGAAAATGATCTTTTGCATGCTAGAGATAATATCAACAATTTTTCTTCTACTATTGCTTCTCTTATGCATGATAATGACAGTTTCACATCTTATTTGCAAAGATTCATAGTTGGTAAAAAGAATCTTAATGACATCCTACACCATACTACTAAAAAAATTGGTAGACATGGTTTAGAATATGATATTAGTCTAAGGAAAAACAAAGGTAAAGGACCTCCAATCTTCCATGGAGAATCCTCTAGTTCCAAGACAATGGGCAAATACAAATATTGCAATGATATTGGCCATTATTATAATTTTTGTCCTTTTAGGAAAGCACCCAAGAGAAATAGGACTTGGATTGCTAAGATAACCCCTCCAGACCCAAGAACATGATTGGGGACCATTTCATCTTTCTTCTTGTAGGTACTTGCAAATGGATTGACATGAGCTATGGATTTGTAAACTGACTTCTCAATCCACATGAAATAATAAAGGTAAGATGTGTAGAGGGTGACAACATGTGGAAAAAGGAATGGTTAGAACAAAAGGTAAAGGTTTTCTTTCTTATAACCAATCCTAACTTGTTTTGTCAAGATAGTGTGCACTATATATATGGATTTTGAGTCAAAAGTGGTATTTTGTGTTTCTCTTCATACTCTTGCTCAAAAACTATTTCTAATGCTTTTATAGTGCATTACTAACTTGCTTAAACATGTTTGGATATGGTTTGTATTTTTAGCACACCTTTAAATATGCTTTTATGAAATATATGTGCCTTTTGACAGCAGCTCTACCGATCGAGTTTGTCCTGTTTAAAACTCGACCGATAGGCATGAATGGGTGTTGCCAATAGCTATCATCAACCGAGTTGTCAATACAAAGAACTTGACCGACAACATTGTGCACAGAATATACATTTGGCTTATTGAATGAGAATTTCCCTCTCAACTAGATTTTCTCAACCAGTAGCCTTATTCTTTGGCACTCTCATCTGGTACCTTTATATATGCATATTACCATGTTCTAAATTTCCTATATTGCCTAACACTCTATCTTTCTAATTGCTCTAAATTGGCATATCTATATCTTGCAATTACTTGCTTTGAGTTGTTTTTGTAGTTTTTGATGATGATCTCTTTGGATCTCTTGGTTGTGTCTAAAACTACTTCCATAGTGCTCTAACTTGCTACATCTATATAGGTGTATATCTTGTTTTGATACAACCTTGAGGTTCTTAGTGGTAATTATCTTTTGGTAATGATGCATATTTTTGTATGAGTTATATCCTTTCATGCTTCTAAAATTGCATATCTCTTTGTGTGGATATATCTCTACATATACTCATAGCTTGGTTTATCATGTGTATATTTTGTTATCTCTTTCTATGATCTAGATCCTACTACTAGTCCTAACTTGTGACAATATCTACTTGTAGTTCATATACATGTAGTTCTAGTCGTGTTCATCAAGTAGTATTTCACTATATGATATGCTTGTACCTTATCTCATACATGCTCAAGCTTGTTCCTTGAATTGCATATCCACTACATTGAGTTGCTTGCATAACATTGTGATGTTGGGTACATAGATCGACATTGTATATAAGACTAGTGTATTTTATGCACAAACTACCTTCTGAGCAAGGCTCATTGTGTCGACATGAGCCCTGACACTTTTTGGGCAAATTTTGTCATTTTGAGGGTCAAAATTGCAATTTATTGTTCTTCTGCAGCACTTTATCTTGCATTTTGGGTTGTTCAAGTGCATTCTTTAACCTGATCCTCTTTCTATGCTTCGACAAGCCCCTAGCTGTGTTGTGTTCTTCTACTCTCCTTTTATAACTTTTGTTATCTCCTTTCTCTTAACAAGTGGTGTTTCTTATTTCTTCATACCCCCACTTTTTGAAATGACAAAGGGGGAGAAAGTTACGTCTTCATTTGGCAAAAAGAGGAAGAAGGCATGTCTTACATGAAGAGGAGAAACATGTCCATGTAAGGGAAAAGGTAAAGGGGAGAATACATATATGTTTAGAACATATATGAGTAGAAGACGTAGTATTCTATAAATGTTATGAAAGCTAACCATGCAGGAGAAATATCATCAATTGAGGGGGAGTATGAGAACTCCACTAGCATAAATTGATGGGGAGCATATGAATTCAATTCTATTGAAACCCCTAGGTTTCTCCAAAGGTATGACTTTACTTAAAGGCTTTCAATACATTTATGGAATGGTTTTTCATCTTCAAAAAGGGGGAGAATGTTGACTCAAGGTCTAAATTGACTAAATCCTTGTTTTGATGATGACTAAACCATTCCAATTAATTGTGTCTAATGTATCTACTTGAGTGATTTCAGATTTGGTATAGACACACTCCAAATTCCCTAACTTGCGCATCTCAACTTGGAGAAATGACAAGTTAAAGTCAATACAAGTGCACATTTTTGTAATAAGATATAAATCCATTATAATCATGTTGTAAATCACTTTTAATGATTGTATGACTTGTAATTAAGTTTATAAAAAATCAGGAGTACTTAGATCGAATGTTTAAGCATCAAAAGCCATTTTCCAAAATTCACATCAGGTTGTTCATCAAGCGAGTTGCAAACTCAACCGATCTTGATTGGATCTTGAAAATATCTTTTGATCGGTCAAGTTTGCACTTCACAGAACTTGACCAATCCCTCTACTGACCAAAACTAATTTAAGTGAATCGGTCGAGTTAACCCATGACAAACTCGACCGATGGCCTAAATTGGTCTTATCTCTTAGTGGGATCAGTCAAGTTACCTTTATAGAAACTCGACCGATTGCACTGTACAAAAAAGTGCAGAAAAGTGTTTCTAGCCGTTGCGGAGTTGCAACAAGTGAAAATATATCCATTGCAAGCCACAAAATGGCTAGTTTTTGTTCTTAAGTGTTCCCAAAGGATAAGAGGCATCCCTAGCTATAAATAGGACCCCTTGGGCTTCATTGCAAGGTTGAAAATTTAATTAAAAACTCTATGTGAGGTTCCTATTATATAGTTGAGTGCTTCCTACATCCTCCTCTCTGTATCTAAGATTAATCACTTGCTACGTTTGTTAGAGTGAGTAGGAAATATGTAAGAGAGCTAGTCCTACATGTATATCTTATGAGGCTCCCACTTCTACCACCTCCCTATCTCTCATTTCAACCATGAAGATGAAGGTTCTCTCTCTTGGCTAAGAGAGGTGAAGAAGAACAAGGGAAGGAGTCCCTTGGTAAAGACCAAGGATGCAGACTTGGAGCAGGAGTGGGTAAGCCCTTGGTGAAGGCAGAAAACTCCTTGCTCAAGTGGGTAAGTCCTTGGTAGAAGCTTCTCCGAGTGAAGGCGAACACAAAGGCTAAAGCTCTAAGAAGAGCGGGTAATCCCTACAAGGCTAGAGACTTGTGCAAGAGTGGTAAGTCCTTAGTGAAGGCCGAAGACTCATTACAAAGTGGGTAAGTCCTTGATAAGGTTGAAGACTCTTTTTATTGGATAGGTAAGTCCTTTGGTGGTCATGTATTGTAAGTCTTATGAATGAATATAAGAGTGCAATGGTTAAGAAATCCTAGAAGTTGACCTCTCTAGGTAGTGGACTGACTTGCTTCTAGTTTGAAGTGTGGAACCACTCTACATAGATGTCACTTGGTGTATGTTCAATCTGTCTCTCCCATGCTATGCATGTTTTTGTTGCACTCAAACTTCCTATTTAGCAACCTTATCTTGTGATATATCTTGAAAGTCTAATGAATTTTGTTTAAGTGCATTCAGCTCTATTCACCCCCACTAGAGCATCTAATCACCCATCTAGGATCCAACAATTGGTATCAGAGCGGGACTTCTCCAAGCATACTTCAACAAATCTAAGAAGATGGGTGACTACTAAGGAGGGAGATACTTGATCAACCTTCCAATCTTTGATGGGAGCAATTTCCTCTATTGGAGAAGAATGCTTCAATTCTACATCCAAGGATCAAGTCTTGAGATGTGGCAAATGGTGAACAACCCGTACAAGCTACTTAAGGCAAAGACTGAAGAATGGGATGTAACTACCTTGAAGAAAGCAACCTTGAATGCTAGAGCCATGCAGATCCTCTTTGCCTCCATGGCCCCCACCAAGTTCAACCAGATTTCTTCATGTGAAATATCCTTTGAGGTATGGAGAAAGCTATGCATCACTTATGAGGGGACTGTTCAAGTGAAGGAAAGTAAAATCTACATGCTCAATGGGCTGCTTGAGAACTTCAAGATGGGAAAGGAGGAAAAGATAGCTCATATGTACTCAAGGCTCAACACCATTGTCAATGGTCTTGTTGTTCTAGGTCATCCTATGAGTTGGGGAGAGATCAACTCTGAGATCTTTAGAACTATCCCCAAGAGATGGGAACCCAATGTGACTTTGATTAAAGAAACAATGTCTCTTGGGGATACTCCTATTTAAGAGCCCATTGGAAGTCTACAAGCACATGAAGCCACACTTGACAAGAGGGAGGAAGTAGAAAGACAAGAAGAGAAAGAACTCAAGAGAATGAAGAAGGCTGAAATCAAAGCTAAAATCAAGGCTATTGTTGGTCAAGCATCTCCATCCTCTCATATTGAAGAAGATGCCATGTACTCCAAAGGTAGATTCTACAAAGGCAAGAATTTCTCCTGCATCCAGTGCTTCAAGTGTGGAAAGAAAGGTCACTTCAAGATAGATTGTCTACAAGGCAAGAAGACCCATCATCACAAGCAAAGAGAAGAGAAGTACAAGAAGAAGGAGAAATGGAACTCAAGCTCAAGTTACTCCTGCAACTCTAGCTCAAGCGAAGATTCAAGAGGAGAATCAAGCTCAAGCTCTATTAAAGAAGGAGAATGTCATTTTGCCCTTATATCTTCTACAAAACTTGAAGACTCAAATGAGATAAATCTAAACTCTTTACATAAAGAACCATTAATTGTTGTCATTAATGCTACTTGTGCCTCTTTTAAGTCTTCTAAAAAGAAAAGGAAAAAGCTAGCTAGAATTGTTGATAATATGCATGTAGAACTAGATGATCTTGAACATGCTAATACTTGCTTGCTTGATGATAAAAATGCTTGTCTTAAATTTGGAAATGCTAGTTTGCTTGATAAAATTAGATTTCTAGAAGCTCAACCTCTTATGCCTAGGTGTAATGAAGAGCATACCTTAATTGTTGATTCTCTCATGTATGATATTGATGTTCTTAAGTCTAAGGACAAAGATTTCATTTTGCAAGGATTAGAATCTGAAAATGGTGTTCACCTTTCTAAGATTGTTGTGCTTGAAAATCAGAATGCTTCCTTGCTTGCTAAAATCAATGTTCTTAAATCTTGTTCTAGTTTTACTAGTAGAGAGAATAATGTTGCTTCTCTTCATATCGATAGAGATTCTTATTTAAGTAAAGCTCTTTGCCTAGAAAATGATCTTTTGCATGCTAGAGATAATATCAACAATTTTTCTTCTACTATTGCTTCTCTTATGCATGATATTGATAGTTTGAGATCTTCTTTGCAAGGATTATTAGTTGGTAAAAAGAATCTTAATGTCATCCTACACCATACTACTAAACAGATTGGTAGACATGGTTTAGGATATGATAGTAGTCAAAGGAACAACAAAGGTAAAGGACCTCCAATCTTCCATGGAGAATCCTTTTATTCCAAGACTATGGGCACATGCAACTATTGCAATGATATTGGACATTATACTAATTGTTTTCATTTTCAAAAAGAACCCAAGAGAAATAGGACTTGGATTGCTAAGCTAACCCCTCCGGACCTAAGAACATGATTGGGGACCATTTCATCTTTCTTCTTGATGGTACTTGCAAATGGATTGACATGATCTATGGATTTGCAAATTGACTTCTCAATCCACATGAAAGAGGAAAGGTGAGATGTGTAGAGGGTGACAACCAGTGGAAAAAGGAATGGTAAGAACAAAAGGTAAAGGTTTTCTTGCTTGTAACCAATCCTAACTTGTTTTGTCAAGATAGTGTGCACTGTACATATGGTTTTTGAGTCAAAAGTGGTATTTTGTGTTTCTCTTCATACTCTTGCTCAAAAATTGTTTCTAATACTTTTATAGTGCATTACTAACTTGTTTACACATGTTTGGATGTGGTTTGTATTTTTAGCATGCCTTCAAATATGCTTTTATGAAATATATGTGCCTTTTGACAACAACTTTGTTGCTTGCATTTGTCCTATTTGAAACTCGACCGATAGGCACCAATGGGTCGAGTTGTCAATACACACAACTCGACTGACAACACTGGGCATAGAATATACATTTGGCTTATCAAATGAGAATTTCCCTCTCAACTAGATTTTCTCAACCAATAGCCTTATTCTTTGGTACTCTCATCTGGTACCTTTGTATATGTGTATTGCCATGTTCTAAATTGCCTATCTTTCCTACAACTCTATCTTTCTAATTGATCTAAATTGGCATATCTATATCTTGCAATTACTTGCTTTGAGTTGTTTTTGCAGTTTTTGATGATGATCACTTCAGATCTCTTGGTTGTGTCTAAAATTGCTTCTATTTTACTCTAACTTACTACATCTATCTAGGTGTATATCTTGTTTTGATTCAACCTTGAGGTTCTTAGTGATAATCTTCTTTTGATAATGATGCATATTTGTATATGAGTTATATCCTTTCATGCTTCTAAAATTGCATATCTCTTTGTTTGGGTATATCTCTGCATCTACTCATAGATTAGTTTATCTTGTGTATCTTTTGCTATCTCTTGCAATGATCTAGATCCTACTAGTTGTCCTAACTTGTGACAATATTACTAGTATTTCATATATATGTAGTTCTAGCCTTGTTCGTCATGTGGTATTTCACTATATGCTATGCTTGTATCTTGTCTCATACATGCTCAAGATTTTTCCTTAAATTACATATCTGCTATATTGAGTTTCCTGCATAACATTATGATGCAGAGTACATATATCTACATTGTATGTAGAAATTGGAGCATTTTTTTTATTTCATGCAACTTTTGCTCCAGTTTCAAGTTTTAGTGCAAGACTAGTGTTTTTTATGCAGAATCTACCTTCTGAGCAAGGCTCATCGCATCACCATGAGCCCTGACACTTTTTGGGCAAATTCCATCATCTTGAGGGTCAAAATTGTGATTTATTATTTTTCTACAGCACTTTATCTTGCATTTTGGGTTGTTCAAGTGCATGCTTTAACTTGCTCTTCTTCTATTCTTCGACAAGCCCCTAGTTGTGTTTCTTACTTCTTCATACCCCCACTTTTTGAAATGAAAAAGGGGGAGAAAGGTATGTCTTCTTTTGGCAAAAATAGGAAGAAGGCATGTCTTACATGAAAAGGAGAAACATTTCCATGTAAGGAAGGTAAAGGGGAGAAGACATATATGTGTAGAACATATATGAGTAGAAGACGTAGTATTCTATAAATTTTATGAAAGCTAACCATGCAGGATAAATAACATCAATTGAGGGGGAGTATGAGAACTCCACTAGAATAAATTGAGGGGGAGCATATGAACTCATTTCTATAGAACCCCCTAGGTTTCTCCAAAGGTGTGACATTACTTAAATGCTTTGAATACATTTGTGGAATGGTTTGTCATCTTCAAAAAGGGGGAGAAAGTTGACTCAAGGTATAAATTCACTAAACCCTTGTTTTGATGATGACTAAATCATTCCAATTAATTGTGTCTAATGTCTCTACTTGAGTGATTTTAGATTAGATATAGACACACTCCAAATGCCCCAACTTTCGCATCTCAACTTGGCGAAAAGACAAGTCAAAGTCAAAACAAGTGCATGTTTGTGTAATATGATGTAAATCCATTAGAATCATGTTGTAAATCACTTGTAATGATTGTATGACTTGTAATTAAGCTTGGAAAAAATCAAGAGAACTTAGATTGAATGTTTAATCACTCAAAAGCCATTTTCCAAAATTCACATCAGGCTATTCATCGGTCGAATTGCAAACTCCATCGATCATGATTGGATCTTGAAAATGATTTTTGATCGGTCGAGGTTACACTTCACAGAATTTGACTCATCCATCTACTGACCAAAACTGATTTAAGTGAATCGGTCGAATTACCCCAGGACAAACTCGACCGATAACCTAAATTGGTCTTGTCTCTTAGTGGGATCGGTCAAGTTACCTTTATAGAAACTCGACCGATTGCATTGTATGAAAAAGTGTAGAAAAGTGTTTCTAGCCATTGTGGAGTTACAACAACTGAAAATATATCCATTGCAAGCCACAAAACGACTAGTTTTCATTCTTAAGTGTTCCCAAAGGCTAAGAGGCATCCCCATCTATAAATAGGACCCCTTGGGCTTCATTCTAAGGTTGAGCATTCAATGCAAAACTCTATGTGAGGTTCCTATTCTATAGTTGAGTTCTTACTACAACCTCCTCTCTCTCCCTAAGCTTAATCACTTTCTACATTTGTTTGAGTGAGTAGGAAATCTATAAGAGAGCTAGTCCTACATGTATATCTTGTGATGCTCTCACTTCCACTACCTCCCTATCTCTCATTTCAACCATGAAGATGAAGGTTCTCTCTCTTAGCTAAGAGAGGTAAAGAAGAACAAGGGAAGGAGTCCCTTGGTGTATATCAAGGCTGAAGACTTGGAGCAAGAGTGGGTAATCCCTTGGTGAAGGCAGAGGACTGCTTGCTCAAGTGGGTAAGTTCTTAGTGGAAGCTTCTCCAAGTAAAGGTGAAGTCAAAGACAGAAGATCCAAGAAGAGTGGGTAATCCCTACAAGGCTGAAGACTACAAGAGTGGGTAAGTCCTTGGTGAAGGCTACATACTCATTGCAAAGTGGGTAAGTCCTTGGTAAGGTTGAAGATTCTTTGTATTGGATAGGTAAGTCCTTTGGTGGTCATGTATTATAAGTCTTATGGATGAATATAAGAGTGCAATGGTTAAGAAATCCTAGAGGTTGACCTTTCTAGGTAGTATACTGACTCACTTGTAGTTTGAAGTGTGGAACCACTCTACATAGCATGTCACTTGGTGTATTTTCAATCTCTCTCCCTTGCTATGCATGTTTTAGTTTCACTCAAACATCCTATTTAGCAACCTTATCTTGTGATATATCTTGAAGGTATAATGAATTTTATTTAAGTGCATTCAGCTCAATTCACCCCCCTCTAGAGCATCTAATCACCCATCTAGGATCCAACAATTAGTACCAGAGCGGGTCTTCTCCAAGCATACTTCAACAAGTAGGAGAAGATGGGTGACTACCAAGGAGGTAGATACTTGATCAACCTTCCAATCTTTGATGGGAGCAATTTCCTCTATTGGATAAGAAGGCTTCAATTCTACATCCAAGGATCAAGTCTTGAGATGTGGAAAATGGTGATCAGCGCATACAAGCTACCTAAAGTAAAGATTGAAGAATGGTATGAAGCTACCTTGAAGAAAGCAACTTTGAATGCTAGAGCCATGCACATCCTCTATGCCTCCATGACCCCCACCGGTTCAACCAGATTTCTTCATGTAAAACATCCTATGAGGTATGGATAAAGCTATGCATCACTTATGAGGGGACTGCTCAAGTGAAGGAAAGCAAAATCTACATGCTCAATGGGCTGTTTGAGAACTTCAAGATGGGAAAGGAGGAGAAGATAACTCATATGTACTCAAGGCTCAACACCATTGTGAATGGTCTTTGTAAGGCCCCTGAACTTGCTTAATGAGTTCAATGAGCTTAATTACCATAATTAAATCCTTATAACCCTAATATAACCTTTTGATATGTTTTGAAATCATAAGACAAGCTTAAGTTTCAAATTTGGTCCAATTTGGACACTGTTTGAGCAAGTTATGCAATTTTTTGTACATATTGGACGTTTCTAGAATTTACCCAATTGAGGGGTTTTCTTTGCCATTTGTCACATACATTATTTTCCTTAGATGTTATATTATCATTCTTGAGATTTTTGATCTATGGTTCTTGTAGTTGAGCCATGGTTTGAAGGTGTTTTCATCAAGGGTTATTTAGGGTTTACCTCTTCATGGATGAGCTAATTTTTGTAGCTATCAACTAATGAATTATGTGATTGGCTGGGAATTTCGACAAAAGAAAGCTAATCAGGTCTATAAGGATGACAGGGGAGCTTCTTGTGTGTGCTTGTATATTCATAATAGTTTGAGGCCATAGACACATGGGGAAGCTACTTTTACACCTCATGTTTGCTTCTATCCTTATCCATGGGCTATATTTACCTCTTCTTTGCCCAAATTCAAAACTATGCATTCTTTCTCTTTCCTCTAACCTTGAGAAATGAATCCACTCTGTTTTTTTATGGAACCAACTATTCTAAGGTAGAAGACAACCTCTTTTTGGAGAAGAAGGTCTCCTAGAGCTCCATCTAGACCTACCTGGGGTTTCCAAGGTCATCTTTTAGGGATTTTGACCATGGAAAGTTGTTTTCTTCCTTCCTTCTATGTTTTTCTTTATCTTCGACTTCCTTAGACCTTCCTCCAGGTCATAACCTTGCTGTTCCATGGTGAAAGTATCTCTAGAACTCAAAAATCTATCCTTCTTATTTCTTTTTCTAGGGTTTTGCTTCCTTGTGGAGAGAAGTGCTTATTTGACAAAGTTCAGATATGAATCTAAGGTTTTCTTGCCCTATTTTCTCTAGATTCTTTCTGTTTGGGATCTGACCTACTCTATAGAGGCGAGTTATATAACATTCTTCACTTATATTGCTTACTAAAAGCTTGTTAGTTCATGTTTATGCCTTAATGTGTTGATTTAAGCATAGAGAAACCATGCTTGTTTATAATTACGAATTTTTGTGGTGTTCCCTATTTTGTTCCAGTTCTATATGAACTTTTAAATATGTGTATGACCTTTTTAAGGTGTAAAGTGATCTGGGACAGGTTGATAGCATCAACCTATGGTGCTAAGAACAAAATAGTTGATGGTTAAAATTAGGGTTTTCAAGCTATTTCATTCCCTATCACACCATTGACGGTCATACCATTCAATAGCTAATGGTGTTGCTATCTTGGAAACTAATGTTCGTGATCAAGGGTTTCCAATTTATGGTGACAAACTATGGTCAATGCCTTAGGTTAGGTTTTGACTCAATTAGACGTTTAATTATCATCCACTAAGTATTCTAATGATGTTATCAATCGATGATGATATTGGCTTAATATTTGATGGTGTTAACTAGATGTATTACTGATCTAGCAACCAATGGTGACCTAATGATCACAATTAATGGTGGATTAGGTAATCACCATATATGATGAATTAGGAATGTAATTGTAGTTTTGACTAAACCTTAAACCAATGGTTCCTTGGTTCAATTGATTTAATAGTTACACTTATACTTCAATTGATAACCTTGAACAATGAACATGATCCTATGAATAATATTGGATGCTTAAACATCCAATGGATTCGAATGAATCACATGGTATTATATGCGGGTCCTAGTGAAGTTAATTCAATGGTTCAATACCATTAATTTGTAGTCTTATATTTGCCATTACATAGTTATATTTGATAAATCACTATAATGAGTGGATGTGTAACTCCCATGTGATCTAGCTTGTTATACCGAACCTTAACGTAATTATATGACGTTGATTGGTTATAATCATACCTCTTGGATGATTAATGTGATAATGAATTACACTCTTCTTGTGTTGAAACCACATTGTAGTACTATTTGAATATCACAGTTCCTTGCCATGTTAGTATATATGGACACATACATGCTAATGATCTTTTGAGCCTTGTTTAAGGCATGGAATGATGATGATAACCTTACTATGAATAATGTGATGGTCTTAACGAACTTTGGGCATGGTTGAAGCCATGATTGAGTTGAAATCCTCTTCATGTTCCAATATAGAATCTGTCAGGAGGATTGAGAGGTCTGTCATAGAGAAGCGTGAAGCTAATGCTAAGAAGCAACCTATGCAGTTTATGGGACAATCATATGGAGGATTTAAGAAGCCAAGGTTTTTCCCACTGCCATCGCAACCAAGGTCAACCTTCACTGAACCAAGATCACATGCACCGTCACAGTGGACACCGAGTAGGGGTAGATGTCACAATTTTCCACTAATAAGAGCTCACAGTTCATCATTAGTCTTAGTTACAGGGCCATTTAGACCACATAGTGATAACCGAGTGTGTCATCAATGTTGACAGACAGGACATATTAGATGGAATTGCCCTATGAAGGTTGAGGAGGTGAATCAGTAGCCAAGGAAAAATCAATAGGGATCACAACAATGACAGTTTGATACTGGTAGTGGCATAGGATGTGGTCAGGCGTCCCATGTAGGATCCTCGGGATAGGTGAGTAGAGGACATGGATGGCAGTAGGTGACAACAAGGTTCTATGCCATGACTCAGCCGAAAGCAGTGGTCAATCCACAAGTCATGACAGGTCAGATGGAGTTATTTCATTCAGATATGTCTTCTTCTTATTTCGTATCTGTGTTAGTAGAACCGGGTGCGACACACTCTTTTATCACCAGAGAGGTGATAGATAGTTGTTATCTACATGTTAGTATTAGATCGGATAGCCTATGGCTAGAGACTCCTTTGGTTGATTCCACTGAGTTGCAGGAAGTGTGCCCTTCTTCTTTTCTTTCTTTCTCTGGGCACAACATTCAAGTGGATCTTTTGCCACTTGACATGCATGGTTTTGATGTAATCCTAGGAATTGATACCTTGGAAAAATACATGGTAGTCTTGGAATGTAGTACTAAGGTGGCGACATTCCATGATGGAGATATACAATGGAGTTTTCAGGGTGATAGGAAGATTGTTCCTACATGTTTGATGTCAACTATGATAGCTGAGCGGTTGATGAGATAAGGTTGTGAGGATTTCTTAGATCATGTTGTGGATACCAAGGTGCTAGGTCCTAGTATCCAGGAGGTACCAGTGGTGCAAAAATTGAGGATGTCCTTCCTGAGGAATTTCCTAGCATTCCCCCTGAAACGATTTTACCGTGCGTATAATGCAAGTGCACGCGTCAATGTAGTATAGGCCCTTGTGAGGCCCGTGTCAAACTCAGGGACACTAAATTATCGGTAGACTACTACTAACTACTCACAATCAGCTAGACCAATAAAAAGGTTATGAGAGTTGTTTTAAAAATAAAAGAAAAGAGAATAAAACAAAGCAATCGATTAAATGTTTAGTTCAATCAATTCAAATGAATATCTTTAGGATTGCGGTTTCACCATGGGTTTTTATTGTATGAATTTCCATATAGTTACTCAGGTTCATCTCTTAATCTGGGTAGTGGCTTGTATTCAGAATTGTCCACTGTCGTGGTACTATTCACTTCCTAAGTCTAGGTCGGTTCCACCGTCGTAGTAACCTATACCCTAAACTAGGTGCATTAGAATCGACCTCTGGGTTTCCACCATTAACCTTACAACACCTTGTTCAAGGGATTTGTTAATTAATGTGAATTTCATCTCTTTTCAACCGTTAATTCTTCTTTCAAAGTAATTAAAGGCATTAGATTATCATTATGGTGATCAAGCATTACAATATAATTTAGAAAACGAAATCATACCACAGATTTAAGAGATAAATTATGAATTACTATGATAAAAATGTCATACAATGCTTCCCCGGGCTACTCTCGGTCCTAAAGATAAAGGCAATTAGCCCCGCATGTTCATCTTAGAGCAAAACGTGGTTGAAGAAAGGGGAAACATGCAGAAAAATGTGAATAAGTAATGAAACCCCTGAACGGAGAAGATCCAAGCGTTCCTTGGCGTAAAATCTGCGATCTATAGCCTTTCGGAAGTGGAAAATGTCTTCTTCGGCTTCCGGAACGTCTGGGGCGTGCTTCTGGGCTCCGTTCTTCTCTCCACACCTTCTCGGGACGTGTGCAGTGGCTAATGACGTGATACCCTGCTCTTGGCCGCCGTCATTAGGTATAATCACCGAGTTAGGTTGCAAAAATATCATAACCGTTGGATTAGAGTCGATTTGAAACGAACTCTGATCTGACGGTGTCGATACCATCGACGTGGGTCGATGGTATCGACCCCTCACGATATCGGCAAGCCTTCTTTTCTTTTCTTCATTGCGCCTGATGCTGACTCGATACCATTGACGAGGGTCGATGGTATCGACACCCTTAGGCGTCGGTTTTATCCCTTTTCCGTCACTGAAGCTACACGTGTCGATAGTATCGACTTTGGGGTCGATAGTATTGACTTTGGGGTCGATAGTATCGACTGACTGGTCGCCAGCAACCTGATGGAATGTCGCTACCATCGACTTCCCTGTCGATGGTATCGACTCTGTGTTGCTCCTTGCGGATGCCTGCCTGTGGCTGTGTCGATAGTATCGACAGCTGCAGATATGTGTTTTTCCTGAAATTGCAAAACAAAACCACATAAGCCGAGATAAAACCTATTATTGTAATCATTTATGCTCAAAACAATAAAATAAGAGAGATTTGACACTGAGAAGGATCATAGACTAAAGTAAGTGAATTATGCAATATTAACCACCAAAATGACCAATAAACGCATAAAACGCAAGTAAAACAAGTCTATAAATGTGACCCAAAATCATCACATCAAACTCCCCTAAGCTTGTACATTGCTCGTCCTCGAGCAACAAAACTTTAGAATAGAATTTTGAGGGTCAATTAGAGAACAGATTATCATAACAAACATCACCATATGACCCCCGCCAAACATTCACATTCCGGCCCTCACTAACCACGAAATGATAATTACCCTAAAGGTGACAATAATCATCCATAAAATATATCTACCTCTAAATTGATGAACACTATCACATAAGGCAGTTAACATAATAAAATTCTCTGGTCCAGACTTGGTGCATCTTGTGATCTTCTATTCTACATTGCTCACCCTAACTACCATCTACATGGAAGCAGCTCTCCTGGTATTAATGAGTGAGGAGAAAATCACAGTGGCCTACCATTTTGAGCAACGAGTGGATGGAATGGTTGGCTAATGAAAGAAATGGAAGCATTATACAGTTTTACATGCACAAAACATTAATGACCTAAATGATGCATATGCAAGTGAAAATGCCCTAATGCCTATATTTGGGTGGAATGATGCATGCACTATTATTCTGTCTCAAGGTGAGATGGAATATCTAAGAGAACTACATCATTTACTTATTCTTCTTACAAGGTAGTGAGAACAGGTTCCTTTCTCCCTCTCATTCTTACTTACTTCTCAATTCTTTTTCTTCTCTTCTTTTTTTCAATTTTTCTTTTTTTTCTTCTAAACCCTTATTTTCATAGATGACAATGAATCATTTGTCGGGCTCACTTATTTCTACATAACTTATACATTTGAAACATTTAGAAGGTATGGAAAAAGTTCATCACCTTTTATGTTTCAGAAGACATAAGATGCATGATGTACCATATGCACAAAAGATGTGAATGCAGCTACACATGATATGTATGCAACTAAATGACACACACCTAAAGATAATGTGCATGTATAGATATTATATACTTTCTTTTTCTTTTCTTTTTTATGCAAAAATATGTGAAAAGAGTTGTAATGCAAGACCTATCTACATGGTATGCAATCAAAAAGATTAAAAACCATAATGTACTTCCAGTTCTTATGGTGGATTATGAAAACAATGGGGTGGATAGATCACAAGACTAATTGACTGAACCGTTAGAAATTATTATGTGTCCCTCCTTACTGACCTCTGTAATAATTAAGAGGTTTCTCTCTCTTATTTCAAATTAAAGTATCATTATCATATGGTCAGTTTAGGCTCAAACAACCAATTCCGTCCACTATTGATGAATCAAAGGAATGTACAGTTGTGATTTCCTATTTTAGAGTTGACAAACCCAATCATTTCCTTAAGTTATGTGCTCAAAGTTAAACAACACAAGCTTGCAAAAACACTAAAAATTTTCAAAATTTTCCCCTAATTCCCATGTACAAGCAACGAGATGACACAAGACCTTAGACATCCGCAATTATACTAGATAGAGTGTGGATCCCACAAACAAACTAAGAACTACAAGAAATAAATGACAAAAGACAAAACAATAAAAACTAAAAACTAGGAAAAATAAAGGATAGAGTCGTTCCAACTCCCCCCCTAAGATTGAATTTGACTATTCCCTCGTAGTCAAAAACAACCTTAAAAGGTGGAACAGTGACACCGATCATTCTTCAGGAGGAGGTGGGTACTGCGGAGCCGTGGGGTCCCATGATGGGTATTTCCCCTGGAATCTCGGATCATATTGGGGCATTGGTGGAGGTTGTGGATACCCCCCAAAATAATTCTGTCTCCAGTAATAATCGTAGAAGGGCTGCTGCTGCATCTCCATCCTATGCAACCTGTTGTGGATGTTCTGTTGGTTGTCGAGGAGGAGGCGCTCATTCTCGAAAATGGCCCTCTGGTTATCTAACATCTGGTTCGTTGTATCCTGAATACCGACGTATGAAGCTATATGATATAGTTGGGTGTGCTGGATCTGTTGCAGCATTGTATACATCCCCTGCATAGAGTAGACATCCTCTCCTTGATGAGAGGGCTGTGGTGGCGGAGGCTGCAAAGAAGAAGATGCACCCGGATGCATGCGGGGATGCTTCCGGGGTGCTACTCATGCCCGAAGAGGAGTAAAAGCCTCCTCTTCCTCTTCATGCTCATCGCCATCATCGTTGTTGTCATCATCACCCCCATCTTCATCGGAGTCGTCGATGGCAATAACAGGCCATCAGAAATGTTGAGCTCCCTCAATGTTGAAGACAGGGTCTGGAAGTGAACATTCTTGATATGCATGATTAATATGGAAATGTGCATATGCCAAGTCATCACGTAGCAGGATGAGGTTGGAGCAGTGCAGATGCTGCAGGTTGACCTTGCTCCTAGTGGAAAGAGGAGTAAGCTGCGAGATATCCAACCCAAGATAGATGGACAATGGTGCAATTATCCCTCCAAAATGGATAGGAGCTTTCCTCGTACACCTTTTCACGGCCACCACGCGCGTCAAGAAGAACGCACCCCATTTGCACGCCTTGCGCTTCAGCAATTTGTGCAGGAAAAACAAATCCGTCTCTTGGAATTTTCTAAGAGATAGGTCACCGTGAGCGAATAGCGTGGTGTAGAGCATGTGGTGAAGAACCCACACAAATGGATGCTCAAAGTCCGCAACATCCACATTGTGGTAGCTCACGGATTTGCCAGGGGGTGCGGTCACGAGCTGAGTGAAGATATCATCGTAGTCTGTCTTGTTGTCTGGCCTCCGGTGCTGGTAAGCGTCATGATACCAGTTGTACACCAAGTTGAACTGGGTGAGGGTAATGGTGTAGTTGTTTTTGAAGAGTTTGAACGACACCCACCCTTTCTTCCATTCTCTGTCAATGGCGATCAAGTCATTGGGCAACACATTGATGTCCAATGATGCCATGAACTCTGCCACGAGTTCCTTGTAAGTCGGCCACTCGCCGAAGAATGGCTAGTCGTCGGCGTGGAACTCCAACTCGTCGGGCCTCCTGGTTGTGTGTCTCGCCTACCCCTTCAAGACGTAAGCGAGATTGTCATTGAACCCTAGGTCGCGGACCATAGTCCGATCAACATAGAGCATGAGCTCGATCTATCTCTTCATTAGTTCCTCATAGACCTTCTGGACCTCTGCGGAAGGATGGACAATCCTCGGACGAGGAATAGATGCAGTAGATGGAGGAATGAACTCGGGGATCTCCATAGGATCCGCCCGTGAAGAAGATGCACCGGCTGTACGCACCATCGTCGTCGAGAAAGAAGGAATTGAAGATGGAGCTTGGTGAAGGTCGGAGAAGACAATCTCCTCTCGGTGAAGGCTCGGGGAAGATCGTGCTCCTTGGATGCTCGTATTTGGGCTCCAGTCACACAACAAGACGCACGACACAAATGGAGGGCAAAGGCTCTGAAGGTGTGACGTCATACGACAACCATCCCTCTCTTTTATAACCACGGTCGGTGCTGCTATGCACCCGTCAATACCATCGACGCGGGTCGATGGTATCAACACCTGTAGCACAATCTGATCTTCCGCTAGTATCGACGGTCGTCGATAGCCTGATGTGGGGGCCCGGATCGATGACTCGTCGATACCATCGACGGGTGTCGATGGTATCAACCCATCCCACGGATTGACTCTCTTGATGCAGCGATCGCCGTTGATTTCCTCTCACGGATCAATGACATGTCACGTCGATACCATCGATGCGGGTCAATAGTATCGACTCTGCTTGGGGCAAACACCCACGTGAGGCCCGGCCACCGCTTTCTGCCTGTAACTGGGTCGATACCATCGACAGGCCCGTCGATGGTATCGAATTCACTGAGACAAATTTCGTCTGAATATCTCCAAAGATCTCACGAGTATCGACAGCCATGTCGATACTATCGACCTGGTTTTTGCGATCAACCTGTTGGTGGGTCGATACCATCGACGAGGCCATCGATAGTGTCGCCCATGAGAAATTTTTGCAGCCGCCTATCTGTGCCCCTATCATTACCATCGACACTCAGGTCGATAGTATCGACCCTGCCTCAGTCCTGCACATTGAACAAATGATCAAGGTATCTTGTTTACACTAAAAACAAAATCGAATCAAACTAACGTATAAATGTGGAAGAAACTAAACAAAACTACCAATGGCTGGGTTGCCTCCCAACAAGCACCCTTATTTAACGTCTTAGGTTAGACGAAAGAAAGCTACTCATGCATCTGAAAGCGCAATGAGTTTGACCTCATGCACTCTCCTCGTGTAATATTCACCGAAGTACAACTTCAATCGCTGTCCATTAACAAAAAATGTTGTCTCTCCATCATGCACCATGATTTCTCCATGTAGCCTGACCTCCCCTATAGTGAAAGGTCGACTCCATCAGGATTTCAATTTCCCAGGATGCATCTTTAACCTTGATTTGAACAAGAGCACCCGATCTCCCTTCTTGAAGAAACACATCTGAATGTGCCGATCGTGAATCAGCTTTGTTCACTCCTTATAAATCTGTGAGCTTTCATATGCATTCATCCTCAACTCATCAAGTTAATTTAGCTCTAGCAAATGTTTCTTTCATGCTTCATCATAGTTCAAATTTAGCTTTCTCAACGCCCAATGTGCCTTATGCTCCAATTCCACTGGAAAATGGCAGGCCCGACCATAAGCCAACCTAAAAGGCGTAGTTCCTATAGGTGTCTTAAATGCTCTCCTGTACGCCCACAAAGTGTCCGATAGCAAGGTACTCCTATTTTTTCTCGTCGAAGCCACAATGCGCTCCAAGATCTTCTTAATCTCTCTATTGGAGACTTCCACTTGCCCCTGTGTCTGCGGGTGGTACAGGGTACCAATGTTGTGCTTTACCCCGTACTTTCTCAACAATTTCGTGAACTTCTGATTTTAGAAATGTGTACCTCCATCACTTATAATCATTATTGGTACACCAAACCTGTAGAAAATGTATTCTTTGACAAACTTGCACACTACAGCGGCATCATTAGTCCTAGTGGCTATCGCCTCTACCCACTTCGATACATAGTCAACGGCTAAAAGAATATACAAGTTAGAGTTGGAGGACACAAAGGCTCCCATAAAATCAATAACCCACAGATCGAACACCTCGACCTCTTGAAATACATTGAGGGGCATCTCCTATCGCTTTGAAATGTTACATGCCTGTTGGCAGGAATTGCATTGCCGCACATAGTCATATGCGTCCCGGAACAAAGTAGGCCAGTAAAGGCCGCTCTCAAGTACCTTGGCCGCCATTCTGGAACTATCATGGTGGCCACCGGTCTATAGAGTATGGCAATGACAAAGGACACTTTCATATTCCACCTCCGGTACAAACCTGCACAACACACCGTCCCTGCACTGCTTCAACAAAATAGGGTCATCCCAGAAATAATATCACAAAGAATGGAAAATTTTCTTTTTCTCTTGGTATGTACAATCATCTGGGATAATTTTGCAGGCAAGATAATTAACAATATAAGAAAACCAAGGATCTTTAGATTTCATAGATAGAAGTTGTTCATCAGGAAATGTCTCGGTAATGGGTATATGCATATCCTTCTCATCTACCCTTTCCAACCTAGACAAATGGTCCGCAACCACATTTTCTATTCCCGCCTTATCTTTGATTTCAATATCAAATTCTTGTAACAGTAAGATCCACCTAATCAGTCTAGGTTTGGCATCTTTCTTTTCCATCAAATACTTTATGGCGGTGTGGTCCGTCCGTACCATGACTTTAGATCCAACAAGATATTGCCGAAATTTTTCAAAAGCAAAAATGACAGCAAGAAGCTCTTTTTCAGTTGTCGTGTAATTCAGTTGTGCTTCATTTAATGTTTTGGAAGCATAGAAAATCACAACGAGTTTATTATCCACATGTTGTCCTAAAATAGCCCCTACTGCAAAATCTGACGCATCACACATCAATTCAAACGGTTTTTTCCAGTCCGATGTTTGCACAATCAGAGCATAAATTAATTTTTCTTTAAGCACATTAAACACATTTAAACACTTTTCGTTAAAATCAAACACATCATCCTTCTCCAACAACTCAGATAATGGTTTGGTGATTTTTGAGAAATCTTTTATAAAGCGGCGATAAAAACTGGCGTGACCTAGAAAACTTCGTACCCCTTTCACCGAATTTGGTGGGGGTAATTTGGAAATAACCTCAATTTTCACTGGATCTACCTCCAACCCTTTGCTAGACACTTTATGTCCAGGCATGATCCCTTCGCTAACCATCATATGGCATTTCTCTCAATTGAGAACCAAATGCGTGTCCTCACATCGTTGCAAAACGTTATCCAAATTGTATACGCATTCATCAAAAGACGCACCATAGATAGAGAAATCGTCCATAATGACTTCCAAACATCGTTCAACCATATCGGAAAAAATGACAAGCATGCAACGCTGAAAGGTTGCTGATCCGTTACACAATCCAAAGGGCATACGGCGGTATGCAAATGTTCTATAAGGACAAGTGAAGGTGGACTTCTCTTGGTCCTTAGGATCAATGGAAATCTGATTGTAGTCCGAATAACCATCGAGAAAACAAAAATGAGATCAGCCTACCAATCACTCTAAAATCTGATCAATGAATGGGAGAGGAAAATGATCCTTAATCATAGCAGCATTCAATCTATGGTAGTCTATACATACACGCCACCCGGTTACCAGACGGGTCGTGACTAGCTCATTCAAAAAATTATGTGTAACAGTAATTCCCCCCTTTTTAGGGACTACCTATGTAGGACTCACCCACGTTGAGTCGGATATAGCATAGATGATACCTGCAGAAAGTAGCTTGATCACCTCCTTCTTGACGACCTCCATCATACTAGGATTTAGTCGGCGATGTGGCTGAATTATAGGTTTGGCTCCCTCCTCGAGTTGGATCTTGTGCTGGCATAGTGTAGGGGAAATCCTCTTGATGTCCACAACCGACCACCCGAATGCACCTCGGTGGTTCTTTAGCAGGATCAGCAGTTTATCCTCCTCCTCGGCACTCAGATATGCCTAAATGATCACTGGAAGCTTCTCACCCTCAGCTAGAAATGCATATTTCAAATGAGGTGGCAGTGACTTCAATTCTAAATATGGCAGGCTGATCAAGGATGACTGAAGCGATGGTGGCAGTTCTCCAAGGTCTTGATAGTACCTAGCGTAGAAACACGGCAGCACCTGAAGCATCTTGGCGCATTCTTGTAGTGACTTTCTCCTCATCCAATCATGTGTTATATTAACCAGGCAGGCTTCAAGAGGCAGTTCTAGATATGGATTGAAAACAGAACTTGCTATGGCCTCATCTTTTGTAGAAGAAGGGATGTCCTCCTCTTCATCATTGGGAAAACCCACCGCCTTGCTAAGAGACACAACCTTGGTCTTCTCCATGATGTCTACAGCCAGTGTCCCCTTCTCCACCTTAGTCATTACATGAGTCATATCTAGAAACGGCTTACCTAGGCAAATAGAAATATTCTGATCAAAATGCTTCATCATGCAACATTGCTCCTTAACTTTTGACTGCGTTGTGCTGGAGGGCATGACCATCTCAAACCGATCATCAATGATTCCCTATGTCAAATGACCTCTCCCCATCTCAAGTATCATGTCAGCAGTGGCTTGGAAGGGTCGTCCAAGGAGTAACTCATTACCATGTTCATCTTGCATTTCTATTACGACAAAATCTACTGGAAATACAAACCGATCAACTTTAACTAAAACATCTTCGCAAATACCATATGGCTTCACCACAAAATTATCCGCCAACTGTATTGTCATATTGCTCGGCCTTGATTCTTTCAGTCCCAACTTTTAAAACGTAGAGAGAGGCATCAGGTTTATACTTGCCCCTGAATCACACAGTGCTTCGCCGAATTTCACTTTACCAATATAGCATGAAATATTGAAGTAGCCCGGATCCTGCCTTTTAGGTGGTAATGTACCCATGATGAAGGCACTCACCTACTCCTTGAGAACCACAACCTCAGTATCTGGGATTTTCCTCTTCTTTGTAATGATGTCTTTCAAAAATTTTCCATAAGATGGTATCTGCTCTATTGCCTCTAACAATGGAATGTTGACAGAGAGCTTTCTAAAGCTATCTAGAAATTTATTGAAATGAGCGTCCACTTTCTTGGCTTTCATGCTATTGGGATATGGGACTGGGACATTCTGTGCCCTTTGATGTGGCGGCACATATGGCGTCCTCTTCGGTGTCTCTCCCTCAACAATGGCGGGTTCTGTTGCAACATACTCTACCACTTCCTCTACCGGCTCGGTGATTGAAATAGGAACCTCCTCAGTGACCACACATGTGGTTTCTGATTGGGGTGTGCTTGGTTCATTGGCCATGGGGTTTAAAATCTTCTTACCACTCCATAGCAAAATTGCCTTTACCTGTTGGTTTCCTCCTGGAATGTTTGTATTACCTGGAAAGCCTTGCTGCGCTGGATTCTTCAGATTTGCTATCTCAGCTGCCATTTGTGCCAAGGATGTCTCTACCATCCTCATATGAGCCCCATGACTCTGTAAGGTCTGCCCAAACAGATTCATGAATTCACCTTGTTGATTGATCTGCTGGCCAAAAGTGTTCATTAGTTCTTGATTCTGCTTTATTACTTGATTGAGAAACTCATTGCTCTTATCCTCTGGTGATGGTTTGGGTTTTGCGTCGGGGTCCTGCAAGAAATTATTTGGGTCCTTCCAGGAAAATTTCCTATCTTTCCTCCACGAGTAATCATTGTTTCTGAACCCCTTCTGCTGGCGCATGAATTTTACTTGAGCTTCATCCTCAGATTCGGTATCTTCTTTTGCAAGTAGTTTCTTGGCAAGAAGGTCCATCTTTTCATTTAGCTCTTTGATGGCCTTTGATTCTCCTACAGCCCGAACATGCTCTACGACATCTCTGTCACCCCAAGATTGCTTCTTAGCCTTGTTCTTCAGAATTTCCCAACACCTCGTGCCTGTGTTGTTTAAGAAGAAACCTGAACCTGTGGAGTCTAAGTTACTTCTATCATGCTCAGAGAGAGCAAAATAGAAGATTTTAACATGCTTCTCCTTGTCAATCCCATGATGTGGGCACCTCCTTAGCATGATCTAAAACCGTTCCCAAGTCTCGGAGTAAGTCTCTCCTGCTTTCTGACTAAAATTATGAATTTTTCTGATCATATCATTTGTCTTCTCGGCCAGAAAGAATCTTTCAAAGAACACTTCCACCATGTGGTTCCATGATTCCACATACTCATCATCAAGATTATGTAGTCATTCTCGTGCATTTCCCGCCAGAGAGCTAGGAAACAGCTTCAAGTACAATGTCTCCTGTGGAAACCTATCTATCTGGATCATATCACAGTTCTCCACAAACTGGCTTATATGAGTCATCAGATCTTCATTTTTAAGCCTGTGAAATGCATTTGATTTGACCAAATTTATTAATGCAGGATCAATTTTATAAGTTGGAATATTGATTGCCTGCTTCTTTATTGGCCACTTTGAAGCGGATGATGAAGAAGCTTTTATCTTCTCCCATATTGTCTGCTCTTCTGTCATGGCTTCTTGTTCTTAGTCAGAATCTATTTCGTCTGGTTGGTCTTGAATATAGTCTCCTCGTCGTCTGGTCCCGACAGTGGAACCTCTGGTGATTGCTGCGTGTAGTCTGTGGTACGTGTCCTCACCATGCACTAGTACCTACAAGATGATAATTTCAGTTCAGTACAGTGCTAGACGATTACAATAATATGAAAGATAAAACTATGAATTTCTAAAATGATGATAACATAATAAAATAAAAATGTGGCCTAGAATGGCCGCTTGCAGCATTCGTAGTGCCGAAAATTGTTGTGTCCTCCGCAACGGAACCAAAAACTTGACACGATTTTACCGTGCATATAACGCAAGTGCATGTGTCAATGTAGTATAGGCCCTTGTGAGGCCCAAATCGAACTCAGGGACACTAAATTATCGGCAGACTACTACTAACTACTCGCAATCAGCTAGACCAATAAAATGGTTATGAGAGTTGTTTTAAAAATAAAAGAAAAGAGAATAAAACAAAGCAATCGATTAAATGTTTAGTTCAATCAATTCAAATGAAGATCTTTAGGATTGCGGTTTCACCGCGGGTTTTCATTGTATGAATTTCCATATATTTACTCAGGTTCATCTCTCAATTAGGGTAGTGGCATGTATTCAGAATTGTCCACTGTTGTGGTAAAATTCAGTACCTAAGTCTAGGTCGGTTCCACCGCCATAGTAACCTATTCCCTAAACTAGGTGCATTAGAATCGACCTATGGGTTTCCACCATTAACCTTACATCACCTTGTTCAAGGGATTTGTTAATTAATGTGAATTTTGTCTCTTTTCAACCGTTAATTCTTCTTTCAAAGTAATTAAAGGCATTAGATTATCATTATGGTGATCAAGCATAACAATGTAATTGAGAAAACAAAATCATACCACGGATTTAAGAGATAAATTATGAATTACTATGATAAAAATGTCATACAATGCTTCCCCGGGCTACTCCCGGTCCTAAAGATAAAGGCGATTAGCCCCACATGTTCATCTCAGAGCAAAACGTGGTTGAAGAAAGGGGAAACATGGAGAAAAATGTGAATAAGTAATGAAACCCCTGAACGGAGAAGATCCAAGTGTTCCTTGGCATAGAATCCACGATCTACAACCTTTCGGCAGTGGAAAATGTCTTCTTCGGCTTCCAAAATGGCTGGGGTGTGCTTCTGGGCTCCGTTCTTCTCTCCACACCTTCTCGGGATGTGTGCAGCGGCTAATGACGTGATACCCTGCTCTTGGCCGCCGTCATTAGTTATAATCACTAAGTTAGGTTGCAAAAATATCACAACCGTTGGATTAGAGCCGATCTGAAACAAACTCTGATCTGACGGTGTCGATACCATCGACGCGGGTCGATGGTATTGACCCCCCGCGATATCGGCAAGCCTTCTTTTCTTTTCTTCGTTGCGCCTGATGCTGACTCGATACCATCGACGAGGGTCGATGGTATCGACACCCTTGGGCATCGGTTTTATCCCTTTTCTGTCACTGAAGCTACACGTGCCGATAGTATCGACTTTGGGGTTGATAGTATCGACTGACTGGTCGCCAGCAACCTGATGGAATGTCTCTACCACCGACTTCTGACGTGATATTTTTGAACGCACTAACAAACTCACTCGGGGTTGAAATCCCCGAGCTTTTACCAAAACCAGAGTGCAATAATACCACCCACAAGCGGACGAGTCTTATCGCAATATAATTAAGGATCGGACCCAAAGGACAACCTTTTTAAGAATCTTTATCAGTCGAATCTAGCTCAAGTAAAACTAATATTTAGAACGATTGGTTGATTTGAGGTTACTTAATCTAATTGCAAGAAAGTAAAAGCTGAATTAAAGATGGGTTTAGATCAATGATATGGAATCGCTGGGATGGTATCGGGTTTCACCACCGCTACACATGCAAACACATTCCAAAGCAACAATCCAGATAGAGCTGGTGCAAAACCCCCCATACGGGCATTAGGTTTGCGTAAGCATCACCTTAGGCATTAGATGTCTCATCACCATTCGGATAACTTACTTATGGCTCTGAAGAAATCCCATTCTATTTCAAGTTTGGGAGTCAACCGCATTAATCGATAAGCAAGCAAGTGATAGATCTACAAACTAACATCGATGATAAACAAAGACAATACAAAATCCAACTAAGGTTGTGGTCCTCCCTGAGGGATGTTTAGACCACAGAAGTGTCACTGTAGGCTAGATGTCTCATCCCCTCACAGATCATACACTTACGACCTCAAGGAATCTTATCAGAAGTTCTCGTCAAAGAGTCGAACCTTGTAAACCGCCACTCTATCCCACATATAGAAGATTTCGCAATATAGGAGAGAACAAGATGAAAGCGAGTAGATAATCAACTACAAACATACCAACTAACAACGAAAAGGGAAGTTATATACATTGCCATGGAGAGTTTAACAAAAGAACATGACTTGCTTGGGCAGCGGGGCTAGTCCCCGCACCCCAGTGAAAAAGTACTACTCACTCATGATGCGAGAAACAAGAAGAATAAGAAAGAGAGAGAAATCCACCATGAACTCGGTGCAGAAGGTAGTCGTAGATTGGTGAAGAAGATACGACCTCCTACGTCGTGTCGAGGCAGATCTGGACGTGAACGGGAGTTGCCAAGACAGACCGGACAGTCTCCCTTGCTCTGTCTTCCTTCTCTTCTCAGCCTCTTTGGTTGCAGTACGGGCAGTCGGTGGAATGGAACTGGCGTAAACAGGACTGGATTTAGATCGGAACTATATTCGGGCAGCCTGGCGGCATCCGGATCTGATGTCTAAGTAAGGACTCTTGGGGTCCTATTTATAGGCATAGGACTAACCCCAAACGGTTTCTGATTAAAAGGGACCAAACGGTCTGCTGCTGTTATGGGCAAACGGTTTGTAAAATATCTTCTCCAAACGGTCTTTGCTTCTTCAACTTTTTCATGCGGTTTGCTCCAAACGGTTTGGGCAACCGATCCTAGACAGAGGCAAATGGTTTGTAAACCATTTGCTAGCAAATGGTCTGGAAAGTGTGGCTGCCCATGCGGTTTCCTCCAAATGTTCTTCAGCTCTGGGGCCAAACGGTCCACGCTGAATCCTCCAAACGGTCTTCCGTACTCAAAGGACCAAACGGTATGTAGTAGCTTTCCTCCAAACGGTATGTAGACCATTTGCTACCAAACGGTCCTGGAATTTGAGGACAAATGATCTGTGGTATCTCCTCTAAGCAGTCATTCGTTCCTTCAACTTCTCGATCCAAGAAATTTTACTCGTTTCCTGCAAGTAGTCACCGTAGCAGGTTCGTTAAACCTTCAGGTCGATCCAGCCGATTTGCTCTATGATCGAGCAAGCTCCTCAGGGGACCAAGGGAGGCAGCTATGTTGTCCATGTCACAGTTGTGCGGTGCCTAGGGAGGTAACAAAGAGGGCCGGCGTGATCGTGGATGAGTCGGAGAGAAGAAGTGCTTCTTGGCGGAGGTACAGAGGTAGAAGACAATGCACCACGGTCGTGGCGACGTCGTTGCCCCACGGCCGTGCCGCCTTGCACGGACGTGGTGGGTGAGAAATCGGGCCCTGCTAAAATCGTGCCACGGCCGTGGCGTGGCACCACGGTCATGGTGAGGTAGTTGCCACACGGCCGTGCTTCTGCACACGGGCGTGGCAAAAGAGAGCAGGTTGATGCAGGAAAGGTGCCACGGTCGTGTCTCGTCAACCACGGTCGTGGCTTGCTGACCACGGTTGTGGCTTGCTGACCACGGTCGTGGCTTGTGAGGGCTTAGGTCTACCATGGTCGCAGCCACATCACATGGTCATGGTGATAGCAGAAAACCACAACCATTTTAGACCACCACGGTCGTGGTCAGGACTCTGCTTCGCGATCTTGAGTTCATGCATTGCTCGATCCTTTGTGGTTGAGTGATTCCTCCAAACGGTCTCTGCTGCTCAAACGGTCTCGAGACCGCATGGACCCAATCATTATTGGGACCGCACGGACCCAAACGGTCTTGGGACCGCATGGACCCAAATGGTCTTGAGACCGCATGGACCCAAACATTCTTCAGACCGCATGGACCCAAACGGTCTTGGGACCGCGTGGACCCAAACGGTCTTTGGACCGCATGGACGGAATTGCTTGGTTAGATTTCTTGACCAGAGCCAGAGATGAAGACGGACCCTTCCTTCTTGTTAAGCTTTGTCAAACCTGCATTAAATGAACAATATTTAGTTAAAACCTTGATTATCGAATCAATTATGTAGATTTGAGCATTATGATTCACATTGCTATTTAATGAGTGAGAAAGTATATATATGGAGTTGAATTTGTTTCAAAGTGATAGTTGAATTCCATGATGAATATGCATTCATCAAAACACCCCGAACATAAACGTTGCTCGTCCTCGAGTAACACAAAATCTGAAACAGTCGCCAGATGAAATACTTTCAATTCATGTGATTACTTCATCTTCACATCACGATAATTTTCTTTCTGCTCAATATGACTCAGTATCTCAACCTCATGAGACCACTAAACACATCTTATCATATCTTCGTTCCTGAGTTCATTTTCCAAAATCACTTCCTCCTCACTTTTTCCAACAACAAGCATGTCAAAGAGTTTTGTAAGAGTCCAGAGACACCCGCAGAATAACAAGTTTGCATCCAATCTGACACTGGTGTTTTTTAGGATAGTGGGGGCATGCATTGTGCCATTAGGTAGAAAATGGAGTGAAAGGTGGTATGGAAGGAAGAAGTAAATCTCTCCTCTATTCGACTCGAGATTTTTATTTTCTTTGCAATTTCATTTATTGCATTTTTTGTGCGAATCTCTCCTCTATTCGACTCGAGATTGCATTTCTTTATGTGTGCGCTTTGGTATCTTTTTGTTTGCAAATCTCTCCTCTATTCGACTCGAGATTGCATTTTTGGTGGTACGCCCCTATTTATTTGCGAGGGGTATGGAAGAAGCGGATAAAGAGGGAAGTGGCGTGCCACCCCAAACTTAGGGTTTGGCACATATTCGGCTATTTTTGTTTCTTTTTTGATGAATGGAGGGATACGAAGATGATAGAAGAGGTGTAGAAGAGAGTTCATATCAGAATGCAACTTGATTTACAATTCAATGTACCAGGTTGTTCTCTTTTTTGTACTCTGCTCAAATAATGACTTGATGAGCCAGTGGAGATTCCATGTTATTGTTCCACTAGTCAGTCAGGAAGCCCGACTTGTTTGATCCCTATCAGTTTGACAGATACTTATCATTTTTGCAAAAGTATCATGACGTTAGGAATCATTAGCCTCACAAGATGATTTCAAGCAAAAGGCTTGTTTCAAAAATTGGTCCTTTTGAGGATTTACTTCGAATAAGGAGGATATAATGATTGGAAAATGCATAGCAAATTAGTTAGTGAATTTTAATGAAATCAGGAAGTGTCAAAAAGTGTCAAAAATTCATCAAGTATCTGTTCAATCTCTTAGAAAAACATTAAAGAATTTTGAAATTTTGAAATTTTTTTTATCAAGAATGTGATAGTGAAAGCTTAAGTATGAAAAGGATGGGTGTAGGTGGAAATTGAGGTACGTACCACCCACCCTCCACCCCGAACTTAGAGAGTTGCTCATCCCGAGCAAACCCTAAATCCAAGATGGAGGGGAAAAATCATGCCAGAATGACCACCGAGTGTGGTTGCGTTCCAATCAGCGAACATCCTTTTATCTAAAAATCTCAATGGTAAAGAGCAATTAGATCTTAAAATAGCATCTTACGATGCTAATTTTATTTAATGAAAAATTAACTAGAAGTTAAAAACAAAATTGAAGAAACATTCTAATTTGAAAAGGGGAGTAAAACAAATTTATTGATCGGGTTGCCTCCCGACAAGCGACTTTGTTTTATGTCGATGGCTCGACTGTGTCTTTCAGCTTCACAGTGGATCCTTTAGATTGGTGAGTTCCAGTGTTGTTTCAGTGCCTATGTTAGTTGAGGTGAAATATCTCTTTAAGCGGTGACCATTTGTTACAAATTCACCTGACTTTTCACTCCATAATGAGAAGGCACCATGTGCAGAGATGCTCTTGACGATGTATGGTCCAGACCAGCGTGAGCGGAGTTTTCCTGGGAATAACTTCAATCTTGAGTTGAATAGCAGAACTAGGTCTCCCACTTGTATGTCTTTTCTTTTGAGATGTCCATCAGGCCAAAGTTTTGTACGTTCTTTGTAGATTCATGCATTCTCATAAGCTGTCATCCTGAGTTCATCCAGCTCTTAGAGTTGCAGAATCCTGGCTTGGCCTGCTTCTTTCATATCAAAGTTTAGTTGTTTAATTGCCCACCATGCCTTGTGTTCCAGTTCGACTGGCAGGTGGCAAGCTTTTCCATATATTAATCGAAAAGGTGTAGTCCCAATGGGAGTTTTATAAGCAGTTTGATAGGCCCATAAGGCGTCGTTGATTTTTGTTGACCAATCCTTTCGATTGTGTCCTATAGTCTTTTCCAGAATGTCCTTTAGTTGACGGTTAGAGACCTCTACCTATCCACTTGTTTATGGATGGTAAGGCGAGGCTACTTATGCGTTACACCGTATTTTCTTAGTAAAGCTTCAAAGCTTCTTTCAAGGAAGTGGGACCCTCCGTCGGATATCACAGTTCATGGCACTCCAAAATGGGGGAAAATAATATCTTTGAATAATTTGATTACAGGTTTGGAATCACTAGTGACGGTTGGTATAGCTTCAACCCATTTTGATACATAGTCTACCGCCACTAGGATGTATGAAAATCCATGAGAAGATGGGAATGGACCCATGTAGTCCACCCCCCAAACATCGAATATCTCTACTTCTTGCCATAGATTCAGCGGCATCTCATCTCTCTTTGTTATATTACCTGTTCTTTGACATTTTTCGCATGATAGGACAAAATCGTAGGAATATTTGGATATGGTTGGCCAGAAGAATCCACATTGCAAAACCTTTAAAGCAGTCTTTTTAGAGCTCATATGTCCCCCCACTGGTCCTGAGTGACATTGTTCCAAAATAAGTTTGGCTTCTTCTTCAGTGATACATCATCTATACAGGCCATCAGCACCTAGTTTAAATAGATATGGCTCATCCCAGTGATATTGCTTTACATCATGCATGAACTTCTTCAGTGCATTCCCGATGCATTGAGGATGGATAACTCCAGCAGTAAGGTAGTTCACAAATCCGAGTACCACGGTATAGCTTCTGAGGCCTTCATTAGTTGATCATCTGTAGGGAATCATTGATTGGAATCTTCTCAATATCCTGAGTGTGGATGCGACTGAGGTGGTCTACTACAATATTCTCAGTACCCTTTTTATCTCTTATCTCTAAATCAAATTCTTGTAATAGGAGGATCCATCTAATCAACCTGGGTTTTGCATCTTTCTTTTCCAGAAGGTAACGAATGGCAGCGTGGTCTGTGTAGACAATGACTTTCGAACCAATAAGGTAGGGTCTGAATTTGTCAAAGGCATACACGACTGCTAGAAGTTCTTTCTCAGTAGTTGCATAATTTCTCTGGGCTTCATCGAGGGTTTTCGATGCATAATAGATCACATAATGTTTCTTCTCTATACATTGTCCAAGCACAGCACCCACAGCATAATCACTGGCATCACACATGATTTCGAATGGGTGATCCCAATCATGAGCTCTAATAATGGGGGTGGTTGTAAGGGCCTTCTTCAGTGTGTTGAAGCTTTTGACTCATTCTTCATTGAAATTGAAATCAGTATCCTTTAGTAATAGGTTTGTCATTGGCTTCGTTATCTTGGAAAAATCCTTTATGAATCTTTTGTAAAATCGTGTGTGGCCTAGGAAAGCATGAACTTCTTTTACATTTGTGGGTGTAGCCAATTTATAAATCACTTCAATCTTGGCTTTATCTACTTCAATTCCTCTATTGCTGACCCTATGACCGAGGACAATGCATTCTTTTACCATAAAATGGCACTTTTCCCAATTTAGCACAAGATGTGCGTCTTCACAACGTTTGAGGACCAGGGAAAGGTGCTTAAGACATGAATCAAATGAATCTCCATATACAGAAAAATCATCCATAAAAACATCCATAATGGTTTCGGTGAGACCAGAAAATATTGCAGCCATGCAACGTTGGAAAGTTGCAGGTGCATTGCAGAGGCCAAACAGAATTCTTTTAAATGCATATGTTCCGAATGGGAAGGTAAAGGTTGTTTTCTCTTGATCATCTGGATGGATGGGTATTTGATAGAATCCAGAGTAACCGTCAAGATAACAAAAATATTCTTGGTGAGCCAACCTTTCTAAGACTTGATCAAGGAAGGGCATTGGAAAATGATATTTTCGAGTTGCCTTATTCAATTTTCTATAATCTATGCACATCCTCCACCCTGTGACTGTTTGAGTGCGGATGAGTTCATTGTTTTCATTCCATATAACAGTTGTTCCACCTTTCTTCGGGACTACATGTACTGGGCTCACCCATGGCGAATCGGATATCGAATAGATTATTCCAGCTCTGAGCAATTTAATGACCTCGCTACAGACCACTTCCTTCATATTTGGGTTCAATTTCCGTTGATGCTCAATAGTAGGTTTGTGATCTTCCATCATGGGGATTTTGTGCATACACAATGCTTGAATGACCCCAGTGAGGTCACTCATTTTATAACCGATGGCTTTCTTTCTTTCCCTCAATTCCTTCAGAAGTTTCTCTTCTTGTTCAGCTGTTAGATCAAAATTTATAATAACTGGGAAAACCTTGAGATCGTCTAAAAACACATACTTCAATCCTTCGGGCAGAGGCTTCATTTCGGGAGCCTCTGGTTTTTTGCTTGTTTCTTCTGTAGTTTCCACAGCCTTGAGTAATTCATTACTGGCACCAACATCTTCTTTAGCAGAGTCAAGGGATTTGATGCAATCCTTTACTTGTTCGTTGATTGGTTCATCCACGGATAGGTTCGTTAGAGCAATTTCCAAGGGATCGTTTGATTCATGATGCTCTTGAGTCAGAAGTGACATTCGTTCAATGCAGTCAATCACATAGACTTCTTCCTGCATACTTGGTCTTCTCATACTTTCAAAAACTTTAAATTCGAGAGTTTCTTTGCCTAATCTGAGCAGTAAGGTACCAGCTTCAACATCAATCAGGGCTCTTGCAGTGGCGAGGAAAGGACGACCAAAGATGAGAGGATATCTGGCATCTTCCTTTATATCCATAATGAAGAAGTCGCATGGAACATATGTGTCCTTGCCTACCTTGACCGGGACATCTTCGAGGATTCCTAATGGATGTTTTATCGAATTGTCTGTGAGTTGTATAGTCATGCCAGTAGGAAGCAATTTTGTAAACCCTAGTGTTTTACACAGGCTTAGTGGCATAATAGAGATGCTTGCGCCGAGATCTGCCAAACCTTTCTTGCATGATAAGTCTCCAATGTGACATGAAATTCCAAAGGATCCCGGGTCTTTTTGTTTCTTTGGCATCTTGCTCAATATGATATCCGATATAGTTGTAGCTAGTTTTACTGTCTCATATGCTTCAGTTATATACTTCCTGGTGAGGAGTGACTTTAGGTACTTTTTCCAGGCTGGTATCTTAGCCAGAGCATCCAGAAAGGGTATATCAACATGAAGTTTCTTCATAGCTTCTTTAAACTTATTGAATCTAGTATCCAGCTTGGTTTGCCTTAGACGGGCTGGGAAGGGTATACGAGGCTTATATATAGGAATATCAGGTTCTGGTGTTTCAGTTTTTTCATCAGTAGATTTCTCAAGACTTCCCTTATCTGTCTTATCTTCTTTTGATTGAGACTCTAGTGTTGTTGAGTTTTGGACAATCACAAGTTCATCTTCATCTGTAATAACCATAGGTGTCTCTACTGGGGGGTCCGAATAATCTTTTCCTGACCTGGTGGTGACTGCCTTCAACTGTTTGGGATGCTTAGGATTGTTCTCGGGTTGTCCAGCAAAGACTCCAGCAGGTGGCTTTATGCTAGCTGCAAGTTGAGCTAATTGCGATTCAATAGCCTTCTATTGAGCTTGTTGATTAGCTATCATGGTTTGCTGAGTTTGCATCATCTTTTCAATGGCTGATAACTTGTCATCAGAAGAATGTGTCTTGCTTGCTGTCCTTGTTGTTGATTAAGATTCTGATACTGAGAGTTGTTTTGATAATTGTTGTAGTTCCTATTATGAAAGTTCCCCTTAAAATTTCCTTGATTCCCAAAATTCTGTTGTTGATTATATTGGAATCCTGGTGGGCCTCTTGATTGATTGTTTGAACCAAATTGATGCGCGTTTACTTCTCCAGAGGGGTTTCCATATTGAAAACCTGGGTGATTCCTATTCTGATTCGGATTGTAATAACCTTGCCCAGGAATAGTGTTGATAGCATTAAGATTTTCCATCTGACCATTATCTCCTTGTCCACATACATTGCTCAGTACCACGTCATAGAGAAAATTGCATGATAAAGTGGAATGATCGATGCTCTTACATGCTTCACAGAACAGGGAAGTGGACTTGACCTATTCCGGTTGCCGAGTGGGTGAATGTCCTCTTCCAATAGCAGCTAAAGATGATTCAATATGGTCTTGCTTGGCAACTAAGACTTTCAAGGTTTCAATGATAGACTTGTACTCAGGAATAGCTTCGGCCATAGCTACCTTAAAGACTCCTTTACCTACATATCTTCCCCAATTGGCTTGATTTTCTGCTCCCAGGGTGACGACTCTCCATGCGCTGTCATAACTTTGATGCATGAAGTTTCCTCCAGACGAGGAATCTAGAAACCTCTTAATATCATCATCCACACCCCTATAGAAAATCTCAATGAGTTGGTTTTTGGGAATTCCATGATGTGGACATTTGCATAGAAGCTCTTTGTACCTATCCCATGCTTCAATGAGAGTTTCTCCAGGGACTTGAGTGAAATTTGTTATTCGGCCCCTAATTTCATATGTGACAGATGGAGGATAGAATTTTTCCAGAAACACATTTTGGAGTTGTTCCCAGGTGGTGATGGGTATTTCACTTTGCAAAGAATTGTACCAACTTATGGCTCTATCAGCAAGGGAATACTTGAAGAGACAGAGTCGAATGGCATCATCAGTGACTCCATTCTGTTTTGTCATAGCACATAGATCGATGAATCTCAAAAGATGTTCTTGGTTGTCCTCTGCTTTTTTGCCATAGAAAGGGTTGTTTTGAAGCAATGTGATCCAATGTGCCCTAATCTCAAAATTGGCAGCATTGATGGGAGGAGGCTGTACTGGATGATGAACATTCCCAATTTTTGGGATTGAGAACTCTCTAAGATCCTTTTGTAGTTCAGCTGCTTGCGCTGTTAGGATTTCCTGTTGAACTGCAGCCCTAGCTTCTTGCATGAGCCTCTCTCTTTGTGCATTGATGGCTTGAGCCACCCTTCGAGCTACTTCTTCTTGTGCCATCCTTGCTTGATTCTCTCGAATTTGACGATGAGAAGTTATGTCTATCTTGAGATCAAAGCTTGTTGTGAGTCCGGGGCTGTCCGAACGGTGCATACACTTATGCCTTGCGTTGTACCTGAAAATAGAAAGATTTTGAAAATGAGATCCACAAAGTAGAGTCAAATTCAAGTAGATGATCGATTGTTTCAAAAGAAAAAGAAAAATCCCATATTAGTCTTAAAAGAACTAGAATTGACTGATTGATTCCGTTGTCCCCGACAACGGCGCCAGAATTTGACGTGATATTTTTGAACGTACTAACAAACTCACTCGGGGTTGAAATCCCCGAGCTTTTACCAAAACCAGAGTGCAATAATACCACCTGCAAGAGAACGAGTCTTATCGCAGTATAGTTAAGGATCGAACCTAAAGGACAACCTTTTTAAGAATCTTTATCAGTCGAATCTAGCTCAAGTAAAACTAATATTTAGAACGATTGGTTGATTTGAGGTTACTTAAACTAATTGCAAGAAAGTAAAAGTTGAATTAAATATGGGTTTAGATCAATGATATGGAATCACTGGGATGGTACCGGGTTTCACCACCGCTACACACGCAAACACATTCCAAAGCAACAATCCAGGCAAGATGTAACAATCCAGATAGAGTTGCTGCAAAACCCCCCATATGGGCGTTAGGTTTGCGTAAGCATCACCTTAGGCATCATATGTCTCGTCACCATCCGGATCACTTACTTTCGGATCTGAAGAAATCCCATTCTATTTCAAGTTTGGGAGTCAACCGCATTAATCGATAAGCAAGCAAGTGATAGATCTACAAACTAACATCGACGATAAACAAAGACGATACAAAATCCAACTAAGGCTATGGTACTCCCTTAAGGGATGTTTAGACCACAAAAGTGTCACCGTAGGCTAGATGTCTTGTCCCCTCACGAATCATACACTTACGACCTCAAGGAATCTTATCAGAAGTTCTCGTCAAAGAGTCCAACCTTGTAAACCGCCATTCTATCCCACATATAGAAGATTTCACAATATAGGAGAGAACAAGATGAAAATGAGTAGATAATCAACTACAAACATACCAACTAACAAAAAAAAGGGAAGTTATATACATTGCCATGGAGAGTTTAACAAAAGAACATGACTTGCATGGGCAGCGGGGCTAGTCCCCGCACCCCAGCAAAAAGGTACTACTCGCTCATGATGTGAGAAATAAGAACAATAAGATAGAGAGAGAAATCCACCATGAACTCGGTGCAGAAGGTAGTCGCAGCTCGGTGAAGAAGATACGGCCTCCTACGTCGCGTTGGGGAAGATCTGGACATGAACGGGAGTTGCCAAGACAGATCGAACAGTCTCCCTCACTCCGTCTTCCTTCTCTTCTCAGCCTCTTTGGTTGCAGCACGGGCAGTCGGTGGAATGGAACTGGCGTAAATTGGACTGGATTTAGATCGGAACTGTGTTCGGGCAGCCTGGCGGCATCTGGATCTGATGTCTAAGTAAGGACTCTTGGGGTCCTATTTATAGGCATAGGACTAACCCCAAACGGTTTCTGATTAAAAGGGACCAAACGGTCTGCTGTTGTTATGGGCAAACGGTCTATAAAAGATCTTCTCCAAACGGTCTTCGCTTCTTTGACTTTTTCATGTGGTTTGCTCCAAACGGTTTGGGCAACCGATCCTGGATAGATGCAAATGGCTTGTAAACTGTTTGCTAGCAATTGGTCTGGAAAGCGTGGCTGCCCATGCGGTTTCCTCCGAACGTTCTTCATCTCTGGGCCAAATGGTCCACGATGAATCCTCCAAATAGTTTTCCGTACTCAAAGGCCCAAACGGTCTGTAGTAGCTTTCCTCCAAACGGTCCAGGAATTTGAGGACAAACGATCCATGGTATCTCCTCTAAGCAGTCATTCGTTCCTTTAGATGCTCGATCCAAGAAATTTTAGTCATTTCCTGCAAGCAGTCACCGCAGTAGGTTCGTTAGACCTTCAGGTCGATCCAGCCGATTTGCTCTATGATCGAGCAAGCTGCTCAGGGGACCAAGGGAGGAAGCTATGTTGTCCGTGTCATAGTTGTGCGGTACCTAGGGTGGTAACAAAGAGGGCCAGTGTGATCGTGGATGAGTCGGAGAGAAGAATCACTGCTCGGCGGAGGTACAGAGGTAGAAGACGACGCACCACGACCGTGGTGGGGGCACCACGGTCGTGGCGACGCCGCTGCCCCACGGCCGTGCCGCCTTGCACAGGCGTGGTGGGTGAGAAATCGGGCCCTGATGAATTCGTACCACAGCCGTGGCGTGGCACCACGGTCGTGGTGAGGTAGTTACCACACGGCCGTGCTGCCGCACACGGGTGTGGCAAAAGAGAGCGGGTTGATGCAAGAAAGGTGCCACGGTCGTGGCTCATCGACCACGGTCGTGGCTTTCTGACCACAGTCGTGGCTTGCTGACTACAATCGTGGTTTGTGAGGGCTTAGGTCTACCATGGTCGTGGCCACATCACACGGTCGTGGTGATAGCAGAAAACCACGACCGTTTTGGACCACCACGGCTGTGGTCAGGACTCTGCTTCACGATCTTGAGTTCATGCATTGCTCAATCCTTTGCAGTTGAGTGATTCCTCCAAACGGTCTCTGCTGCTCAAACGGTCTCGAGACCGCATGGACCCAATCAATCTTGGGACCGCACGGACCCAAACGGTCTTGGGACTGCATGGACCCAAACGGTCTTGGGACTGCATGGATCTAAACGGTCTTGAGACCGCATGCTTGGTTAGATTTCTTGACCAGAGCCAGAGATGAAGGCGGACCCTGCCTGCTTGTTAAGCTATCTCAAACTTGCATTAAATGAACAATATTTAGTTAAAACTTGATAATCGAATCAATTAAGTAGATTTGGGCATTATGATTCACATTGGTATTTAATGAGTGAGAAAGTATATATATGGAGTTGAATTTGTTTCAAAGTGATAGTTGAATTCCATGATGAATATGCATTCATCACCTTCCCTGTCGATGGTATCGACTCTGTGCTACTCCTTGCGGCTGCCTGCCTGTGGCTGTGTTGATAGTATCGACAGTCATCGATGGTATCGACAGCTGTAGATATGTATTTTTCCTGAAATTGCAAAACAAAACCACATAAGCCGAGATAAAACCTATTATTGTAATCATTTATGCTCAAAACAATAAAATAAAAGAGATTTGACACTGAGAATGATCATAGACTAAAATAAGTGAATTATGCAATATTAACCACCAAAATGACCAATAAACGCATAAAACGCAAGTAAAACAAGTCTATAAATGCGACTCAAAATCATCGCATCACCCCCTCCTAGAGAGATTGAGTTTGAGATCAATCTTGTTCCTGGAACACAACCCATAGCACAGTCAGCATACACAATGGCACCAGTAGAGATGCATGAGTTAAAGAAATAGTTAGAAGAACTGTTAGAGAATGGTTTTATCATGCCGAGCACTTCCCCTTGTGGTGCTCCCGTGTTGTTTGTTAAAAAGAAGGATGGTTCAATGAGGTTGGGTATAGACTATAGACAGTTGATTAAGGTGACAATAAAGAATAAGTATCTGTTGACGAGGATTGATGATCTTTTTTATCAGTTGAGAGGTTCCATTGTGTTTTCAAGGATAGACCTAAGGTCAGGTTACCATCAGTTGAGAATTAAGGCTAATGACATACCCAAGTCAACTTTTAGGACTAGGTATGGTCATTATGAGTTTGTGGTTATGTCGTTTGGGATAACTAATGCACCTACAACTCTTATGGATCTAATGAATAGGGTGTTTAGACATTATCTTGATCTGTGTGTGGTTGTGTTCATAGATGATATCCTGATATACTCCAAGGATGGTCAACATCATGAGAAACACCTTCACTAGGCATTCACTTTGTTGAGGCAACATCAACTATATGCTAAGTTCAGCAAGTGTGAATTCTAGTTATCTGAAGTGTCTTTTTTGGGCTATGTTATATCTATAAAAGGCGTTTGTGTTGATCCCAAGAAAGTGGAATCTGTACTAGAATGGGAATAACTAAAGACACTGATAGAGATCTGTAGTTTCCTAGGTCTGGCAGGTTACTACAGGAGGTTCATCAAAGACTTTAGTTCTATAGTGTTACCCCTAACAAGGTTAACCAAGAAGGATGTTCCTTTTTCTTGGAATGACAAGTGTCAACATTCTTTCTAGATTTTGAAAGAAATGTTGACTAGTGCACCGGTGTTAGTACTGCTAGAGCAAGGACAAGGCTATATTGTCTTTTATGATGATTAAAAAAATGGGTTGGGATGTGTGTTGATGTAGGATAAAAATGTGATTTTTTTTCTTCACAATAGCTTAAGAAACATGAGGAGAATTACCCAACACATGATCTGGAGCTTGAAGTGGTGGTCCATGCCTTAAAGATCTGGAGACACTATCTTTATGGAGAAAAGTGTCAGATCTTCACTGACCATAAGAATCTACAGTATATCTTCTCAAAATAGGAGGTGAATATGAGGCAGAGGAGATGGATGGAGCTGAATAAGGATTGTGATTGCATAATAGGCTACCATCCAGGGAAAGAAAATGTGGTGGATGATGCATTCAGTAAAAAATCATGTTCATTATCAATGGTAGATAATGCACAATTAAATTCCTTGATGTGGCATAAGAGATATATGATAGTGTCTCTTTGCCAGATGAATGTACAGCTAGAAGTTTCCTTGCTGGAAGGATTGTTGGCACAATTACAAGTGAAACCTACCTTGAGATAGCAGATTCATGATGCACAATAGAATGATCCTGTGATATAGAATATCTGATCAGGGATTGGCAGTGAAAAGTATGATGGCTTTCATGAGGCGGATAATGGTATAGTTTGTTACCATAATAGGACAGTAGTTCCTGATTTTGATGGGTTGAGGAAGATGGTACTTCAGGAGGCTCACTCCTCCATGTATGCAATGCATCTTGGAAGTACCAAGATGTACCAAAACTTGAAAGACATGTATCAGTGGCCAGGTCTAAAGTGTGATGTGGCAGAGTTCATTGCCAAATGTCCAGTTTGCCAGCAGGTGAAGACTAAGCACCAAAAGCCTGTAGGGACATTACAACCCTTGGAAATACCACAGTGGAAATGGGATCATATTACTATGGATTTTGTGGTTGGTCTTCCTAGGACAGCCAACGGTCATGATTCCATATGCGTGATAGTAGACCGATTGACTAAGTCAACTCATTTTCTACCAGTTAAGACAATGTTTACAACAGAGAAATTGGCACAAATATATGTTGATGAAATAGTTTGTCTGCATGGCATTCTAGTGACTATAGTTTCTAATAGAGGTCCACAGTTTATAAGTCATTTTTGGGAGCATCTCCATTCTGCAATGGAAACACAGCTGAGATTCAACACAACTTTTCATCTGCAGATCGATGGCCAGTATGAAAGGACTATTCAGACTTTAGAGGATCTATTGAGGGAATGTGTGCTGCAATTTCTTGCTAGTTGGGATGTACATCTGACTCTGATAGAGTTTGTGTACAACAATATCTATTAAAGAAGCATAGATATGGCCCCTTATGAGGCTCTGTATGGGAGACGATGTCGGTCTCCTCTTTGCTGGTATGAGACATGTGAATATCAACTTTTTGGTCCTGAGCTAGTACATCATACTTCGTAAAAGATTAAAGTGATACAACAATAGTTGAAAGTAGCCCATGATAGGCAGAAATATTATGTAGATAACCGACACATACCAATTGAATTCCAAGTGGGAGATAGAGTATATCTTAAGGTTTCTCCTTAGAAAGGTGTGCTGAGGTTTGGAAAGAAGGGTAAGTTGGCTCCCAGATTTATGGGACCATAACATGTCCTAGCTCGTGTTGGAAAGGTAGCATATAAGTTGGAGCTACCACCAGAGCAACATAGATTGTATAATGTCTTTCACATCTCTATGTTGAGGAAATGCCATCCAGATACTGACCAGACAATCCAGCCAGTAGAGGTTGAGTGAGATGAGGATATCTCCTATGTTGAGGGTCATGTGTTGATCCTAGATAGAAGGGTGAAAAAGTTGAAGAGAAAAGATATAATACTAGTGAAAGTTTTGTGGAATCATCATGGCATATAGGAATCCACATGCGAACTAGAGAATGAGATGTGTAGCAAATACCCATCTCTTTTTGCGTAGGATTTTGGGGCAAAATCCTTGTTAGGGGTTTATAGTTGTAAGGCCCCTGAACTTGCTTAATGAGTTGAATGATCTTAATTACCATAATTGAATTCTTATAACCCTAATCTAACCTTTTGATATCTTTTGAACTCATAATACAAGATTAAATTACAAATTTGGTCCAATTTGGACACTGTTTGATCAAGTTATGTAATTTTCTGTACATTTTGGACTTTTCTGCAATTTACCCAATTGAGGGGTTTTCTTTTCAATTTGTCACGTGCATTATGTTACTTAGATGTTATATTACCAATTTTGAAATTTTTGAGCCATGGGGCTCCTAGTTGAGCCATGGTTTGAAGGTGTTTTCATCAAGGGTATTTTAGGGTTTACCCCTACATGGATGAGCTACTTTTAGTAGCTATCAACTAATGAATTATGTGATTGGCTGTGAATTTCGACAAAGGAAAGCTACGCAGGTCTATAAGGATTGTGGGGGAGCTTCTTGTGTGTGTTCTTTTATATTCTTAATAGTTCAAGGCCATAGACACATGGGGAAGCTACTTTTACACCTCATGCTGGCCTTTATCCTTATCCATGGGCTATATTTACCTCTTCTTTGCCCAAATTCGAAACTATGCTTGATTTCTCTTTCCTCTAACCTGGAGAAACTAATCCACTCTGTTTTTCTGCATAACCAGCTTCTCTAAGGTAGAACACAACCTCTTTTTGGAGAAGAAGGTCTCCTAGAGCTCCATCTAGCCCTACCTAGGATTTCCAAGGTCATCTTTTAGGGATTTCGACCAAGAAAAGTTGTTTTCTTCCTTCCTTCTCCATTTTTCTTTCTCTTCTCCTTCCTTATACCTTCCTCCAGGTCGGAATCCTGCTGTTACATGGTGAAAGTGGTTCTAGAACTCAAAAATCTATCCTTCTTGTTTCTTTTTCTAGGGTTTTGCTTCCTTGTGGAAAGAAGTGCTTATTTGGCCAAGTTCATATCTGAATCCAAGCTTTTCTTGCCCTATTTGCTCGAGATTCTTTCTGTTTGGGGTCTGACCTACTCTATAGAGTGATTTATATAACATTCTTCACTTGTATTGCTTACTAGAAGCTTGTTAGTTCATGTTTATGCCTTAATATGTTGATTTAAGCATAGAGAAACCATGCTTGTTTAGAATTACAAATTTTTGTGGTGTTTCCTTTTTTTTCAGTTCTATATGAACTTGTAAACATGTGTATGACCTTTCTAAGGTGTAATATGATCTAGGACAGGTTGATAGCATCAACCTATGGTGCTAAGCACAAAATAGTTGATGATTCAAATTAGGGTTTTCATGTTATTTCATTCCCTATCACACCACCGATGGTCATACCATTCAATAGCCAATGGTGTTTCTATCTTGGCAACTGATGTTCATGATAAAGGGTGTAAAATTTATGGTGACAACCTATGGTCACCCCCTTAGGTCAGGTTTCGACTCAATTAGACATTTAATTATCATCCACCAAGTATTCTATTGATGTTATCAATCGATGATGATATTGGCTTAATATTTGATGGTGTTAATTGAACATATTACTGATCTAGCAATCAATGGTTGCCTATTGATCAAAATTAATGGTGGATCATGTCATCACCATATATGATGAATTAGGAATGTAATTGTAGATTTGACCAAACCTTAAACCAATGGTTCCTTGGTTCAATTGATTTAATGGTTAGACTTATACTTCAATTGATAACCTTGAACAATGAACCTGATCCAATAAATAACATTGGATGCTTCAACATCCAATGGATTAGAATGAATCACATGGTATTATATGTGGGTTCTAGTGAAGATAATTCAATGGTTCAATACAATTAATTTGTAGTCTTACCTTTGTCATTACATAGTTATATTTGATAAATCACTATAATAAGTGGATGTGTAACTCCCATGTTATCTTGCTTGTTATACCTAACCTTAATGTAATTCTGTGATGTTGATTGGTTATAATTAGACCTCTTGGATGATTAATGTGATAATGAATTACACTCTTCTTGTGTTGAAACCACATTGTATTACTATTTGAATATCATAGTGCCTTGCCATGTTAGTATCTATGGACACATATGTGCTAATGATCTTTTGAGCCTTGTTTAAGGCATGGAATGATGATGATAGCCTTACTATGAATAATGTGATGGTCTTAACGACCTTTGGGCATGTTTGAAGCCATGATTGAGTTGAAATCCTCTTCATGTTCCAATAAGGGTCAAAACCCTGGAACTTGTGATAAGATATTGGTATCTTGTAAAAGTATGATGATAAGTGTGGTCCATTAATTTATAATGAATGATAGCATCTGGTAATGTGATTAAGATTTACATCTCAAATGTTTTATATCTTTTGAAGTTGTTATACATATACTCTTGTTAGAAAAGAATTAGGGTTTGAATGTCCATTTGTATGATTTTTCTTTAATTCACCCAATTGACATAACTAATTAAGTGAAACTCTAATGATGTAGTTCCCTATGCCATAGATCTATATGAGGTGTCAGAAACTGGTAGATAGTGAAATGAATATTCCTAAGGGATACTTAGAACACGTACTGATGAGTATGTGGGTTGCTTGTCATCCTAAATTCAAGTGTTAGGGAGGATGATAGTGGTCATACCTAGCCCTCAGTTTGAGAATGGTTGTAGTCGTGTCTTGGTGATTATATATATATGATGAGATTGGAGGAAAACTGTGGTTGTACCTCAGATGGTAGGGTATGCGTACCCGCCTCCTTTCACTAGTATCGTGACCTATACCAAGGATGGACTAGGCCGTTAGCAACTTTACCTTGTGTTGTTGTGGCGGACATGTACTGACTTGGGCGGAGAAGATCTTAGGAGTTCGACTCTTCGTAGATCTAGTATGGCACTAATTTTGACTTAGTAGTGGTCAGTTGGGACTTGAGTGGTATTTCTCAAATCCCTCAAGGCAATGTAATAAAAGAAATGATATAAGCTATGTAGTATACTGGCTATGGTCAAATACATCTCACATTATTTTTTATGGAAGTCAGAGGGCTACTTTATTCATCTCGCCCCTCTCGTGCAAGAAAATTGAGCAAGTTGTTACACTGAGATGGATTCATAATAGGATTAAACATGGTATTACTACTACCATTACAGAGGTCCAAGTTGATAATATCAACAAGGTCGGCAGGTGGGCTTCTATAGAAATAAAAGCCACCCTGGTTTTTGTTGTGGAACTTGGCCAGCCGGTCCCCTACCTTGTTACCTTCTCTCTTCATGAAGCTACATGTCCATCCTGGTTCCTTCCTAGCCTTCACCTCTTCAATCCACCTGGCCAGCTTTGGGAAGTCTGAAGAGTTACTCTCAATATCAAGCCTTGCACTTTTGGAGTCCGTTTCTATGTAGATGAGACTGAAGTTTATTTGTTTACCAATCTCAGTAGCTAAGATGATTGCCATTGCTTCCTCTTCCAAGGTGTTGTTAGCTCTCACGATCTTGCCCCAGCCACCTTGACACTTACACTCATGGTTCCTTCCGACCACAACAATCGCTGATCGACCCGTTCGTACATCGAAGGTGGCATATGTGTTCAGATTGATCGACTCCTTGGCAGGTCTGCACCAAGTGGATGTAGGTTCCAGTGTGGTCATGATGGTGTCGCTCATGGCCCAATCTTTGAATGTAAGGGTGATGTCTTTTGTGACCATTACCTGGACCGGAGTTACTTTCATCATCTTGTTCTCGAACACTGCCTTGTTTCTTTGGTTCCAAATGTGCCAGCAACCCACCACGAACAACAGGTTGTTGGGCTCCGGCACTGATAAGCTTCTGTCCAGCCAGCTCCACACATTCATTGCTACAAATACGGTCACCCATATATCACGATGAAGGATCAGCTTCTAGGTTTGTGCCTCTTGTTTGCAATCTCTAAGAGCATGAAGAGTCGATTCCTCACCATTCTTGTAGATCGGGCAAGTGCTATCATTGGTTAAGTGTTGGGCTCTTCTTCTGCTATTTGTGAGAATAGCCTTGTGACCCTCAAGCCAAAGCATGAATTTGACTTTCATGGATGCTTTAAGCTTCCAGATCTTTGTCCACTTTCCCTCCGTCTTGATGTCCTTACCCTCCCACAAGACATTTTATGCACTTCTGGTGGAAAAGCTGCCTGAGTTGGTATGGTTCCAAGCCCTCCTGTCCAGAGACACAGTACGTAGTGGAAGAGGCATATTCGTAATCTTCTTTATAGTGTTCAGTGGGAACCACTCCTTCAAGAGATCGACATCCCATTTGTTATCTTGGGTAATAAGGTTGTTCACTGTCAGTTGTAACATGTTATCTGGGATCGGCTTTATAGATACCTCTTTCAGAATAGTGTTTTTGTCGCACCAGTGATCAGACCATATATTAGTTTTCTCTCCATTGGTAATGATCATTCTAGAGTTGTTCAAAATGAACTTCTTCTGCTGTAAGGTCACTCATCCTAAATGGGATATGTCCGGTAGATAATGACCCTCGTATCTTTCAAACTTGTGCCATAAAGCTACGCACCACGGTGAATTCCTAGTTGAACTCAGCTGCCATGCATGTTTGGTGATCAGTGCTTCATTAAGCTCCCTCATAGATTTAATACCCAGGCCTCCATGTTCTTTGTCAGATGTTACTTTATTCCCATCTCACATTTTTTGATTAGTCTTTAACTTGTCTTTATACTACTCAGTGTTTACAAGATGATATCATATGACCTTTGAGTAATTATACTTCTTTTCAAGTTTATTTGCTTAATGGCATAGTATGCTTAACCTATTCAATCTGCTTAAATAGCTTATTCACTACTATATCTACTCAGTTCATTTACTTTCAATCAATATGTTATAATCAATATATGTTGGAGAGAGTTATATCTCTCGCTGGGATTGGGTCTCACCCATGGGTCACCACATTTTTTTTAGGTGGTTGCGGGCAATGAGGTCGAGGTTGCACTATGGAAGAGAACCAACCTGGTGATCAATAGATTCAGAAGGTTGGTTAGTTGTAGATGTTAGTAGTAGAGTCCTAGTGTCATCCCTGTACTCTCAGGTCTGAGTATGGGATGTGTTTTCTAGATGATATACTCGTATCAAAATGAGATTTTGGTAGTGTGCCAATGTTTGTAAATATATGACATGTACATGTGAAATATCTTTTGTATGCAAGTTGTGACTGAGGTTTTTGGACCCATATGTAAATACTTGTTACAATATATGAGAATGGAATGATGGACCTTTTGTAAATGTTCTAAGATTTTATTTACATTGTTGGAATTGTTTTTAACTATCCCACATTTTTACTACGTGATTAATTAGTAGTTGATCATGTTTTGAGTAATCTCATTTAGCATGATGAGGTGTCACAGTCTTCCTATTCTAGGTCTTCCTATGAGTAGAGGAGAGATCAAATCTAATATCCTTAGAATTTTCTCTAAGAGATGGGAACCCAAGGTGACTTCGATTGAAGAAGCAAGGTCTCTTAAGGATATTCCTATTGAAGAACTCATTGGAAATCTACAAGCACAAGAAGCCACACTTGACAAGAGGGAGAAGTAGAAAGACAAGAAGAGAAAGAACTCAAAAGAATGAATAAGTCTGAAATCAAAGCTAAAATCAAGGCTATTGTTGGTGAAGCCTCTCCATCCTCTCATATTTAAGAAGATGCCATGTACTCTAAGGGTAGATTCTACAAAGGCAATAATTCCTCCTCCATCCGGTGCCTCAAGTGTGGAAAGAAGGGTCACTTCAAGATAGATTGTCTACAAGACAAGAAGATCCATAATCACAAGGAAAGAGAAGAGAAGTACATTAAGAAGGAGAAATGACACTCAAGCTCAAGTGACTCCTCCAACTCGAGCTCAAGTGAATATTCAAGTTGAGAATCAAGCTCAAGCTCTAGTGGAGAAGGAGAATGTCATTTTTCCCTTACAACTTCTACAAAACTTGAAGACTCAAAAGAGGTAAATCTAAACTCTTTAGATAAAGAGCCTTTAGTTGCTATCATTAATACTACTCGTGCCTCTTTTAAGTATTCTAAAAAGAAAACCAAAAAGCTTGCTAGAATTGTTGATAATATGCACGTAGAACTAGATGATCTTGAACATGCTAATACTTACTTGCTTGATGATAAAAATGCTTGTCTTATCCAAGTAGACTCTCTTAAACTTGAAATTGATAGTTTGCTTGATAAGATTAAATTTCTAGAAACTCAACCTCTTATGCCTAGATTTAATGAAGAGCATACCTTAATTGTTGATTCTCTCATGCATGATATTGATGTTCTTAAATCTGAAAACAAGGACAAAGATTTCGTTTTGCAAGGATTAGAATCTAAAAGTCGTGTTCATCTTTCTAAGATTGTTGTGCTTGAAAATGAGAATGCTTCCTTGCTTGCTAAAATCATAATTCTTGAATCTTATTTTAGTTCTACTAATAGAGAGAATAATGTTGCTGATCTTCATATCGATTGAGATTCTTATTTAACTAAAGCTCTTTGCTTAGAAAATGATCTTTTGCATGATAGAGATAATATCAACCATTTTTCTTCTACTATTGCTTCTCTTATGCATGATAATGACAGTTTGAGATCTTCTTTGCAAAGATTCTTTGTTGGTAAAAAGAATCTTAATGACATCCTACACCATACTACTAAACATATTCGTAGACATGGTTTAGGATATGATAGTAGTCAAAGGAACAACAAAGGAAAGGACCTCCAACATTCCATGGAGAATCCTCTAGTTCCAAGACTATGGGCACATGCAATGATTGCAATGATATAGGCCATTATTCTAATTGTTGTCTTTTAAGAAAGAACCCAAGTGCAATAGGACTTGGATTGCTAAGCTAACCCCTCTGGACCAAAGAACATGATTGGGGACCATTCCATCTTTCTTCTTGTAGGTACTTGCAAATGGATTGACATGAGCTATGGATTTGCAAATTGACTTCTCAATCCACATGAAAGAAGAAAGGTGAGATGTGTAGAGGGTGACAACAAGTGGAAAAAGGAATGGTAAGAACAATAGGTAAATGTTTTCTTGCTTATAACCAATCCTAACTTGTTTTGTCAATATAGTGTGCACTATACATAAGGTTTTTGATTCAAAAGTGGTATTTTGTGTTACTCTTCACACTCTTGCTCAAAAACTATTTCTAATTCTTTTATAGTGCATTACTAACTTTCTTACACATGTTTTGATATGGTTTGTATTTTTAGCATACCTTTAAATATGCTTTTATGAAATATATGTGCCTTTTGACATCAACTTTGTCGGTTGAGTTTGTCATGTTTGAAACTCGACTGATAGGCACCAATGGGTGTTTCCAACATTTGTCATCGGTCGAGTTGTCAATACACAGAACTCGACCGACAACACTGTGCACAGAATATACATTTGGCTTATTGAATGCAAATTTCCCTCTCAACTAGATTTTCTCAACCAATAGCCTTATTCTTTGGCACTCTCATATGTTACCTTTATATATTCATATTTCCATATTATAAATTGCCTATCTTGCCTACAACTCTATCTTTATAATTTCTCTAAATTGGCATATCTATATCTTTCAATTACTTGTTTTGAGTTGTTTTTGTAGTTTTTGATGATGATCTCTTTAGATATCTTGGTTGTGTCTAGAATTTCTTCCGTTGTACTCTAACTTGATACATCTATCTAGGTGTATATCTTGTTTTGATACAACCTTGAGGTTCTTAGTGGTAATCATCTTTAGATAATGATGCATATTTGTATATAAGTTATATCCTTTCATGATTCTAAAATTGCATATCTCTTTGTTTGGATATATCTCTACATCTACTCATAGGTTGGTTTATCTTGTATATCTTTCGGTATCTCTTTCTAAGATCTAGATCCTACTCATAGTCCTAACTTGTAACAATATCTACTAGTAGTTCATATACATGTAGTTCTAGCCTTGTTCATCAAGGGGTATTTCACTATATGCTATGCTTGTATCTTGTCTCATACATGCTCAAGCTTGTTCCTTGAATTGCATATCTACTATATTGAGTTGCTTGCATAACATTGTGATGCAGGGTACATAGATCTACATTGTATGTAGAAATTGGAGCTTTTTTTTGGATTTCATACAGCTTTTTCTCCAGATTCAATTTTTGGTGCAAGACTAGTGTTTTTTATGCAAAAAACTATCTTCTGAACAAGGCTCACCGCATCGCCATGAGCCTTGATACTTTTTGGGAAAATTTCGTTATATTGAGGGTCAAAATTGGGATTTATTATTTTTCTATAGCAATTTATCTTGCATTTTGGGTTGTTCACGTGCATGATTTAACTTGCTCTTCTTTCTATCCTTGGACAAGCCCCTAGTTGTGTTGTGCTCTTCTACTCTCCTTTTATAACTTTTGTTATCTCCTTTCTCTTAACAAGTGGTGTTTCTTATTCCTTCATACCCCCACTTTTTGAAATGACACAGGGGGAGATAGGTGTATCTTCTTTTGGCAAAAAGAGGAAGAAGGCATGTCTTACATGAAGCGGAGAAACATGTCCATGTAAGGGAAAAGGTAAAGGGGAGAAGACATATATGTGTAGAATATATATGAGTAGAAGACATAGTATTCTATAAATGTTATGAAAGCTAACCATGCAGGAGAAATATCATCAATTGAGGGGGAGTATAAGAACTCCACTAGCATCAATTGAGGGGGATCATATGAACTCAATTATATTGAAACCCCTAGGTTTCTCCAAAGGTATGACTTTACTTAAATGCTTTCAATATATTTATGGAATGGTTTGTCATCTTCAAAAAGGAGGAGAATGTTGACTCAAGGTCTACATTGACTAAACCCTTGTTTTGATGATGACTAAACCATTCCAATTAATTGTGTCTAATGTCTCTACTTGAGTGATTTCAGATTAGGTATAGACACAGTCCAAATGCCCTAACATGCGCATCTCAACTTGGAGAAAAGACAAGTCATAGTCAATACAAGTGCACATTTTTTTAATATGATGTAAATCGATTAGAATCATGTTGTAAATCACTTGTAATGATTGTATTACTTGTAATTAAGCTTAGAAAAAATTAGGAGCACTTAGATTGAATTTTTAAGCACTCAAAATCCTTTTTTGAACATTCACATCAGGTTGTTCATCGGTCGAGTTGCCAACTTGACCGATCCTGATTGGATCTTGAAAATGACTTTTGATCGATCAAGTTTGTATTTCACATAACTCGACCGATCCCTCTATGAAACAAAGCTAATTTAAGTGAATTAGTTGAGTTACCCTAGGACAAACTCGACCGATGACCTAAATTGGTCTTGTCTCTTAGTGGGATCAGTCAAGTTACCTTTATAGAAACTCAACCGATTTCATTGTATGGAAAAGTGTAGAAGAGTGTTTCTAGCCATTGTGGAGTTGCAACAAGTGAAGATATATCTGTTGCAAGCCACAAAACAGCTAGCTTCCATTATCAAGTGTTCCCAAAGGCTAAGAGGCATCCCCAGCTCTAAATAGGACCCCTTGGGCTTCATTCCAAGGTTGAGCATTCAATGCAAAACTCTATGTGAGGTTCCTATTCTATAGTTGAGTGCTTCCTACCGCCTCCTCTCTCTCTAAGCTTAATCACTTGCTACATTCGTTCGAGTGAGTAGGAAATCTGTAAGAGAGCTAATCCTACATGTATATCTTGTGAGGCTCTCACTTCCACCACCTCTCTATCTCTCATTTCAACCATGAAGATGAAGGTTCTCTCTCTTGGCTAAGATAGGTGAAGAAGAACAAGGGAAGGAGTCTCTTGGTGAAGATCAAGGAAGAAGACTTGGATCAAGGGTGGGTAAGCCCTTGATGATGGAACAAGACTCCTTGCTCAAGTGGGTAAGTCCTTGGTGGAAGCTTCTCTGAGTGAAGGTCAAGTCAAAGGCTGAAGATCCAAGAAGAGTGAGTAATCCCTGCATGGTTGAAGACTAGTGTAAGTGTGGGTAAGTCCTTGGTGAAGGCTGAAGACTCATTGCAAAGTGGGTAAGTCCTTGATAAGGTTGAAGACTCTTTGTATTGGATAGGTAAGTCCTTTGGGGGTCATGTATTGTAAGTATTATGAATGAATATAAGAGTGCAATGGTTAAGAAATCCTAGAGGTTGACCTCTGTAGGTAGTGGACTAACTCACTTCTAGTTTGAAGTGTGGAACCACTCTACAGTATGTTCAATCTCTCTCTCCCTTTTTATGCATGTTTTAGTTGCACTCAAACATCCTATTTAGCAACCTTTTCTTGTGATATATCTTGAACGTCTAATGAATTTTGTTTAAGTGCATTCAGCTCTATTCACCCCCTCTAGAGCATCTAATCACCCATCTAAGATCCAACTATTGGTATTAGAGCGGGTCTTCTCCAAGCATACTTCAACAAGTAGGAGAATATGGGTGACTAATAAGGAGGGAGATACTTGATCAACCTTCCAATCTTTAATGGGAACAATTTCCTCTATTGGAGAAGAAGGCTTCAATTCTATATCCAAGGATCAAGTCTTGAGATGTGAAAAATGGTGAACAGCCCATACAAGCTACCTAAGGCAAAGAGTGAACAATGGGATGAAGCTACCTTGAAGAAAGCAATATTGAATGCTAGATCCATGCACATCCTCTATACCCTTATGACCCCCGCCAAGTTCAACTAGTACGACAAAACCTATGCATCACATATGAGGGGACTGCTCAAGTGAAGGAAAGAAAAATCTACATGCTCAATGGGCTATTTGAGAAATTCAAGATGGGAAAGGAGGAAAAGATAGCTCATATGCACTCAAGGCTCAACACCATTGTGAATGGTATTGATGTTCTAGGTCATACTATGAGTAGAGGAGAGATCAACTCTAAGTTTCTTAGAACTCTCCCCAAGAGATGGGAACCCAAGATGACTTCGATTGAAGAAGCAAGGTCTCTTAAGGATATTCCTATTGAAGAGATCATTGGAAATCTACAAGCACGTGAAGCCACACTTGACAAGAGGAAGCAATTTGAAAGACAAGAAGAGAAAGAACTCAAGAGAATGAAGAAGGATAAAATCAAGGCTATTGTTGGTCAAGCCTCTCCATCCTCTCATATTTAAGAAGATGCCATGTACTCCAAGTGTAGATTCCACAAAGGCAAGAATTCCTCCTCCATCTGGTGCCTCAAGTGTGGAAAGAAGGGTCATTTCAAGATAGATTGTCTACAAGGCAAGAAGACCCATCATCACAAGGAAATAGAAGAGAAGTACATGAAGAAGGAGAAATAGCACTCAAGCTCAAGTGACTCCTCCAACTCAAGCTCAAGTGAAAATTCAAGTGGAGAATCAAGCTCAAGCTCTAATGAAGAAGGAGAATGTAATTTTACCCTTATAGCTTCTTCAAAACTTGAAGACTCAAATGAGGTAAATATAAACTATTTAGATAGAGAACTTTAATTGCTATCATTAATGCTACTCGTTCCTCTATTAAGTCTTCTAAAAAGAATAGAAAAAAGATTTCTAGAACATGCTAATACTTGCTTGCTTGATGATAAAAATTCTTGTCTTAGATAAGTAGACTCTCTTAAACTTGAAAATGCTAGTTTGCTTGATAAGATTAGATTTCTAGAAGTTCAACCTCTTATGCCTAGTTGTAATGAAGAGCATACCTTAATTGTTTATTCTCTCATGAATGATATTAAAGTTCTTAAATCTAAAAACAAGGACAAAGATTTCATTTTGCAAGGATTAGAATCTGAAAATGGTGTTCATCTTTCTAAGATTTTTGTGCTTGAAAATGTGAATGCTTCCTTGCTTGCTAAAATCAATGTTGTTGAATCTTGTTCTAGTTCTACTAGTAGAGAGAATAATGTTGATGCTCTTCACATCGATAGAGATTCTTATTTAACTATAGCTCTTTGTTTAGAAAATGATCTTTTGCATGCTGGAGATAATATCAAAAATTTGTCTTCTACTATTGCTTCTCTTATGCATGATAATGATAGTTTGAGATCTTCTTTGCAAATATTCTTAGTTGGTAAAAAGAATCTTAATGACATCCTACACCATACTACTAAACATATTAGTAGACATGGTTTAGGATATGATAGTAGTCAAAGGAACAACAAAGGTAAATGACCTCCAATCTTCCATGGAGAATCCTATAGTTCCAAGACTATGGGAAAATGCAACTATTACAATGATATTGGACATTATTCTAATTGTTCTCCTTTCAGGAATGCACCCAAGAGCAATAGGACTTGGATTGCTAAGCTAACCCCTCCGGACCCAAGAACATGATTGGGGACCATTTCCTCTTTCTTCTTGTAGGTACTTGCAAATGGATTGACATGAGCTATTGACTTGCAAATTGACTTCTGAATCCACATGAAAGAAGAAAGTTGAGATGTGTAGAGGGTGACAACAAGTGGAAAAAGGAATGGTAAGAAAAAAAGGTAAAGGTTTTCTTGCTTATAATCAATCCTAACTTGTTTTTTCAAGATAGTGTGCACTATACATATAGTTTTTTAGTCAAAAGTGGTATTTTGTGTTTCTCTTCACACTCTTGAGGGTTAAAATTGTGATTTATTATTTTTCTGCAGCTATTTATCTTATATTTTGGGTTGTTGAAGTGCATGCTTTAACTTTCTCTTCTTTCTATGCTTGGACAAGCCCCTAGCTGTGTTGTGCTCTTCTACTCTCCTTTTATAACTTTTGTTATCTCCTTTCTCTTAACAAGTGGTGTTTCTTATTTCTTCAAACCCCCACTTTTTGAAACGACAAAGGGGGAGAAAGGTATGTCTTCTTTTGGCAAAAAGAGGAAGAAGGCATGTCTTACATGAAAAGGAGAAAGTTGTCCATGTAAGGGAAAAGGTAAAGGGGAGAAGACATATATGTGTAGAACATATATGAGTAGAAGACATAGTATTCTATAAATGTTATGAAAGCTAACCATGCAGGAGAAATAGCATCAATTGAGGGGGAGTATGAGAACTCCACTAGCATCAATTAAGGGGGAGCATATGAACTCAATTTTATTGAAACCCCTAGGTTTCTCCAAAGGTATGACTTTACTTAAATGCTTTCAATACATTTATCTAATGGTTTGTCATCTTCAAAAAGGGGGAGAACGTTGACTCAAGGTCTAAATTTACTAAACCCTTGTTTTAATGATGACTAAACCATTCCAATTAATTGTGTCTAATTTCTCTACTTGAGTTATTTTAGATTAAGTATAGACACACTCCAAATGCCCTAACTTGTGCATCTAAACTTGGAGAAAAGACAAGTCAAAGTCAATACAAGTACAAATTTTTGTAATATGATATAATCCATTATAATCATGTTGTAAATCACTTGTAATGATTGTATGACTTGTAATTAAGCTTAGAAAAAATCAAGAGCACTTAGATCGAATGTTTAAGAACTCAAAAGCAATTTTCCAAAATTCACATCAGGTTGTTCATCGGCCGAGTTGCAAACTCGACCGATCCCTCTACTGACCAAAACTGACTTATTTAAGTGAATCGATCGAGTTACCCCAGGACAAACTTAGTTGATGGCCTAAATTGGTCTTGTCTCTTAGTGGGATCGCTCAAGTTACCTTTATAGAAACTCGACCGATTACACTATACAGAAAAGTGCAGAAAAGTGTTTCTAGCCATTGTGGAGTTGCAACAAGTGAAAATATATCTGTTGCAAGCCCCAAAATGGCTAATTTTCGTTCTTAAGTGTTCCCAAAGGCTAAGAGGCATCCCCAGCTATAAATAGGACCCCTTGGGCTTCATTCCAAGGTTGAACGTTCAATTCAAAACTCTATGTGAGGTTCCTATTCTATAGTTCAGTGTTTCCTACAACCTCCTCTCTCTCTCTTTAAGCTTAATCACTTGCTACATTCATTAGAGTGAGTAGGAAATCTATAAGAGAGCTAGTCCTACATGTATATCTTGTGAGTCTCTCACTTCCACCACCTCTCTATCTCTTACTTCAACCATGAAGATGAAGGTTCTCTCTCTTGGCTAAGAGAGGTGAAGAAGAACAAGGGAATGAGTCCTTTGGTGAAGATTAAGGCTGAAGACTTGGAGCAAGAGTGGGTAAGCCCTTGGTGAAGGCAGAAGACTCCTTGCTTAAGTGGGTAAGTCCTTGGTGGAAGCTTCTCCGAGTGAAGGTGAAGTCAAAATCTGAAGATCCAAGAAAAGTGGGTAATCCCTACAAAGCTGAAGAGTTGTGCAAGAGTGGGTAAGTCCTTGGTGAAGGTCAAAGACTCATTGCAAAGTGGGTAAGTCCTTAGTAAGGTTGAAGACTCTTTGTATTGGATAGGTAAGTCCTTTGGTGGTCATGTCTTGTAAGTCTTATGAATGAATATAAGAGTGCAATGGCTAAGAAATCCTAGAGGTTCACCTCTCTAGGTAGTGGCCTGACTCACTTCTAGTTTGAAGTGTGGAACCACTCTAGATAGCTTTTCACTTGGTGTATGTTCAATCTCTCTCTCCCTTTCTATGCATGTTTTAGTCACACTCAAACTTCCTAGTTAGCAACCTTATCTTGTGATATATGTTGAAGGTCTAATGAATTTTGTTTAAGTGCATTCAACTCTATTCACCCCCCCTTCCCCCATCTAGAGCATCTAATCACCCATCTAGGATCCAATAATTGGTATCAGAGTGGGTCTTCTCCAAGCATACTTCAACAAGTAGGAGAAGATGGGTGACTACCAAAGAGGAAGATACTTGATCAACCTTCCCATCTTTGATGGGAGCAATTTCCTCTATTGGAGAAGAAGGTTTCAATTCTACATCCAAAGATCAAGTCTTGAGATGTGGCAAATGGAGAAAAGACCATACAAGCTACCTAAGGCAAATATTGAAGAATGGAATGAATCTACCTTGAAAAACGCAACATTGAATTCTAGAACCATGCACATCCTCTATGCCTCCATGACCCCCACCAAGTTCAACCGGATTTCTTCATGTGAAACAGCATATGAGGTATGGAGAAAGCTATACAACCCTTATGAGGGGACTTCTCAAGTGAAGAAAAGCAAAATCTACATGCTCAATGGGTTGTTTGAGAACTTCAAGATGGAAAAGGAGGAGAAGATAGCTCATATGTACTCAAGGCTCAACACCATTGTGAATGGTCTTGTTGTTCTAGGTCATCCTATGAGTAGAGGAGAGAACAACTCTAACATCCTTAGAACTCTCCCCATGAGATGGGAACCCAAGGTGACTTCGATTAAAGAAGCAAAGTCTCTTAAGGATATTCCTATTGAAGAGCTCATTCGAAATCTACATGCACATGAAGACACACTTGACAAGAGGGAGGAAGTAGAAAGACAAGAAGAGAAAGAACTCAAGAGAATGAAGAAGGCTGAAATCAAAGCTAAAATCAAGGCTATTGTTGGTCAAGCCTCTACATCCTCTCATATTGAAGAAGATTCCATGTACTCCAAGGGTAGATTCTACAAAGGCAAGAATTCTTCCTCCATCCAGTCATCAAGTGTGGAAAGAAGGGTCACTTCAAGATAGATTGTCTACAAGGCAAGAAGACCCATCATCACAAGTAAAGAGAAGAGAAGTACATGAAGAAGGAGAAATAGCACTCAAACTCAAGTGACTCCCCATCTCAAGATCCAGTGAAGATTCAAGTGGAGAATCAACTCAATCTCTGGTGAAGAAGGAGAATGTGATTTTGCCCTTATATATTCTACAAAACTTGAAGACTCAAATGAGGTAAATCTAAACTCTTTAGATAAAGAACCTTTAATTGCTATCATTAATGCTACTCGTGCCTCTTTCAAGTATTCTAAAAATAAAATGAAAAAGCTTGCTTGAATTGTTGATAATATGCACGTAGAACTAGATGATCTTGAACATGCTAATACTTGCTTGCTTGATGATAAAAATGCTTGTCTTAGCCAAGTAGACTCTCTTAAACTTGAAAATGGTAGTTTGCTTGATAAGATTAGATTTTTAGAAGATCAATCTCTAATGCTAGTTGTACTGAAGAGCATACCTTAATTGTTGATTCTCTCATGCATGATATTGATGTTCTTAAATCTGAAAAGAAGGACAAAGATTTCATTTTGCAAGGATTAGAATCTGAAAATGGTGTTCATCTTTCTAAGATTGTTGTGCTTAAAAATGGGAATGCTTCCTTGCTTGCTAAAATCAATGTTCTTGATTCTTGTTCTAGTTCTACTAGTAGAGAGAATAATGTTGCTGCTCTTCATATCGATAGAGATTCTTGTTTAACTAAATTTATTTGCTTAGAAAATGATATTTTGCATGCTAGAGATAATATCAACAATTTGTCTTCTACTATTTCTTCTCTTATGCATGATAATGAAATTTTGAGATCTTCTTTGCAAAGATTCTTAGTTGGTAAAAAGAATCTTAATGACATCCTACACCATAATACTAAACAAATTGGTAGACATGGTTTTGGATATGATAGTAGTCAAAGGAACAACAAAGGTAAATGACCTCCAATCTTCCGTAGAGAATCCTCTAGTTCCAAGACTATGGGCACATGCAACTATTGCAATGATATAGGCCATTATTCTGATTGTTGTCCTTTTAGGAAAGTACCCAAGAGCAATAGGACTTGGATTGCTAAGCTAACCCCTCTGGACCCAAGAACATGATCGGGGACCATTTCATGTTTCTTCTTGTAGGTACTTGCAAATGGATTGACATGAGCTATGGATTTGCAAATTCACTTCTCAATCCACATGAAAGAAGAAAGGTGAGATGTGTAGAGGGTGAAAACAACTGCAAAAAGGAATGGTAAGAACAACAGGTAAAAGTTTTCTAGCTTATAATCAATCCTAACTTGTTTTGTCAAGATAGTGTGCACTATACATATGGTTTTTGAGTCAAAAGTGGTATTTTGTGTTTCTCTTCACACTCTTGCTTAAAAATTGGTTCTAATACTTTTATAGTACATTACTAACTTGCTTACACATGTTTGGATATGGTTTGTATTTTTAGAATGTCTTTAAATATGCTTTTATGAAATATATGTGCCTTTTGACAGCAGCTCTGTCGGTCGAGTTTGTCCTGTTTGAAACTCGATTGATAGGCACCAATGGGTGTTACCAACAGCTATCATCGGTCGAGTTGTCAATACATAGAACTCGACTGACAACACTGTGCACAAATTATACATTTGGATTATTGAATGACAATTTTCCTCTCAACTAGATTTTCTCAACCAGTAGCGTTATTCTTTGGCACTCTCATCTGGTACCTTTATATATGCATATTTCCATGTTCTAAATTTCCTATCTTGGCTACAACTCTATCTTTTTAATTGCTCTAAATTGGCATATCAATATCTTGCAATTACTTTCTTTGAGTTGTTTTTGCAGTTTGTGATGATGATCTCTTTGGATCTCTTGGTTGTGTCTAAAATTGCTTCCATTGTACTCTAACTTGCTACATCTATCTAGGTGTATATCTTGTTTTGATACAACCTTGAGGTTCTTAGTGGTAATCATCTTTTAGTAATGATGCAAATATGTATGTGAGTTATATCACTTTATGCTTCTAAAATTGCATATCTCTTTGTTTGGATATATCTCTACATCTACTCATACCTTGGTTTATCTTGTGTATCTTTTGGTATCTCTTTCTATGATCTAGATCCTACTAGTAGTCCTAACTTATAACAATATCTACTAGTAGTTCATATACATGTAGTTCTAGCCTTGTTCATCAAGTGGTATATCACTATATGCTATGCTTGTATCTTGTCTCATACATGCTCAAGCTTGTTCCTTGAATTGCATATCTACTATATTGAGTTGCTTGCATAACATTGTGATGTAGGGTACATAGATCTACATTGTATGTAGAAATTGGAGCTTTTTTTTTGGATTTCATGTAGCTTTTGTTCCAGTTTCAATTTTTGGTGCAAGACTAGTGTTTTTATGCAAAAACTACCTTCTGAGCAAGGCTCATTGCGTCGCCATGAGCCCTGACACTTTTTGGGAAAATTTCATCATCTTGAGGGTCAAAATTACATTTTATTGTTTTTATGCAGCACTTTATCTTACATTTTGGGTTGTTCAAGTGCATGCTTTAACTTGCTTTTCTTTCTTTGCTTGGACAAGCCCCTAGTTGTTCTGTGTTCTTCTACTCTCCTTTTATAACTTTTGTTATGTCCTTTCTCTTAACAAGTGGTGTTTCTTATTTCTTCATACCCCCACTTTTTGAAATGACAAAGGGGGAGAAAGTTACGTCTTCCTTTGGAAAAAATAGGAAGAAGGTATGTCTTACATGAAGGGGAGAAACATGTCCAAGTACGGGAAGAGGTAAAGGGGAGAACACATATATGTGTAGAACATATATAGTAGAAAACATAGTATTCTATAAATGTTATGAAAGCTAACCATGTAGAAGAAATAGCATCAATTGAGGGGGAGTTTGAGAACTCCACAAGCATCAATTGAGGGGGAAAATATGAACTCAATTCTATCTAAACCCCTAGGTTTTTCCAAAGGTATGACTTTACTTAAATGCTTTTAATACATTTATGGCATGGTTTGTCATCTTCAGAAAGGGGGAGAATGTTGACTCAAGGTATAAATTTACTAAGCCCTTATTTTGATGATGACTAAACCATTCCAAATAATTGTATCTAATGTCTCTACTTGAGTGATTTTAGATTAGGTATAGACACACTCCAAATGCCCTAACTTGTGCATATCAACTTGGAGAAAAGACAATTCAAAGTCAATACAAGTACACATTTTTTGTAATATGATGTAAATCCATTAGAATCATGGTGCAAGTCACTTGTAATGATTGTATGACTTGTAATTAAGCTTAGAAAAAATCAGGAGCACTTAGATCGAATGTTTAAGCACTCAAAAGCCATTTTCCAAAATTCACATCAGGTTATTCATCGGTCGAGTTGCAAACTCGACTGATCCTGATTGGATCTTGAACATGACTTTTGATCATTCGAGTTTGCACTTCATAGAACTCAATCAATCCCTCTACTGACCAAAACTGATTTAAGTGAATCGATCAAGTTACCCCAGGACAAACTCTACCGATGGCATAAATTGATCTTATCTCTTACTGGGATTTGTCAAGTTACTTTTATAGAAACTTGACGGATTGCACTTTACGGGAAAGTGCAGAAATGTGTTCCTAGCCATTGTGGAGTTGCAACAAGTGAAAATATATTTGTTTAAAGCCACAAAATGGCTAGTTTTCATTCTTAAGTGTTCCCAAATGCTAAGAGGCATCCCCAGCTTTAAATAGGACCCCTTGGGCTTCATTCCAAGGTTGAGCATTCAATGAAAAACTCTATGTGAGGTTCCTATTCTATAGTTGAGTGCTTCCTACAACCTCCTCTCTCTCTAAGCTTAATAACTTGCTACATTCATTAGAGTGAGTAGGAAATATGTAAAAGAGCTAGTTCTACAAGTATATCTTGAGAGGCTCTCACTTCCACCACCTCTCTATCTCTCATTTCAACCATGAATATGAAGGCTCTCTCTCTTGACTAAGAGTGGTGAAGAAGAACAAGGGAAGGAGTCTCTTGGTGAAGATCAAGGTTGAAGACATAGAGCAAGAGTGGGTAAGCCCTTGGTGAAAGTAGAAGACTCCTTGCTCAAGTGGGTAAGTTGTAACGACCCCGCCTCCCGGTAACCCCCAATTAAGGGAGACCCGAAGGTCAGAGCCGTTATTCAATTAACAGGATCAAAGGTTCGACAAATAATCAAGAACAATTAATAAATTTTATCAACTAAACTGGAAACTGGTGTAAAATAAAACTTTGCATACCTTTTTCAAAATTGGGATATCTACATCTATCCAAGCTTGAATCTACTCTATCTAATCCTCCTTGCACTTTATGTTTTGTTTTCACAATGTGTCACTTTACTATTTGTTCTTTCAATTGTTGTTCCTAAAATGCCGACAAACAAAACATCGGTCAGTATATCGAAATATAATGGTATGTGGGAACAACCAAAATCTTGCAAATATGGCTAACAATTTAATAATCACAATCAAATTAATTAACAAGCCAATTTACACTTTTCAGTATGACATTCTCCACCACTTTTGCCCTAACCCTGGCATACCCACCTTAGGGTGCCCTTTGCCAATGACTTAAGGCCACCTTCTCAATCCCGAGCTTGGTGCCTGGGGGTCACCACTCAAGGTGCCCACTAGTCATGCAATATCATAGGCCACCTTCTCAATCCCGAGCTTGGTGCCTAGGGGTCACCACTCAAGGGGTCCATTGGTCTACCCATCTGGGCCTGACCTTTGGCATCATCCATTAGGGTGGCATGTAGGTGTGAGAATACATAGTACTATCTTTAATGTGATAATCATAGTGACTTTATGATTTGCAAATATGAACATCCAACAGATAGTTTGCATTCAATACGAGGAAACCGTCGAAAAACCCTCGAGAAACTAATGTGATTAACCATAATTAACCACATACCTGTTAAGAAGACTTGAATGTAGAAATAACCAATCAATTAGGAATTAGGCAAGCACACTCACACAATTACTCCTGAAAAAGGCATCCAATTTCTCTATCATTAATCACGTCATCTTGATCCATTAACCCTAGTTGTTTCCTAGGTTATTTGCCCTTTTTCAGGTTTTGAGCATAATTAGGGTTTCACTTCCTTTTTACCACTTTTACTTTATTTTTATCAAAATATTCATCAAACCCTAATTATCTCAGTTTATTTTCCATTAAGATCTTAATATCAGATTTGGATCACAAAAACCCTAATTTTCAGATTATTATATTCTTTCTTTCCTTTTTCCCTCTCTTAGGGTTTCTAAGGGTTTTAATCAACATATTAGGTTTAAAAACCCTAAACCTTGCAATTCTATCATCAAAACAGTTTAAAAACCATCTTTAACTTTAATCAAGTAAACCATGCTTGAATTAATCTATTTGCAAGATTAAAACCATCTTTGGTTAACAATTAGGGCTTTCTAATTATAAATTAACACTTTTCCCATCAAAATATGCATTTTTGCAAAAAGGAATGAAATTAGGAACTCAAAATATTTTTAACATATTCCACATATTTTTCTTATCATTTTTCATGTATTAACTTTGTTCATCCGAGCTTCCTAGCAGAAGTTATGATTTTAGCAAACTAATTGATTTTTCCGGATTATCAGTTATTTTTAGAAAATTGCTGACCATCCGATCTGTGGTCCCATGGACCATGCAAAATCCAATGGTCCACGCCTTTCCTTGCGATCAAAATAAGACAAAGACAGAAAGGCCCTCACCTTCCTTCAAAACTATCAGGGGCAACAAAGTCATTTCGCGCTTTCTCTTCTTCTTCCTCCTCGTGCTTCCCTTCTTGCGATGCAGCGTGGCCCAGCGGTCAACTTGCTTAGTTGACTCCAAGCAACCTGGTTCTCCAGTCTTCGGTGGAGGCCGTCGCACCACTGCCAAGCTTCACCGAACTCAAAGGGGCCCTTCAATTTGGCGGACATGGCTCGAGTTGACGGCATGGAGAAGTCCCTTCTCTGACGAGAAGAAGTTCCAAGAAACGGTGAAAGCTGGGATTCTTCTCGAAATTGACTGCGTAGCTCAACTTGTCTCATCTATGCGAACCTAAAGGCAAGCTTGGAGTTTGTTGTCAATGTGTGTAGCCCCCTATATATATAGGGCAGGTCATCAAGGAGGTCTGGAGCAGTTTTGGGCATTTTTCATGGTGTCCACGAAACTTACCAAATCCTAGGTCTCCTAGGTTCGGATTCTTCTCCTGAATCCACTGGAAAGATTTCCTTAACGAGTCATCTATTATCTTGCAAGATAATCACCTCGAAAAATCTCCCAACTCATGCCCCCCACCCCCCAGATTTCCATCCGAACAAGGAAGGTGACAACACAACCACCGTTGGATCCAAATCCAACGACTGTAGTGTCACGTGCAAAAAGGAAAAATAGGGAAAAATAGGGTAATTCCCTTAGAAATAAAAGGATTTCCTTCTACTTTGGAAAAAGCATAACTCTCAAGTTGATTATCCAATGAATACCAAAATTTGAGGTAATCTACCTCTCTACCAAAATTGGACTCATTATCTAAAAGAAAACATACCTCTTTATTAGGTGCAAGATATTATTTAAATATGCATGTTTTTCTCTTTCTTATTTTCTTATTTCCCATTATCTCTATTATTCTGAGTTCCTTGAACCTCAAGGAACCTTAATGGCTTGAAATCCCATCTTGGGAATATTCCATAGCTTTTCACTTATCTATTTTCTTATTTATCCCTTTATTGGCATTATCTCACTCATTTCTTTATTAAAATATCTCTTTTCAGGGATTTCTCTTTATCTCTAATTATTTTCCTTATTAGAATTCCTTTTTACATTAGAAACCTTATGGATACGAAAATCCATCAATTGTAACTCAATCAAACTCATTTCCACATATTTCCCGTATTTTCTCATTATTTTCAATCTCTTTCTTGATAAGGAAATATTTATTTGATCCTTTCTTTTCTTATTGCATTCTCAATGCAACTTTGGAATCCTTGGAACCCAAGAGGCACGAAATCCACCTTTAGATTTCTATTTTTCCTTCTAGAGGTTTCCACACCTTTCTTATCTCAAATTCTCAATTATTCATTTATTAATTGAATTTCCTTGTTAATGGGCCCAATAGCCAATAAAGTCCACAACACAAATATCAAGGCTATTATAAACGAAATTCATTTATTTACAATCTTTTGTCCAATTATCTTTAATGTGAGAAATTACATTTCTCACCAAAGGAACCCAAAATTTGGGGTTGTAACATCCTTCCCCTCTTATGAGAATTTTGCCCTCAAAATTCCATCAAGCAAACAAACAAATAGGATAAGTCTTCTTATGTCCATCAGGGATCCCATGTGGCTTCACCCTTTCCATGGTGTTTCCCAAGAACCTTCATTATCTCATTTTCTTCCATCTGAGTTCTTTCTTACCTTGGTATATCGTACCCTCATAGGTGACTCAGGACTTTTCATCCTTTCAAAACCTGAATAGGTTCAGGGCTCAGCACATGGCTTGGGTACCTCACATAGTGCTCTACATCGGACTCATGCAACACATCAATTTATCCTGAGGGGTAAGGTTAAACACAACCATCTCCACCAATCCATCTCAAATGGACCCATATATCGGGGACTCAGTTTTCTCAGCTGTAGCTTAGAGGGTCAGATTTTCACATCACATATTTTCCAACAGTGAACTGCATGTCAGTCTGCTTTGCATCAGCTCATGACTCATGTCACCACTGGGCTCTCTCTCAGCCATTGCATGATCAAAGCGACTTCATCTGCACACACTGTGGTTCTATTCTGACCTTCGTGAGGCCTCCTTCACCAACATCATCTTAATGAAGTGGTGACTGACACAACCTCTCCTTAAGACTTCTTGCATCCCGATGATGGCTATGGTGGTTAACACCACATCTTAAGAACTATCTCTATGTATCACCCTGGATGAGCACACCTTGTCTCATCAGACCCTCTAGTCTGGATTATACTGTTCATTAGTATGGGGTGATGAACTGTACTATCATCGAGTTCTTCATGTATCCACTTCCACCTCATGGAAGTAAACCTTGGTCATACCCAAGAACTTTTGAACTCACATCATGGTGTAGTTGAACCATCTCTCTCTCTTATGTAGTTCAACAGAATCTATGTCTTGACAATACTCCTCTCTTTCGCATGCTATCTAGGTAAGGCGATCTACCATAACCCATATTGCATCTTGACCTTCTGGGTCAAAGGGAGACTTACCACAACATCCATAGTGATGAACTCCCATTCCCTCTCAGGGACTCTTTTATCCTCTATATCGATACACTGGGTTACTGGTGTGCGTCCTTCACCTCCTAGCTTGCATGGCCACATGCTACAGGCAACTTTGTTTTAAGCATCCAAAGTACCACTATCACTTACCATCTTTGTAGTTTCACAGTGTATGATGATCTTAAAATCATGATTTCCAATATATCATGATTCCTCAAGATCAGTTCCTCAGAAACCCTAAACCACTCTCATCAGGGTTTTCTTACCTTCCTATCCAAAGAAGTGTATCTGAGGTTCTATCACCATCCTTTCACTACATCAAGGACTAAACTGGCTAACCAAACAACCATTTATCTTGTTCAACATATTTTATTACATCCGAGTATTAGCCAAAACACATCTTCTTTCCAAACTTAGGGTTAGCCAAACATCCTCAACTTCTTCTAGCCTCTAACTAAACTAGGCAGCTAGATCTCAACCAGAGCATTCATTACCACCTCTCATCCTTAAGTGTTAGGTGACATACACCTCCATGTATTATACTTATCATCTCATCTCAAACTCTAAGTCTATCTTCATCAACAAGCTCTGAGCTCATCCTCACTGTGATCGAACTCGACCTTGGTTAACTTGCAAATTCCACATAGCTTTTGTTAAAAACATCCTTATTGCTCTTACTATTTGTAAACCATCCATGTATCGTTCACTCCATAAGGGTATATTATTATCTCTACCCTCATATCTCATAGCAACGTTCCAACTTCCATCATCTTTTATCCTTGGTGTAAGGCATAAGTACTGTCCTATCTCTCACTCCCATAACAAGAAGAAATAAGCATTTGGTGGCTGTCCAAATACAGAGTTCTTCCCATTCCAGGAGTAGGGATGGTACATCCCACCTTTCCAGTACACCTTCAAATCTAAGTTGAAATGTGCAACTCATGTCTCCACATCACAAACATCATGATATCAAAAATTTCTTCCATGGAAAACTGATCTGAAACCTACTTGGGTCACCACACAATCCTTGGTCATCTCCTCTAGGTCTATAGGGTGCCGGCACTTTTGGGGTCATCCCTCTTCCCTTATGCATCCAGAGAGTGCCCTACTCATCTGCCCTTTGGGTCCCATGAGTTCATGAAGGTGATCAATCTCCTAACTCATGGCCCTCAGACAATGATAGTTGTTACCTCCCGACCCTATGGTCATGTGCAACTAGGGAATTAGGCAACTCCGTCTTTCATCGGTATTATCCCTACCTGACCCTTGGATAGACTTAGGATTCTATCATAGCACTTGTTCAACTCAGAATCTTACCTAATCCTTCATCATCTCTCTCTGCATTCTTGGGCTATCTTTTATCCTTTCATAAGGGTCATGGCGACCTATCTACCTTGGTCAGGCCCCATATCAGTTACCTACATGGTGACACATCCACATGCACGTAGAGATGGTAATCTATGGGTCTACATGTTCGATATCATGCCATGTATTCTTCACTTAGCTTCTCAAGATCCTATGAAACCTCCTTAGGTTACCTCAAAACCAACCAACTAGTAAACTCCCTACCCAAGGGGTCACTCTCCCAGAATGGGAGGAAACTGCACCTTGATAACAAAGGTCACAAGCGTCTCTAGGGTTTACATTCACATGAGCATGCTTAACCCAACAGCTACTAAGGCACAAGCAGATCACCTATTAAACCGTGCTAGGTCATACTTGTTCTCCTCCTCAACATTAGTTCAACTTAGTTGTGAGGGGTTCATCAAACATACCCTCAACTTAAGGGGTTTCCTAGTCCTCAACACATGAGGAGTACCATGCTCGAAACTATAGAGACTCGAATCTCATCATGAGCATCGGATATACTGCTTCCCCTCTTAGGCCTAGGAACCCTAGGTTCTCCTATGGGTATCCAACTACATGCTCAACCTCTTAACCATGAATCAAGCATGTCCAAGGTTTATCATGTACCTCCATGATCTTTCTACTCGAGCAAAGCTTCAGAGTTGAGTCCTCTTCCAGGGCAACCAACTAGGTATAAAGCCTCACAACTGGTTACTTAAACCTCCTTAGGGTCTAAAGCACTCTTTATCTCATCCAGCAGGTAACCACTTATACCATGGGTACTAGAAGCATCGTCCTCTCTCTAGGGTTTGCTTCCTCTAAAGGCAACCAAGATATCATCAGCCTCCAGGAATCAAGCATAAGGCAACCACTATCATCCACATAGGTCGCATTATCCTTAACTCCATACTATTCTTCATGTTTCAGGGTTTTAGACTTCCAACCTCCTTGTTGGGGTCCTGCTTTCTTCTCTAGAAATAACTCTACATCCAACCTTACTACCAAATGTCCTTTCTCCATGGAGGATCAAGCTTTACTAGCATACCTTCACATGGGTGAAGTATATGCTCAAACTTAGGTTTGCTCAAAATCATTCATAGCCTTTTATACTCATTCCATGATCCCTTAACCAGGGTTTCATCAAGCTATACCCTACTTTCCTAAGCCCATAGGGTAACTATAGGTTCTCTTCTAACCTCATCCATGAAGGATCTATCCTTCTCTCTAGCATGCACGACCCTCTCCAGGGTTGGTCGCCCAAGGTACTAGGTCATCTAACTTCTCATGGCTCACATGACATCCAATGCATATCTATCCAAACACCTGGTCTACCATGACATCTAACTCATCATGTTATCTCTCTTCTCCAACCCTTACTTAGGGTTAGGGTTAACAATGCCTTAAAGGATGTTCTAGGTCTTTACTTTTAATGGAGATCTCTTCCTCCAAGACTAACTCTCTTCACTTATCCTCCTGACAAGAAGGTCTAGCCTCAGGTCTTTCCTGAGGGCAATGACAACCCGTGTCATACGACCTAAGCATGTATCTATTCTTTAGTTTGTGCTTAATCTATTAAGCTTATGTCCATGACATCTTATTTACAAGCTTTTCATTAATTTGATGGAGGATTCCTTAGACCTCATTAACCTTTCCCATACTTCAAGAGAGTGAGGAGGAGAGAGAAACCCCTAATCCTTAAGGTCCTTAATAGAATTTAAGTTGAGAAGGGATGAACAAGATGAGAGAGTCCTAAAGGTATCTTATTTTGAGTCGTATCCTAAGACATCGGCCAAGCAGTCACACAATCTGGGAGTCCTCGTATTCCGACTAGCGGTGCGGAGGAAAATATTGCCAGCCCCCGGAAGTGATCCTTTTCTAGACACCTCAATCTTTTGGACACTCCTCTAATAACTCCCTTGGTTCTATGGAATTTTGTAAAATTTAATAATTATTAATGATTATATGAGGAACCAATGCTCTAATACCAATTGTAACAACCCCGCCTCCCGGTAACCCCCAATTAAGGGAGGCCCGAAGGTCAGAGCTGTTATTCAATTAACAGGATCAAAGGTTCGACAAATAATCAATAACAATTAATAAATTTTATCAACTAAACTAGAAACTGGTATAAAATAAAACTTTGCATACCTTTTTCAAAACTAGGATATCTACATCTATCCAAGCTTGAATCTACTCTATATAATCCTCCTTGCACTTTATGTTTTGTTTTCACAATGTGTCAATTTACTGTTTGTTCTTTCAATTGTTGTTCCTAAAACGCCGAAAACAAAACTTCGGTCAGTATATCGAAATATACTGGTATGTGGGAACAACCAAAATCTTGCAAATATGGCTAACAATTTAATAATCACAATCAAATTAATTAACAAGCCAATTTACACTTTTTAGTATGACATTCTCCACCGCCTTTGCCCTAACCCTGGCATACCCACCTTAGGGTGCCCTTTGCCAATTACTTAAGGCCACCTTCTCAATCCCGAGCTTGGTGCCTGGGGGTCACCACTCAAGGTGCCCACTAGTCATGCAATATAATAGGCCACCTTCTCAATCCCAAGCTTGGTGCCTGGGAGTCACCACTCAAGGGGTCCATTGGTCTACCCATCTGGGCCTGACCTTTGGCATCATCCATAAGGGTGGCATGTAGGTGCGAGAATACATACTACTATCTTTAATGTGATAATCATAGTGACTTTATGATTTGCAAATATGAACATCCAATAGATAGTTTGCATTCAATACGAGGAAACCTTCGAAAAACCCTCGGGAAACTAATGCGATTAACCATAATTAACCACATACCTGTTAAGCAGACTTGAATGCAGAAATAACCAATCAATTAGGAATTAGGCAAGCACACTCACACTATTACTCCAGAAAAAGGCATCCAATTTCTCTATCATTAATCACGTCATCTTGATCCATTAACCCTAGTTGTTTCCTAGGTTATTTGCCCTTTTTTGGGTTTTGAGCATTATTAGGGTTTCACTTCCTTTTTACCACTTTTACTTTATTTTTATCAAAATATTCATCAAACCCTAATTATCTCAGTTTATTTTCCATTAAGATCTTAATATCAGATTTGGATCACAAAAACCCTAATTTTCAGATTATTATATTCTTTCTTCCCTTTTTCCCTCACTTAGGGTTTCTAAGGGTTTTAATCAACATATTAGGTTTAAAAACCCTAAACCTTGCAATTCTATCATCAAAATAGGTTAAAAACCATGTTTAACTTTAATCAAGTAAACCATGCTTGAATTAATCTATTTGCAAGATTAAAACCATCTTTGGTTAACAATTAGGGCTTTCTAATTATAAATTAACACTTTTCCCATAAAAATATGCATTTTTGCAAAAAGGAATGAAATTAGGAACTCAAACTATTTTTAACGTATTCCACATATTTTTCTTATCATTTTTCATGTATTAACTTTGTTCATCCAAGCTTCCTAGCAGAAGTTATGATTTTAGCAAACTAATTGATTTTTCCGGATTATCAGTTATTTTTAGAAAATTGCTGACCATCCGATCTGTGGTCCCATGGACCATGCGAAATCCAATGGTCCGCGCCTTTCCTTGCGATCAAAATAAGACAAAGACAGAAAGACCCTCACCTTCCTTCAAAACTATCAGGGGCAACAAAGTCATTTCGCACTTTCTCTTCTTCTTCCTCCTCGTGCTTCCCTGCTTGCGATGCAGCGTGGCCCAGTGGTCAACTTGCTTAGTTGACTCCGAGCAACCTGGTTCTCCAGTCGTCGATGGAGGCCGCCGCACCACCGCCAAGCTTCACTGAACTCAAAGGGGCCCTTCAATTTGGCAGACATGGCTCGAGTTGACAGCATGGAGAAGTCCCTTCTCCGACGAGAAGAAGTTCCAGGAAACGGTGAAAGCTGGGATTCTTCTCGAAATTGACTGCGCAGCCCAACTTGTCTCATCTATGCGAACCTGAAGGCAAGCTTGGAGTTTGTTCTCAATGTGTGTAGCCCCCTATATATATAGGGCAGGTCGTCAAGGAGGTTCGGAGCAGTTTTGGGCGTTTTTCATGGTGTCCACGAAACTTACCAAATCCTAGGTCTCCTAGGTTCGGATTCTTCTCCTGAATCCACTGGAAAGATTTCCTTAACGAATCATCTACTATCTTGCAAGATAATCACCTCGAAAAATCCCCCAACTCATGCCCCCCCCTGATTGCCATCCGAACAAGGAAGGTGACAACACAGCCACCGTTGGATCCAAATCCAACGACTGTAGTGTCACGCGCAAAAAGGAAAAATAGGGTAATTCCCTTATAAATAAAAGGATTTCCTTCTACTTTGGAAAAATCATAACTCTCAAGTTGATTATCCAATTAATACCAAAATTTGAGGGAAAGTTCACAATGACTTAATATACCTCTCTACCAAAATTGGACTCATTATCTAAAAGAAAACGTACCTCTTTATTAGGTGCAAGATATTATTTAAATATGCATGTTTTTCTCTTTCTTATTTTCTTATTTCCCATTATCTCTATTATTCTGAGTTCCTTGAACCTCAAGGAACCTTAATGGCTCGAAATCCCATCTTGGGAATATTCCATAGCTTTTCACTTATCTATTTTCTTATATATCCCTTTATTGGCATTATCTCACTCATTTCATTATTAAAATATCTCTTTTCAGGGATTTCTCTTTATCTCTCATTATTTTCCTTATTAGAATTCCTTTTGACATTAGAAACCTTATGGATACGAAAATAAGTATTCTAAAAATAACTTGGCCCTGTTTTAAGTATTCTAAAATAAAACGAAAAAGCTTGCTTGAATTGTTGATAATATGCACGTAGAAATAGATGATCTTGAACATGCTAATACTTGCTTGCTTGATGATAAAAATGCTTGTCTTAGCCAAGTAGACTCTCTTAAACTTGAAAATGGGAGTTTGCTTGATAAGATTAGATTTTTATAAGCTCAATCTCTTATGCCTAGTTGTACTGAAGAGCATACCTTAATTGTTGATTCTCTCATGCATGATATTGATGTTCTTAAATCTGAAAAGAAGGACAATGATTTCATTTTGCAAGGATTAGAATCTGAAAACGGTGTTCATCTTTCTAAGATTGTTGTGCTTAAAAATGGGAATGCTTCCTTGCTTGCTAAAATCAATGTTCTTGATTCTTGTTCTAGTTCTACTAGTAGAGAGAATAATGTTGTTTCTCTTCATATCGATAGAGATTCTTGTTTAACTAAAGTTATTTGCTCTTAATGACATCCTACACCATAATACTAAACAAATTGGTAGACATGGTTTTGGATATGATAGTAGTCAAAGGAACAACAAAGGTAAAGGACCTCCAATCTTCCGTCAAGAATCCTCTAGTTCCAAGACTATGGGCACATGCAACTATTGCAATGATATTGGCCATTATTCTAATTGTTGTCCTTTTAGGAAAGTACCCAAGAGCAATAGGACTTGGATTGCTAAGTTGACCCCTCTGGACCCAAGAACATGATCGAGGACCATTTCATGTTTCTTCTTGTAGGTACTTGCAAATGGATTGACATGAGCTATGGATTTGCAAATTCACTTCTCAATCCACATGAAAGAAGAAAGGTGAGATGCGTAGAGGGTGAAAACAAGTGCAAAAAGGAATGGTAAGAACAACAGGTAAAGGTTTTCTAGCTTATAACCAATCCTAACTTGTTTTGTCAAGATAGTGTGCACTATACATATGGTTTTTGAGTCAAAAGTGGTATTTTGTGTTTCTCTTCACACTCTTGCTGAAAAATTGGTTCTAATACTTTTATAGTACATTACTAACTTGCTTACACATGTTTGGATATGGTTTGTATTTTTAGCATGCCTTTAAATATGCTTTTATGAAATATATGTGCCTTTTGACAGCAGCTCTGTCGGTCGAGTTTGTCCTATTTGAAACTCGATTGATAGGCACCAATGGGTGTTACCAACAGCTATCATCGATCGAGTTGTCAATACATAGAACTCGACTGACAACACTGTGCACAAAATATACATTTGGATTATTGAATGACAATTTTCCTCTCAACTAGATTTTCTCAACCAGTAGCGTTATTCTTTGGCACTCTCATCTGGTACCTTTATATATGCATATTTCCATGTTCTAAATTTCCTATATTGGCTACAACTCTATCTTTTTAATTGCTCTAAATTGGCATATCAATATCTTGCAATTACTTTCTTTGAGTTGTTTTTGCAGTTTGTGATGATGATCTCTTTGGATCTCTTGGTTGTGTCTAAAATTGCTTCCATTGTACTCTAACTTGCTACATCTATCTAGGTGTATATCTTGTTTTGATACAACCTTGAGGTTCTTAGTGGTAATCATCTTTTAGTAATTATGCATATATGTATGTGAGTTATATCACTTTATGCTTCTAAAATTGCATATCTCTTTGTTTGGATATATCTCTACATCTACTCATACCTTGGTTTATCTTGTGTATCTTTTGGTATCTCTTTCTATGATCTAGATCCTACTAGTAGTCCTAACTTATAACAATATCTACTAGTAGTTCATATACATGTAGTTCTAGCCTTGTTCATCAAGTGGTATATCACTATATGCTATGCTTGTATCTTGTCTCATACATGCTCAAGCTTGTTCCTTGAATTGCATATCTACTATATTGAGTTGCTTGCATAACATTGTGATGCAGGGTACATAGATCTACATTGTATGTAGAAATTGGAGCTTTTTTTTGGATTTCATGTAGCTTTTGTTCCAGTTTCAATTTTTGGTGCAAGACTAGTGTTTTTATGCAAAAACTACCTTCTGAGCAAGGCTCATTGCGTCGCCATGAGCCCTGACACTTTTTGGGAAAATTTCATCATCTTGAGGGTCAAAATTACATTTTATTGTTTTTATGCAGCACTTTATCTTACATTTTGGGTTGTTCAAGTGCATGCTTTAACTTGCTCTTCTTGCTTTGCTTGGACAAGCCCCTAGTTGTTCTGTGATCTTCTACTCTCCTTTTATAACTTTTGTTATGTCCTTTCTCTTAACAAGTGGTGTTTCTTATTTCTTCATACCCTCACTTTTTGAAATGACAAAGGGGGAGAAAGTTACGTCTTCCTTTGGAAAAAAGAGAAAGAAGGTATGTCTTACATGAAGGGAAGAAACATGTCCAAGTACGGGAAGAGGTAAAGGGGAGAACACATATATGTGTAGAACATATATAGTAGAAAACATAGTATTCTATAAGTGTTATGAAAGCTAACCATGTAGAAGAAATAGCATCAATTGAGGGGGAGTTTGAGAACTCCACAAGCATCAATTGAGGGGGAGATTATGAACTCAATTCTATCTAAACCCCTAGGTTTTCCCAAAGGTATGACTTTACTTAAATGCTTTTAATACATTTATGGCATGGTTTTTCATCTTCAAAAAGGGGGAGAATGTTGACTCAAGGTATAAGTTTACTAAGCCCTTATTTTGATGATGACTAAACCATTCCAAATAATTGTATCTAATGTCTCTACTTGAGTGATTTTAGATTAGGTATAGACACACTCCAAATGCCCTAACTTGTGCATATCAACTTGGAGAAAAGACAATTCAAAGTCAATACAAGTACACATTTTTGGTAATATGATGTAAATCCATTAGAATCATGGTGCAAGTCACTTGTAATGATTGTATGACTTGTAATTAAGCTTAGAAAAAATCAGGAGCACTTAGATCGAATGTTTAAGCACTCAAAAGCCATTTTCCAAAATTCACATCAGGCTATTCATCGGTCGAGTTGCAAACTCGACTGATCCTGATTGGATCTTGAACATGACTTTTGATTGTTCGAGTTTGCACTTCATAGAACTCAATCGATCCCTCTACTGACCAAAACTGATTTAAGTGAATCGATCAAGTTACCCCAGGACAAACTCTACCGATGGCATAAATTGATCTTATCTCTTACTGGGATTTGTCAAGTTACCTTTATAGAAACTTGACGGATTGCACTTTACGGGAAAGTGCAGAAATATGTTCCTAGCCATTGTGGAGTTGCAAAAAGTGAAAATATATTTGTTTAAAGCCACAAAATGGCTAGTTTTCATTCTTAAGTGTTCCCAAAGGCTAAGAGGCATCCCCAGCTTTAAATAGGACCCCTTGTGCTTCATTCCAAGGTTGAGCATTCAATGAAAAACTCTATGTGAGGTTCCTATTCTATAGTTGAGTGCTTCCTACAACCTCCTCTCTCTCTAAGCTTAATAACTTGCTACATTCATTAGAGTGAGTAGGAAATATGTAAGAGAGCTAGTTCTATAAGTATATCTTGTGAGGCTCTCACTTCCACCACCTCTCTACAACTACCAAGGAGGGAGATACTTGATCAACCTTCCAATCTTAGATGGGATCAATTTCCTCCATTGGAGAAGAAGGCTTGAATTCTACAGTCAATGATCAAGTCTTTAGATGTGGCAAATGGTGAACATCCCATACAAGCTACCTAAGGCAAAGATTGAAGAATGGGGTGAAGCTACCTTGAAGAAAGCAACCGTGAATGCTAGAACCATGCACATCCTCTATGCCTCCATGACACCCACTGAGTTCAAGTGGATTTCTTCATGTGAAACCGCCTATGAGGTATGGAGAAAGCTATGCATCACTTATGCGGGGATTGCTCAAGTGAAGGAAAGCAAAATCTACATGCTCAATGGGCTATTTGAGAACTTCAAGATGGGAAAAGAGGAGAAGATAGCTCATATGTACTCAAGGCTCATCACCATTGTGACTTGCTATTCTAGGTCATCCTATGAGTAGATGATAGATCAACTCTAAGATCCTTAGAACTCTCCCCAAGAGATGGGAACCCAAGGTGACTTCGATTGAAGAAGTAAGGTCTCTAAAGCATATTCCTATTGAAGAGCTCATTGGAAATCTACAAGCACATGAAGCCGCACTTGACAAGATGAAGGAAGTAGAAAGACAAGAAGAGAAAGAACTCAAGAGAATGAAGAAGGCTGAAATCAAAGCTAAAATAAGGCTATTTTTGGTCAAGCCTCTCCATCCTCTCATATTGAAGAAGATGTCATGTACTCCAAGGGTAGATTCTACAAAAGCAAGAATTCCTCCTCCATTTGGTGCCTCAAGTGTGGAAAGAAGGGTTACTTCAAGATAGATTTTCCACAAGACAAGAAGACCCATCATCACAAGGAAAGTGAAGCGAAGTACATGAAGAAGGAGAAATGGCACTCAAGCTTAAGTGACTCCTCCAACTCAACCTCAAGTGAAGATTCAAGAAGAGAATCAAGCTCAAGCTCTAGTGAAGAAGGAGAATGTCATTTTACCCTTATAGCTTCTATAAAACTTGAAGACTCAAATGAGGTAAATCTAAACTCCTTAGATAAAGAACCTTTAATTTCTATCATTAATGCTAATCGTTTCTCTTTTAAGTTTTCTAAAAAAAAAGGAAAAAGCTTGCTAGAATTGTTGATAATATGCATGTAGAACTAGAAGATCTTGAACATGCTAATACTTGCTCACTTGATGATAAAAATGCTTGTCTTAGCCAAGTAGACTCTCTTAAACTTGAAAATGCTAGTTTGCTTCATAAGATTAGATTTCTAGAACCTCAACCTCTTATGCCTAGTTGTAATGAAGAGCATACCTTAATTGTTGATTTTCTCATGCATGATATTGATGTTCTTAAATCTGAAAAACAAGGACAAAGATTTCATTTTGCAAGGATTAGAATCTAAAAATGGTGTTCATCTTTCTAAGATTGTTGTGCTTAAAAATGTGAATGCCTCCTTGCTTGCTAAAATCAATGTTCTTGAATCTTATTCTAGTTCTACTGGTAGAGAGAATAATGTTTCTTCTCATCATATCAATATATATTATTATTTAACTAAAGCTCTTTCCTTAGAAAATGATCTTTTGCATGCTAGAGATAATATCAACAATTTCTCTTCTATTGTTTGCTTCTCTTATGCATGATAATGATAGTTTGAGATCTTCTTTGCAAAGATTCTTAGTTGGTAAAAATAATCTTAATGTCATCCTACACCATACTACTAAACAAATTGGTAAACATGGTTTAGGATATGACAGTAGTCAAAGGAACAACAGAGGTAAAGGACCTCCAATCTTCCATGGAGAATCCTCTAGTTCCAAGACTATGGGCACATGCAACTATTGCAATGATATTGGCCATTATTTTAATTGTTGTCCTTTTCGGAATGCACCCAATAGCAATAGGACTTGGATTGCTAAGCTAACCCCTCCGGACCCAAGAACATGATTGGGGACCATTTCATCTTTCTTCTTATCGGTACTTGCAAATGGATTGACATGAGCTATGAATTTGCAAATTGACTTCTCAATCCACATGAAAGAAGAAAGGTGAGATGTGTAGAGGGTGATAACAAGTGGAAAAAGGAATGGTGAGAACAAAAGGTAAAGGTTTTCTTGCTTATAAAAAATCCTAACTTGTTTTGTCAACATAGTGTGCATTATACATATGGTTTTTGAGTCAACAGTGGTATTTTGTGTTTCTCCTTACACTCTTGTTCAGAAACTATTTCAATTGTTTTTATAGTGCATTACTAACTTGCTTACACATGTTTGGATATGGTTTGTATTTTTAGCATGCCTTTAAATATGATTTTATGAAATATATGTGCCTTTTGACAGCAGGTCTGTTGGTTGAGTTTGTCCTGTTTGAAAGTTGATCAAGAGGCACCTATGCGTGTTGTCAACAACTGTCATAGGTCGAGTTGTCAATACATAGAACTCGACTAACAACACTGTGCACGAAATATACAATTTGCTTATTGAATGATAATTTCCCTCTCAGCTAGATTTTCTCAACCAATAGCCTTATTCTTTGGCACTCTCATTTGGTACCTTCATATATGCATATTTCCATGTTCCAAATTGCCTATCTTGCCTACAACTCTATCTTTCTAATTTCTATAAACTGGCATATCTATGTTTTCCAATTACTTGCTTTGAGTTGTTTTTGCAAGTTTTGATGATGATCTCTTTGGATAACTTGGTTGTGTCTAAAATTGCTTCTGTTGTACTCTAACTTGCTACATCTATCTAGGTGTATATCTTGTTTTGATACAACCTTGAGGTTCTTAGTGGTAATCATCTTTTGGTAATGATGCGTATTTGTATATGAGTTGTATCCTTTCATGCTTCTAAAATTGCACATTTCTTTGCTTGGATATATCTCTACATCTACTGATAGCTTAGTTTAACTTGTGTATCTTTTGGTATCTCTTGCTATGATTTAGATCCTACTAGTAGTCCTAACTTGTGACAATATCTACTAGTAGTTCATATACATGTAGTTCTAGCCTTGTTCATCAAGTGGTATTTCACTATATGCTATGCTTGTATCTTGTCTCATACATGCTCAAGCTTGTTCTTTGAATTGCATATCTACTATATTGAGTTTCTTGCATAACATTGTGATGCAACGTACATAGATCTACATTGTATGTAGAAATTGGAGCATTTTTTTGGATTTCATGTAGCTTTTGCTTCATTTTCAATTTTTGGTGCAAGACTAGTGTTTTTTATGCAGAAACTACCTTCTAAGCAAGGCTCATGGAGTTGCCATGAGCCCTGACACTTTTTGGGCAAATTCCATCATCTTGAGGGTCAAAATTGCGATTTATTGTTTTTCTACAACACTTTATCTTGCATTTTGGGTTGTTCAAGTGCATGCTTTAACTTGCTCTTATTTCTATGCTTGGACAAGCCCCTAGCTGTGTTGTGCTCTTCTACTCTCCTTATAACTTTTGTTATCTCCTTTCTCTTAACAATTGGTGTTTCTTATTTCTTCATACCCCCTCTTTTTTAAATGACAAAGGGGGAGAAAGGTATGTCTTCTTTTGGCAAAAAGAGGAAGAAGGCATGTCTTACATGAAGAGGAGAAACATGTCCTCAAGATATTCTCTAAGTGAAGGAGAAGGAGTTATTGTTTTTCAAGGTTGAAGAAGGCAAGGTGTTCCAGATCTCCAAGTGAAGGAGATAGGCAAGGCAAGTGCTCAAGAAGGATAGGTAATCCCTTGAAGGCCGAAGACTTGAAGAAGGAGTGGGTAAGTCCATGATGATGGTTGAAGACTCCATGGTTCAAGTGGGTAAGCTCCTTCTATAGGTTGAAGATCCTTGCCTGAGGTAATAAGCCCTTGGATGTTGTGGTTTTGTCTTGTAATCTTATGATGGAATATAAGAGTACCAAGATTGCAAATCCTAGAGATTAACCACCTCTAGGTAGTGGACTGCCATTCCTCCTAGTTAGGACGTGGAACCACTCTAAACCACCTTGTCCAAGTGCATGCTCTTCCTTGTCTCTCATCCTTGCTAGTTAAGACACCAACTTGTTGTTTGTTTAAGTTATTGCACTTGATATATTTTGGTGGACTAATTCATTTTGTGAGAATTATGAAGATTTATTCACCCCCCCCCCTCAAGAGCCCTTGATCCAATAAGTGGTACCAGAGCAGGTCTTCTCCAAGTTACTTATACAAGTAGGAGAAGATGATCAATTTAGCACTTAGATCCCTCAACTTGGAAGGAAGCTTTTCCATGCGACCTCCGATATTCAACGACACCAACTTCCTCTATTGGAAGACAAGAATGTAGTTCTACCGCCAAGGTGTGAGCTATGAGATGTGGAAGGTGGAGCACATCAAATATGAAGATCCAAAGGGGGAGATCTCCACATGGATGGAAGCCCAAATGAAGCAAACTCAAGTCAATGTCAAAGCTATGAGTATCATCTATGCGACCCTCACCCCATCCGAGTTCAACTGGATCTCCTCTTGGGATACCACACATGAGATTTGGAACAAGCTTTATGTCACCTATGAAGGAACAGAGCAAGTGAAGGAAGCCAAGATCTACATGCTCGGTGGTCTTCTTGAGAACTTCAAGATGGGTAAGAATGAAAGAGTGGTTGATATGTACACTAGGCTCAGCGTCATCATCAATGGATTGGCGGCCCTTTGTAGTGTGATGGACAAAGGCACTATCAACTCCAAGATCCTAAGATCTCTTCCAAAGAGATGGGAACCCAAGGTTACATCCATTGAAGAAGTGTACAATCTTAGTGAATTGTCAATTGAGGATCTAGTTGGCAACCTTCAAGACCATGAACTAAGGCTTGATAAGTAAGAAGAAGAAGAAGAAAATAGAGAAGAGAAGGAGTCCAAGAAGATCAAGGACACAACCTTCAAAGCTCAAATTGAAGAGATGGTTCGGCAGCAACAACTTGCTCTAAAGTCTCCTACTCCCTCCTCAAGTAAAGATGAAGGCCCAAATGAGCATGAAGAAAACTACTCAAAGGGCAAACACTTCAAGGGGAAGTCTTCTACATCAACATCTAGATGCTATGAGTGTGGTCAAAAGGGCCATTATAAGAGTGACTGCCCAAAGGCTAAGAAGAGCCATCACAAGAGTAGACACAAGAAAGACAAGGAGTACAAGAGAGAAGGAAAATACAAGAGAAAGGAAAAGAAAGAAAGAAGATGCAAAGATGCATCTCATGCAACTTGGGAGGAGTCTTCCTCAAGCTCCAAAGATGGAGAATGCCATCTTGCTCTCACGGGCTCTACAAGTGAAGATGTAGGTGAGGTAAGTGAGGTAAGTGAGGTAAGTGAAGTCAATTTGAATGAGTTATCTAAGGAAACTCTTATTGATATTCTTAATGATTTCCGGTCATCTTTAAAAAAATGCAAATCTAAAAGGAAAAGACTAGGCAAGATAGTAGATGATCTTTATGCTAAAATTGAGATTCTGGATAAAAAATGAAAAATTTCTCCTTGATAGCATAGATTCTTTGCAAGGGAAATTTATTGACCTTGAGCTTCAACACAATGGAGTAGAGGTTGAGAATGGTGTCTATCTTAAGACTATTGTAGATCTTAAGGAAGATAACCAAAGATGCCAAGATGATATAGATGTTCTTAAAACTGAAAATGTAGAACTAAATCTCATTGATGAAGTTAGAAAGAAAGAAATTCATGTATATCAAAAGGAAATTTTGTTGCTTAAATCTGAAAATGCTAAGTTTCTTGCTCAAGTTAATGATCTATCATGTAGACCTATTTTGCAAAGTAATGAGGTAGCTAGCACTGCTTCAGAACGTGATTCTTTTCAGACTAAATCCCTCTGTTTAGAGGTTGACCTGTTGCATGCTAGAGATGATCTTGCTAGTTTATCTACTACTGTCATTAACCTTAGTGATGATAATGGTAAGTTAAGAGCTTCTTTGCAAAAGTTTCTTGTAGGAAAGAAATCCCTTAATTCTATCCTAGAACACTTACCAAACATTTTGGTACTAGTGGTTTAGGATATGATGGGTTTGCTCCCAAGGGTAAGAACAAGAACAAAGGTAAGGGTAAGAAGAAGAGTGTGGAACCTCCTATCTTCCATGCAGAGACTTCTAGCTCTAAAAACCCTATGGTATGTGCTCATTGTAAATGTGATGATCATTACTCTACTTATTGTCCTTACAAGCCAAAGGGGACCAACCCAAAGATGAAATGGGTCTCCAAGCTAACCTCAGATTCCAAAGTATGAGTTGGGTACCGACATCCTTCTTTCATGCAGGTCAAAAAGAGGTGGCTTGTTGATAGTGGCTGCTCAAAACATATGACAGGTGAAATCAGCCATTTCAACAAATTCATAAAAAAGAAAGGAGGATCGGTAACCTTCGGGGACAACAAGAAAGGTAAGGTTATAGGTGAGGGTGATGTAGGCAACGAGCTATGTATCAAGAATGTTTTGCTTGTTGATGGCCTACATCACAACTTGATAAGTGTAAGCCAACTTTGTGATAATGGATATCTTGTGTTGTTTACATCTTTAGAATGTTTGCTTCTAGATTCCCTCACTTACAATGTCATATATAAGGGAACTAGAAATGGTAATCTTTATGTTATTGTTCTTGATGCTCTAAAGCCCATACTTGATAGATGCTTGGTTGTGGATAAAAATGATATTTCTCTTTGACATCGCCATTTGGGTCATGTGAATATGCATCAAATGAAGAAATTGAGCAAAAAGGAATTGGTTCGGGGACTTCCCAAATTGGATTTTGAACAGGATGAGGAATGCCAACCTTGTACACAAGACAAGCAAACCAAGTCCTCCTTCAAATCCAAAGGAGTCCTTAGTACCCAAACAGCTCTTGAGCTTCTCTATATTGATCTATTCAGACCAATGAGAATGCAAACGCTTCGTGGTTCCAATTATTGTCTTGTGTTTGTCGATAATTTCTCTCATTATACTTGGACCATCTTTCTCATTTCGAAAAGTGATACGCTTGATGTTTTCTCGAGCTTTTGTAAATGAGTTGAAAATGAAGCTTCTTGTTAGATTGTTTCTATCCTTAGTGACCATGGGGGAGAGTTTGAAAATGATCTTTTTGAGCATTTTTGTGAAAAATCTGGTTACTCACACAATTTCTCTTCTCCTCGTACGCCTCAAAAAAATGGAGTAGTAGAGAGAAATAATCGGTCACTTCAAGAGATGGCTCAAACTATGCTACTTGAATATGACATTCCTAAGAAGTTTTGGGCTGAAGTCGTAAGCACTGCTTGTTTTGGACAGAACCAAGTTTTTACACGTCCTTCATTGAATAAAACCCCCTATGAGTTATGGTGTGGTAGAAATCCATCCATTGATTTCTTTCACGTTTTTGGATGTCCTTGTTTTGTTTTGAACATGAAGGATTCTCTCAACAAGTTCGATCTGAAATCGTACAAGGCTTTCTTCCTAGGCTATAGCACTACAAGCAGTGCTTATAGAGTTTTCAATATTGAACTGTCTAAAATTAAAGAATCTATAAATGTTAAGTTTATTGAAACTAACCCTATTTTTGGCAAGAATGTTGTTGATAATGATGTTGCAGATGAATTGATTCCTATCTTGAAAGACCTCAACATCAACAACAAAGGTAAGCAGGTGATTGAAGTAGAGGATGAAGAAAAGAAGGATCCCACTCCTGACTTTGCAAAGAATCATCCCAAAGAGATAATCATTGGCAACCCATTTGAGAGAGTGAAGACACGAGCTGCCTACAACAAAGAACAAGTAGAAAGTGCATTTATCTCACAGCTGGAGCCAAAGAACATCGAAGAAGCTCTTGGTGATGATGAGTGGATCCTATCCATGCAAGAGGAACTAGAGCAATTTGAGAAGAATCGTGTGTGGACACTAGTGCTAAGACCAAGTGATAGAAAAATCATTGGCACCAAGTGGGTCTACCGCAACAAGCTTGATGAACAAGACAAAGTGGTAAGGAACAAAGAAAGGTTAGTCGCTCAAGGTTACAATAAATAGGAAGGTATTGACTTTGATGAAATGTATGCTCCTGTTCCTAGACTTGAATCTATTAGAATGCTACTTGCCTTTGCTAGTTATAAAAATTTCTTTCTATATCAAAAGGATGTTAAAAGTGCATTCTTGAATGGTACAATCGATGAGGAAGTATTTGTTGCTCAACCTCTGGACTTTGAAAATGACAAGCTACTTGATCATGTTTATTTGTTGCAAAAAGCTCTCTATGGACTCCTCGAGCTTGGTATGAGAAATTAAAGAACTTTTTATTAGATAATGGCTATGTCATGGGCAAAGTTGATTCTACTTTATTTCTAAAACACACTTCTAGGAATTTTCTTATCATTCAGATTTATGTTGATGATATCATTTTTGCGGAACTGATCTTGATCTTTGCAAGAAGTTTAGTTCTCTTATGAAAAGTGAGTTTGAGATGAGCATGATGGGTGAGTTGACTTTCTTCCTCGGCTTTCAAATCAAGAAAACCAAAGATGGAAACTTCATCAACCAAGGAAAGTACACAAGTGAACTACTCAAACGCTTTAGGATGGAGAACATGAAGCCAATGGATACACCCATGTCCAACACTACCAAACTTGATAGAGATGAATAAGGTGAGAATGTAGATGAGAAGCTCAATAGAGGTACGATTGGAAGTTTACTTTATTTAACTTCCTCTAGACCTGATATTATGTTTAGTGTTGGCTTGTGTGCTCTCTTTCAATCAAGCCCCAGGAAATCACATCTTATTGCTGTTAAGAGGATTTTGAGGTACTTAGCCAAAACTCAAAACTTTGGACTATGGCATCCTAAGTTAAGGGAATTTACTCTTGTAGCATATAGTGATGTGGATTACGTAGGTTGTTTGGTTGATAGAAAGTGCACAAGTGGCACTTGCTTCCTTCTAGGACCATGCTTGGTGTCTTGGTTTTCCAAGAAATAGAGCACCATGGCATTATCAACTACTGAGGTTGAATACATTACAGTCGGGATTTGTTGTGCCCAGGTCCTATGGATGAAGCAAATGTTCCAAGACTTTAACATACATTTTGATGCTTCTCCTATCTATTGTGATAATACTAGTACAATCAATCTATCTTATAATCCTATATTACAAAGTAGAGCTAAACATATAGAGGTTCTCCATCATTTTCTTTGTGATACATTTCCAAGAAGGATATCTATATCACACATGTAGACACAGAAAATCAGTTAGCAGACATTTTCACTAAACCTCTAGCTAGAGAGCAATTTAATTTTATTAGATCTAAACTACTCATTGTTGCTTTGGATGATATTGACATGTTGTCTATCTAGTTGTTTTTGTCCTATATGTCTTTCTCATGCTTTTCTCATCTTGCTTTCCTAATTTTTTTTCTAAAATATGCTTAATTTGCTTGTTGACATGCTTAGTTTCACTTGTTTTTGGGCTATTCTCGAATTTCTTGGTTTTATTGCTAAATAGTACCCAATGATGAGTGATATGTGCCTAAGTATGTTCAATATACATAATAGACTCAAAAAATGAATTTAATTGGCATGTACATGGCTAGAAATTAAGTTTGATGGTTTTAGGTCAGGTTGACCATCGGTTGAGTTTCCCCTAGGACAAACTCGACCGATCAGTGGCCAAGAGATATTCTCCAGAGGACCAATCGGTCAAGTTTCCCACTCTTAGAACTCGACTGATTTGCAGGATGAAGTAAATTTAAGTTAGGTTGGTTGACTATTCTCCCTCTCAACTAGAGAATAGATGACTGATTCCTCTTCTTCTAGCCCTAAGCTCTCACCCCCAGCCCTAAACCTCCCTTTCCTAGCCCTTTCCCGGCCTAGATAGCTTGACCTAGACCTCCCCGGTTGCTCCCTGGTGGTGTTAGGATGACTTTTGAGGTTTGCTTTGTGTGTTTGTTCATTTCTCTTTCTATTGTTCACCTCCATGGCTTCCCAAAGGAGAAAACAACATGCCCCAAGCAATACACCTTTGTCCTCTTCGTCTAATCACTTGATTCCTTTTGACAATACCTCTTTTGTCTCAATAGAGGTTGTTAATAGGTATAAGGACCTTCTTCCTAGGAGTCCTTTTCCTTTTCGCGCCTTGTTTGAGCCAAGCCCTAGGCGATAAGCAATTATAGATCAAGTTGCTAGGTTGCTTTCCATTCACCACCTTTCCTCCTTGGTCGTCGAGCATGACTACTTTCATAACTCAATGTCTAGCACCAAAGCAGTTCACGAGTTCTATGCTAATTTGCATTGGAACTATGACTCCCTCGTACACCTGTTGAATGCTCAAGTAATCCTAACCTCTATGATCACGGGTAAGAATTTCCAAATCTTCGAGGATATTTTAAATGTCTTCTTTTTCAGAGATGAGGAAAACGATACATGGCACAAGGATTATGGCACGTACTTCGATCTTTTGGACCCAGAAGGTTTCTACAAGAAATATGAATTGACTCTTCTTGACATTCATCACTACTTGAAGAAACCTGACATTGCATAAAAGAAGAATAGCACCCTACCTTCCTCCTCCCTTGACCTTAGGAAGCGCATTCTGGCTTTAGTGATCAACTACAACATCCATCTAAAGAAAAATCAAATGGATATTGCAGAGAACACTGTTATCATTATGTATTACCTCCTAGAGAACATTGGTGTCAAGTGGGCCAAATATATTCTACACCATATGATATTCTTTGACATTGGTAAGGACACCAGAGGCACCCATCCCCCCTACCCTACCCTGATTTGTAGTTTGTTTCAGTTCGCCACTGAGAAATCACTCTCTTCTGACTTTCATTACAAAGTAGCCAGGAAAGGTGTATGTATCGGTGAAACCACGATTCAGAAGTTTGTTCCTGTGTTTGCCTCTTCTACCCCTGGTGCTTCTCCCTCTGCCTCAACCTCTGTAGCCCTTGCCTCCTCTTCCTGTGATCTACCTCCTCAGCCCCCTCCTAGAACTAGTTGTGCTTCGTTTTGTGTATCTAATGAAACCCTTATGGGCTACATGATGCACCAACAAGCATACAACCAATAGGTTCAGGACCACCTATATCAAGATTTGTGATCTATCATGTTGACCATGAACCTATCATGTGCTTCACCCTACCCCACCTACCAGCCATACCCCGGTACTGATTATGCTTCCTATGTGTATAATCATTACTATCCCGCACCCGAGCCTTCCACTGATGCTGCTCCTCCACCCTTCATTGTTGGTCGCTCTGCTCCTGCCTACCTCCCATTGCTTGCTGGCCCCTTGGCCACCTTGCTTACCATCCTTGGAGACTCTGCTCCGTCCTTTCCTCAGGCCAATGAGCTTCACGCTCTTGGTATGTCTTGGGTTGAGTAGAATGCTTGTTGGCCCGGTAGCATTTTTGGTCCTCCTGTGGATGAGGAGATGCCTGACCAGGCTGACAATGTTGAGGTTGATGATGATGACGACGGTGATGGTGAGGATGCTTCTGATGATGGCGATGGTGATGGTGCAGGATCTGGTGATGAAGGCACTACTACTGCACCTTCTGATGGAGACAAGGACTACGAGCCTAGAGTCGATGATGATGATGACGTTGATATAGATAGTTTAGATGTATAGCTTGTTTCTTATTTTTTAGTCTAGCATGTTGATCATATACATCTTTCTAGGCTATTTTGTATAAGAAACATCTGGGCACATTATCTGAGTTGTACTATTTCTATCTTCTATTTTTTCATCGCTTCTTTCTTATAGTTGTTTTCTCAGGACATACATCTGAGTTGTAATATATGTGATGTGCACTCTTTCTAGTTTCTCTGATATATCTTATGCGTTGGTGCCATCTTTCACCATATTTTTTATTATGACTGAGACTGTATGTTGCTTTCATCTCTATTTGCCATATGATATGTGATTGTTTGTATAATTATCCGGTTGATTGTGTTTTGGAGAAGACCTGGATATCTGCTCTGCTACCCCCTACTTTTTGATAATCTCAAAAAGAGGAGAGATATTTCAATGTCTTGAAACTCAATCATGTTGTTATTTTTTGTTATACTAGTACTTATTGCTTATCAGATCCTTTTCGTGTTCATTTACTATTTTATCATGTGACTTACAAAGGACTACATAGTACATGTATGCTATTATTTCTCTGTGTAGATAGACTAACCATGTAGGTTATAAGAAGCATAGATTGAGGGGGAGCAATTCAAATGGTTCACATCTTAAATCCCCTTAATTCATAAGGCAAAGGTATAACTTCTATATCCCTTTCAATATGTTTGAGGAATGGTTTGTCATTGTCAAAAAGGGGGAGAATGCTGACCTAGAGGTTATACATTGTCCATATTTTGATAATGACTTAACCATTCCATTCATATGTATCTAATATGTGTATTGAAGATTGATTTCAGGTGTTAGATACATGAATAGGATCAAGAGTTAAAATCCCTATTTTACATAAGTTCAAGTCAAAAGCTATACAAGTGTGTAATTTTTGGAAATTTATGTAAACGTCCTTAGAATACTTTTGTAATCACTTATATTGATGAATTGGCTTGTAACTAAGATGAGAAAATTGTTTGGGACACTAAACACCAAGTTTAAATCACTTTAGATGAACTTTAGAAAATTGACCACAGACAATCAATCAGTCAAGTTGCAAACTCGATCGATCCTCCCGGATCAGTTCTCTGAAGATAGCATCAGTTGAGTTGTGGTTTCAGAGAACTCAACCGATCCTCCTGGATCAGTTCTCTAAAGATAGCATCGGTCGAGTTGTGGTTTCACAGAACTCGACCGATCGAGTACCTGACCAAATCGATCTTCATTGGTCGATCAAGTTTCCCCAGGATAAACTCGATCGATGATTTGAATATCAGCTTTGTCTTTTACTCTATCGGTTGAGTTACGTTTATTGAAACTCGACCGATTGCACTATATGAAATTTGTAGAAAAAGTGATTGTGATCGTTGGAGTGTTTTGAGCAAAAATAGAGTCATTTCTTTGATAAAAAAATGGCTATATTTCGTATCTAAGTGTCCCACAACTTAAAGGGGGCACCCTCAACTATAAATAAGACCTCTTGGAGTTCATTCCACAGTTGCTCATTCATTACATGCTTGGTCCTAGCTTAGTTGAGAGTGTTCTAACCCTTTGAGCCCCTTTCTCTCTCTACCTTCAAGTCAAATTTGTGAGTATGAGTGAGATCAGTTCCTTTGTAAGTGAGTTGCTCCTTGTAATGATGTAAACCTCTCCTCTATCATCTTCATACCCCCTTTCCTTATTGAATAAAAGGTTGAAGATCTTCTCCGAGAGAAGGAGAAGGAGTTTCTATTCTTCAAGGTTGAAGAAGGTAAGGTGTTCCAGATCTCCAAGTGAAGGAGATAGGCAAGGCAAGCACTCAAGAAGGATAGGTAATCCCTTGAAGGTCGAAGACTTGAAGGAGTGGGTAAGTCCATGATGATGGTTGAAGACTCCATGATTCAAGTGTGTAAGCTCCTTCTATATGTTGAAGATCCTTGCTTGAGGTACTAAGCCCTTGGATGTTGTGGTTTTATCTTGTAATCTTATGATGGAATTGAAAAACACTAGAGGGGGGTGAATACCATTTTTAAATATTTTAGCAATTATTTCATTCAAACAACCAACCACAAAAATATTGGACAAGGGGACAAGGATTTAGAGTGGTTCCAACCTTAGCAAATACTAAGGCAGTCAATCCACTACCCGGTTGCTTACCCAACCGGGATTTTGAAAGAATCAAATTTTATTACCTCGCAAGGACTTTACATAAAATTACAATTCTTTCACCAAACCCTTCGAACAGCCTTCATCTAGAAGTTGTTGCACCAACTTTGAAGCAGCCTTCTTGAAGTAATGTCAAGCTCCCTCTTGAAGTAGCCTTCCTCTTGAAGTAGCTTCCCCTTGCAAAAACCTTCTTTAAGTAGTCCGAAGTCCACCTTCTCCACTGAGAAGAACCTTCTCCAATCCGCAGCCTCCAACCCTAGGAGTAGCAAGGAGAAAACAAAAGATAACCGGGAACAAGAAGGAAAAACAGAAATTACAATACCACTTGTAGCTCAAGGCTTGATTTGCCTATATCAAGCATACAGATCTCTTAACCAATGAATATTGGAATGTAGGTTTAGTGGATAGGAGATGCTAGCCTATAGGACACGAAATTTGGAGCAAGGGAAAAGAATAGCCAATGCTAGTGTTGCTCAATTTCTCAAAACAGATTGCCAAATGTAAGTGTAAGCTCAAGTATATGCACAAGTGTGTTTTTGGTGTCCTATGGCTTGTCCTATTTATAGGAATGGCCTATGGATGCTTAAGGACATTCTAGATACTTTCTATGGGGTTCCAAGTGTTCAATTAGCCGTTAGGTATCCACTAGTTGGTTTAACAACGACTAGTTTAATTAATTCTGCAGTTGCTGTCAGAGTCCATCTCGGTCGAGGAATTGTCGACCGAGACACCTACTCGGTCGAAGTTTTGTCGACCGACAGGCTCTCTGGATCAAGTGTTTGCAACGTTCATCTCCAACTACCAACTACCTTGTCAGCTGTGTCTAACGGCTACCTGGGTCTTTCTCGGTCGAGAAGCTTGTCGACCGAGAGTGTCTCAGTCGAGGAGTTTGTCGATCGAGATTGACCCTGTTTCAATGTTTCAATTTAAGACATTAAGTATGTGTATGAGTGTGCATAGGTGACACTATTGGAGGGGATGACCTATCTAAGTGTAGTGATTGGCTAGGGAAGATCTAACGCTTGATTTACATGATGTCTAAGTACTTGTACATTATATACTTGTACAAGTTTACAATTGATTACATTTCATGAAATTTACAAGCATTCAAGCACATAGATTCCCTAGTACTTTTTCATCCACCTCATTCCTGCAACACTCAAGTAGCACGTTAGATCAACAAGAATAAAATGTTTGTCATCATCGAAACAAAGGGATTTATCATAATGTCAATTTAGCCAACAATCTCCCCCTTTTTGAAGATGACAAACATTTCCTAAATATAAAATAAGGAAATATAAAACATGTGAGTTTCATACCTGAAGTTTACTTTTTGTAGCCATTCTTGTGTTTTGCAAGTGGGTGCTGGCTGAGATATTATGAAACTCATTTGATTTTATGTTTTTGATTTTATATTATTTCTCCCCCTTTGTCATTTCAAAAAGATATCCAAGTTTACTTTGTATTTCTTCCCCTTAATTTTATGCTATGCTCCCCCTTAAAGAGATATTCAATTTAAAGTCAAGGGATTAATATAAATGTAAGCCATTTATTGTCGAATTTAGCCATAATGTATCTCTAACCAAATACACGGGATGTTAAGCCCAAATTTGTTTAGAGAATTCCATTAAGAACAAAATATATGTCATATTCATGAATTTTGTAGATTTCTTTGTTTTCATAACAAAAATTACTTTCAAGAATACTAAGGTCATAACAAGCTTCAAAGCTTTGTAATCTTCTTGATCTTATAATCAAAATTTTTTTTGTGAGCTCCCCCTTAATTTTATAATTAAGACAATTTAAGGATTCTAAGGTCACAAATGATTTTTAAGATTTGATTTTGACCTTTTATTAAGGCTCCATGTTTTCAATATGATGAACTCATTTTGAGTCAAGATACTAAGATTAAATGCATTAAAATTATGTACAAATAAGCATTTTGTCAAGCTTATTTTAGGTCAACCTTGACTTCGACCATAGCGCCCCTTGGTCAAACTTTAGCTTCAACCAAGAGGCAATTTCTGCAGATTTTCAATTTGAATGCGTATATGTGAAGTATAATTTCTGCAAAAAAATTATTTATGCCATGAAGTTTTACTGTTTATGCAAAATGGCATCTTCATATGACCTGAATTACAATGATCAATAACAATATTCATGGTTTGTATCAAAGATTATTGTAGATAAACCAATGAAACATATGGCACAATAATTATGAATGCAATGATCAAGATAGAATCATGCAATACTTCTATTGAAATATCAAATTCTCTTTCTTCTATACCCTTATTTTCATCATAAGATTCTTAAAAATGGAAGCACGATTAATATCTCAAGTCTTTTAAAGATACCAATTGAGAAATTTTTATCTTATATGTGATAACATTGTGCTCTTTGCAAGCATTAAAGTTCTTGTTCTAAGAAACATATCACCAATGAATCATTTTTCTTGCCAAGGAACCATGCATACAATAATCATTCATGTATCCATGCATACAATTATCATTATCTATTTGTGCTAACATAGCATCATCTTTATGAGATGAATGATGAAATAATGAAAGCATATCCATGATAGAACAAATAAAAGCATATAATGATAATTCCATGAAATACAATGGTTGTGATCATTTAAACTAGATGTCATAACACATGATTTCTACCAGGAAATACTTTAGAAAAATTAGGTGAATAATTGTAAAACAGTAATTTCTTTTTTTTTATTAAGCTAAGAATGATTTTCAGTTTTAACTTATTTAGAGGATCAACCAAAATAATCTCATTTATATTAAAAAAAATTTCAAGAATGGTCTTCAGCATATATTCTTGTTTTGCATGTAAAATCAGTCATAATTCACAGCAAATAGATTGCTTGAAGACATATTCAACAGATTTATTGCAGACTTGACAATAGAAACCTGCTCGGTCGACTATTTCTCGACCGACAGTTCTCTCGGTCGATAGTTTTCTCGACCGAGAAAGGTTCTGTATTGTTTCAGACTTGTTTTAAGTAATTGTATACAAGTAAATCATAGATCGTTTTCAATTCAATTATGCAATTTGAAACTCAGTTTAGTTGAGATAGAATATATGAGTATCAAAGGAACATTTAGATCAAATCTCAACTAATTATATACAAATCTTTATGTTTTGAAGACCCTAACTAAAAAATATTTGTAAAGATGTGTCTTTGCAGATTTACTTAAAATGTGTAGTTTCAATTTTAGAAGTTTTAATTACTTGAATCAATTTGTTATCTCATTATGTTTAAGTTGAGATAGACATATAGATTTACAACTAGAGTCTTTGGTCATATCTCAACTTTATCTTATTCATTTAGTTTGGGGGTTTTGGAACCCATACTAACTCAACATCCTTTTTCTTGTAAGGACATGAAAAGGAATAATGTCCAAGACGCAAACAGTAATGACAACATATAGAATCAACCTCATGTCTCTTTCTATGATTTTGTTCTAGGTTGTTCTTGGGTACATATGTATATTTGCCTTTAGGTATATACATAGATTGATTTTCATGTTCTTGTGTCTTTCTCCAACTAGGTTTTTGATAAGCTTTTCCTTTAGGATTATAACCTAGTCCTCTCCTTCCAATTTGATGATAAGAATTATTTAAAATTTTATCAAGAGTATCATTGTTATTCAAACTACTAATCTTTTGTTGCATCTTGACAATCTCATCCATTCTCTTATTGATGTCTATCTTTGCTTGATCTAGATTAGATAATAAGGAATCTCTTTCTTTCACAATAGTATCATAATCTAGATGTGTACACAAAATGGGTTGTTTTTGAAGATCATTTACTTGGGTTTGCAAATTTATCTTTTCTAGGGATAGAAGATTGCAATCTGCTTCTACTGATTTTAGCTTAATATTATGATCTTCAATAACCTTTTTGAGATCTTAATTTTCAGATGTGAGAGCAAGAATTTTAGCATGTAGCTCATCATTTGCTTTATTTGATTTCTTTAATTTCTTCTTACACTCAATATATTTTCCATGTGTTTCTTGAAGACTAGCAATTAAATCTTCTTTAGGTAAATCAAAAAGGCTAACCTCTTCTTCTTCTTCACTTATTGTAGCAATAAAGCATCCTTTATGCACATCTTCCTTCTTTTTCCTCCAAGGACAACTGAGTGTTGTGTGGCTTGTTCCTAAGCACCATGTGCAGCTTGTTGAAAATTTGTCTATTCTTTTCCTTTGCTTGCAGTTGTAGACACCACCGCCCTTCATTCTTCAAGACTCGATTAGAGCTCCTTGAAGCCTGCTCTGATACCAATTGAAAAACACTAGAGGGGGGGTGAATAGAGTTTTTAAATATTTTAGCAATTATTTAACTCAAACAACCAACCACAAAAATATTGGACAAGGGGACAAGGATTTAGAGTGGTTCCAACCTTAGCAAATACTAAGGCAGTCAATCCACTACCCGGTTGCATACCCAACCGGGATTTTGAAAGAATCAAATTTTATTACCTCGCAAGGACTTTACATAAAATTACAATTCTTTCACCAAACCCTTCGAACAACCTTCACCTAGAAGTAGTTGCACCAACTTTGAAGCAGCCTTCTTGAAGTAACTTCAAGCTCCCTCTTGAAGTAGCCTTCCTCTTGAAGTAGCTTCCCATTGCAACAACCTTCTTGAAGTAGTCTGAAGTCCACCTTCTCCACCGAGAAGAACCTTCTCCAATCCGCAGCCTCCAACCCTAGGAGTAGCAAGGAGAAAACAAAAGATAACCGGGAACAAGAAGGAAAAACAGAAATTACAATACCACTTGTAGCTCAAGGCTTGATTTCCCTATATCAAGCATATAGATCTCCTAACCAATGAATATTGGAATGTAGGTTTAGTGGATAGGAGATGCTAGCCTATAGGACACGAAATTTGGAGCAAGGGAAAAGAATAGCCAATGCTAGTGTTGCTCAATTTCTCAAAACAGATTGCCAAATGTAAGTGTAAGCTCAAGTATATGCACAAGTGTGTTTTTGGTGTCCTATGGCTTGTCCTATTCATAGGAATGGCCTATGGATGCTTAAGGACATTCTAGATACTTTCTAGGGGGTTCCAAGTGCTCAATTAGCCGTTAGGTATCCACTAGTTGGTTTAACAACGACTAGTTTAATTAATTCTGCAGTTGCTGTCAGAGTCCATCTCGGTCGAGGAATTGTCGACCGAGACACCTACTCGGTCGAAGTTTTGTCGACCGACAGGCTCTCTGGATCAAGTGTTTGCAACATTCATCTCCAACTACCAACTACCTTGTCATCTGTGTCTAACGGCTACCTGGGTCTTTCTCGGTCGAGAAGCTTGTCGACCGAGAGTGTCTCAGTCGAGGAGTTTGTCGACCGAGATTGACCCTATTTCAATGTTTCAATTTAAGACATTAAGTATGTGTATGAGTGTGCATAGGTGACACTATTGGAGGGGATGACCTATCTAAGTGTAGTGATTGGCTAGGGAAGATCTAACGCTTGATTTACATGATGTCTAAGTACTTGTACATTATATACTTGTACAAGTTTACAATTGATTACATTTCATGAAATTTACAAGCATTCAAGCACATAGATTCCCTAGTACTTTGTCATCCACCTCATTCCTGCAACACTCAAGTAGCACGTTAGATCAACAAGAATAAAATGTTTCTCATCATCGAAACAAAGGGATTTATCATAATGTCAATTTAGCCAACAGGAATATAAGGGTACCAAGATTGCAAATCCTAGAGATTAACCACCTCTAGGTAGTGGACTGACATTGCTGCTAGTTAGGATGTGGAACCACTCTAAACCACTTTGTCCAAGTGCAGCCTCTTCCTTGTCTCTCATCCTTGCTATGCTTGCTAGTTAAGACACCAAATTGTTGTTTGTTTAAGTTACTGCACTTAATATATTTTGGTGGTCTAATCCATTTTATGAGAATTGTGAAGCTCTATTCACCACCCCTCTAGAGCCCTTGATCTAACAACATCAGGTTGTTCATCAGTCGAGTTGCAAACTTGACCAATCCGGATTGGATCTTGAAAATGACTTTTGATCGGTCGAGTTTGCACTTCACTGGACTCAACCGATCCCTCTACTGACCAAAATTGATTTAAGTGAATCGGTTGAGTTACCCCAGGACAAACTCGACCGATGGCCTAAATAGGTCTTGTCTCTTAGTAGGATCGGTCAAGTTACCTTTATAGAAACTCGACCGATTGCAATGTACGGAAAAGTACAGAAAAGTGTTTCTAGCCGTTGTGGAGTTGCGACAAGTGAAAATATATTTGTTGCAAGCCACAAAATAGCTACTTTTCATTCTTAAGTGTTCCCAAAGGCTAAGAGGCATCCCCAGCTATAAATAGGACCCCTTAGGCTTCATTCCAAGGTTGACCATTCAATGCAAAACTCTATGTGAGGTTCCTATTTTATAGTTGAGTGCTTCCTACAGCCTCCTCTCTCTCTCTAAGCTTAATCACTTGCTACATTTTTTAGAGTGAATAGGAAATCTGAAAGACAGCTAGTCCTACAGGTATATCATGTGAGGCTCTCACTTCCACCGCCTCTCTATCTCTCATTTCAACCATGAAGATGAAGGTTCTCTGTCTCGGCTAAGAGAGGTGAAGAAGAACAAGGGAAGCAGTCCCTTGGTGAAGATCAAGGCTGAAGACTTGGAGAAAGAGTGGGTAAGCCCTTGGTGAAGGCAGAAGAGTCCTTGCTCAAGTGGGTAAATCCTTGGTGGAAGCTTTTCCGAGTAAAGGTGAAGTCAAAGGCTCAAGATCCATGAAGAATGGGTAATTCTTGCAAGGTTGAAGACTTGTGTAAAAGTGGGTACATCCTTCGTGAAGGCCAAAGACTCATTACAAAGTGGGTAAGTCCTTGGTAAGGTTGAAAACCCTTTTTATTAGATAGGTAAGTCCTTTGGTGGTCATGTATTGTAAGTCTTATGAATGAAGATAAGAGTGCAATGGTTAAGATCCTAGAGGTTGACCTCTCTAGGTAGTGGACTGAGTCATTTCTAGTTTGAAGTGTGGAACCACTCTACATAGCTTGTCACTTGGTGTATGTTCAATCTCTCTCTCCCTTGCTATGCATGTTTTAGTTGCACTCAAACTTCCTATTTAGTAACCTTATCTTGTGATATATCTTGAAGGCCTAATGAATTTTGTTTTAATGCATTCATATCTATTCACCCCCCCTCTAGAGCATCTAATCACCCATCTAGGATCCTACAATTGGTATCAGAGTGGGTCTTCTCTAAGCATACTTCAACAAGTAGGAGAAGATGGGTGACTACCAAGGAGAGAGATACTATCAACCTTCCAATCTTTGATCGGATCAATTTCCTCTATTAGAGAAGAAGGCTTCAATTCTACATCCAAGGATCAAGTCTTGAGATGTGGAAAATGGTGCACAACCCATACAAGCTACCTAAGGCAAAGATTGAAGAATGGAATGAAGCTACCTTGAAGAAAGAAACCTTGAATGCTATATCCATGCACATCCTCTATGCCTCCATGACCCCCATCGAGTTCAACCAGATTTCTTCATGTGAAATAGCTTATGAGGTATGGAGAAAGTTATGCATCACTTATGAGGGGACTTCTCAAGTGAAGGAAAAAAAAATCTACATGCTCAGTGGGTTGTTTGAGAAATTCAAGATGGGAAAGGAGGAGAAGATAGCTCATATGTACTCAAGGCTCAACACCATTGTGAATGGTCTTATTGTTCTAGGTCATCCTATGAGTAGAGGAGAGATCAACTCTAAGATCCTTAGAACTCTCCCCAAGAGATGGGAACCCAAGGTGACTTCGATTGAAGAAACAAGGTCTCTTAAGGATATTCCTATTCAAGAGCTCATTGGAAATCTACATGCACATTAAGCCACACTTGATAAAAGAGAGGAAGTAGAAAGACAAGAACAGAAAGAACTCAAGAGAATGAAGAAGGCTGAAATCAAACCTAAAATCAAGGCTATTGTTAGTCAAGCCTCTCCATCTTCTCATATATAAGAAAATGCCATGTACTCCAAGGGTAGATTCTACAAAGGCAAGAATTCCTCCTCCATCTGGTGGCTCAAGTGTGGAAAGAAGGGTCACTTCAAGATAGATTGTCTACAAGGAAAGAAGACCCATCATCACAAGATAATAGAAGAGAAGTACATGAAGAAGGAGAAATGGCACTCAAGCTCAAGTGAAGATTCAAGTGGAGAATCAAGCTCAAGCTCTAGTGAAGAAGGAGAATGTCATTTTGTCCTTATAGCTTCTATAAAACTTGAAGACTCAAATGAGGTAAATCTAAACTCTTTAGATAAAGAACCTTTAATTGCTATCATTAATGCTACTCGTGCCTCTTTTAAGTCTTCTAAAAAGAAAAGGAAAAAGTTTGCTAGAATTGTTGATAATATTCATGTAGAACTAGATGATCTTGAACATGCTAATACTTGCTTGCTTTATGATAAAAATGCTTGTCTTAGCCAAGTAGACTCTCTTAAACTTGAAAATGCTAGTTTGCTTCATAAGATTAGATTTCCAGAAGCTCAACCTCTTATTCCTAGTTGTAATGAAGAGCATAACTTAATTGTTGATTCTCTCATGCATGATATTGATGTTCTTAAATCTGAAAACAAGGACAAAGATTTCATTTTGCAAGGATTAGAATCTGAAAATGGTGTTCATCTTTCTAAGATTGTTGTGATTGAAAATGAGAATGCTTCCTTGCTTGCTAAAATCAATGTTCTTGCATCTTATTTAGTTCTTCTAGTATAGAGAATAATGTTGCTACTCTTCATATTGATAGAGATTCTTATTTAACTAAAGCTCTTTCCTTAGAAAATGATCTTTTGCATGCTAGAGATAATATCAACAATTTGTCTTCTAATATTTCTTCTCTTATGCATGATAATGACAGTTTGAGATCTTCTTTGCAAAGATTCTTAGTTGGTAAAAAGAATCTTAATGACATCCTACACCATACTACTAAACAAATTGGTAGACATGGTTTAGGAAATAATAGCAGTCAAAGGAACAACAAAGGTAAAGGACGTCCAATCTTCCATGGTGAATCCTCTAGTTCCAAGACTATGGGCACATGCAACTATTGCAATGATATTGTCCATTATTCTAATTGTTGTCCTTTTAGGAAATCTCCTAAGAGAAATAGGACTTGGATTGCTAAGCTAACCCCTCCGGACCCAAGAACATGATTGGGGACCATTTCATCTTTCTTCTTGTAGGTACTTGCAAATGGATTGACATCAGATATGGATTTGCAAATTGACTTCTCATCTGCATGAAAGAAGAAAGGTGAGATGTGTAGAGGGTGACAACAAGTGGAAAAAGGAATGGTAAGAACAAAAGGTAAAGGTTTTCTTACTTATAACTAATCCTAACTTGTTTTGTCAAGATAGTGCACTACACATATGGTTTTTGAGTCAAAAGTGGTATTTTGTGTTTCTCTTCACACTTTTTCTCAAAAACTATTTCTAATGCTTTTATGGTGCATTACTGACTTGCTTAATCATGTTTGGATATGGTTTGTATTTTTAGCATGCCTTTAAATATGTTTTTATGAAATATATGTGCCTTTTGACAGCAGATCTGTCAGCCGAGTTTATCCTATTTGAAACTAGACCGATAGGCACCAATGGGTGTTGCCAATAGCTATCATCGATCGAGTTTTCAATACATAGAACTCGACCGACAACACTATGCACAGAATATACATTTGGCTTATTTAATGAGAATTTCCCTCTCAATTAGATTTTTTCAACCAATAGCCTTATTCATTAGCACTCTCATCTGGTACCTTTATATATGCATATTTCCATGTTCTAAATTGCCTCTCTTGCCTACAACTCTATCTTTGTAATTGCTCCAAATTGGCATATCTATATCTTGAAATTTCTTGCTTTGAGTTTTTTTTGCAATTTTAGATGATGATCTCTTTGGATCTCTTGGTTGTGTCTAAAATTGCTTCTGTTGTACTCTAACTTGCTACATCTATCTAGGTCTATATCTTGTTTTGATACAACCTTGAGGTTCTTAGTGGTAATCATCTTTTAGTAATGATGCATATTTGTATATGAGTTATATCATTTCATGCTTCTAAAATTGCATCTCTTTGTTTGGATATATTTCTACATCTACTCATAGCTTGGTTTATCTTGTGTATCTTTTGGTGTCTCTTGCTGTCATCTAGATCCTACTAGTAGTCCTAACTTGTGACAATATCTACTAGTATTTTATATACATGTAGTTCTATCCTTGTTCATCAAGTGGTATTTCACTATATGCTATTCTTGTATCTTTTCTCATACATGCTCAAGATTGTTCTTTCAATTTCATATCTACTATATTAAGTTTCTTGCATAACATTGTGATACAGGATACATAGATCTACTTTGTATGTAGAAATTGGAGAATTTTTTTTGGATTTCGTGCAGCTTTTGCTCCAGTTTCAATTTTTGGTGCAAGACTAGTGTTTTTTATGTGGAAACTACCTTCTGAGCGCCATGAGCTCTGACACTTTTTGGGCAAATTCTGTCATCTTAAGGGTCAAAATTGTGATTTATTATTTTTCTACAGTACTTTATCTTGCATTTTCGGTTGTTCAAGGAGTCTAGATTGAGAAGGAGAGTTACAATCGCAACATGTCTAGCTTTGAGGGGGAGTTTTGAGGTCTCGACATGTCTAGGTTGAAGTGGGTGTGACCTGGTTGTATGAGTGGTTGTGACATATGTATGAGGGGTGATTGAAATACATGTTTGATCACATCGTTGATATACTTTCTTAAGTGATGTAAAAGTCATGTAGTGTACTGATTGAATACTGTTTGATCAACCCTCATAATGTTCCCTAACCCTAACATACTCCAATATGAAGCAAGGTAGCAAATCTAGGGTTGATGGTTGGATCTATCTTTGCAAACCCTAATCGGCTAAGAAGGAGCCCTAAACCCAATCATGTGCAACGATCGTGCTTGTTTCTCTTTCATGGAATGGATATGGTGTGATGTTATCTATCTTGTTATGAACTCCTAACCATGCAGGTGTTATGATCTTGATGATCATAGCTAGTGTATGATATGGAGACTATGACATGCTACAGGTGGTTGAGTGAGCCTGGATTATGCATGGTGAAAAACTTGTAATGTAGGTTAATGTGGATGGATCAAATGACCTGGCCTGTGTCTTGTGTGTGATTTGAGGTAATAACCTCTGGAAGTGTGATGGAGAGATTAATATCCCATAGTGATGAGACATTGATGATATCCTTGTGTATCTATATGAAAGTAATGATGGCCTTGTGAATGGCAGTGCTACTGTGCCATGCGATGATGTGACAAGTTCACACCTTATATGTTTTATATCTTCTAAAGTTGTGACATACCCTTATTCTTGTTAAGTTTTTTATGTATTCATATGTTGTACCTTGATTGATGCTAAAAGATATTTGATTGGCTTAATTAACTAAGTGAAACCTAATCATGTAGGATCCTTGTGCTATAGATTCATTCCAGTGTCAGTCTTAGAGTTGGATGGTGAATGGAGTTCTCCCTTAGTTGAAGCTCGAAGTCATATACTGTTGAGTATATGCATTCACAGGATTGGTTGTGGGTCATACACTGTCAAGAGTGTGGCTACGGGTTGTAACTCAGTGATGTGACTTAGTATATACTTTCACAGGATTGGCTGCAGGCCATACCCTAGAAGGAGTGTGACTTTGGGTCATAGCTCAGTTCCACTAGCATTTTCCCTATATACTAAGGTAGGCTAGGCTGTTTTTTAGTTAGACTTGATATGTCTATGCGGTGTTTCTCTCATGCTGACCAATAGGAGTGGAGATGTCATGGATTTTGGCTCTTCCTTAGACCTTGTATGGCATTGATTTTGACTTAGCAGTGGTCAGTTGGAGCATGAGTTGTGTACCTCATCTCCTCAGGGCATAATAATAAAATATGTTATACAGTCGTGTAATATATATGTTTAAGGACAAAAATGTGGATAACATTGGTTGAATCCTTGCCATGCTTTTATATAGTTTAGTTGATAAATGATATACATTTTCTTCATATTCATTTTTATAATATAACTTGATATATTGTTCAGTGGTAGCTGCCTAATCTTTCTTAATCCGCTTTATCAGTTTGTTACCTATCATTTAGTTGAATCTATGCAATCTTCTTAGTAGGCTACCAGCTTAGTTTATCTGTTCTTTAATACATGTTGGCAGAGAGTTATGTCTCTCGTTGGGATGTTTGGTCTCACCATGTGGGTATCCACATCTTTTAGGTGGATGTGCATGAGGAGGTAGAGACCTTGCAGCTGAGGAAGAGCAGTAGTAAGAGCAGTAGATGATAAGGTTGAGTGTGCTTCTAGTCTTTTGGTGTTAGAGTACTAGATTCATCCCTATACACTCAAGTCTTCGGGGTGTTTTCAATGTATTTTGTAGTTATGTATCATCATGAGGTTTTTGGCATGTGTGCCTTTTGCTGCAAAGTTATGAAAGATGTACATGTACATGTGTGGAACAAGTTCTTCTTATAACAGGTTGATGATAGGAGTGTGAAAACAATGATGTAAGCACATTATGGTATGTGTTATGTGTTCTAGGTGTCCTGTTGTGGACTTATATGCAAAAGTTTTTAGATTGTGGTGCTCTTATGAAATCAATTTTAATTTGCTATTTTTTTGTAATCTACTTATGTAGTGTTAATTTCATGTTTGGATTTGAGTAATCTCGCTTGTTGTGGAGTGGGGCGTCACAGTGTGGTTGGTATCAGAGATTTAGGTTTTCTAATTCTATAGGAACCTAGGACTAGGGTTTGTGTCTATTCTTGTGTCCTCTAGTCTGTCTTATAATGACTTCTACTTGTACAGAAGAAGAGGAAGAGTTGAAAAGATGGTTAGACAATATGGAGAACATGTTGCTTAGAGTGGTGTTGATGCACCAGGTGGAGGTGCAACGAGGCAGGATGTGGAGGGGAGAGCGTTTGAGATGCCCCAGATAGACCCTATAGTGGTGGTCAGTCCCGCTTTCTAGTCCATGTTTGAATAGTTTATGGCCACAATTTCACATATGGCGGATAAAATGCTCGTTCTAAAAATAAGAGAAGCAGTCCGGAATGTGGAATCTTTGGTATCAATGAAGACCTTTGAGAAGTTAAGGCATGTTGGAGCTTTGGAGTATGTTGGGATGGCTGACCCAGTAGATGCAGATCTATGGTTGATGAAGCTAGAGAAGGCCTTCAAGATCTTGAGCATCCACAAAGTAGACAAGGTAAGATATTTTGTGCACCTTTTGAAGGGGAGTGTTGGCCATTGGTGGGTCATAGAAGATGAGAAAAGACCAAGTGTTGTGATCGGTTGGATGGAGTTTTGACATGAGTTTGTTTGTCGATAATTTTCTCAGATGTACCTTAATGAGGAGATCAGCCAATTTGAGAGGATCTGATAAGGATCCATGTCTATCAATGACTATGAAGTGAAGTTTATGGAGTTATTGAGGTTATGTCCTCACATGGCTGCTAAAGAGAGGGAGAGAATTCGACATTTTGAAAAGGGGTTGAGTGTGGAGTTGACGACACTAGAAGCACCTTTAGATAACAAAGAGCATTTTGCCACGTTTGAGGAGTCGGTACGGAGGATAGAAAGATTTGTGGTTGAGAAATGTGATAAAGGTGCCAAGAAGAGACATGCCCAGTACCAAGAACAGTCATCAGGTGGCTTCAAGGAGCCTAGGTTTTCATCACCGCCAGTGCAGTATAGGTCTAGTGCACCGACCTAGTGGTTGCCAAGCAAGGGCAGAAGAGGTAATTTTCTACCTACTTGATCCCAAAACACATCATCTATGTTAGTGACGGTGGTCGTCTAGGCCACAATATAAACTATAGGACTTTCCATAAGTGTGGGCAAGTGGGACACTTCAGTAGTGGTGGAGGACGAGGACATGAACAAGCATCATAGGTTGGTTCCTCTAAACAACCAACAGCTAGGTTTTACGCCTTATGTCATCCTAGAAGAAGAGGTCAACCCACAAGTAGAGACAGGTCAAAGGGAGCTTTTCCATTCTGATATGTGTGTATGTTTTTGTTTTTGTTTTAGTTGACCCTAGTGGGGGCTTGAGGTAGATATGCAGAGGTAGTGCTCGTCTCTTTTCACTAAAGATTTTGGGGGTGAAATCTCTATTAGAGGTTTATGGCTTGTAAAACCCGTGACCTGGGTTTGGGCTAACCCTATTTTCTTCAGCTTCATGACATGCTTAGAACCTTTTTCTAATCCTTTGAGATGATCTTATAGCATGTGGAGAGCTTAATTTTCAAGTTTAATCTTGTTTGAATGATGTTTGTGATTTGTGTGCTAGTTTTGGTGTAAATTACAATTTACCCAAAGTAGGGGGTTGATGTGCAATTTGCCACCTCTAGAGTGTTCCTTCTCTTTATTTACATCATCTGGATGATATGGAAGGAAGTGGGTGTCTTGGTTGAGTGTAATCACTCTCAATAGTGATTTGGGTTTGTAGGGTTAGTGTAAGTCGTGACCTAGGTGCACATGGATGGGTGTAGCGACCCATGTTGCAACCTATGTCATGACCTAGGTGGTTTGGGGTGTGTCTCGATCAAGACACTTCTCTTGATAATGTTGGTTTTGACCTAGGGTGTGAGGTGGAGGTTGAAACAGTTTGTCTTCTTGTGTCTCGACCTAGGTTGTGTTGTGACCTCTTGTCTCGACCTAGTAGTGATGGTTGGTGCTTGGCACAAGCATGGGTGGTGCTCCATGGTGGTTCGGGACTATGGCCATGTTGGGGGTGACCCAAGTAGGTTGAAACCCTACCTATAGTATATCACCATGCTTTGCATCTATGGTTAAGGTTATTGCATGTGGTTGCATGTTGGTCTTTTGGGTGGACAAGTGTCCCTTTGGTGCTCTAGGGTGTTGACACCTCATCTCCACCCTACTTCCATCCTCTTTTGCTATATAACCCCTTATCTCTCCATGCATGTGACCCCTTTTTGGCCCTTATCCTTCTCCTTCCTTGATTGCTCATCCTTGGGGCTTGGTGGAGCAAGGATTGTTGATCCTTGGAGCCTTAGTGATCAACATCTCTTGCATGTGATGATTCTTGCTCCGTCTTCAACCTTGGTAAGATATGTCATCTTTGCAACGTTTTTCTTGGATTACCTACCCCATATTCGTCTCATTCCTTGGCCTTAGACTGTGTTTTGACATGGTGGTTGTCCTTGAGAAGATAGCTCCTCATCACAAGTGTAATAGGCCATGTTTTCATAAGGCGACGCCCAAGTGAGAGGGAGTTTCTCCTCTCTTTTCTTCTCCTTTCTTTGGTTTGGCCTAGGGTTCTTTCTTACCCTTCTCTTGAGAAACTTTTGACCTTGATGTCTTCTTCTTATTGAGGTGCTTTTGGGGAGCCTTTGGTGGAGCTTCTTTCTCCGTTGGTGGTCGATTGCTTGGAGATATCAACCCTGGAGTGATCTTCTTTAAGGCAGGTGATATAACCCATAACCCTCTCTATTAATGCACTCACTTGTTTGAATGTAATTACTTCTCCCTTTAAATGTGCTCTTGATTTTTAATAATATGATTCAATGCCCTAGAACTTGGTTAGTTATAGGCATCATGTTTGAAGTGTTTGTAATTTGAAACCCTAATTTTGGTACTCCTTTTGGTTACCATGGTGTAATGGTGATTGTTCCCTTATCTCTTGATCTTAGTTTTTATCACATGCATGTTGGATGAGTTTCCTGATGTCTAAGAAGTCTAGGTTCTGTTTTGATGGTACCAAATGTGGTTTTCTCTCTCTTGCACAAGGATTGTTCATGAGGCTTTCATAATTCAAGTTTTAGGGTTGTGTTAACCAATTTACATGAGGTCTTCTCCTCCATGTTAATGATGGATTTCTTGGGTATGATTATATATTTTTTCTATGGAAGACCTTTTGTTTGATCATGGTTCATCCCTATTTTGGTGTTGTTCTCTTGTTTTAGTGGTATCTTGATCGAAGTGGTCATTAAGCCTTGTTTTGTCTTGGGTTGTGACACTTTGGCTTTGAGTCATGACAACTGACCTTGTGGAGGTCGCGACATCTCCCTCCTTGATGGTCATGATGTTTCCTTGTTGGGTCACAATGTCATCTTTTGTTATGTCGTGAAACTATGTTGTGATGGATCACGATGCCATGTTAAAGGGTCATAATGCCTATTTCACAAGTGGTCAAGATGATTACTGGTTTGGTCGAGTTGATACCCCAATTTTTGGGTCATGGTCATGTCATTGTTTAGGTTGTGACAAGTCATGGTTGTGGGTCGAGTTGAGTCTTTGTTCTCTGGTCGTGACATACATTGGTTGGAGGTAGCGATAGCCTTGCTTCTTGGGGTCGTGAAAGTTGCTTCTTGGGTGGTTGAAACCCTAACCCTAGAGGGTCGTGACATGTTTGTGGGTCAAGGTAGAGAAGGAGCATGGCGGTCGCAACATGTCTAGGCTTGAGGGGGAGTTTTGCGGTCGCAACATGTCTAGGTTGAAGTGGTCGTGACCTGGTTGTAGGAGTGGTTGTGACATATGTATGATGGGTGGTTGAGAGACATGTTTGATCAAATAGTTGATATACTTTCTTGAGTTATGTATAAGTCATGTAGTGTACTAATTGAATAATGTCTAATCAACCCTCATAAGGTTCCCTAACCCTAACATACTCCAAGATGATGGGAGGTAGTAAATCTAGGGTTGATGGTTGGATCTAGCTTTGCAAACCCTAATTGGCTATGGAGCCCTAACCCTAATAATGTGTAATGATCATGCTTATTTCTCTTTCATGGAATGGCAATGGTGTGATTTATCTATCTTTTTATGAACTCCTAACCATGTAGGTGTTATGAACTTGATAATTGTAACTAATGTATGCTATGGTGACTATGATACGTTAAAGGTGATTGAGTGAGCTCAGATGAGGCATGATGAAACACTTGTAATGCATGTTAATGTGGATGGATCAAATGACATGGTCAGTGTCTTGTGCGTGATTTGAGGTAATAACCTCTGGAAGTGTGATGGAGAGATTAATATCCCACAGTGATAAGACATTCATGATAGCCTTGTGCGGCTATATGGCAGTAATAATGGCCTTATGAATGGTAGTCCTACAGTGCGATGTGATGATGTGACAAGTTCACGCCTTATATGTTTTATATTTTCTAAAGTTGTACTATACCCTTATTCTTGTGAGGTTCTTTATGGCTTTATACGTTGTAACTTGATTGATGCCAAAAGATATTTAATTGGCCTAAATAACCAAGTGAAACCTAATCATGTAGAAGCCTTATGCCATAGATCCATCCAGTGTTAGTCTTAGTGCTAGATGGTGAAACAAGTTCTCCCTTAGTGGAAGCTCAGAGTCATATATTGTTAAGTATATGCATTCATAGGATTGACTGTAGGCCATACCTTTGCAGGAGTGCGGCTACGGGTTGTATTTCAGTGATGTAACTCAATATATACTTTCACATGATTGGATATGGGTCATACCCTTGAAGGAGTGTGACTTCAGGTCGTAGCTCAGTTTCACTAGCATTGTGCCTATATACCAAGGCAAGCTGGGCTATTTTGTAGTTAGACTTGACATTTCTCTATAATTCTTCTCTCGTGTTGACCGGGAGGTGTGGAGAGGTCATGGATTCTGGCTCTTCCATAGACCTTCTATGGCATTGATTTTGACTTGGCCATGGTTAGTTGGAGCATGAGTGGTATACCTCATCTCCTCAGGGCATAATAATAAAAGATGTAATATAGATGTGTAGTATATCTGTTTCAAGACAAAAATGCATATAACATTGGTTGAAGCCTTGCCATGCTTTTGTATAGTTTAGTTGATAAATGATATATGTGTTCTTCATATTCCCTTTTAGAATATAACTTGATCTAGTGTCCAGTGGTAGATGCCTAATCTTGCTTAATCTGCTTTATCGGTTCGATATCTATGATTTAGTTGAATCTGCTCAATCTACTTAGTAGGTTACTGACTTAGTTAATTTGTGATTTAATATACATTGGCGGAGAGTTATATCCCTCACTGGGATTTTTGGTCTCACCCTGTGGGTTTCCACATCTTTTAGGTGGATGTGCATGAGGAGGTAGTTTGCTATTGTAAAGATCAGGGTTACAGAGAGCATCATATATATAGCCTTGACTCAAGGTATGATGTACCGGAGATACAACATAACATAAGCTTGACTAATATTACTAATGGGTTTAAGGATAGCTACCCCAATTAGCCAATACAAGTGAAAATAAATAACAAAAAATACCACCAACACTTCCCCTCAAGCTGAAGAGTACACATCATGTATTCTCATCTTTCCACACATATAAGAGAAGGATGAAAGCAAAAGAGGCTTGGTGAAGATATCTACTGTTTGTTCTCTAGTCTTTACATATGACATAATAATCTTCTTGCCATGAATCCGGTCTCTCATGAAATGCCAATCAACCTCAATGCGCTTAGTACACTCAGGATTGTTAGCCAAAATGAAAAGATACTTAATTATCGCACTTGAGAATTTTTAGAGAAGAAAGAGGGAAACCTAATTCTTGAAGAATATATGTTATTTGTAGAATTTCACAATAGGCAAGTGTCATGGCATGATATTCTACCTCAGTACTAGAACGAGCCACAATAGATTGTTTCTTGCTCTATCAACAAACATGATGGCCACCCAAAAGACCATATGAACCAGAAATTGATCTCCTTTCATTTACATCTCCATTCCAATCAGTACATGCACAGTAGTTCAATGGGATATATGGAGATTGTGGTTTCTTATAAGGGAGACCTCTTCCAAGTGCACTTTTTAGATAGTGTAGAATGTGTTTTATCTGACCTAGTGGCACAGAAGAAGTTTTTCTATGTGTTGACTAACAACACTAACAACAAAAGCAATATCTGGTCAGGTAATTGTAAGGTAGATGAGTTTCCCAACCATCTGTTGATATAGTTCAGGGTCGGAAAAAGACTCCCCTTGGTTAAAATTTAGTTGTGATAGTCATTGGGTGAAGAAAATTGTTAGAATTTAGCATATGAGAGTCCTTCAAGAGGTCAAGTACATACTTTTGTTGAGATATTAAGTACCTTGATGAGAACATAGCACCTCTATGATCAAGAAGTAGTGAAGTTGTCCACACATTTTAGTGTTGAAATCCCATGAACATAACTACCAGTGATAATTATATCATCAATATAGACATCAAGAGTGATGGTTCCATCTTGAGATGACTCAAAGAGTAGACTTAGATCACTAGATGATGTCCAGAAGTCCAAACTAAAAAGAATGTCACTACGTTTTATAAACCGCGCCTGTGGTGATTACTCGATACTGTACAAAGAGAATTTGATATGACAAATTCCTTGGGAAGGCTCCTCCTGAGTACAAGATCTCGAGGTTGTTTCATATACACTTCCTCCTCTAGATCACCATGAAGGAAGACATTTTTTATGTCAAGTTTGAACTTGAGGCCAGTCGATATGAGTGGTAAGGAAGATTACAATCCTAACAAAAGTAATGATGGTGACCCGTGAGAAGGTTTCAACAAAATCCATGCCATATGTTTGGGTGATTCCTTTGGCAACAACTTGAGTTTCAAGTCTTACACCAATCCATCAAAACTAAATTTGATAGAGAAGAACCACAGACAATCAATCATATTATTGTACGACAGAGGAGGAATAAGATTCCAGGTGCCATTTTTCATGCAATTTTGTCATTTCTTCGAGTATCACAACTTTCCAACTAGGGTACTGAAGCACCTCATGATAATTTTTAGGAATTTGGATAGAGTCAAGCTACCTCTTAATGGATTAAGTAGTACAAGAAAGCTTGGATAGGAAACATGTATAAGATTTAGGATAGTAAAGAGTGCAACAATGAATACCTTTCCAGAGAGCCACAAGGAGATCTAGTTCCTTAGACCTAAACACTAGTTTTGGATCATGTACCATAGGAGAAGGAATCACAGGAGGATCTAGGATGAGTTCATGATCCACTATGTCAGAAAGATCAAGATCAAATAACTTAGTTTGACTTAGGTTGAGTCAGAGAGGATATAGACGTAAAATCAAAAAAACATTTTAGATTCATAGAAAGTAGCAGCAACAGAGACATACATGTGACAGTGGCTTGGACTATGATAGGGATAACCTTTCTAAAAGGTGGAAAAACCAAATAAAACTATTTTTATAGAAGGGGGATCAAGTTTATTTACTCTTGGATCAAAATTATGCACAAAAATAGTACACCTAAACACATAAAGGAAGATGAAAAGTCGTTTGGGCAGGAAAAATAACCAAAAAGGGGTCTTTTTCTAAAGAATAGAGATGGTTGTCAATTGATAAAGTAGCATCATGTGAGAACAATTTTAGACCAAGAAGTTTTAGGTATCTTGTCCTGAAACATAAGAGCACGGGAGATATCAAGTAAATGACGATTTTTACATTCTGCCACCCTATTTGGTTGTGAGGTGTGAGTGTAGGAACACTAATGGTTGGTTCCAGTTCTAGAGAAAAAAGAAGAAACTCAAGCTGAAACATATTCTAAATAATTATCAATATAAAATATCTTAATAAATTTATTAAATTGTTTTGAAATCATTTTATAAAAAATCTGGAAAACACTAATTATTTAATCATGATATTTTAATAGATATAACCATGTCATGCTACAAAAATCATCAAAATATTATATTAAAGAAATAATTGAATCCATTAAAATCTATAGTTTGAAAGGGACCACAAATGTCATTATGAATAATGTCAAATGTAGCTTTAGAACAAAGACTACTTTTCTAGGTAAGGAACTCCTTGGTTCTTCTCAAACTCACATGAGTCACATAGAAGACTTTTTAAACTCTAAAAAGAGAGATCCATGTGCTTTAACTTATCAAGATAGGGGTAAATGTAATGTTGATGTAGCTGAAGAGGTGTTCTCACAAGAAGAATAGAAGATGGAACGACATCACCAAAGTAATAAAAGTCATTGGCTCTATAACCCTAACTAATCATCCAGAAAGTCTGAGAATCTTGCATCACAAAGCCATGACAACCAAAGGTGAAGTTGCAAGTAATGGCATAAACTAACTTAGCAACATACATTTAATCAAAATGAAAATGAGGAATAGAATGAATGGATCGAAGTTTGAAACAAGGAGAGACATTAGCACTACCACATTGTTGAATAGTTTCAATGGACCCATCTTTTAGAGTGACATAGGAGATTGGAATATGAGGTTTAGCAGAGGAAAGAAGGTGTCTCATACCAGTCATATGTTAGGTTGCCCCAGGGTCAATAATCCAATGAGGGTTGGCTTCCATCATGAAGGTCTCAGTGTTACCTTGGATGGAGGCTTGAAGTGCCAAAGACTTCGCAGCAGATTGCATAGTAAAAAAATCCATAGATCATGTAGTTTGTAGAGGAGCTTGTTGAGAGGCCTGCAGAAGCTACTCATACTCATTTGAAGAGATGGTAACAAACTGATTGATAATCATTGGGCAACATGGGCAACTCTGGTGTTACAAACATGCACATAGGGATGAGCGTGTTTTTTGTAGAACTTTTTCTTGAGATGGCCTAACTTGTTGCAGAAGGTGCATTATAGCCTTAGGGAACGTCCTCCACAACCATGTCTACGTCCACGAGCAACAACATTGATCGCAATGTGTGAATCTTATGGAGTAGAGGTCAAGTGGCAGATAGTCGATGAGTGGATATGAGAAAATATGTCTTCCAAAGTGGGAAAGTTTCCACCGTCCAATACAATGTTGTGTACTAGAGCATAGGTTGGATGAATACCATTGAGAAAATTGGCCATGAAAAGTTTGTCCCTCTCTTTGATTTGATCCTTAGAAGAGATGTGATGAAAACAAATAATCTACTAAGAGAATCTGACAATAGAATGGAAATACTCATCAAGGGACTTATCACCCTATTTTTCACCAAAAAAATTATCCCAAATGTTATAAAGCCCCAAAGAATTCTTTTCCTACATGTAGTGGTGATGGAAAGTGTCTCACAGTACCTTCATAGTTTTTTAAAACATGTACTTTGAGGCAATAGAGGTTTCCATGTTGTTTCACAACCAACTTTTAACTTGGTTATTTTCCCAAGGGCTGCACTCCATGATGGTTTAGATAGAACTCATCCAGAGAAGGTAATTTTCTTGATTCAACTTAGTTATGGAGATAGGAACATTGTCAATATAGACAATGTTCTGAAGTGAATCTTTGCCATTAGTCATGTCTTAAGACAAGATGTAAATTTCACACTAGTAGGACCTTGGTGGAGAAATATATTAACATATTATAGTCATAGAATAACGATGGAGAAGGATATCACAGAATGACGTCAGTTAGAACAATGGTGGATATGAGCAGTCACTAGTAAGATGCACAGTGATAGGTGAAATCTAAAAAGAAGCATGGCTTGAAGCACTATCATAGGAAAGATGCATTGTGAAAGGAAGGAGATAATAGATATGTAACAATTATTGGCACTCATCCATATATGGAGAGAAATAGATGGTGAGGAAAGTGAAAAAAGCAAATGCTTGGGATTGCTACAACCATATTTTTAGAAATAGTTTTCTACCATGTCGATATCAACACGTCACCAATCAAATCTTGTGGGTGACAAAGAAGGGGAGGAGTATCACTTGGATTCCCAAAAAGGTTTCTATGCTAGGGAACACCCAATCAAGGGGTAACCGGTGCAACTCTGGAAGGGTTGGTCACCTATGACTCTCCTACTCAAGATCATGAAAGTGGTGATAGGGATCCCCCTCAACCAGACATTGGGAGGGAGGCTGATGTCATGGTCAACCGATCGATGAGCAGTGGTTGTGGAGGTGAGCTAACTGTTATGCTTAAATGCGCAAGTTTTAATATTTATAAACTCGAGCACCACCTCGCAAGTATACGGGTATGTACAATAATGATATCGTCCAAGGGAGCAAGGCACTATTAGGAACAAGTGTGTTATGGTTCAACAGTCTAGATCTGTTTGCAATAGTTGAGATGGATTATAATTCACCAACTTGCAATCAAAAGAAAGAAGAACTAAACTAATAGGATTTAGATCAGATTTTAGGAGATCTTGGTCATAGAACTTCACTTCCACACTACGACTCACATGTAGCTACTAAATTAACATGTTCATTAACTTGAAAAGGAGGTTGCCTTCATCTCACACCTCATGGTGATAAGAGACAGTTCTCATATTTACATAGCACACCCGTGCTTATGTTTGGATTTAAACTTCAACTTTGTCTCCTCAATGTATCCCAGCCACTCTCATGGTTAAGGAATCATTTCCAAGAGAACTACTCCATACTCCTCCATACATCCTCCCGAATCTCATAAACAAGCATAAAATATGTAGGTATGATAGACACACAAACATACAAGCAAATCACACTATAGAAATTCTTGGAGAAGCAAACTAACCAACATTAGTTGAGAATTACAAGTTGAAATGAGTAATAGCATGGGAGCTACTCTCCCATGCCGATGAAAATCGGTTCTACCTGTACATAATGAAGAAATAGAAGTGCATGGCACACATTTCAGAGTTTAACATGATTAGAGAGAGGAAAAAGTAAAAGAAACCAAAGAATGAATTTATATGAGGTAAAACTCTAGCTTGAAGACTAAAATCCCCCCTTGTGGCTGCTTTTACTCGAACCACTTTCCCTCCCTAGAAGCCTAGGCAGAGTAGAGAAGCTCTGTTGCACTCTTTGAAGAAGAAATGGTGAGAAATGGAGGTTCTCTCCCAAGAAACCTCTTCTTCCTCCCCAATGTCACCCTCCTTTTTCTCTACACCTTTCTCTGGTCATAAATGCTTCCAAATGACAAGAGATAACCGTCCCATCCCAGTCTGTTAGATATTTAAAAGGTGGTACGGTTGTCTTTTTAAAATTACAGAATCTGTCGGGGATATGCCATGTTTGAGAAGGTGCATAATGTGTCAGTGTGTGCAACCACTGACTAAAACTGCTCTCCCAAAAAGTACATGTCGTGTTGCCAAAATACACATCATGTTGCTTCTGTCTGAAGTGGACCTACACACTTAATGCACGTCATGCACTATTTCACACATGTTGTGTGTCTTTGAAATAGGGCTCATGAAGTTATAAGATACGTTGTGTGTATTAAGCACACACAGTGTTGGCTCGACACAACAACCTTTATCAGTTTCTTGAATGAGAAAACACGCCGTGTTTGCTAAGGAACATGTCGTGTTTCTGCTTTGTCATTAGGGAATGTCGTTTGTAGAACGATACACGATGTGTGTAAAATGACACATGTCATGTCTTACTCCAAAACTTCTAGAACTCCTTTGAATCGATTACAAATTATCAAGAAATCCAAATAATATTGGATTTGGTTGGATTAAATCCATTTCATCATCTATACCATGTACCTGCGGTCAGAATTATGCAACAAGTAAGACAACTAAAATGGTGTCAAATTAAGTATGATTAGAGGCAAAATAGAGAGAACAAATGGACTGAATTTTTGTGCAGAAGTGGACAAAAGTCAATATAAATTGTGCACATCAAATCCCCCTAAGCTTGAATAATTGCTTCTCCTCAAGAAAAAGGAGCAAGAAACACAAATGAAGGAATTGTTAAGTCCATGTATATATCAAATGAAATGAAAGATGTATGAGAGACCAAACCAACCAAATCAACAATTTTATGCCTATGATCATAAATTCATCTTAAATAGTCAAGAGAGAAATTTTTAATTCAATGGGGGTGATGACAATTTAAATGAATCAATGAAGTGGGCAACACTAGAAACTTGGATGACCAAGCCAAGAAAATAGTGAGTTTGCAACCAAAGCTCTCAATTATTAAGGATACAAATGATAGAGTCTTAGTTAATGTTAACAAATTCAGTTGTTCTCTCCTTATTTCCCAAAAAGGATATGATAATAGAATATGGGTTCTGACACTCGTCAGCTGCAATAGGCTTATGCACACGTGGAATGTCAGTTGGGGTATTTTTACCTTATTTTTAGACATAACAGCTAATTGTCGTGGCCAGATCGGACTTACACTAGGCTAGTATGGTATGTCGGCAGTTTAGCCATCTTTCCATTTGAGAATCACGAGGCCTTAAGCTGAATTTTTCCCAAAACATAGAGGTAAGTTAACTAAATTACAACATTAGCTAGATTACATTCATTTGTTGTGAAAAATTTTCACCAAAAGAGTGATTGAAAATGCACTAAGAGTTTGGTAAGGGAATCTTGTATTTTAAACGATGTTGTAAAGTTTATTTAATCACAAAAATTTAAACAATTACATATGTTAAGCAATAAAGGATGTAAAAGATGAATGTTTATGATAAAAGTAATAGGCCAAAATTAGACACATGTTGGTGGCCATGAAGTTTCATTTGATTAATGCATGCCTTTTACAACTTCTATAAATGATATTTCTCAACAATGAGAGGACAATCAGTTCATCATAGAAGGGATTTAGTCCACTTACAAGAGATAAGCATCATATCATACTAGATTTTCTACTAGAAGAACAAAAAATAAAATAAGAATTAAGAAAAAGATGATAAAAGGGAAATAAAAATACACTACCATCCGGTTGCCCCCCCAAGCTTAAAATCTGTAGTGTCTAGTGATTCAATCAAACTCAAATTGGTAGAAACTAGGTACCTGCCATGAAGAAATCAAGAAGAAGGACCAACACCCTCATGACCAGCTGGGAAATGCTGGTGTAGAATATTATTATCATCAGGAACGCCCATAGGAGTCGAATTAGGTTGAGGTGGAGGTGGTGGTGGAGGCATGGGGTAGTGTCCTTGGGAAATATGTCACATATCCATCCTCTAAATCATGTTGTGCATGAATGAATATTTTTGTCTCGTTAGATCTAGACAACTATCATGCTGATCAAATCTCTATTGGATGTAGACTTATAGGTGTCACACTTCAGGCATGGCCCAAATTTACTTTGTCAACATATTCGTGGAAGGCGGTGGTGGTGCAACAACATTTGTAGTGGGTTCCTCTTCATGGTGATCAACATCAGAGAGATCACACCTCTAATTGTCCTTTTTCTTAATAGTAACGATCTTCAAATTAGGTAGGTCAATGTATTGGACATATGAAAATATTATCTGAATTTGGCAGGATCATTGGGAATTTGAGCAAGCAAACCCAAAGAAACAAGCAATTGTATGTCGACTAGGTTCCTTCCAGGTGCAGCCTCCAAACCTGTAAAATTAGTACCAATCTTGTGGGCAATGTGGGTGATCAAACCCCAAATCATGATATCACCTGACGACTTCTTTTTAATGTCAAAGAACCTAGTGAGAATGAAATATCCTGCATTGATTTTGAAATCATTTACCATTACCTAAAGAAAGAAAATGTTTAGCTTCCCACATACTCCCTAGGTTTCATTTTTTGCAAAAATCCCTATGATAAGAAGGTGGTTAACATAACGGAAGATGGGATTATGGATGTTGGCTGCTCTAGCCTTCTTAGCTTCATCGATTTCTTCATCTGTAATTTCCCTCCAGAAAGTATCACTATCAAAATGTTTTGGATAAGAACAATCTCCCACATAGTGGCATTGAAATGCCACACATAAGTGTTTGAATGTTAACTAGTACCCCTGGCCCAAAAGACAAAATTGAATGATAGCAAATGGCTCATGATGCTTTTGGGGTCCGTTTCAGCCTTCAATGTAGTCAGAAATTCATAGGTGAGTCTAGGGCAGGTATTACTCATTGTGCAATAGGTGTACTTTAGTCCTAGATCCTCTAGCATACCTAAGACTTCATCTTTGAATCTCAGTGTCTCCATTGTTTGCTCAAAGGTGAAGCATGTAGAGAGACCCCTACGAGTGATCAATGTGTGTTAAGTGGCATCTTCTGGCTCTATAACTCTAAACTAAGTGGTGGAGACATATCTAGGAGTTGAGGAAGAGCTTTCTCCCCATCAACGTTTGGAGGCTTGCTGGCTTGATTGGTGCCATTAGTGGCATGTTTTGTGATGTTGGAAAGAAGCACCTGGCATGTTGGAGTGAGGACACATCGTGCCTTTTTGCATGGAATACGGGTTAATCTTGAACGTCATGACACAGTGTTTTTAGGAAATAACACAACAGATGTTCTGGGAAGAAGGTTGTTTCCTGGTTCACAGTGTGTCCTTGAGTCAGAGGCTTGAATGGAGGAGAGGATAGTGCTTGATTCACGATGGTAGATGTGTGCTCCGAGCTTGATGGCATCGACTATGTGAGCTTGGTGGATAGTGGAACAACAGTGTGAGTGGACGTGGTGGTTGATCTTTGTTATGGTGTAGTGCTGATGTGCACGGTGGAGAAGTGGCGATGCCAGATCTAGTTAGTGCTATTATTGCACATAGGCGACGACGGCATGCATAGGTGGCAATGGCGCTGATGTTGCACGATGGCCGGAATGTCAGAAATGGTAGAAGGTTGTCCTTAGAGGTGGCAGTGAGCATTGGGTGTAGTATCCAGATGCTACGGTTGTTGTAGTGAAGATGGAAGGAGCAGTAGTATGCTTGTGTGGATAAGGCAACAACGACAGCAAACTCAGTGGAAGTCTTGCTTCAATGCAGAAGGAAGCGAGGGTGCATGACATATGGGATGGGTGCACATGTCATGAGTGATAGAAGAAATGAGGGTGGCAGATGAAGATTTGGTGCTAAAAACCCCCATTTCTATTCCATGAACACAATGTGTGCTTTAGAGTACATGACATGTTCCAATGCACATCTCAGCTACCCTTTTCATTTTTGCCTTACTTTAATGAGGGCAAGTCGTGTGAGTATAAATGCATTCTGTGTTTTGTTTCTAACAAAATCTTCCTCTTATAAAGCACATCGTGTGTGAATTTACACACATTGTGTAACTTTTCAGTGAACCCCTTGACGTTTTCACATTGATGGCGACATGTGACATTTGAGTAAAGGAACTATGTGTAAGTTTCTAAAAGATAGTTAGCATTCAAATGAACAAGATGGCACGTGGTGTTTGAATTTCCACACATCGAGTGTCTTTTCAGCAAACCCTTTGTTGCTCCAAGATGATAACGACATGTGTTGTTTGAATAAAACATGATGTGTATGATTCTAGAAGGTCACCAACATTCGATTGATTTAGTTGACATGCCATGTTTAGATTTCCACACACCGTGTAACTTTCCAATAACTCATTTATGGAATTGCACATGTCATGTGTTCTAGAGATTTTGCTTGAATTGATATTTTATAGGTGGAGACACATCGTGTTATGTGTTTCACACACCGTGTCTCATTTGAATATTTGCAAAACTTGATTTTCTTTTCTCAGCACATGCAATGATGATGCTATATGTTCATAAGGGTCTAAAGTATTACATTCATCCATGGAAAATTTATTTTAGAAAAGGAAAAGTTCATGAGAAAATGAAAGTAAAAAAATCTATCCTAAATGTGGGGTCAACTACCACAAGGTCCTCCATTTTGAGTTGAGAGTTAGAATCTTTATTCTTCTTCCTTTTAGAGTGCTCCGTAGAAGGAGTTGGATGCAACAGACTGTGCTTTATCTTTTGGGTTCAATTCAGGCTGACTTGGAAGAGATCCTAGAGGAGTTTGTTGATTAGCAAGGGCTTGTTGGGAAACTTGATTCTCCAACACCATGGTGTGTGTAGCTACACCATCCACTTTGTCATAATCTTCTGGATGACATCTTTCATCGGCTATCCATGTTAATGAAATTCTTCATTTTTCTTGATATAACATGAGACAGTTCTCTAGAAGTGACCCAAGATTGGGTTTTGAATAATACATGAGTTGGTTGGAATTCCAGTTATTGTTATTGAACCTTGGAGGATTGTTTCTTGCAGAGGGTCTATTCCCAATAGGGTGTGGTTGATTATTGTGAAGTGGTTGGGGATTTTGAGTGTTATTATTGTAGTAGGGAAAATTGGGATGTTCTCTCCAACTTGGGTTATAGGAGTTGGAATATGGGTTGTAGAGTTTTTTGTTCCCATAGTTTCCTACCATATTTCACTGCTCTAAAATCTCCTAAGAAGGGAATACAAAAGGATACCTAGAAGAAGCTACCTACCCCAATGTCTGGTTTGCATCACAAATAAGATTCACATGTTGAGTTGGTTGTGTAGTCAACCTTTCAAACTTTTGAGTGAGGGTATCTAACTTTGCAGCATTGAGATCAATGACATAAATAGCATGGATGCCTGCTTGTTTCTTGGAAGAAATAGAAGATGAGAGTGGCTAAGTACTCCTTTCCGAATTCCATTGGTAATTATTGATTGCCATGTCTTCTATTATAGCATAATCCTCCCTATAATATTTGTTCATTAGAGCTCCATTACTTGTGGCATCTATAGACATCCTGGTATTAAAATAAAGCCCATTATAGAAAGTTTAAAGAACTAGCCAGTTACTTAGACCGTGGTGTGGACAAAAACATTGAAGCTCCTTGAACCTTTCTTGTGTATCATACAAAGTTTCTCCATATTGTTGAGTGAAATTGGTCGATTGGCTTCTTAGGTGAGCAGTCTTCCTTGGTAGGAAGTACTTGGCTAAAAAGACTTTAAGAAGTTCATCCCAACTCTTGATAGAATTTCTTGAAAAATAAGAGAGCCACGCCCCTTCTCTATTTGTAGATAAAATGGAAACAACATTAGACATATACCATCAGGAGCAACACCATTGATCTTGAAAGCATGCAAATTTTGCAAGAATTCAGCTACATGAAGGTTGGGGTGTTCCATGGGAATCCATCTGAAGCGGTTTTGTAGAATCATTTGCATGATTTTCAGGTTGATGGAGAAGTTGTTTGCCTCGGTATGTGGGCCATTGATAGCCCCATCAATGTTTATTACGTCTAGAACAGAAAATTCCTTGAGAGGACAATCATCTTCCATGATTGGTTCTTGGTTGTCCAGTGAAGATGTTGGTAAACAATGAGGTGATGATGGTTGTGAATCTCTCAAGATTGAGGAGTCTTCACTCTTCGTTTCTCGTCTATTGCTTCTCAAGGTCTGTTCCATCTCTGGGTCTAAAAAATCATATGGTTGAAGATCACACTTAGATCTTTGCAGTGCTACAATTTTACAAGTAGTGAGAACACTTAAAAAACAATGGAAGATAAGATAGATGATATAAATGATGATGGAATGATGAAACGAGTGGGTGAGTGATCTAGTTTCTCTTACTAGTTAACACCTCTTACTCTAACAGAAAAAATATTGATGATCCCCAGCCAGAACGTCATAAACTTGTTATGCTTAAATGTGCAAGTTGTAATATTTATAAGCTCGAGCACTACACTACAAGTATACGGGTGCATGTAGTAACGAGATCATCCAAGGGAGCAAGGGACTGTTAGGTGCAAGTGTGTTATGGTTCAACAATCTAGATCAATTTGTAATATTTGAGTTGGATTATGATTCACTAACTTGCAATCAAAAGAAACAAGAACCAAAATAAGAGGATTTAAAAAAGATTTTAGGAGATATTGGTCATATGAATTTACTTCCACACCATTGCTCACATGTAACTACTAAATTAACATGTTAATTAACTTGCAAAGGAGGTTATCATCATCTCACAACTCCAGGTGATAAGAGATGGTTCTCATCTTTACATAGCACTCCTGTGCTTATGTATGTATTTGAACTACAACCTTGGATCCTCAATATATCCCATACACTGTCGTGGTCAAGGATTTGTTTCTAAGAGAACTACTCCATACTTCTCCATAAATCCTTTCGAATCGCATAAAGAAGCATAAAGCATGTAGGTTTGATGAGCACACAAGCATACACACAAATCACACCATAGAAGCTCTTGGAGAAGCAACTAACTAATATTAGTTAAGAATTATGAGTTCACATGAGTAATAGCATGGGAGCTACTCTCCCATTCCCAAGAAAAAGGGTTCTACTTGTAAATAATGAAGAAACACAAGTGCATGACACAAATTTTAGAGCTTAACATGATTAGAGAGAGGAGAAAGTTAAATAAACTGAATAAGGAAGTTGGGTGAGGTAAAACTTTGGCTTGAGAATGGATTGCCACCCTTGTAGCTGCTTCTATTTATACCACTTTCCCTCCTGAGAAGTCCAGACATAGTAGAAAAGCTCTGTTTCACTCTATGAAGAAAAAATGATGAAGAATGGAGGTTCTCTCCCAAGAAACCTCTTCTTCCTCCCCAAAATCACCCTCATTTTGCTCTCCACCTTTCTCTGGTCGTAAGTGCTTCCAAATGATGAAAGATAACCTTCCCATCCCACTATTTTCATATGTAAAAGGTGGGAAGATTGCCTTTTAAAATTGTAGAATCTATCGGGGACACACCGTGTTTGAGAAGGCACATGGTGTGTCAGTGTGTGTAACCATGCATTTAACGCCACACAAACATGTCTCATAAAAAGTACACATTGTGTCATTGAAAGACATGTTGTGTTGTTTTGGTCTGAAGTCGACTTGCACACTTAACGCAAGATATGTTCTATTTAGCACACATCATGTGTCTTTAAAATAGGACTCGTGAAGTTGTAAGACACACCATGTGTATTAAGCACACATCGTGTTGGCTTGATACAACAACCTTTGTCGGTTACTTGAATAAGTGAACACACTGTGTTTGTTGAGGAACACGTCGTATTTCTACTTTGTCATTGAGGAATGTCCTTTCTGGAATGATACATGACGTGTGTAAAATTACACACACTGTGTCTTACTCTAAAACTTTGAGAACTCCTCTAGATCGATCACAAATCATCAGGGAATCCAACTAAGATCGGATTTGGGTTGGATTAACCTCATTTCATCATCTTCACCCTATACTTGCGGTCACAACTATGCAACAAGTAAAACAACTAAAATGGTGACAAATTAAGTATGATTATATGCAAAATAGAGAGAAAAATGGATTAAATTTGTGTGCATAAATGGAAAAAATTCTATTTAATTGTGCACTTCACTAACGCATGGCTGCTAGACCCAAGCCTAGCTATCATCTGTGGTGGCTTGCCGCACACACTGTGCTGCTAGCCAACGGTGGCCAGCAACTATGGGCAGGAGGGAGGGCACGGTGGGTGGTCATAGGCGAACAATGGGGGCATAGTGGCATGGATGGGAAGAAAAGAAGAGGAGAAGAAGAAAGAAAAAGGTAAAGAAAAAAGGAGGCTCTTTTCTTAAAATTAGACGGATTCTTTTGATATCATGTAAAGAAAATTCTATTGTAAAGAGTAGGGTTATAGACAATGTCATATATATAGCCTTATCTTATGGTATGATTTACTAGAGAGACAACATAACATAATCTAGACTAATGCTAATGGGCCTAAGAAGAGTCAGCCCCAATTAGCTAATACAAGTGAAAGTAAATAACATACAATACCACCAGTAAATTCAAACATGAACGGTTACATCATAGTTTGACTTTTGCATAAAAGGAAGAGTATTCACTTTAAAAAAATCATGTATAGTTATTTACAAACTGGTTCCGTTTCTCCCTCTCTAATTCCTAGGATCTAGAGGAAGGATAAGGGTCCGACTAGCTAATATAACTATTTCTTCATAAGATCTCTATTATATCCTTGATAAAAGTTGGCTTCTATCTCTTCTGGAGGAGATGATATTTTACCTAAAAAAAATTTAGTAGGATGATGAGCTACTTACTCAGTGCATAGAGAATCAATAGCTAACCATGATCAATTAGTTTAGAGGTATTTACTATTTAGGATGCAAGCAAACTATACATGGTAATTGGAAACAACCAAATCATTCAAATATAGCATGAGCATTGATGTCAAGTAATTAGAGTAAATCAATTATCCAGTTGGTTCTATAGTCCATTTATTTAGGTGACCTAGACCCACATGAATTGTACAATAACATGCCAAAACATTGCATCAAGATACAATTAGAATGCCTAGAATTCTAACTCTTAAAATCTCTAACTACCCTATCTGCAATGACCCAAACCACATATAGTCTTAGTGACTAATGGGAGTAGAAAGATATTTGGACACCTCCTCTAAACTTGGGTACTGAAATGATGAGTCAAAGGACTTTATTTGTCTCTACATTAGTGATTCCAGTAGGGTTAACTAACTGACCAGTATCATTAGTACCAGCAACATCTCTGTTTAATGTTGGGTACCACACTATTATAAGGAGTCTTTCTTCATTGGCCTAGACCCTTGCACTCTTCTTCAATATGATCTAGATATCTCAATTTGGACTTATCCTCTAGTCAGGAAGCATGTTTCTTGCTCAAAGCGCAGGCCTCCTATGGTGAATTCTATAGCTTTTAGGGCATCAATTATCTAATATAATTAAATTGGTCCAAATAACACTATTATCTTTTCTAATATTACCCTAACTTTGACAATCAAGCATTTCGCATTAATCAATATAATTATCATGAAAATGGAAACTATCATGATTCTCTCAAGTCAAAGTTTAATTCAATTAATATGGAATTAGGTCACACCTGGGGTTTCTGGTGCCTCAAAAGCCACAATTCTGTTTACCCTATTATAATGCATCTCACTCAAGAATTGAACATATCAACATCATAGCACAGAATATCTTAAATAATTATTTCCTCTGTTGAAAAATATAAAGCATACACAAAAATTTTGCAATAATAATTATTGAGAAAGAATCAACACATAAAACACCATTATTTCATACTTGTATATAGTAAATCAAGGTTAGAAAGTGAATTTCCACTTACTTGCATGTTATCTCTTGTATTAGTCTTGGATTCTAGCTTACACAAGTCTGATTCGAGCTTCACACCTTAAGATCTCATCCAAACTGTTTGGCAGAGAGTAGACATGCCCTAAATAAATCGGTTGGAGATAGAAGACAAAAAAGGAAAGTCAAAAAAGCATTTGGTTGCTGAAATAGAGATTTTTGCACTAAGAGGACAAGAAAACATATACATATATGTTTAAAACTTACTTAACATGTCCGATCTAAGACAAAACCAATGCTTTTTAATGTGTTCCTCCTTGTCATTGTCCTAAGAATTACCTCTGTGATTTCCTTATTTGTTATTGTTTTAAGAGGGAAAAGGGTCTAAAGCGAAGTTAGCAAGCCTATATCCATTGATTTACAATGAGTATTTATAGAGATCAATCCATTTTTGTGATTGGTAGAGTTGGGCGGCATTGCAACCAAACCATTGGAAGGAAATCCTTTAGTTGGCGCTCCTTTTATCGTTGCCTTCAATAGGCTAGCCATTAATTGGTTTTACCAATAGGCTACACAACCATCAGTTGTCCAACCTTAGGTAGGCACTATCTTTTAGTGTGATCAACCACTGGTTCTCACCTTAGACCGTTGAGGCTTTAGTTGATGGTTGTCGGTGTGGTTATCAGTTTCTGAAATTGTTGGTCAGCTCTCCCTTTTTTAGGTGCTCGCCCAACAAACCTGCAATTGTTGCACATTTGCCAAACCATTAATAGACGTTTAGCAGCCCAACCTTTGGTCAATGGTGCTTATAATAACCTTGGAAGGCATTCCCTACTAAACCATCAGTCTACCAATCTTCTATTGTTTCTATTAACTAAACCTTCAGCTATTGGATACCTCTTCTGTTGATGTATTCATAATAGAACGATTGATCTGAGGGCTCTGTGAAACCATCGATTAGACACTCAGTGAAACCTTCATTTCAAAACCATCATACTAACCATCATTTTGTTAACTAAGAGAAACATTCAATTTAAGTACATGTTACCTTCTATCTTAATCCATCGGTTGTCATCCAATGGAAACTCTGCATAAAATTGAAAAGGTTGTAACTTCTCCATTTCAAACCCAATTCAATTTATTCTTGATTTTGTGGATTCATAACTGAATTCACTACAGTTCCACATCAAAACTAGATTTCAAATGTCAATATTATAATAAATCATAAAATAATTAAAATACTTACAAGGGTAATTATCACTATAGTTATCTTTAACTCTAATGATTACCATATAATCTTGGATTGGGTTGTAACAATCTCCCCTAATTATAAAAAAAATTGTCTCAAAATTTCTAGAAGAGGGAAGGGTCTTTGTTATACATCTCTACCTCTAACTCCCAAGTATCTTCTTATATACCATGATTTCTTCAAAGAAATTTCACTAGGAGTACCTCCCTCTTTCTAAGCTTTTGAATCGTACCTTCTAGAATTCATACATGGTCTTTTACATAGGAGATATCTTCTCTTAGATGTACTAGTTTTGGCTCTATGATCTTATCTATTCTTGGATGACACTTCTTCAAGGTGGATACATCAAACACATTATGTAAGTTAACTAGCTCACAAGGCAAATCAAGTTTGTATTCTAGTGGTCCAATTCTCTAAATGATTGGACACAGACCCATGTATCTAGGAGTTCATTTTCCTTGCTTTACAAGCCACATATAACCATTCCATGGTGATACTTTCAAGTAAACATCATTCTTAATCTCAAATTGAAGTGTTCTATGATGTTTCTCTACATTGCCCTTCAGTGTGTCATGTGCAACTTTCAGCTGTTGTATGACCACATATATATATTGTGTTGTCTCTTCCACCAACTCCAGACCTAGGCTTTGTCTTTTACAACTTTATGCTAGTAGATATGTGATCTACACTTCCTCCCATACAATGCTTAAAAGGGGGCATCCCTAAACTAGAATGGTAAATATTATAATGAGCAAATTCCATAAGACTATGATGATCATTTCAACTACTAATGAACTGCAAAACACATGCTCTCAACATGTCTTCTGACTGTCCATCTGTCTAAGGGGAAAACATTGTGCTAAATGTCAATCTTATTCCCAACAAATGATGCAATTGATTCCAAAATCTAGATGTGAAATTTGGGTATCTATCTGATATTATAGAAACTGGTATTCAATGTAATTTGACTATCTCATGTACATAAACTTTGGCTAGATTTGATGTATTTCAAGTTGTCTTAATTGATACAAAGTGAGAAGACTTAACTAATCTATCTACTATTACCCATATAGAATAAAATTCAAGTGGTGTCCTAGATAACCCAACTACAAAGTCCATAGTAAAATGTTCCCACTTCCACACAGGAATAGGAGTGGTTGAAGAATATGTACCAACTTTTGATGTTCAGTCTTGACTTGTTGACATACACCACACATAGATACATACTGAGCGACATCTCACTTCATACCTGACAACCAATATAGTTCTTTGAGATTTTGTACATCTTAGAACAACCTAGTTGTATCACATACGTAGAAGACTGAGATTCTTAAAGAATATTCTTCTTTAACTTAGTGTCACACACAATCTATCCTGCTGATACAATATCTCATCATCAAAATATCTAAATTTATTCTCTTACCTTCTGTCATCTCATGCATAATCGGCTATATATCATTATCACATTGTTGAAGTTCATTAACATGATCATAAAATGTAGCTCTAACTTGCATCATTGCAATCACCCCACCTTGTCCTAACACTTTCAAATGTAAACTCACCTCTCCTATTTTGACCAAAAAATCTCTCCTTTGGCATGCCAGTGAAAACATATCCACATGTGATGTTGATTTCCTACTTAGAAAATCTTCCAAGATAATGGCCTTTCCAAAATGATAATCAATGCTACCATCATACTCCTTTATAAGCTTTATCCACCTCCTCTATCTTAGGTTAGGATCCTTTTGAGTGAAAATATATTTTAGACTCTTATGATCTGTAAAAACCTTAAATGAGTCACCATAAAGATAACATCGATGTGTCTTTAAGGCATGTAATACGGCTTCCAACTAAAAATATTGTGTAGGATAGTTCTCTTCATTATTCTTAAGTTGTCTAGAAGAATAAGCTACCACTTTTCATTCTTGCATAAGAACACATCCTAATTCTCTTCTAGATGCATCATAGAACACTCCATACCCTTTAGTAGGATCAAAACTGGTCTTGAGGTTAATCTTTGCTATAATGTCTGAAATCTTTCCTCACAATTATAAGACCAAGTAAAAGTCACATCCTTTCTTGTCAAATGTGTAAGTGGTGTTGTTGAAGTTCTTTATGAACCTTCTATAATATCTAGATAACCCAAAAAAACTTATTATCTAAATAGATGTTTTTGGGTGCTCCCAAAGTATAAAAAATTATACCTTCTTAGGGTCATACTGAATCCTTCCTATGATATGAGCTATCCCAGAGAGGATACTTCAGCCAACCATAATTCACATTTGCTGCACTATAACTAATGTTGTCTCAACAACTATAATGCTATCCTCAGATATTGCTCATGTTGTTCTAGGTATTTAAAATATACAAGGATATCATCTATAACCACTACAATGAACTGATCTAGGTACATCAGATTTTTTTTTCATTATGTCCATAAAAGTTGTGAGGGCATTTGTTAGTCTCAAAGACATAACTAAAAATTCTCGAAGAAAGGATTGACAGCATATTGATCAACGAAAGAAAAAAAGAAATGCTTCTCTAGCTTGGGTTGTCTTCCCGGATCCTTGCTTCTAGTTGTGGATCTACTTCTCCAGTGATGGGTGAGAGAACACTGTGAACAACATCTCATCTTATCTATTTCTTCATCTTCAGGAAAGACTCGCCTGAAGGACATAATGCTAATATCTTATTGTGAAGGCTTACTTGGGTACATCTATTGCCTTTATTTTCAACTGAGGATAACATGACCTGAGATCTATCTATGAAAAGATTATTTCCCCATGTAACTGATCAAATAGGCCATTATGGAAATGGATATTTTTTCTTTATGGTTATCTAATTCAGTTGCCTATATTCTACGCATAACTGTATATTCCATCCTTCTTTTTCACAAAAAGCACTATAACTTCCCAAGATGATGTACTAGGTTGAATGAAAACCTTATATAATATACATGCAACTATGTTATTAACTCCTTTAATTCTGCAAGTGTCATTCTATATGATGGTGATGATATTGGGTTCCTACCTTTTAAAATTTGTATCTCAAAATCAACATCCCTTTGTAGAGGTAAACCTGGTAACTCATCAGGAAAAACATCTAGGTACTTGCATATTATCGAAACATCATTTATGTTGTTATTTTGTCTACCTTTGCATCTATCACATGTGCTAAAAAAACCTCACACCCTTATCTCATCATCTTATCAGCTATAGTGATTTATACTATACAAGTGGGTAAGACTTTTCTATCTCCAGTGAAGACACATGAAAAGGCACCATATTAAAAGATGACCTCTTTCATCCAACAACGTAATTGTGCATGATACGTCTCAAGGCAATCCATATGCAAAATTATTTGAAAAGAATTAATGTCTAAGGGTATGAGATTAACCACTACGTTATACCCACTAAAACTCAAAAGACATCCAAAACATACTTCTATCCAAACTGTTAACTCACTCTACAATACTCTTAACAACAGTTTGTAAGATAAATCATGAGTTGAAAGGTTTAATCTACTAACCATTAATCTCAAAATAAAAGAATGTGACACACTAAGATCAATCAAAACTATAACTAAAATGATATTAAAGAGAATCATATTACATTAAGAACCTCTAGGAGAGACTACTCCATCAAATTGAGTCATAGAAAAAAACAAAATGTAGCTCTCTCACTTCCAAGTGGTCCTCGCTATCCACTAGTGGTACTAGTTGCTCCCCACTAGAGCCTAAGGCTAATGAATAAATTGTTCCTCTAATTGGATCCTGTCTCTATGGAGTCTGAAATTGTGATTGTGGACTCTCTTTAGGTATAAACTGAAGCTTTGGGCATTCCCTCTTAATATGTCCCATCTATCCATAGTAATAACATGCTTGAATATCAACTCCCCATCACTAACTAGAATGTTTCCTACCACAATTGTCACACATAGCTATATCCTATATCTACATACATATCACTAATATTGATGACCTAAAAGCCTTAGTGAAGGTGCCCACCTAGGTGGTGTACTCTATCTATGGAAACTAAACCTTCCTCCACTATGTGAAGAACTAGAGCCTTGTCTTCCAAAACAACTAAAACCTCATCTTTTCTTAGAAAATAAGCTATTACCTCCTCTGTATCCCTCATTTCTCTATCCTCCTCTACTAAAATCTTTTGATTTCTACCCTCATAATGCTTATCAACATTAATTGACTCTTCTAAATTTCTTGCAACCTCTACAAACTCCCCAAAGTTTTCTCTATCCCTTCAGCCAACTAATTATATGGTGTGCCTAATTTTTTGTGGTAATCCTTGTTAAAATCAACTTGTAAAGTGTGCCTTATATTCTCCAGTTGTCATATCACCCTGCTTGACATTTTTGGGCTACCTAATGTTATCACTCAAAAAGGTAGAAGGAAAATATGAGTGGAACTTATCCATTACATCTTTCGAGGTCGTCATTGTATTTCTCCTTTTATCTTCTAATTCGTTCCACCATAACTTTGAATATCCGTTAAGTATATAGATTGCAAGGATGATTTTCTTGTCTTTGTTAACTCCAGTAAACAAAAAACGTTCTCTAGCTATTGGAGCCACACATCTGCCACACATGGGTCTATAGTTCTAGAAAACTCATTCCCACCAAGCTTATTTACTATCTCATAGGATCTCATCAAATTCATACCAGAAGATGAAGCCCTTCTGTCCATCTTATATTTTTCTTTTGTTTCCAGGAAGATACGATACATCCTTGGAACCTCATCCCTATCTCCTCCTCCTTGAGCCATTGCTCAAGGGTCAAGCCATAATGTCTCTTGACTTGTTCCAAAAGTGAGACCATATCCTCTTCCTACTAGCTTCATAGTCCATAACAAAACAAAATATCTTAGAAAATTGTATCTTAAAAAGAAAAACATCCTAACATATTAGCCTCTTACCACCATTGTCCCAAACCCAAGCTCAACCTATGCTTTGATAACATTTAAATTAATGTGACCCAAACACTCTAGTCGGTTGCTCAGGCCTGCCAGCGAGGTATCTGACTAACCATCCATTTTTAGTCACTTATTGAAAATCATCCTTCCTTTTATTCCTTTCTTTATTTTAATGGAACTAATAAAACATCTTGATGACTAGAAGGATAACATCTTGTATATACAAACATGAAAGATTACAACATAGTTTGTCTTTTTGTAAAAGGAAGAGTTTTCACTAAACTAACATCAGGTACAGTTATTTATAAATTGCTTTTTTTCTCACTCTCTCATTCCTAGAATCCATAGGAAGGATAAGAGATTTTTTAACTAATCTAACCACTTCTTCATATGACCTCTTATCTATTCTTGATAAAAGTTATCTTCTATCCCTTTTGGAGGAGCTGGTCCTTTACCTACAAAATGTTTTAGTAGTTGGATGAGATGTTGGCTCAGTGTGTATAAAATCAACAAGTAACCACAATAAATTAGTTTATAGGTATTTAATGTTTACGATCCAAACAGCCTATACAAGGTAATTGGAAATGATCAAACCATTCAAACATAGCTTGATTATCGATAACGGTTGATTAGAGTAAAATCAATAATTATTCACTCAGTTTTTAAGTCCATTTTGTTTCAGGATCTAGACCCACATGAAGTGTACCATAAATGTGAAAACATCACAGCAAGCTACAATCTCACTATACAAGACTTAAAAGAATGTCCAGATTTCTAAGTCTAAAATATCTATGTACCCTGTTTGCAATGGGCCTCACCGTGTATGTCCTCAGTGGCTAATAGGAGCGGTCAGATATCTGGACTCATGTAAACTTGGGTACTTAGGTGGAGACTTCAAACATTTTGGTTTTTTCTATATCAGTGGTTCAACTAGGGATAACTAACTGACTAAGATCTCTTGTACCATTGAAATCTCTAGCTAATATTGGGTACCACACTATTGTAAGGAGTTTGTCCTCATAGGACTAGATCCCCACACCTTATCCAATATGATTTGACTGTCTCTATTTGTACTTATCCTCCAATGTGGAAGCATGTTTCCTCCTTATAGTGCAGGCCTCTGTGATGGATTCTCCAATGTTTAGGGCATCTATCATCTAATGAAAGTTAATTTATCCAAATAAAATCCTTAGCTAATATTACTTGTACTTTATAGTGAGAAAACACAACTATAAGAATTTTCTCAAATACAACTATAAGAATTTTCTCAAATCATGTTTCAATTTTTTAGATGTGGAATTAGGGCAAATTTGGGGTTTCTGGTGCCTCTAAATCCACCATTCCATTTACCCAATTGCAATGCATCTCATGCAACAATTCAAGGTATCAACATCATAGAACATAATATACTAAATAGTATATTTCCGCTACTGAAAACTACTATGCATACACAATAGTTTGGCAATAAAAATTACTGACTAAGAAATAACATAGAAAACATTATATATTGAATAGTATATTTCCTCTACTGAAAACTATTATGCATACACAATGGTTTGGCAATAAAAATTACTGACTAAGAAATAACATGGAAAACATCATTATGAAGGCTTGCATACCGAAAGTCAAGGTTAAAAAGTGATTCTCAACGCACTTGCATGTGATCTCGATTACTGTCTCAGATTCTATCTTGCACAAGTTTAATTCGATATTCATACCTTGAGGTCTTGTCCAAAACCATTTTCTAGGGAGGAAATAGGCCCTAAAGAAGTTAGCTAGAGTTAGAAGATGAAGAAGGAAAGTCAAGAAAAACCTTCATTTGTTGAAGTAGAGAGTTTCACGCAAGAGAACACTAAAAGAAGAAATAATCTATATTTCAAAATTACTTAAAAGGTTTGATCTAAAGACAAAACTATTAATTTTTTATGCCTTCCATGTTTGTCCTCATCTTGTCCTAAAAATCATCTTCGTGATAGCCCTGTTCGTTGCTCCAGGGTTTTAAGATGGAAGAGGATCTAGTGTAAAGTTAACAAGCCTATTTCAATCAAATTCCATTGGGTATTTATACAGATTGATCTATTTTCATGATTGGTAGAGCTGGGTGGCATTGCAGCTAAACCATCAGAAGGCAAGCCTTCAATTGGGCTCCTTTGGTCACTGCCTTCAGTAGATGATCCATCGGTTGTCTCTACCAGTGGTCTTCTCAATCAATAATTTCTCATCCTTTAGTAGGCACTAGCTTTCATTCTGGTCAACCACCATTTTTCACCTTTGACCTTTGTGCATTCAGTTGATGGATGTCAGCATAGCCATAAATTTCTAGAACTTTTGATCATCTCTTCCTTCAGTAGGTGCTCACCTGACAGACCTTCGGTTGATGCACGTCATCCAAACCATAAGTAAACATTTTCCAGCCCATCCTTCAGTCAATGGTGCCTAGAAAAACCTTCAAAAGGCTTTCCATGCTAAGCCATCAGTCTATGGATCTTCACTATTTTCTATTAACTAAATCTTTGGTTAGTGGCTACCTCTTATGTCGATCTATTCATTACAAAATCTTTGATCTGAAGGAAATGTGAAACCATCAATTGTGCACTTAGTGAAACTTTAATTTCAAAACCTTCATACTAACAATCATTTTTTGAACTAAGAGAAACCTTTGATTTGAGGACATGTAAAAACCTTCAATTTTAATCCATTGGTTGTCAGCTGACGGAAACTCTATAGAAAACTAAAAATGTTTTAACTTCTACATTTCAACTCCTATTTGATTTATTTTTTATTCTATAGACTCATAATTAAATTCTCTACAATTCAACATCAAAATTTCAATTAAAAAAGTTAAAGATTGTAATAAAAAATATAAAATAATCAAGATACTTACAAATGTAATTATCACTAGGGTTATCTTTAACTTTTTATGATTAACAGTAAGCTTGGATTGGGTTGTAACAATTATAGTTATTATTGTACATATTCAAGTCTATATTGTATAGGCTATTTGGTCCAAGTTCATATTAGACCGACTTGCATTTTGGTTTTGATCCACTAACCTCAAATTTTCATCAAACTAGTCCCTAGTCCAGTTTAAATTGATAAAAAATGATATAGACCGATTGGATAGGTAATATACAAAATTTTTGCATGTATTTATTATATATAATTATTATGAAGAGTATAGGGGAGTGAATTGTGTTGTTATTCTACAGTTTGCCAACACGATATTTACCTCTTGACATACTTAACATTCTATGTCATTATGACTTTATTATAATAACTATTGTTCTACGGTGTTCATTATGAGATATCCTTTTATTAAGAAAATGATGACTACATTACAGAGAAGAATGGAAACATAATGTAATGTCTCTAGAAGAATTATGTGTTGACTTTATGAATTATGAATATGAATTGGTTTCTCTGGTTGTTCTTACTCAAAGTAACTCAACTCACTTAATCATCGCTATTAGATTAATCATGAAACAATCATAGATTATGTCTTCACTCACATACCATGAGAATACAACTACATGTCTTTGGTTGTTTGTAGCTATATATTGTTCCATGTAGTTGTTCCAATGAGAAAATAATTAAATAATTAATTTTAGATATATTTGAAAAATGCCCACTAAAATAAGTTTAAGAAATCAAAATTATTTAATTTATTATCGCTCTGGACCCTATCTGGTCCTTGATCTTTTTGGTCCAGAGTAGGATGGATTGGTTCTTATCTGGATCAGTCCTTGTTCAAATATTTTTTACTTATTCAAGTTTTGGCCTGGTCTAGTTTAGGTTTGATTGATGTACAACTCTAATTATTGTTGTAGAGCCTCTAAAACAATATGCTAGTAGAAAACATATTAAACAAACTTGTGAAAGAGAGTGTCATGATATTGGAAAAACTGGAAAAACAAATCAAGCATATTAATGCACATATGAAAGAGAGTGACGATGGGTTGTTGGAATGACAGTCACATAGCCATTTCACTCCCTTTTATTCACAGGTTAGATATTAGTAAAGAGAAGCATTGCTAATAGTGTAAGTTTCAATATAAATATAATTATATCTGATTATAGAAGGCACAAAATACATATCCTTTAATTTATTTTACAAAAATCATCCTCATACATGATATCAAAAGATAACAAAAACATCATGAATGTGATGATCAATGGAGTATGGTAGTAAGAGGGCTAGACTGAGTACCAAGTTGAAGTGTAGACCAAAACCAAGATTATAAATTGGGTGGGATCCTCTTACTTCATCCCCCAATAAGAAAAAAATAAATAAAAGATCCACTGAATAAAATAAAAATGACCTTCAACCATCATTAAAAGCAATATACGCTAATCTTCCCCATATGAGGCCTCCAGAAGGGACTCAAAGGTCATCTTGCATTTATCTTTTTCATTACTAAGCTAAAATTATAATGAGCAGAAGATATGGGCCTTGTCCATTAGTATCAAACTGGCATAACATGAAAGAAGATAACCTAGGAGAGCAAACAGAAGTGATAGTGTTAACAAATAAAATTTTGTGTAAGTATTGTCATAGATTAGGTTATGTCATTCACATCAATTGCACATATAGTGGTAAATCTCAATGAAGGGACAAGAAATTTGAGATTAAAATTTAAAGTTAGAGAAAAGAAAATTTTATTCTTCATAAAAATGTTAAGAGAATGTGGATCTGATGAGAAAAGGTGTAAGGAAAAACCTCAAATATTAGAACGCAAACATACTCAAAGAAAAGATGGTGAATGTTCTCGTCATGATCGAAACAATGATAACACCTATGTCTTCCATGAAAGCCCTTGATCACCAGTGAGATCCTATAAGGAGATTTTAATTAGCTAGAATCCATAAAAAAATGTTAGTGAAAGATAGAAATGTAATCTTCTATAGGAGTGGGTTCAGGGAATCTAAAGAACCAAGGATGATAAAACATTTGTGGATCTTAGATATTTGTGAAGATGCAACACATTTCCATGAGATGTCTTGTAAAGGGAAACAATCAATGAGATCTACAAAATGAGAAAGAGCAGCTAAAGAGAGGTCGTTATCAAGGAGAAGTCTTTCAATCTTGTTATATATGAGAGATGTTATCAAGCAACTATCTTAATTGACATCCAAGTAGAGGTATTCCTTGGGAATCTGAAGGTTTCATGAGCAATTCGAAAGAAGGCCGATAGGAAGGCAAGGGTCCATCCAAAAATTAATGCTAGATAAGGAGCCTAGAGGGTCTAAGATTGAGTTTGGAATGATCAAAGTTGTCTTCTATAGATAAAACTAGAAAGGGGATATAATTTTTTTAGAGTTCTCCAAGGTTTCTTCTTTGTATAATATTTTACTGACTAAGTCAAACCCAATTGTGTTTCTTTTTTTACATAAGACAACATAACCATTACTTATGAGGCACAAAGAGTGAATATTAATGTCTAAAATACTCCATAAACCCAAAAATAAGTTCAACAGGTTATGTTCCACTTCATATGTTTGATTCTATTTTGTCCTCTAAGTCACTCCTGAGAAAGCCCCTATAAATAGTATAAATTTTATTGATGATAATGTGAGGTAGATGGATACAAGTAGTTAAGTAACTACAGTTGGGAGTGAGAGAATAATTCAAGAGAACCAATTGACTAACCTTATTAAGGAACATGGTGTTCCAATGATTTAGAGTCCTAAATTTTTTAGATAGAGACCTCATATTGAAGCTTTTGAGGAGATTGGGGAAGAGTAAGATATTTGAAAGGAATCTCTCAATTTGAAGCCCAAAATATATTGATATCTTTTAACATTAGTGTCATAACCATGAGTTTCGTTCATTAAATATTTTCAAAAGTTGATTTTCAGCCTGATATGTGAGAAAAGATGTTCAGACTATAAAAGAAATTGATCACATTTATGTCGATAGGTTTTAGAAAGACAATAGTGTCATTCGCAACTGTATGATGTTATCCTTGGTGAAATCCTCATGATTAATCCTATCCAATATATTATGTTCCAAGGCTAGTTTTGTCTGTTGAGAGTTCCATATAATACATTAATTTTACTCTTAGATATTATGTAATAAGTACTATACAAACTAGAAACATGTTTTATAATAGAAACCACATATTTTTTATGATATGGTATTTTTGTGTGTGTGTTTACTTTCAAGATTTTTAAGTGTTTGGATCTATTATCATCTTGTCAAAGGAGTCTACGATACATGATTTCTAGTTTACTTATCCATATTTCAATGGATACATCTTATATAGTAAGAATACATGAGTTTATATATACAGTATCAATGGAGTGAATTAATTGAAATATCAGGGTCACGTGAGAAAATATCATCTAGGTTATATGAATATGACAGTTTTGTTGGAATATAAATGTCATGTTAACATGAGAATGATCTTGATGTTATTATCTATAGACCAAATAACTACTAATATGTCTAGATAATACACTATTCATATACAATGCTAAGTCAAAAGATTGGCTTCACTTACACTAAAAGGGATCGTGTGTCTTCCTAATAGGGAAATTCCATGACGGTAATTTTCAAAAGAATATTTGATAATTTAAAATATGCAAATACAAAATTATGGTTCCACTTAAAAAACATTGCATACACAACTTTGTCTTATCTATTACAAACAATATTAGTGCATGATGCCAAAAAATGAGTAACTTTTGGTGAATTGTACTCAAATTATCACCACAATTCTAACTCCTTGTTGACCCTGACATTAGATGCACCTTCTATTGTATCAGAGTGGCATTTCAAAGACAAAGTGGAAACTATACTGCTATATGGGTGAGCTTAGAAACCTCATTCCTCTTCCATACGGATCCATACCCATTGTTAATTTAATATGCTAAAGAAAAAATGGGCGAAACGCGAATATGGTGGGGTAGTCCGATTTGTTCTCAGCCGATCTTACTCAAAACCCCTTTAATGGGATCATGTCATGTCATGCGTACATGGGGATGTAAATCTAGCCTCTTGGTAATCCTTGTAGTGGTATAAACACAACCTACTTTTGTTGCTTGGATCACTCACTGAATTTATAAATGCATCACATTTCTTCTAAGAATTCATTTCTCATTTTTTGTTTGTGAAATTTGGATTCTATCACAATGTTTGAGACACAAAAATTTTGTCAACATCTCTTCCAAAATCTTTAACTATCATTTGACCTATTAATTCCCATTAAATGAATTTAGGAATATATTTATAAAATAAATTTCCTATTGACTCCTTCAAACATATCAAGAAAAACCTAATTCATATATTTTCTTCCTTTTTTACTATCGTCGTTGATGGTTGTTATAATAATGATCGATATCCAATCATCCCATACTATGATTAATGTGTGCATCCTTCAAAACATCTACTATTATTATATCCTAGGAGGGTATCCCTACTACACTAACTATCGTGATTGAGTAAAACAAATGCTCTTAAGGACTATGCATTCCGTGCAACACAATGATTTGGTAACATATTCTACTCACATTTATATCCAATTTACAACAGAAATTTAAAGATGATTACTAACATGAATTCTTTTGAAATCTCTTCAACACCTATGACATTGAAAACTTTTAACAATCAAATTGTCATTGTCTCTACTGTGTCAAAAACTTATTTTCCTTGTATCCCTAAACTCAAATCCTTTAATGCATCTCATTATCGATGTTTACAAGAAAACTATTTAGAAAAAATAAACTTCAAAAGTTAATTTTTGCATATCAAAATCAAACATCAAAAATGAATAACTTGGAAAAAGTAAATCAAATTTGCCATCATGTTCTTCTACATGTCATTTCTAGTTAGTTGTATGACACATACTTTCCTATTAAACATGCATCTGAAATCTAAAGAACTAGTAGAAAAGGTATGTTCTTGAAGAGGCTTTGACAAAACAAATATCATTGCAAATTTCTTGAAAAAAAATTGATTGAAAATAAGGAAACTACAACTCAAATTCATATTCTTTTAAAAATTTGTAGCAATTTTGCAATTGAAAAAATAAAAATTCTTGAGACTCTCATTGTTAGTTATTTAATTAAAATTTTGTATTGTTCTAGGAAACATTACAAGAACGATTTAAAGAAAAAAATGCAAGGTCGCTAGATAATGTAATAATTTACATCTGTGTTGAAGATCGTCAATGTTCAAGAGAGTGATTTAAATAAATAGTTGTTATCTATGGTAGATTTTGTTATATTGAAATTAAATAGAACAATAACTATTTTGATCGATCCAGAAAGCATTGGAATAAGAAAGGAAAAATAATGGGAAAACAAAAGTAACAAGGACATTAATAAGATAATTGTTTTTTATTTTGTATGTGGAAAACCATGTCACACTTCTCCAAAAACATAGCACAAGAAGAGGCAAGTGGTTTAGGGTCTAAGGCATCAATAATAAATGTTGTGACACAAAACATAGCATCGGTATTCTTTAGCCTAATCGACATGTTATCTTCACAATATTTTGATTAGATCATCAAATCTAGGATGTCATGCCATGTAATAGAGGTTCTTTGTGACTTTACTTAGACGTTGGAGAGGACGAGCATTGAGTTGTCAAGGGAAATACAACTTCTTTTTCAATTATTAGAAAAAGGCAAACTCATGATCAAGATGATGTCTAGAAAACTCATTTCAGTCAAGGATGTGTTGTATGTGCCAAACATTAGGGTCAATTTTATCTTTGTGTCCCAACTTAAATAGTTTGAGATCAAGGTGCATTTTGAGTCTAACAAAGGCATCCTTCCAAAGTTTGGTAGTATTTGGGGATTTGAGATGGTACAAATGGTTTCTTTGTCCTTCATTTACCAAACATTCGTTTCAATATTTCTTGTTATTCTTGTTATATCATCACTTCTTTTGATATGTGTAACAATAAACTTGGAAATATTAATTTAAAATATGTACAACAAAAGAAATACCTTTGATTACTAAAGGATATGCATAAACATTTTAATTTGGATAATAAATGTAAAGTATGTGCATAAAAAACAACAAATTAATTTTGTCATCAAATATTTTATTGGAATTTCAAATTTTAGATTTAGTTCACAACAATCTTGGATATTTAAAAGGTAATTTGTCTAGAGGTGGGAAAAGACTTTACATTATTTTGTAGATGATTTCTCTTTATATACAAGGTATAATATTACATTCAAAATATGAATCATTTCATATGTTTGTTAAATATGAAACAGCATTAGAATCTCAAATTAATTGGAAAATAAAATGTCTTCTTTTAGATAGGGTTTGTGAATATGGTTGTTCTCATTTTAGTAAATTTTAATTACTCATGTATTAAACATGGGTATACATCCATCCTTGTTCAATCTAATGGAATTGCCAAATGTAGAATTAGAACCATAAAAGAGATGATGATTTTTTTTAAATAAATATATAGCACTCAATAACATGGGAGAGGAAGTAATTTTTCACATATTTAGTAGGAACACAAATGAGACCCATATGAATTATGGAAATTATATCCTCTTATTCTGAAAGATATCAAACTGTGGGGGTGTTTAGATAAAATCTTATCAACTGAATCTAATAATAAAAACTTAGGCTCAAGAACCCTTGATGGTTCTTGTATAGGATATGCTTAAAATAATGCATCATATAGATTTATTGCTTCTAAAAGTAGTGATAATAATATAGAACCTAACACTATTGTTGGTTCTGATATGTAGAATTCATTGGGCATTTTTTTTGTGAAAACTTATACAAGGACATTATGTCCCCCGAGAATATACCAAGTATATATAATAATAATGATGACTTAGAGCCTAGAAGATTCGATAGGGTGATGAAGTGAAGGAATCTTGGTGATGACTTATATGCCTATATGTGGTCAGTGACCCTAAATCTCATAGTATTTCCTTTAATTCATATGGTTCTACATAATGGAAGGAAGAAATTAATAATGAGATTGAATATATATTGTCAAATGGCACAAGAGAGTTATATTCCACCTAGTATCAATTCCATAGAATGCAAATGGATATTGAAAAGAAAACTTTAAAATGATAGGTTTTGTAAGGACCCTGACCTTCGTTTAGAGTTTACCCTGTTTTCTTTGCTTAACCCTGGTGCTTTGCTGCTTGCTAATCACCTTTAGTGGTGATTAGGGTTTGGTTATGCTTTGTTGAGAGTTGGAGGGGCTACTTGAAAATAACCCAAGTCTAGGGTTTTGTGGGCAAGTTTGCCACTCTGTGAGGTGTTTTTCCCTCTCTTTGCTTCCTCTGGGGTTGAGAGGAAGGCTTGGGCTCTTTGCTTGAGTTCCTTTGGGCCTGGTTGAGTTTGGCTGGGCCTAGTTGAGTGTTTCCTTTGCTCCTTTATGCCTTGTGTCGGGCAAGGACAAGGCTGTGTCGCCCATGGTGAGGCTGTGTCACCCAGTTGTATCGCCCATGGTGCTGGTGGTGTATCGCCCATGACCCTTGACCTAGCTTTGACCTCGCTTGTGTCACCACTAGTGGACACTTGGTGCATGATGCTTTCATGTGGCAATGACCTTGGACATATAATTAGAGCTTCCTAGAGTGGTGGGCCGTGCACTAGGACAAGTGTTCCTAGGTAGGTGACACCTTGCTTGGATCTACCTTGTTTTCTCCTCCCTTTCCTTCTATATAGATGGTTCCTTTCCTTTGCTAGGAGTTCCTTTGGTCCCTTAGTTCCTTCTCCACCTTGGTGTGTATGACACACTCTTCTTCTTTGCAAGTGGTGACCGATACCCCCTTGGAGGAGCAGCTTGGTGGCCGATATCTTAGGAGTCCCCTTCTTCCTTGCTTGGTGGTTCTTGGAGCTAGGAGCTTGGAGCTTGCTTAAGGCGGGTTACATAACTTCTAACCCTAACTACATTAACTCCTTCCATGATCTTGTTTACATGTTAGTAGCTTAGTACCTTGCTTTAGTCTCCATGTTGGCCGATCCTTTAACCTAGGGTTTCTTGGTGAGCAATACTCCTTTCTCCTCTTGGTCTAGAGGAGTGAGCTTGAGCTTCGAGTATCATGAGCAACACCCCTCTTTCCTAGCCGATTGAGGTGAGCTTGTGATCTAGTTTTCTTATGCAACACTCTCCTCTCACCATGGACTAGAAGGGTGAGCTCAGGTAGTGGTATCTCTTTCTAGGGTTTTCCTTGTCACCCGTTTGGGGATAGTTGATGTGCAAGACCCCTCTTTCTTAGTTAATTGAGGTGAGCCTCTTCTTGACCCACTAGGGTTTCGGGTGTTCTTATGCTTGAGGTAGAAGATGACCTTGTGAGTTAACACCTTGGACGATATGAGCTTGGGGAGGTGCTGCCCGACATCCCTCTTGACCTAGACCCCTTGCACGACACATGTGTGAACGATACCCTTTGGTCCCTATTGGTCACGGGCGTCACAACCTTGCCTTGTCTTATGACAGTCGTTAGGCCTTGGTCCAGTGGGTTGCACGGTACATGGATGAGTTACCTTCCTTGGTCTTATCTTTTATGAGTTGACCTGGTCGATAGCTGCCTTGTGACGGGCGTTGCTGGGCAAGTCTGTGACGGGCGTCACATGCCCGATAGATGGCTTTGTATCGGCCGATAACACCCTGCAGTGACGGGCGTTGCCTGATATGTTGAAGTGCCTAACGCGTGATACCCCTCTTGTGATGCAGCGTTGCGTTGTTGCACGGTGGTTGCCTTAGTGGCAACGCAGCATTGTGTGTTGGCTGTTAGGTGATGAGCTTTGGGTGAGGGTAGGTTGCACGACACAACCTCTCGTGAGGGTTCCTAGTACTTGTAGTGAGGGTTTTATGTATCTTGAAAAGCAGACTAGTTGTATATGTTCTTATTTAAAACGATGGTGACACGTGTGCGTGCTTAATAATGTTCCTTATGGTATAGCTTGTTCATCTAAACTTAACATGACTATATACATGGACTTGATCATCATGATTATCTGCACAATGCTAAGGAAAATGATAAACATGGAAGAAGGTTTGCATAATGATGTACCCTATGCCCTTGATCATAAGTTGATGCATGATTAAGAAAGTATATCTAATCTTTGATGTCACCTTGTATTGATGACATGGTCTCTCTGTTAGACCTTTGATTATTGAAATACACTAACCATGCAGGTAATGCATAGTCAAATAAAAGGACTATGAGGCATATGTATATGTTGAGTAACCCTGCTGTGATTATTACCCTTGATATTGAAATAATCTGTATACTGAACATGATTGATATCCAGTTATGATGATGATGTAAGCCTTGAGAGGCAGTGGCACTATGTGATGAGGGATTGAGATCCCATAGTATGTGATGATCCTTGTGATTGATCTGTATGATGAGATTGCAGTAATAGCAAATTGTTGAGTTTTATATTGTTTACTTTTGTTATAATTACATGTTATACAACTTGGTTGAATCTTGCAATCCATGTAAAAGATACTAATTAATCACAGTGAAATATATCATGTAGTTGCTCTGGCCATAGATCCATCATCGTCAGGATTTGTTGATGGTGAAACGGGTTCTCCTGCGGGTTAACCCGGAGCGCATATTGTTGAATATGCGAGGTTTCTCCTAGCCTAAAGTGAGGAGGTAAGAGTGCAACTTTGGTTGTAGACTCCAGGATGCGGATTCAGGCCCGTAGCCCAAGTGTGATAAGAGCATGGTGAACAAGCCCATGGCTCAGGATATGTGATATGAGGAGCATGAATGCGTTCATGGCTCAGAGCACGGTGAACAGGCCCATGACTCAGTTTCACTAGCGCCGAGACCTGTACTGAGGCGGGCTAGGCAGAGGGTAGCCTGACCCTGTGGCTAAGACCACTTCAGCATGAGATTGTGGTCCTTCTTGTGTGGTACTCATGCACTGACCGTGAGGCAGAGAGGTCATGGAGTCTGGCTCTCCTATTGACCTTGTATGTCACCGGTTTAGGTTTCGCAATCGAAGGTTGGATCTGAGCGGAACGAATCACTTCCTCAAGGCATAATAATACATAATTCAGTCGAATAGTATTACTGCTTAAGACAAACACGAAACATTGGTTGAGGCCTTGTTTGTGTAGTTAATCTTGTCATATCTTGTAGTTACTTATATGTTCCTCATATGTGGTAAATCCTTATATATCTTGTCTTGGTTAATCATGTCCCATAAAGAAATACTTGAGTGCATCCGGTAAGCATGCTAAGTATGAACAGCTTTATTTTATAATTGCTCCTGTTATACTTCCTATCAGTTAGTTGCTTTATATATATATCTGAGGTTTTGTAGCTTCGGCGGGGAGTTATGTTTCTCAGTGGGACAATGTTCAATTGTCTCACTCCGCTGGTTTACACCCTTGTTAGGTGGTCTAGCTAGACGTGGTAGTGGTCGTAGAGTTGCGACCGAGCAACAAGAAGAGCAGTAGAAGGAAAGAGATGGATATGCTGTTGTTTTGGATGTTCTGTAGTAGAGTCTTAGAGTCATCCATGTACTCTCAGGTCCTTGGCGGTATTTTTACGTTGTTTCATGATGTATAGCTGTAGATGTTTTGTATATCCTGCTGCTGGCCGGATGTGGGCCTTTATGTACATATAAACAGGTGATGGACTCATGTTGTGATCTGAAAGTTGTTACTCTAAGTCGGGGACAGGTTTCAAGGCATGTATATGTTTATATAACCTGTTTTCTTGCAAGATGTGGACTAGAATGCAATAATTTCCCAGTTTATCTGCTTTCCGCAATCGGTTTTAATTAACCTGTGTTTTTGATAATCTGTGGTTATGGTGATTTTCGCACATTTTCGTGTAACACCTCACTGTCTGTGTGATAGTGGGATGTGTTGCCACAAGTTTTGGTATCAGAGCTCTAGGTTCGCTGAGTCTACAGGGATTTAGGACTAGGTTGAGTCTGTTCTTATGAGTTTTCCAGATTTCCTCACAATTATCTTCTGCCTTCAGCAGAAGAAAAACCAAGATGTCTGGAAACCATGAAGAACATGCTGATGAGCACAATGACGCTGCATCAGTTGATGGAGCTTTCGGATAGGCACATGAAGATCGGGTGCCTGAGGTCCCCCAACCTAACCCAGCCATTCTTGAACACCCTGCCTACCAATATCTTATGGGGCAGATGATGGCTACGATGACTCTCATGGTTGAGCGATTGCCAGTGCCTCCTCTGAGAGCATAGTCCCCCCATGGAGAAGCATCGGGTATTGGGAAGACCTTCGAGCGGCTTTGCTGAGTTGGAGCTTCGAACTATGCTGGAACGGCTGATCCAGTAGATGCAGATCTGTAGCTGACAAGTCTTGAGAAGGCTTTTCAGATCCTTGACATCCCCGAAGAAGACAAAGTAAAGCATGTTGTCTACCTCCTGAAAGGTAGTGCTGGTTACTGGTGGACCATCGAGGAAGAGAAGCGGCCTGGCGAGGTGATCGGTTGGGAAGTTTTCCGACACGAGTTCGTTAGTAGATACTTCCCGAAGACGTATCTGGATGAGAAGATCAGTCAGTTCGAGAGCCTGCGACAAGGAACAATGAACATCACCGAGTATGAAGCCAAGTTTATGGATCTGTTGAGGTTTTGTCCTCATATGGCGGCAATAGATGAGGAATGGATTAGACGTTTTGAGAAGGGTCTGAGTTCAGAGCTGACAACCCCAGTGTCTGTGTTGGAGAACCGAGAATGGTTTGCTACGTTTGTGGAATCTGTCCGGAGGATCGAACGATCAGTTAGGGAGAAGAGAGAGTGTATGGCTAAAAAGAGACCTACTCAGTTCCAGGGGCAGAGGTTTGGTGGCTTCAAAAAGCCAAGGTTTACAGCATCGTCAGTGATGAGAGGTTCTGGTGGACCATCTCAACGGTCTCTGAGTAAAGGAAGAGGTTATGTTTCTTCACCATCTAAGGCACACAGTACAACTTCCGTGGCAGTGACAGGGCCATCTAGGCCACAGGTTGGCGGTAGAGCATGCCATCTGTGTGGTCAGATTGGGCATTGGAGGTTCAACTGCCCGCACAGAGATGATGAAGTGACGCAGCAGCCGAGGCAGAATCAACAAGGATCGGATAGACAGCAGCCCAGTAGTAGAGGACGAGGAAGCAGTTTAGCGTCTCAGGCAGGTTCGTCTGCTCAAGGAAGCAGAGGTCATGGACAGCAAGCAACGGCTCGATTCTATGCTATGAATCAGCCAGAGGCGATAGTCAACTCACGAGTAGTGACAGGTCAGATGGAGTTATTTCATTCTGATATGTCTTCTTTTTGCTCTATATCTGTTCTGGTTGACCCGGGGGCTACACACTCTTTTATCACCTATAGTATGCTTGAGAATTGTCATTTACCTATTCGTTGTAAGAAAGATAGTTTGTTATTAGAAACCCCTCTTGATGGTTCCTCGATGCTTCAAGAAGAGTGTCCATCTTGTGTCTTGTCTTTCTCGGGACACCGCATTCAAGTGGATCTCATACCACTTGATATGCATGGTTTTGATGTTATCCTTGGGATGGATACCTTAGAGAAGTATAAGGTTGTTTTGGACTGTGGTTTGAAGCAGGCAGTATTTGATGATGCTGGAGAGAAGTGGATCTTCCAAGGTGATAGGAAGATTCTTCCGACGTGCCTGGTATCAGCTATGGTGGCAGAAAAGTTGCTACGACAGGGATGTGAGGCGTTCATATCTCACGTGGTGGATACCGTTGTGGAGACCAAGGCGAAGGGTCTTAGCCTTGAAGAAGTTCCAGTTGTCCGAGAGTTTGCCGACGTGTTTATGGAAGAGTTTCCTGGTGTTCCTCTGCCCTGAGAGATTGATTTTGAGATCAATCTGGTCCCAGGTACGCAGCCAGTTGCACAGACACCGTATAGGATGGCTCCAGTAGAGATGGCAAAGCTTAAGAAGCAGTTGCAAGAGTTGCTAGAAAAAGGTTTCATCCAATCAAGTACGTCGCCTTGGGGTGCTCCAATGTTGTTCGTCAAGAAAAAGGATGGTTCGATGTGGTTGTATATAGACTACCGACAGTTGAACAAAGTCACGATCAAGAACAAGTACCCATTGCTGAGGATAGATGATATGTTTGATCAGTTGCGTGGTGCTACAATGTTTTCAAAGATCGATCTACGGTCCGATTATCACCAGTTGAGGATAAAGGTGGACGACATACCAAAGTCAGCTTTTGGAACAAGGTATGGTCACTTCGAGTTCGTGCTTATGCCGTTTGGGCTAACCAATGCACCTTCTTCTTTCATGGACCTAATGAACAGAGTGTTTCGTCCGTTCTTAGATCAGTTTGTTGTAGTCTTTATAGATGACATCTTGATCTACAGTCGGGACAGGCAAGAGCATGAGAAACATCTTCATCAAGCGTTGACTCTTCTTCACCAACATCAGTTGTATGCCAAGTTCAGTAAGTGTGAGTTCTGTTTGGAAGAAGTGACTTTCTTGGGTCATGTGATATCTGCTGAAGGAGTCAAAGTAGATCCGAAGAAGGTGGAATATGTTGTAGATTGGGAGCAACCAAAGACGTCGATAGAAGTTCGTAGTTTTCTGGGTTTAGCAAGATACTACCGGAGGTTTATCAAGGACTTCAGTGAGATTGCATTGCTGATGACAAAGTTGACCAAAAGGGATGTACCTTTTGTTTGGGATGATCGATGTTAACAAGCTTTCCAGAGTCCGAAGGACAAGTTGACTAGTGCACCAGTGTTAATCCTGCCAGAGCCTGGAAAGGGCTACGTTGTTTTCTGTGATGCTTCCAAGAAAGGTTTAGGTTGTGTGTTGATGCAGGAAGATCATGTGGATTCTTTTGCTTCGCGATAGCTTCAGAAACATGAGGAGAACTATCCGAATCATGACTTGGAGTTGGCAGTAGTGGTTCATGCGTTAAAGATTTGGAGACACTATCTTTATGGGGAAGTGTGTCAGATCTTTACAGATCATAAGAATCTGAAGTACATCTTTTCGCAGCATGAGTTGAACATGCGACAGCGCCAATGGATGGATTTGATCAATGATTATGACTACACTATTGAGTATCATCCTGGTAAGGCAAATGTGGTAGCTGATGCGCTTAGCAGAAAGTCTTCTTCTCTTTCTTCAAAGAAGGCACAGTTGAGTTCTCTGGTATGCCGAAGGCGAGATATGTTTGTCTCCTTGCGGCAGATGAATGTACAGATGGAAGTTTACTTATTAGTTGGACTCTTAGCACAGATGCAAGTCAAGCCTACATTGAGATAGCAGATCAAAGATGCCCAGCAGACAGATGATGTGGTACAGTTGATTCGATCAGAGTTCGGCAGCGAAAAGCATGATGGGTTTCATGAGTCCGAGGATGGGCTAGTCTGCTATCGTGATAGGATGGTGGTTCCTGATGTTGATGAACTGAGGAAGTTAGTACTCGAGGAAGCACACACATCGATGTATGCTATGCATCCATGTTTCAGCATGATATATCATGATTTGAAGGACTTGTATTGGTGGCCAGGCTTGAAGAAGGATGTAGCTGAGTTTGTGGCTAGGTGTGCGGTGTGTCAGCAAGTCAAGGCTGAACATCATAAGCCGGCAGGTACGTTGCAACCCTTGCCGATACCACAGTGGAAATGGGATCATATAACCATGGATTTCATAGTTGGTCTACCCAGGACAACTAGGAATCATGATTCCATTTGGGTGATAGTGGACAGATTGACGAAGTCTGCCCATTTCATACCTGTGAAGACGACATATTCAGTAGAAAAGCTCGCTCGAGTATATGTGGATGAGATAGTACGTCTGCATGGTGTGCCAGCGACGATAGTTTCGAATAGAGGTCCTCAGTTCACGAGTCGTTTCTGGGAACAGTTGCACAAAGCATTGGGAACACAGTTGAGGTTCACTACCGCCTTCCATCCATAGACAGATGGACAGTCTGAGAGGACTATACATATTTTGGAGGATCTTCTCGGAGCTTGTGTTTTGCAGTTCCTAGGCAGCTGGGATGTACATCTTAGTTTGATAGAGTTTGCCTACAACAACAGTTATCAGCGGAGCATTGACATGGCTCCTTATGAGGCCTTGTATGGAAGGAAGTGCAGATCTCCCTTGTGTTGGTACGAGACCGGTGAATATCAGTTGTTGGGTCCTGAGTTAGTGCAGCAGACAACATAAAAGATCAAATTGATACAACAATAGTTGAAAGCGGCACAAGACAGGCAGAAGTCTTATGCAGGAAATTGCCAACAACCTTTGGAGTTCCAAGTAGGAGACAAAGTGTATCTTAAAGTCTCGCCGTGGAAAGGTGTGCTAAGGTTTGGTCGGAAGGGTAAGTTAGCACCCAGGTATATGGTTCCTTACTCAGTCATAGCACGTGTTGGTAAGGTAGCTTATGAGATAAAGTTGCCTCCAGAGTTGCACATGTTACATCCAGTGTTCCATGTCAGTATGCTGAAGAAAAGTCATCCAGATTCAGGAACAGTGATACAACCAGTTGAGGATGAGCTTGATGAAGATGTGACCTACGAGGAAGGTCCTGTGGCGATCCTTGACATAAGGGCTAAGAAGCTAAAGAGGAAGGACCTGGTTCTTGTGAAGGTTCTTTGGCATCATCGTGGCGTTGAGGAAGCCATATGGGAGCTTGAGGAAGAGATGAGGAGGAAGTACCCCTCGCTTTTCTCTTTGGATTTCGGGGATGAAATCCCTTAAAGGGGGTTAGCTTGTAAGGACCCTGACCTTCGTTTAGAGTTTACCCCATTTTCTTTGCTTAACCCTAGTGCTTTGCTACTTGCTAATCACCTTTAGTGGTGATTAGGGTTTGGTTATGCTTTATTGAGAGTTGGAGGGGTTACTTGCAAATAACACAAGTCTAGGGTTTTGTGGGCAAGTTTTCCACTCTTTGAGGTGTTTTTTCCTCTCTTTGCTTCCTCTAGGGTTGAGAGGAAGGCTTGGGCTCTTTGCTTGAGTTCCTTTGGGCCTAGTTGCGTTTGGTTGGGCCTAGTTGAGTGTTGCCTTTGCTCCTTTGTGCCTTGTGTCGGGCAAGGGCAGGGCTATGTCACCCAGGGCTGTGTCGCCCATGGTGAGGCTGTGTCGCCCAGTTGTATCGCCCATGGTGCTGGTGGTGTATCACCCATGACCCTTGACCTAGCTTTGACCTCGCTTGTGTCACCACTAGTGGACACTTGGTGCATGATGCTTGCATGTGGCAATGACCTTGGACATATGTTTAGAGCTTTCTAGAGTGGTGGGTCATGCACTAGGACAAGTGTCCCTAGGTAGGTGACACCTTGCTTGGATCTACCTTGTTTTCTCCTCCCTTTCCTTCTATATAGATGGTTCCTTTCCTTTGCTAGGAGTTCCTTTGGTCCCTTCGTTCCTTCTCGACCTTGGTGTGCACGACACACTCTTCTTCTTTGCAAGTGGTGGCCGATACCCCTTTGGAGGAGCAGCTTGGTGGCCGATATCTTAGGAGTCCCCTTATTCCTTGCTTGGTGGTACTTGGAGCTAGGAGCTTGGAGCTTGCTTAAGGAGGGTTACATAACTTCTAACCCTAACTACATTAACTCCTTCCATGATCTTGTTTACATGTTAGTAAATTAGTACCTTGCTTTAGTCTCCATGTTGTCCGATCCTTTAACCTAGGGTTTCTTGGTGAGAAATACTCCTTTCTACCCTTGGTCTAGAGGAGTGAGCTTGAGCTTCTAGTATCATGATCAACACCCCTCTTTCCTAGCTGATTGAGGTGAGATTGTGATCTAGTTTGCTTAAGCAACACTCTCCTCTCACCATGGACTAGAAGGGTGAGCTCGGGAAGTGGTGTCTATTTCTAGGGTTTTCCTTGTGACCCGTTTGGTGATAGTTGATGTGCAAGACCCCTCTTTCTTAGTTGATTGAGGTGAGCCTCTTATTGACCCATTAGGGTTTTGGGTGTTCTTGTGCTTGAGATAGAAGATGACCTTGTGAGTTAACACCTTGGATGATATGAGCTTGGGGAGGTGCTTCCCGAAAGCCCTCTTGACCTAGACCCTTTGCACGACACATGTGTGGACGATACCCTTTGGTCCATGTTGGTGACGGGCGTCACAACCTTGCCTTGTCTTGTGACGGCCGTTAGGCCTTGGTCCAGTGGGTTGCACAGTACATGGATGAGTTACTTTCCTTGGTCTTATCTTTTGTGAGTTGACCTGGTCGATAGTTGCCTTGTGACGTGCGTTGTTGGGCAAGTCTGTGACGGGCGTCACATGCCCGATAGATGGCTTTGTATCGGCCGATAACACCCTGCAGTGACGGGCGTTGCCCGATATGCTGAAGTGCCTCACGTGTGATACCCCTCTTGTGACGCAGCGTTGCGTTGTTGCATGTTGGTTGCCTTAGTGGCAATGCAGTGTTGTGTGTTGGTTGTTAGGTGATGAGCTTTGGATGAGGGGAGGTTGCATGACACAACCTCTCGTGAGGGTTCCTAGTACTTGTAGTGAGGGTTTTATGTATCCTGAAAAGCAGACTAGTTGTATATGTTCTTATTTAAAATGATGGTGACATGTGTGCATGCTTAATAAAGTTCCTTATGGTATAGCTTGTTCATTTAAACTTAACATGACTATATACATGGACTTGATCATCATGATTATCTGCACAATGCTAAGGAAAATGATAAACATGGAAGAAGGTTTGCTTAATGATGTACCCTATGCCCATGATCATAAGTTGATGCATGATTAAGAAAGTATATCTAATCATTGATGTCACCTTATATTGATGGCATGGTATCTCTATTAGACCTTTGATTATTGAAATACACTAACCATGCAGGTAATGCATAGTCAAATAAAAGGACTATGAGGCATATGTATATGTTGAGTAACCATGCTGTGATTATTACCCTTGATATTGAAATAATATGTATACTGAACATGATTACTATCCCGTTATGATGATGATGTAAGCCTTGAGAGGCAGTGGCACTATGTGATGAGGGATTGAGATCCCATGGTATGTGATGATCCTTGTGATGGATCTGTATGATGAGATTGCAGTAATAGCAAACTGTTGAGTTTTATGTTGTTTACTTTTGTTATAATTACATGTTATACAACTTGGTTGAATCTTGCAATCCATGTAAAAGATACTAATTAATCACAGTGAAATATATCATGTAGTTGCCCTGGCCATAGATCCATCATCATCAGGATTTGCTGATGGTGAAACGGGTTCTCCTGCGGGTTAACCCGGAGTGCATATTATTGAATATGCGAGGTTTCTCCTAGCCTAAAGTGAGGAGGTAAGAGTGCAAATTCAGTTGTAGACTCCAGGGTGCGGATTCAGGCCCGTAGCCCAAGTGTGATAAGAGCATGGTGAATAGGCCCATGGCTCAGGATATGTGATATGAGGAGCATGAATGCGTTCATGGCTCAGAGCATGGTGAACAGGCATGTGGCTCAGTTTCACTAGCGTCGAGACCTGTACCGAGGCGGGCTAGGCAGAGGGTAGCCGGACCCTGTGGCTAAGACCACTTCAGCATGAGACTGCGGTCCCGCTTGTGTTGTACTCATGCACTGACCATGAGGCGGAGAGGTCATGGAGTCCGGCTCTCCTATTGACCTTGTATGGCACCGGTTTGGGTTTCGCAATCGAAGGTTGGATCTGAGCGGTACGGTTCACTTCCTCAGGGCATAATAATATGTAATTCATCCGAATAGTATTACTGCTTAAGACAAATATGAAACATTGGTTGAGGCCTTGTTTGTGTAATTAATCTTGTCATATCTTGTAGTTACTTATATGTTCCTCATATGTGGTAAATCCTTATATATCTTGTCTTGGTTAATCATGTCCCATAAAGAAATACTTGAGTGCATCTGGTAAGCATGCTAAGTATGATCAGCTTTATTTTATAATTGCTCCTATTATACTTCCTATCAGTTAGTTGCTTTATATATATATATATCTGAGGTTTTGTAGCTTTGGTGGGGAGTTATGTTTCTCGCTGGGACAATGTTCAATTCTCTCACTCCGCTAGTTTACACCCTTGTTAGGTGGTCGAGCTAGACGTGGTGGTGGTCGTAGAGTTGCGGCCGAGCAGCAAGAAGAGCCGTAGAAGGCAAGCGATGGATATGTTGTTGTTTTGGATGTTTTGTAGTAGAGTCTTAGAGTCATCCCTGTACTCTCAGGTCCTTCGTAGTATTTTGACGTTGTTTCACGATGTATAGATGTAGATGTTTTGTATATCCTGCTGCTGGCCGGATGTGGGCCTTTATGTACATATAAACAGGTGATAGACTCATGTTGTGATCTAACAACTGTTACTCTAAGTTGGGGACAGGTTTCAAGGCTTGTATATGTTTATATAACCTATTTTCTTCCAGGATGTGGACTGGAATGCAATAGTTTCCCAGTTTATCCGCTTTCCGCAATCGGTTTTAATTAACCCATGTTTTTGATAATCTGTGGTTATGGTGATTTCCGCACGTTTTCGCGTAACACCTCGATGTCTGTGTGATAGTGGGATGTGTTGCCACAGGTTTGCAGATAGAGACAAAGATCGATTAGTTTGCAATAGATATAAACAAACAAAAATATATCCACTATTTTGATACATTTACTCATGTAACTAGAATTATTCAGCAAGGCTTTCAATTAATTTTGATTCAATTATGCAACGTACACTTTTGAATAGAGGTTTATAAGAACAAATTTATATGAACCAACTAGAAGGTTATGTCATACTAGTAAAGTACATATGGTATGCACACTAATAAAAACTTGATACGGACTGAAACAATCTCTCAAACAATCACATGATAATATTTATACATTTCTTTATCATTTGGGTTCCATACAATTAAATGACACACACACACACATATATATATATATATATATATATATATATATATATATATTCTAAAGTCTATAACCAAGGTTGTGATATCATGTCTTTAGGTATTTGTAGTGCTTGTTTTTGGCACTAATGTTGATATTATCAGTGGCACCAAAAGCTTCTTGGATTCTAATTTTGAATTGAAAGATATGAGAGAAGCATATGTAATTTGGAAATTAAACTTCTTCAAAGTGATGACTGCATAATTCTCTATCAATAATACTACATTGACAATATCTTCAAAAAATATATTATTGGAATTTAAACTAGTCAGGACAATGTTTAATTCTAATTGTAATCTTCATAGAATAGATGTGCTAGAGTTTAACAAGTCAAATATATACAAGTAAATAGAACCCTAATGTTTGTAATGAATTGCACCCATCCAAATCTAGAATATGTGGTTGAAGATTAAGTAATATATACAAATTCTGAAAAGGATCATCAAGATGCTATCCATAGAGTTTTATGATACCTAAAAGGAACAATTGATCATGGATTTGTCTTTTGTTGATCCATAGTGGTTTTATAAGTATATTAGGATGCCAAATAGATTTTTTTTGTAAATGAATTGAAATCTACAAGAGGCTACATCTTCACCATGGGTGGAAGTGTTGTGAGGAATTTTTTTATCATTCTCCAGTTTCTCGTTCTACTTAAGTTAACAAATGTATATTGAATAGATGAATAATATATTTATTTTTAATGGTTTCCATAGACATCGATGATTGTTTATATGATAGTAATATATACTTGATGAAAGTCCAACTATATATATGTAGAGTGAGGCTGCTCATATTGAGATTTGGGAAAACTCTAAATCACTAATGAACATTCTTAAGATGTGCATGACCTAAACTCACTGAACCATAATAATGATAATTGATTCTATAAAATTCATGTGAATATTTAGTCTCTAGTAAAATAAAATAGGAATTGGTTGAAGAACATAATTCTACAAATTCTCTATGGGTTATGCACATCAAACTTATATTTTAGTTCTAGAACCTAGTTCCACCAAAGCTTATGCATGACTTAGTTCAAGTTACATAATTATCACAATTATCTTTATAAGTTATGGTGATTATATATATATATATATATATATATATATATATATATATATATATATATATATATATATATTCTAGAAGTCTAATATGCATATCTCAAATACCAAATCTCTGGATACCCCACACACAAAATGGGATTACTGAAACCAAAATGCCGATCTAGCACTAATTAACAATATTACCAAAACAAAAGTTGAATAAAATTTCCAAACATTATATGGAAAACTTGCACAAAGGTTCAACATCACATTTATTTATGTCAAGTAACTTTACATGAGTATCCATGGACAAAGCCAAAACCTATATATAAAATGTCCCATATAATGCAAATATTTACATTGTTCATGGTTTGCATCCAAATACTCGAGTAGATATGCATCATATACATATTCCCCGCCATGACCTGAGAGTACAGGGATGACTCTAGGACTCTACACAAAACACACCAACCTCTCAGCTTCACCGGTCTCCAAATTGAACCTCCTTTCCACCATAGCTTTGACCACACTATTGATCACCTAAAAATGTATGGAAACCCATGGGCTAAGAGCCCAAGTCCCAGCTATATGATATAACCTCTAATAACATTTATAAGAATGTTATGTGATCAAAGAAGTTAGGACATCATCAAGGATGCTCTCATGCTTCATTGTAGGCGCGGATGGGTCACCCTCATAGATAGTGCCATCCTTAAGGATTTGCTAAGGTGTCGTCATGCAAGCAGTAACCTTGTCCTGATGTGGATCTGTCTACTCTAGTTTCTCTTCGCCATCACAGTGGTTTCCTGTTCGCAGGCCGACCACAACATGATTGATGGATTGCCAGGGGGAAAATGCTCAAGGTGGAGCTGAGTTGGTTTTCATACCCTAGAGCTCAGGTCTGTTGGTGGTGGGTTTCCACTTGCCTACTGCGCTGGTCCCCCCATGGGGTACTCATCTTTGAAAGGGTGGTAGGGTTCCCCCCTGTCGTCCCTGCTGCTGTGTGAGGGAATGCCCACAGGGTGTTCGACGCTTTACTTCTGTCTAGCTTTGGTCTCGGCCATATGAAGGAAGAAGGCACCGGTGGTCCTCCACCTAGCAGTGATGCCCTCCATGGGCCTAAAGTCGAGGTTCTAAATTGTGACTCTCATTCTAGTAAAATGGTGGTTGGCAGATGCAGTCTATCTTTGGCTATTTGTAGGTGTTTTTTGTCATTCATGTCCTCTCTATGTAGGTGAGCTGAAAGCCAGAGGCTCCATGACTGTCAGATTTCCATAGCATTAGCCTAAGAAAATATGTTGATGGTGCCCATTAAGCTAGATTAGGCATTTGTTTGGTACCTTCTTCGTGAAGGATTGTACCAGGTGCAGCTGGTTTAGTTCTTCAGGAAGGAGGCATAGAGTGACAGACTTGTCTCCTTGATTCATTTTCTTTTTGATCCATCTGAGAATATCGTCTAGGACCCAGGATAGGGGATGACTTTTCTGGTTGTGTTGGCAGCTGAGTTGATGTTCATATAGGCATTTTTTGTGGGTGTATTGATTGGTTCTATATGTACTTCTTTCACACCTGATAGTTCTTTCTGATTAGTTTGTATCCTGCCCCTTCTTCTGCCTTTTCTTAGTTTGGAGTTTTTTCTTAGTTTCGGGTCCCTTATATCCCCCTGCGTGGGGTTTGGGACCTAGTAGTTTTCCATAGGGGTACAAAATGTACCCAAAGTTTTGGTTTTATTAGTAACAAGTTTTTTTTGCGCGACCAAAAAAAAAAGAATTTAGAACATATCATATGAAAGATCATAAAACTGAGCAGTGTATATAAAATGGACAACCATAGCTAAAGTTAGAAGTACCGACAAAACCTAAGAAGGGATATGAATCACATATGATACCAGTAAGAAAACCAAAGTAATATCATCATCCAATGTAATTTGTCAATTAACCCTAACAAGTATATTGCACGAATGACCTACATATTTTATTGAGTGATAGATAGTTTGAGGTGTACCATTCAAATTACTAGTTGACCACTATAAAGTCACTATTAGCCCAGTATAAGATCTAGGATGCATGGGATCCTAAAGATATCATACTCTCAGTCAATATGAGTGACAATATGTAGTGGTACAACGTCCTAACTACTAAAAACCAAACCTAGTCCATCATGGGTACATAGGCCATGGAACCAACATTAATATATTAGTCCTCAATCTAAGTCATAACTACATCCAGTCTTTATCCCATAAAATCTGAAACACAACCTCAATTGTTCTCCAAAACCTTGAGATCAGTATGGCAGTGATATACCCTCCCTACACCCATACATACTCAATAGTATATGGATCTGAGATCCCTTTGTATTATGGTTTCACTATCCATCAAGTTCTGATACCAAGATAGTTCTACGGTCATAGGTCGCTACATGATTATAGCTATTCTTGATTATTTAAGCCAATTAAGTATTTTTTACTGCATCAACCAAATTACATACATGCTCTTAAATGAATCTTGTAAAATAAATTATAATTTTCAACTTCATAAGATATAAAATGTATGAGATAATTTGGTATTATTTCATCATGGTATATTTATCCATCCTTGGCCATAAAGAGGATCAACCCTCGATCCAGGGAACATAAAAGCACAATTTGTCCTTTGGACAAACATAGTAATAACTCCATGTTGGAATCTCATTAGCATATAAAGTTTTGGGGAATTATTAATAAGGCATAAATAATGTATTGCCTAAAATTCAAGCGTAGAAGTCCTAAAGATGTAAAAGTTATGCTATTTCTAAGAATTAGGCCATCGTATGCTCAAAACCTAGAAAGGATCAGTTACTTTCAGTGCTACACTTCCATTTAGATATCATTAGAACACTATAATAATAATAATAATAATCATTATTACTTTCATAGGGTAATCACCATATAGCAAGGTTCAATCATGTACATTGAATCCCCTTTCATTGGTTACCAAAACACCCTAAAAATGACATCCTTATAGAGTCTTTACCCTTGTATGATGAATTTAAGATTTTGCATCTTTGAAAAAATGCTTACTTTAAATAAAAAATCATACATTGGGTTTAAGAAAAACTAAAATATTCGTATTACCATCCTACTCAAGTAAAATAACACAAAACATATTAACTTGTATGATATTATGAATTTTTAGAACAATATTTAGGTTAGGCATGTCATAATTAGGCAAAAAATGTATTATAAATTATATCACTCATGTTGCGGGTGAAGAAAACAAAATCTAAGGTAGTAAAATCAAAACAAGTATGTTGCAAGATCCATGCTTTGTCCTCCAAAACCTCCAAAAACACTATATTTCTCCAAAATCTAAGTGTATCTAGGACAAGGAGGTCAAGAAAGCAAGCTCCTTATTCATATGCACATGTTTTCAACTTATAGCATCATGGATCCCATCCATTTTAGAAGAGGGGAGGAAGAAACAATAAGAAATAGGTTTAGAAAATGACATTTTATGCACTAAAATGAGTCTAAATGTCTAATAAACCACAAACTTGCACCTTTTTCATGCTCAGATAAACCTTCATCAGTCTCGAAAAGCAACAAAGAACTCTCACAAAGATTGTTAGAAGAATATGAAGGGGTATTTATAGTTAGGAAGGTGGTCAAAGGGTCAAAGTGTAGGGCAATATGACTACAGAGCATCCAACGGAATTTAATATTTGATCTACCATATTCTGATAACTAGTAGATCGCGTCAATAACTATAATGCAGGAAGGATGGTTTCATGGATATACCTGATCCTAGATCAAGTCCAACAACAATCCTCATCGTTGTAGATGTGCAACTCTAAATCTTGGTTACATTAGGACTCGTCTGACTGCAGCTCCTCTTGGTCAGCGCGGACTACAACAATGGACATCGTCTTCTTCAACAACTCCTCTTGTCATGAACTGTTGGTTGGCATTGTCCTCCAAGCAAAAAACAACAGCTTTCCGCCTCTATGGTAGTCCACACAGACCGCCTAGAACTCATGTCATCCTATTAAGATTGTAAGGAAGGATTCGCCCCTCTCTATCAGTATACTAGTCACTGACTTGCTCTCCCACGACAATGATCTCAATTGCTCTTTCCCTTGTTGTTCCTCCCTAGTTGGGTAGAACTTGCTTGAACTCTCGTGGTTACCACAACCAGAGAGGACAATGTTTGTCAAAGCAACTATTTCTCAATTATCTGTGTTGTGCTTTGGGAAGCCCCCAGTACCCCTCTCTTTATAAGCGGGGTTTGGGTCTAGGTTCCTCGTCTATACAGGAGTGGAAGGGACCGGAATAACTTGAATTTTTGCAACAATTTTAGAATTTTTGCAACCTACAATAGCCCAGACAATCGTCTGACAAGCCAGAAGGTTGTTTGACACAGGGTAGATGGTCGTTTGGCTATTTCCCAATTGTACATGATTTGACAAATCAATTTCCATCAATATTAGACATTTATTTCCTTGTGCAACAAATATTGCTCAAGTGAAATGAATAGGGAAACATCTAGAACCTTTCGCAACTGAACTAAACAATATCACCCATGCGAGACGGCCATCTCAGTCATCCAGACGGTCGTTTGGTGACCCCAGTCGAGCCATTTTGGTTGGGTCAGTTTGTTCCTTAACCAAATTCAACTCACAATAGGCATGACACCTAGACGCCTGCCTCAACTCTTGAGATGACCATTTGGCACTTCAGACGTCTGTTCAACACTTGAGATGGCATTTGGCAGTGTTGTCAGCCTATTTGTTGTGTAAATCAAATACCTAAATACTTTAGTACTTAATTCAAATGTCAATCAAGATCTGAACTCCTCTTCTAGGTCAAGACCTATGTGTGTAACCCTATAGGTCCCATATTACGTTGGCAGTGAATATCCATAACAACTTATGACATCACAAGCAAAGAGTGGTGCCTAGTAGCACATCCTTGCTATCCAAGTAAATGGAAAAGTTGGGGAACAACTTCAACCTGCAATGTGTGTATGATGTTGCAGTGTTCATATAGTTCCTTTGTCACTGATGTCTAGATTGAACTAGAGGAATGTAGTAGTCATCCTCATTATTATTGAATCTTGTTTCTTGAACCACATCAGACTTTCTGAGATATACTCAATATCATATATTAACTCACATGCACATGGCCTTGCTTTTCCCAATCTTGTTAATCAAGAGACCTAGGACATCACACTCCCATAGGAGGGACAAATCCCATATATATCACTCACAGTCAGTCCCCATGTGTCAAAGCCACCCAATCATCACTGTTATAACAACCCATGTTTTAGGATTGTGTTTAATAATGTCAAAGTGTACCCAGCGACATGTGTTGAGTACAGTGATTTCAGGTCTAAAAACCACAACCACCACCATCACTGTGAGAGTTGAATATGACTTCCATGAGTACGGGTTTCATATGTCAGTCTCACGGTGGGTATGTCTGATACACTGTTCTCTAACATATATTTGTGTGCTTGGTTTGATATAGTCATATCATGACTCATGACATTGCGTCATCAACTAACTCACACTCTAATCTTATGTGTTACATATTTTCTATCAACCTTCCACAATAACAAATGATCAAGGACATAATGAGAATATGTATATGTACTCTTAACATTCGTACTATCTCCTTTTCAAAAGGCTAAAACTTGAAGACATATGTCATTGAGTAATATTATTCTCTAGATATTTATAATGTTACATCATTATCTCATAACTAAATTAAATAGAATAAATTGGAAGATTGCCTTTCTTTATTATTCAAATCAATTACAAGTTATGCCATTACAATCATCACATGATTGGCTCTCTGGGCATAAATACTAATAGACTCCCACTTGCACTTAGAGCCAATCACCTAAGAATCATATTTTAAGTGATCTTACATGTCTATCATGCTTCTGTTATGAAAGTGCCCTTGTCTAGGGATCAACAATGTTCATTTCAATTGGTACTTTGCAAATCTTTCCATCTCCATGACGCACGATTGCTCATATGTGATGGAACCGCCTTTATATATATATTGAGTGTTGATGTCATGTAGGTTCCTTATCTTGTGCACAGCTCCATTGTTGCCATGATATAGCTCGATTACCTTGTTGATGATTGGAACAGCCCCAAATTTTGTGATGAACTTCTTGATCCATACAACCTCCTTTGTTGCACTCGATGCAGTAATATACTCGGCCTTTATTGTAGAATCAACAATAGTTTCTTGCGTGGAACTCTTCCAGCTCACATCTCCATTGTTGAGGCAGAACATGAATCCAGATTGCAACTTGTAATCATCTTGATTAGTTTGGAAGCTTGCATCAGTGTAACCTTTTACTACCAACTCTTCCTCTCCGTCATAGACTAAGAATTGATCCTTAGTCCTTCTCAAGTACTTTAGGATGTTCTTCATGGCTATCTAGTGAGCATTACTTAGATCTGACTGATATATACTCGTCATGCTCAAAGCATACGAGGCATCTGGATGGGTGCATAATATTACATACATGATTGATCCAATTATTGAGGCAAAAGCAATCTCACTCATGTGTTCCCTTTCTTCACAATAAATGGGGCATTGAGCTCTAGAGATGGGGACACCATGGCATGTAGGAAGGTTTCCTCTCTTTGAGTTTTCCATGCTAAACTGCTCAACACTTTGTCAATGTATGTACTGTGACTTAGTTCAAGAAGCCTTCTGGATCTATCTCTATAGATCTTTATCCCCAAGATGTAGGATGATTCTCCCAAGTCTTTCATAGAGGACGTGTTTCCAAGCCAAGTCTCTACCTTTTGTAAAGTAGGAATGTCATTCCCCATTAATAATATGTCATCTACATATAATATGAGAAATGCCACTATGCTCTCACTAACCTTCTTGTACACACAAGGTTCATCTTCATTTTGAACAAAGACAAACTCTTTGACTATCTCATCAAAAAGAAAATTCCAACTCCAAGATGCTTGCTTCAATCCATATATTGACCATTGTAACTTACAAACTTTGTTTGCATCCTTTGGATTGATAAAACCCTCAGGATGTGTCATGTAAACATCCTCAATTAAATTCCTATTAAGGAATGTTGTTTTAACATCCATTTTCCAAATTTCATAGTCATGATAAGTTGTAATAGCAAGCATGATCCTGACCATGGCCACTGGAGAAAAGGTTTCATCATCGTCAACACCTTGAACTTATCTAAAACCCTTTGCAACCAATCTTCCCTTATAGCTTTGAACTTTTCCATCTATGTCGATCTTCTTCTTGAAGACCCACTTGCACTCTATGGGTTTTACCCCTTCAGGTGGATCCACCAAAGTCCATACTTTGTTGGTATACATGGATTCCATCTCGGATCTCATGGCCTCAAGCCATTTCTCAGACTCTGGTTCCTCAATAGCATCTTTATAGGATATTGGCTCATCATCAATGATCAATTCACTGTCTTCTTAAGTTACAAGATATCCAAATCTTTCAGGTTCAAGACGTGTCATATCAGATCTACAAGCTTCCCATGTTACCTGAGGAGTTTGAGATTCCCCAACACCTTTTGATTCTCTAGGTTCCTCTGGTTCATCTATCAGTTCAATTTTCTCTTATTGGTCTTGAACTTCTTCAAGCTCTACTTTCCTCCCACTGGTTCCTTTGGAAATGAAATCCATCTCAAGGAATGTAGCATCTCTAGCAACAAACACTTTGTTGTCAGATAGGGAATAAAAGTGGTATATCCTCTTGTTTCTTTAGGATATCCAACAAAATAACACTTATCATATTTAGGACCAAGCTTATCAGAAAACATCCTTTTAACATAAGCTTTGCATCCCGAAATCCTCAACCAAGACAAACTGGGACACTTCCCCTTCCATATCTCATATGGTGTCTTTTGAACATATTTAGTGGTACTTGGTTTAGTATATTTGTTGCGGTATTTAGTGAATACCCCTAGAAGGTATTTGGAAGCTCGATTAAACTCATCATCGATCACACCATATCTAGCAATGTGTGATTCCTTCTTTCTGACACACCATTATGTTGTGGTGTTCCAGGTGGACTCCATTGGGATACAATCCCATGGGATCTAAGAAGGTCCTCAAACTCTTGTTTTAAGTATTCCCCACCTCAATTAGAATGAATTGTCTTAATACTTTTACCAAGTTGTTTATGTACTTCATTCATAAACTCTTTGAACTTTTCAAGAGTTTCTGACTTATGTTTTATTAAATAAAGATAGACATACCTACTGAAGTCATCAGTGAAGGTAATGAAGTACTTGAACCCACCTCTAACATATGTTCTAAAAGTCCCACATACATTAGTATGTATGAGTCCTAATAGATCACTAGCCCTCTCATTTTTTTCCAATGAAAGGGGTCTTAGCCATTTTTCCCATCAAATAAGATTCTCATGTCTCTATTGATTCAAAATCAAAAGAGTCCAGATAACCATCTTTATGGAGTCTAGATATGCAATTCTCATTTATGTTCCCTAGACGACACTACCAAAGGTATGTTTTTTTGGGTTTTTGAGTTTATTCTTTTGTTATTAATGTTATATACATATGTCTTTGTATCTAACAAATAAAGACTACAAGACATAGGGTCACTGCCATAAAAGATCTCATCTTTTGAAATAGAACATTGACCACCTTTGATATGGAATTGAAATGCATCCTTATCCTAACAAGATACAGAAATGATGTTCCTATTTATAGAAGGTACATAATAGTAGTTCCTTAACTCTATTACAAGACATGTGGGCATAGATATACTATAGATTCCAATAGCATTGGCCCCAACTCTTGTGCCATTAGCAACTCGTAGTTCCACCTCACATTTTCCCAAAGGTCTACTTCCTTTCAGATCATGCATATGAGAACATATGTGAGATCTACATCTGGTATCTAATACCCAAAAAGATGAAGTAGATAAATTTATCTCAATAACGTATATATCTGAAGTGGATATCACCATACTCATTTGTTGCTTCCTAAAAACCTTCAAGTACAAAGGATGAGTTCCTCTTTCACTTTTCTTTTTCCTTATCTTGAGTGTTGAAGAACTCGACTTAGGCTTGACCATAGAACTCTTCTCAGTCCTGCCTTGATCCTTGGACTCAGCCCCGCTAATCACCATCACGGGCTTGTCCTTCTTCACTTTTGCTTCAGTATGAATCAACATGGCAATCAATTCTGACATCTATCCAGCCAAATTACTCACATGGTAACATGCAATAAAACGGCTATATGATTCATGCATAATCCTTAGAATCACATTAGTGGCCAACTCTTGGCACAAAGTTAATCATAATTCTTCAATATGATACACATGTCCAATCATATTGAACACATGTTCTTCTACTGAGGTTCTCTCTGTCATCCTTAACTCACGTAGCACCTTTACGACAGTGTCCCTTTCTTTCTTGTCAAGACCAAGTGTTACCTTCTTTAGATGTGTCACCATCTCAAGAACACTCATGTCCTCACATTGCTCTTGCAACTGATAGTTCATGCAGCTAAGAAACTTTATCTCCAAGGCATCATTGGCATGCTTCCATTAAGCATCCACTTGTGCCCTAGGTGCATCAGGAGGAGGTATTTCAAGCACTGATTTGTCAAGGATGTAGAGTTTGCAGTCTTCATTGAGAACTCTTCTCAAAGTTAAAAACCAGTCGTGGAAATTTCTCCCATCAAGTTTTTCCTTCTTCAGTTTCAATCGCAAATTAGATTTATTCGTCATTGATTCTACAAGAGAAAATTTGTCAAAAACCATTTTTTATTTGATTTGATTTGAAAATTTTGACGATATTAATTAGGTCTTTAATTATTATCGCTCCCACTATTTTGTTCAAATGTATAGCCCTCGATGTCAATTCAGAACATTGTAGCATACAATATTCTAGTAGGCCAGATGCAAGATAATTTAATTGTGGTCCTATCAACACCACAAAATGCAGTTAACCATCAATGTAGACAACTCTTGCCAATTGCATCATATGTAATTCTAGATAGATGATATGTGCCATCCATTGAGAATCAATATTCAAGCCCAACCAAAAAGCCGACACGATAATAATACACCCTATGGAGGTGGAACCTACATTATTACCATTACACTTTCACGAGATAGACGGTGCACCCCGTAAGGGCGGAACCTATGCTTGATCGATCAAGCTTTTCATGTGTGCCACTTTTGAAAAACATGTAAGACTCTGATATATTTTAATTGAGGGAGTTTGTATATATATTTATATATACTTTATCCAATCACCATATATATATATATATATATATATATTACGTATCATATACGTATATAATAAATAAAAGCGATGGTTATGACCAATCCTAATGTAATCTTTTGGAGCCACAATGAATTACGTCATCTAGGTCTACGTTATATGAAGAAACATGGTGTTGATGAAGATTTGTGCTTGTCAATTTGAATTGATCGGTTCAACCCTTGAACGAATCGGCTCGCCTCCTGGACAGTTGTTAGGTTGTCTCACTAATTGTCTGGTGTATCTATCCACCATTGGCTCTCTCCTCCAGTGGATCGGATGGGTCCACCAGGCGATCGGTCTGGTTTGTCCACCATTTCCTCCAAGGTCCTTCAGTCGGTCAGCTTGTCTTCGGGATGTCTTCAACTTCATCATAACAGAAAGTAAACTATCCTACTTTTACATTATTATATGGAAACCTCGAGTTACATTCAAGGGGAGCAAAGGTAGAAGAGAATTAACTTTATATTGGAAGATAAAATAAAGGCTAGGTACACAGACCAAGATAAAAGGATAAACCAACCACATACAACCATGCACAGATATGGGTTATTGGCCATAACTATGCTACATGTCCACCATTAAAATCGATTTTCGAGAGACGCATATAAATTGCATATATATATATATATATATATATATATATATATATATATATATATATATATATATATATATATATATATATATATATATGGCAATTCACTCGCTGCCCATGCGGGTAGACAAGCGAAGTTACCCGTGCCTCATTATGTATTGCGCTGCATTGATTTGAAAAGGTGGAAATAATTGTAAATATGTGCAACTACTATACGTGCATGTAATAGAATAGTGGTGGCATTATTGGTAATTATTTAATAAAAAATTATATGTGCATGGAGTGACGGTGCGAGACTCATCTAATAGTAAAAATAGTATGCACCAACCACGTCAATATTAGACACGTACCCATCATTAAATATACCAATGTCCAATATAACATGTCTAAAATCATTACAGTGCTGTCATTTTGTGAAGACAAATAAACATATGGGAAATAATATAATACTTCCAGACTGTCTTACGTAACATCATCCTTAGTTACAAATTTCTCCTTTCCATTACAGATTCTCTGTTCTCATTACAACATATCATTTATCCTTACAAAGACAATAATTATTAGAAATAGCAGGAAGTAAACAAGTGACATTCTGATAACATATAGTGAATTACAATGACAAGTAAAGAAAGATGACATTTTGTAATAAGAAAGAAATGTTTGTAATCAAAATAGATAATTGTAATGGAAATGAAAGATATGTAATCAAGGATGATATTTTATAATACAAATCTAAATGTATCAAATTCCATTGTCTAAGAGAAATGATACGTCCAGATTGTCTTACGTAACGTCATTCTTAGTTATAAATTTCTACTTTCCATTACAGAGTCTTTGTTCTCATTACAACATATCATTTATCCTTACAAAGACGATAATTATAAGAAATAGTAGCAAGTAAACAAGTGACATTATGTCGAAGTATAGTGAACTACAATGACAATTACATTTTGTAATGAGAACTGAGAATCCATAATGAGAATGAGAAAGTTGTAATTAAGGATGACAATCGATGAAGTTTATTTCATATTCCTTCCTAGCAAGATAATTCAGACTCTTTTTACATATTACAATTTATGTCTGTATATTACAACATATCTACCATATGTACAAATTACTCATTTGTATTGCAGTATTTCCAAACACATTACAAACTAACCAAATACGTTCTGGGTGATTCTCTTCAACATTCATTTTTTTGTTTACCTCACATGAATGTCTCAAATAAGTCAAAGTTCTTTATTACGTACACATGTTGAAGTTCTTGAAGGATAGATATTATAAGTTATTCAATACTGATGTACTCTCCAAAAGCACTACGACGAGTGCAAATTGTAGAAACTTGGTGTTGTAAGTCTTTAGTGGAGTTGAACCCACCACTAAATCAGGCATACCTGCAACCCAATACATGGCGTAATAGGTTCTTTAGATTTTTTACTCAGGGCCTCTAAATACCTCTCTTCCTACCAACGCCTTACTTGCCTTTTCTTCCATCCCCTACAAATCCTCCTCACTACTATGCTTGTCCATTCCGAATCGTCGATCTGCTCACTGCCCGACTGGTCAAACTATTGTGCAAACTACGTCGTCGACCACCAGGACCACAATCATGAGGTCTCTGTCAACCCATACAATTACAGATGACATTTGCTTATTACAATATGAGTATCCATATTACAAAATGGTCACCTATATTACGACTGGCTCTTGTCTATTATAACGTGACTGTCCATATTACATATGACACTTGCTTATTACAATATGAGTATCCTTATTACAAAATTGTCACATACATTACGGTTGGCTTTTTCCTACCACAATGTGACTGTCCATATTACATATGAAACTTTTTTATTACAACATGAGTATCCATATTATCAAACTGTGACCTACTTATGGTTGGCTCTTGCCTATTACAATGTGACTATCCATATTACAAATGACACTTGCTTATTACAATATGAGTATCCATATTACAAAACTATCACCTACATTACGGTTGACCCTTTCCTATTACAATGTGACTGTCCATATTATATATGACACTTTCTTATTACATTAAGGCATTAAAATTTACATGTAGAATTTACACTAACAATCAAAATTCGATAACTAGAGAATTCTATGTGAACACAAGACAAAGAAAGAATTTGTAGGTTTAAGAACTTCACATGCAAAATGGTAAGCTTATCATCCTAAATATTACAATATTGTTTTGCAAATTGAAAATACAACCATGTTTAATATTTTGTAAAAAGACTTGAGCAAAGACAATTATGATAAGGAGGAGAAAATTTTAACTAATGTAGATGTTTGATGATATAATAGATGACACACAAGGTGTTAAAAAAATTATGAGTATAAACTTCAGTACAGAATAAATTGTAATAAGAAGGAAAAATATGTAATACGAATAAATAAATTGTAATGAGAATGAAAACAATGTAACCAAGGTTCACGTCTTGTAATACAACCTGACTGTATCTAGAACTATATGCATATTATGTAGATTACAACTACGTGGAACATATCCTAATTATGAGTCAACGGTGAACATGTGTTCAAAATGATTAAAGCTCTTGTCCTCAATTAATTTTTTATTCACCAAAAATATATGCCACAATGTCTCTAGCTATCTTTTCCACTATTGCATGCACTCATAATTCATTGTCGTCTAGCTACAAATAGTGGAATCATGCACATGCACTAGTAAAGGATGTCGAATTAAAAAATACTACCACGTGTTCCATGCAATACGTAGTTGATTTCTTCTTAATTACAATATGTGCCACCGCTACTCCATGCATACATAAACCAAATATATGTAATTACAATACATGCCACTGCTACCATACAACCGTAATGGAGTTCGATTTAATTACCAATCATGCCACCGTGTATCAATGCACGGGTAATTAACTTTATTACCCGAGCGGGCATCCAATGCATACTCTATATATATATATATATAATATTAGGAATTGGACATTTGATCCATTGGAGTACTTTATTTAGAGGTTTGTAATTAATTACAAGCCTAGGAGCCCCTCTTTCTATTTCGGATGCATTTTCTACATAGAAAGCAGCGCAACTCCATGGAGAGGACCTAGGTCTAATTAATTTCTTCGTCTCAAGTTCTTTTATTTCATTTTTACATATTTCTAAAAGTCTTTGATTCATTTGGATGGGTCTGGCTTTTGTTGGAATTTTAGTTTCATCAATGTAATCTCTTTCTTTTTTATCAAAGTTTTCATAAAATTGTTTTGTCTTGAACTGGTTTATATCAGATAAAATTTTTTCTCTTAGCTTTTCTTTATCGATGATGAAATTATTTTTATTTTCCATTGAATATCTTTCATTTATGGTTTGAAGGGTATTTACTATTTCATTGACACCTGATAGTGAGTTAAGCGTTTTATTCAACATTTTTTTTTTATTGCTGAAGATACAGTTGTCAAAAATAAAGAGATCTGAGGCTTAAATCTTAAAAATTTTAAAGCCAGAGGAACTTGATATAAATAATGATTTTGTTGAGCAATCTTATTCTCTTTTCAATAAGTTAATTCCTAGTGGCCTGTCAACAGTTGAACTACTGCGACAAGGAGGCCTCGGACCTAGGTATTTCTTAAAGAAAATTGAATATGTATCATAATTGGTGGAGTAGGAAGGGCTGATTTGCGTTTGGATAAATGATAGAAGTGAGTGATTAGAGGTGGATTAGGGTTTGTGATTAAGGTGATTAGATGTGGATTAGGGTTTGTGATCAAAGGATAATAGGTATTTAATTTGTTTACGAATATGGGGGAATGCTTGCGTAAAATTAATTAAATAACATCAGGGAACTTACAGTTGGCGTTGAGCACGTTGTTGATCTCACCGAGTGACCGTAGGGAACGTCACTGGAGCTTTGGGAACCTCCTTGATCTTGCTCACAACAACATCTTAGTATATTAAGATCTTCTTGATCTATATTTTCAAATAATGGAATATAATTATTAAGCTTTTGCGGGAATATTTCCCGAGTAGCTCCATAATTTTTCCAAAAAATATAGCAGAACCAATTTGGTATGTTAGTCCTATAAGACCATTTTATGAACCACGAATGAGTCATTTGACTATTTTGAATACATAAGACATTTTTCCAGGCATCTTGATAGTCCCAGTAATTGTAGTACTGGGGTTGATGTTTGTCTTTGAATCTTCTTGATATATTAGGATTTCCATCATTGTTCCATTCTGAAATGGTGATAATTTTTTGGATTTTTAATTGAGAAAAGGATATCATCTTATTTGTTGATTTGTCTCTAAAATTATGAAATATTTTTACACTATCAGTTTCCATGAGAATTTTCTCATAATAGTAGTGATTCTTTCCAAGCATTGTCGGAATAAAATTATATTTATCAGGAAGGTAATTTTGCAGTAAAGTTTTTGTTTCTTTGGATAAGTCTTCATTTTCTAAAGTTATTGTATGTATTGATGTTTTGAATATGAATTTTGTTATGTTTTTTTCTGGAAAATATACTTCCATTTCATCGTTACCTTCCTTAGTAGAAATACTTGATTCTGAACATACCTCTGGGATACAGGCTTTAGATGTTGATGCTGACATATTTTGAGATTTCTATGAAGAAGCCATATAAACTACAATAAATATTTAGAACATCCTTTTGACGTGTCTCTTATGAAATAGTAAGTGCATGAATGAAATTATCTTTATAATCTAATGCATCTCTTATTTTCTTTAAGAACATAAGTTCAGGTTTCTTTCTAAACTCAAAAGTTACAAAGTTATTGTTAACTCGAGTATGAACCCCTTTTTCACTAACTAATATAGGGAGAATTTTATTAAGAAAGGGTGTCCCAATGATAATATCCTCAGTTATATTTTGAGGAAGGATAAAAGATGTTTTAATTTTATTATTGTTGATGCATATGTGTGCTTCAGAAAATTAATGTTTTACTTTGAGTTTATCTTTTGTAGCAGAATTAACATGATGATTAGTTGTTTCATAATATTTTATTGGTATAAGATTTTCTCTTATACAATTAACATCAGCTCCAGAATCAAATAAAGCTATCCCTTCTAGGGTGAAGTCATTAATTTTTATAGTTACTTCACCTTATGTTATAACCCCAATTTTTGGGCTTAATTAGTGAGAAATGTAATTTCTCTTATTCAAGCTAATTGAACAAATAATGATATGATTTATTTTGATTGCATTCACAATAGCCTTGATTGGTTGCTTTGTGGGATTTATTGGCTATTGGGCCCAATAAAAAGGAATTTCAATTGATTAAAGAATAATTGAGAATTGGAGAAAGGAAATATGTGGAAACCTCTAGAAGGAAACTCCAAAGAGGATTTCGTGCCTCTTGGGTTCCTTGGGTACCAAGGAGTCCAAGGTTGAAAAAAGAAAACAATAAGAAAAGAAGAGATTAATTCAGTATTTCTTTATTAAGAAAGAAATTGGAAGATAATGATAAAATGTGGAAAATGTGTGGAAAGAAGCATAAATGAGATTTATTGGAGAAATTTCGTATCCATGAGGTTGTTAATATTAAAAGGAATGCCAATGAGGAAAATAAAAGAGAAATAAAAAGAAATCCTCAAAAAGAAATATTTTAATAAGAAATAAACATGATAATGCAAAATAATGCATATAGGTGCATTAAGAAGGATAATGAGTATTCCAATAAAATGAATTTCGAAATAATAGAGTGCCTTGGGATCCAAGGAGTCCCAATAAAGAGGAAGGAAAGAGAAAATACTAAATTTGCAAAATATGAAGATAATGTGACATATTATTAATGAATTTTGTGTTGATTTCTTAAAAGGGTGGTATTTCTATTAAAAGGAAACATGATTTCGTGGCCAATATATTAAAAGGCAAATAAAGAGAGTAAAGGAAGAGGAATTTCGAATTCCTAATGATTAAGGAGAAGAGGACATGAAAATGATTAAGAAGAGAGAGAAGGTTTTCTTATCCTTGAAGGAATACAGTTCCTTTTGGGAAAGGGGCTCTTTGAGCCGTGTATATACAACTCATGTCTTCGTTTCTCACCCTATATGAAGGGGTAGACACTTTGGGACGAGTTTCAGAGAGTTTCCGCACCTCCCAATGCCTTCCCTATCTTCTTCTTGGTCTTCATCATGAAAACCCTAACCATGGGGGAGGATGATGCACCCCGGAGCCATGAAGAACCATAGCCTCATCTTGGTGAGAGCCTGGTAGTGCCCGTAGACCTGAAGAGGGTTGGCCAGTTGAACAATCTTGTGCAAATCGCCTGCAGCAGGATGCACGGCATGCCAACCAAGCGCTGGTTGGACGCGCTGGTAACGACCGCGGTGGCCGCAAGATGGAAGCACCACGTGGGCACCGAAGCATGGCAGAGTCGGTGGGGAGGTTCTCCGGCGAGCTCGGGGCCTGGAGGTGGAGGAGAAGAGCCCACGTACACCTACAGATCGCGGCTAGGGCGGCGGCCTGGTCCGCTCGTGAGGAAGAAGAAGGAACGGGTGGCTTTTGACCGTGCTACCCCTCCGCGTAATAAAGAACTATGTGTTAAGTTGATGGCAAAAGAGACATTTCGAAATGTTTCCCAAAGAGAGAGTCGTGCCTACGTTGCATGAGCCTGATGACGTGGCATCCTCCGATTGGTCTGGGTAAGTTGATTTTGCAAAAATCATAGCTCATGAATCGTAACTCGGATTAGAACAAGTTATATATGAATTTTGATCAGGAGAACGAGAGGAATCCAATAAAAATGGTAATAAATATAGATTTCGTTCCTAATTGCAAAAGTAATATAAGTTAATGAAAAGTGCATTAAAGTAAAGATAAAAACCCTATTTGTGAATTAAAGGTTGAATATATGATGCCTAATGGGTTAGTTTGAATAATGATACCTTGTTGAAGGATAATATCAGATGCGAATCTAATCTAGATGAGAAATTGCATGTTTTAAGGTTTTAAACCAAGATTACATGATAATGCATTTAGAAACCCTAACTTAGAGAAAAAGGGGAAGATATCATGAGAATATGTTGTTAAATGATAGTTATAAGTTTTTGGTATATGAAAGTCCTTAATTCTGGATGAATTCCCTAAAAGTAGTAATTAGGGTCTTTTTATGAATAAAAGGTAGATATGATGGCAAAATGAGTTCCTATGTTAATTAGACCCTAATGATCATTGAATTAATGATAAATGCACATAATGATCTTGTCATGAATTAAAAGGGGTAAAAACAATAGTGGCTTTAATGCAAAAGAAGTTTAGTGAAATTAATTGATGAGTAATGTGCCTTTAAATGTTGAAATAGGGTTATATGTTGTTGAGATAACCTTAATACTGAAGAATATATAAGATAACTAGGGTTTTTGAGTAATTAGGGTTTTTATGAGTGGATAAGTTGTTTTAGGGTTTGTTAACTTAAAAAGGATAAAGTTCGAGAAATAGATCTAAGAAACCCTAATGCATCCTAATGAGACTTAGAAACCTTAGAAAGGTGTCCCAAGTCAATAAGGAGTTGTTTTGGATATGCTTGTGACATTTAGACATTATACATGTTTTCAGGATCAATGTTTGCTTGATTGATTGATTGGCTTGCTTGATTGGACATCTAGTTGGATTTGGATAAATTGTTGCTTGAGATCTCCAAGATAGGTATGTGGTTACTTATGGTTAACCGCTTATGTTTCCCGATGTTTCCCGAATGTTTAATCGCATTGAATGCAACTAAACAGTTTGGATGTTTATTTCTGTCATGCAAAGTATAAAGTGACTATGACTATCACTTAATGTATATGCCTTCTAGCTCAATCCTTGATTCCCTCTGTGTCGTAATGGCTGACCTGATAAAAGACTACCTAGAGGGTAGGTACATCAGGTCATGAATGACTTTGACTACCTAGAGGGTAGGGTCATGAATGACTTTGACTGCCTAGAGGGTAGGGTCATGAATGACTTTGGCTGCCTAGAGGGCAGGTCCATCAAGTCACCTTAATAGAGGTACCATGTAAGTCCTATAGGGACAACACAGAGTTGTGAAAAGATGGATTGAGTAGTTTGGCTTAAAACGTAAACTTGATTGATAAATGATTAATTGAATGATTACATTGTTACATAGTTGCATGTTTATTTATTTCCTCCACATACCAGCTACGGCTGACCGACGTTTTGTTTGTCGGCGTTTTAGGTACAATGAAAAGAACAAACAGTAAAGTGGCACATGTGATACTAAAAGAGAATTAAAGTGCAAAGGAGGTTTGGATAGATTAGTATCGGTGTAGAGATCCAAGTTTTCAAAAGGTATGTAAAGAAAATTTTATTACCATTTTCAGTTTCGTCTGTTAGAATTTAATAATTGTTTATGGTTATTTGTCGAACCTTTGATCCGGGATTAATGGGTGCGGGTTCAACCTCTTGGTCTCCCTTAATTGGGGGTTATCGGGAGGTGGGGTCGTAACATTTGGTATCAGAGCGTAGGTTCCTCAGTTAACCATTAATAATTATTAAATTTTACAAACTCCATAGAACCCAAGGGAGTTATTAGAGGAGTATCTGAAAGACAGAGGTGTCTAGAAAGGGATCACGACCGGGGGCTGGCAAGATTTTCCTCCGCACCGCTAGTCGGAATACGAGGACTCCCGGACCCGTGTGACCGCCTGGCCAAAGTCTTAGGGTATGAATCGAAATAAGATACCTTTAGGACTTCTCATCTTATTCATCCCTTCTCATCACAAAATTCTGATAAGGACCTAAAGGATTAGGGTTTTCTTTCTTCTCCTCACCCCCTTGAGGTATGGGTAAGGTTTAAGGAATCCTCCATCAAATTAATGAAAGGCATGTAAATAAGATGTCATGGAGATAAGCTTAATAGTTTAAGCGCAAATTAAATAATAGATACATGCTTAGGTCGTATGACATAAGTTGTCATGTCCTCAGAGGAGACCTGAGGCTAGACCTTCTTGTCAGGAGGGTAAGTCAGTCTTGGAGATAGAGATCTCCATTGCTAGTAGAGACCTGGCACATCCTCTGAGGATGATGCTAACCCTAACCCTAAGTGAAGGTTAGAGATAGATGAGTTGGACCAGGTGTTTAAAAGGACATGCCTTTGGGATGCCATAGGATCCATGGGTGACCTAGAACCTTTGGCAACCCAACCCTGGCAAGGGTCGGGCATGTTAGGGTAAAGGATGGCTCCTTAGATGATGATGTTAGTAAAGGACCATAGAAACCCTATGGGCTTGTGCAAGTAGGGCATAGCTGGCACCTAGGGCACGTCATAGTGCTGACGGTAGGGTGAAACCCTGGATAAGGAATTATGATGGAACATAAAGGGTTATGGATGATCTTGAGCAACCATAAGTTCGAACCTAGGCTTCAACCACGTAGAGCATGCTTTTGAGGATGATCCTTCATGAAGAAAGGACCTCTAAGGGTGAGGTTGGATGTGGGGTTAGCTCTAGAGGGAGAGCAGGAAACCCAGCAAGAGGGTCGAAAGCCTAAAACTCTGAACAATGGATGATAGTGGTTGCCTCATGATCGATCCCTGAAAGTTATTGATACCTTGGTTGTCTTTAGAGGGACCAAACCCTTGAGAAAAGATGAAGCTTCTGGTACCTACGTGCCTATGGTAGAGATGTTTACCTTCTGAGGTAGGAAGAAGAGTTCCTTAGACTTAAAAAGGTTTAATAGCAGGTTATGAGACCTTGTACCTTGTTGGTTGTCCTTAAGGAGGACCCAACACTAAGTGTTGCTTGGGTTGAAGGATGACAAGGAGTGTGTGTCATGCCTTTTTCATGCTTGGTTTGTAGACAGAGCATGCAGTGAACCTAGGGTTCCTAGGCCTAAGAGGGGAAGTGGTATACCTAATGCTCATGATGAGAGTTAAGTTTCTATAGTTTCGAGCATGGTACGCCTCATGAATAGAGGAAAAGGGGAGTCCCTTAAGTTTAAGGTATGTGTAATGAACCCCTCATAGCTAGGTTGATGATTAAGGAAGGTATGATCTTGATCCAACATTGAGGAAAGAGGACAAGTATGACCTAGCATGGTTCAATAGGTGATCTGTTTAAGCCTTAATATCTTGCTAGGGTTAAGTAGGCTCAGGTGGATGTAAACCCTAGACCTAAGAGCTTTTGAGGCCTTGCGGTCAAGAGATAGATTTCCTCCCATCCTGGGAGAGAGACACCTTTGGTAGGGTGTATATTAGATTGGTTAGTTTAAGGTAACCTAAAGAGGTCTCATAGGACCTTGAGAGGCTAAGTGAAAGGTACATGGTATGAGAATGAACCTGTAGACCCATAGATATCCATCTCTAAGTGCATGCAGATGTGTTACCATGGAGGTAACCCATATAGGGCTTGACCAAGGTAGGCAGGTTGCCATGATCCTGATGAAAGGATGAAAGTCAGCCCATGAATACAGGAAGAGAAATGATGAAGACTTGGGTAAGGTTCTAAGTGAACATGTACTATAATGGAGAATCCTAAGTCTATCCTAGGGTCAGGTAGGGATGAGGCCGATGAAAGTAGGAGTTGCCTAATTCCCTAGTTGCACATGACCATAGGTCGGGAGGTAACAGCTATCATTGTTTGAGGACCATGGGTTAGGAGATTGATCACCTTCATGAACTCATGGGACCCAAAGGGTAGATGAGTAGGGCACTCTCTTGATGCATAAGGGAAGAGGGATGACCCTAAACGAGCTGGTACCCTATAGACCTAGAGGAGATGACCAAGGAAATAAACCTCAGTAGGTTCAAGAACTAGTTTGATATCATGATGTCTTTGATGTAGAGACATATGTGGCACGTTGCAACTTAGATGTAAAGGTGTATGGGCAAGGTGGGATGTACCATCTCTACTCTTGGAACAGGAAAAACTCTGTATTTGGACTGCAGCCAAATGCTTATTTCCTCTTGTTATGGGGGTGAGAGATAGGACATTACGCATGCCATACACCAAGGATAACAGATAATGTGGGTTGGAACGTTGCCATGAGAGATAGGGATAGAGAAGATAACCCTGGTAAAGTGAATGATACATGGTTTGGGAGGACTAAGAGGAGTGAGGTAGTCATCTTACGTAGATGTTTTTATCATGAGCTATGTGGAACTTACAAGTTATACCAGGTTGAGTTTGATCACCATGATGATGGAATTAGAGAGTGTTCTTATGAAGATAAACATATAGTTTGAGGTGACATGATAAGTGAAATGCATGGAAGTGTAATGTTACCTAATACCTAAGGATGTGAAGTGGTAATGGATGCTATGGTTGAGATACATATGACTTGTTTGACCAGAAGCTAGAAAGGGTTGATTGGCTAACCTTAAGTTCAAAGAGGAGAGGTGTTTGGATAACACTCAGATGTAACAAGATACATTGAAAAGTTATGGTTGTTTGGTTAGCCAGTCTAGTCCTGGATGCAATGAAAGGATGGTGGTAAAACCTCAGAAGAACTTCTTTGGAAGAGAAGGTGACGAAACCCCGACTAGAGTGGTTTAGGGTTTCAGAGGATTTGATCTTGAAAGAATTGTGACATACAGGAAATCATGGTTGAAGATCATCATACACCGTGGAAAATGGCAATAGCACTTTAGATGCTTAAGATGAAGTTGCATGTGGTTTATGACCATGCAAGCCAGGAGGTAAAGGACGAACCCCAGTAACCCAGTGTATCGATATAGAGGACAAAAGAATCCCTGAGAGGGAATGAGAGCTCAACACTATGGATGTTGTGATAGGTCTTCCCTAGACCAAGGAAGGTCCAGATGCAATATGAGTTATGGTAGATCGCCTCACCTAGATGCCATGAGAAAGAAAGAGTTCTGTTAAGGGGCAGATCTGGTTGAACTACCCATGAGAGAAAGATGGTTCAACTACACCATAAAGCAAGTTCGAAGGTTCTTGAGTTTGACCTAAAGATTCACTTCCATAAAGTGGAAGTAGGTACATGAAGAACTCAATGTTAGTATAGTTATCACCCCTAACTATGGTTAGTATAATCCAGACTAAAGGGTCTGATGAGGGCATGTGTGCTCGTTTAGGGTGATATCTAGAGACAGTTCTTTTCCTATGAAATATGTGAAAATGACCACCATAGCCAGTATCGGGTTTTATATGAAGCTCTGTAAGGGAGGTTGTGTCGGTCACCACTTCAGTAAGGTGATGTTGGTGAAAGTACCACATGATGGTTAGAAAAAGGGACCCCAGTGCGTGTAGATGAAGTCACTTTGATCGTGCAAGGGATGAAAGGAGCCTAGAGACGATGAGAGTCGTGAGCAAATGCAAAGTAGACTGACATACAAGTTACTGTGGGAGAAAATGTGACATGAAAATCCGACCCCTCTAAGTTATAACTAAGAGAGCTGAGTCCCTGATACATGAGTCCATTAGAGATGGATGGGTGGAGAAGGTTAGGTTTGACCCTACCCCTCAGGATAAAGTAATGGGAGATGTTTTCCATGTGTTTAATTTAGAGCACTATGTGAGGTACCACGATCATGTGCTGGACAATGAACCTAGTGAGCCCCAAGGCAGGTTGAAATGGCCTGAGTCACCTGTGTAGTTTATAGACGCCGGGATGAAAGAACTCAGAGAAAATAATATGTGATGATAAAGGTTCTTTGGAAATTCCATGAGTACGGCAAAGCCACATAGAGGCCAATGATGGACATGGAAAAGTCTTATCCTGAATTGTTTGTTTGCTTGCCTGAATTTTGAGGACAAAATTCCTATAAGAGGGGAAGGATGTTATAACCCCAATTTTTGGGCTTAATTAGTGAGAAATGTAATTTCTCATATTCAAGCTAATTGAACAAATAATGATATGATTTATTTTGATTCCATTCACAATAGCCTTGATTGGTTGCTTTGTGGGCTTTATTGGCTATTGGGCCCAATAAAAAGGAATTTCAATTGATTAAAGAATAATTGAGAATTGGAGAAAGGAAATATGTGGAAACCTCTAGAAGGAAAATCCAAAGAGGATTTCGTGCCTCTTGGGTTCCTTGGGTACCAAGGAGTCCAAGGTTGCAAAAAGAAAACAATAAGAAAAGAAGATATTAATTCAGTATTTCTTTATTAAGAAAGAAATTGGAAGATAATGATAAAATGTGGAAAATGTGTGGAAAGAAGCATAAATGAGATTTATTGGAGAAATTTCGTATCCATGAGGTTGTTAATATTAAAAGGAATGCCAATGAGGAAAATAAAAGAGAAATAAAAAGAAATCCTCAAAAAGAAATATTTTAATAAGAAATAAACATGATAATGCAAAATAATGCATATAGGTGCATTAAGAAGGATAATGAGTACTCCAATAAAATGAATTTCGAAATAATAGAGTGCCTTGGGATCCAAGGAGTCCTAATAAAGAGGAAGGAAAGAGAAAATACTAAATTTGCAAAATATGAAGATAATGTGACATATTATTAATGAATTTTGTGTTGATTTCTTAAAAGGGTGGTATTTTCTATTAAAAGGAAACATGATTTCATGGCCAATAGATTAAAAAGCAAATAAAGAGAGTAAAGGAAGAGGAATTTTGAATTCCTAATGATTAAGGAGAAGAGGACATCAAAATGATTAAGAAGAGAGAGAAGGTTTTCTTATCCTTGAAGGAATACAGTTCCTTTTGGGAAAGGGGCTCTTTGAGCCATGTATATACAACTCATGTCTTCGTTTCTCACCCTATATGAAGGGGTAGACACTTTGGGATGAGTTTCATAGAGTTTCCGCACCTCCCAACGCCTTCCCTATCTTCTTCTTGGTCTTCATCATGAAAACCCTAACCATCGGGGAGGATGATGCACCCCGGAGCCATGAAGAACCATAGCCTTGTCTTGGTGAGAGCCTGGTAGTGCTCGTAGACCTGAAGAGGGTTGGCCAGTTGAACAATCTTGTGCAAATCGCCTGCAGCAGGCTGCACGGCATGCCAACCAAGCGCTGGTTGGACGCGCTGGTAACGACCGCGGTGGCCGCAAGATGGAAGCACCCCGTGGGCGCCGAAGCATGGCGGAGTCGGGGGGAGGTTCTCCGGCGAGCTCGGGGCCTGGAGGTGGAGGAGAAGAGCCCACGTACACCTACAGATCGCGGCTAGGGCGGCGGCCTGGTCCGCTCGCGAGGAAGAAGAAGGAACAGGTGGCTTTTGACCGTGCTACCCCTCCGCGTAATAAAGAACTATGTGTTAAGTCAATGGCAAAAGAGACATTTCAAAATGTTTCCCAAAGAGAGAGCCGCGCCTACGTTGCATGAGCCTGATGACGTGGCATCCTCCGATTGGTTCGGGTAAATTGATTTTGCAAAAATCATAGCTCATGAATCGTAACTCGGATTAGAACAAGTTATATATGAATTTTGATTAGGAGAACGAGAGGAATCCAATAAAAATGGTAATAAATATATATTTCGTTCCTAATTGCAAAAGTACTATAAGTTAATGAAAAGTGCATTAAAGTAAAGATAAAAACCATGTTTGTGAATTAAAGGTTGAATATATGATGCCTAATGGGTTAGTTTGAATAATGATACCTTGTTGAAGGATAATATCAGATGCGAATATAATCTAGATGAGAAATTGCATGTTTTAAGGTTTTAAACCAAGATTACATGATAATGCATTTAGAAACCCTAACTTAGAGAAAAAGGGGAAGATATCATGAGAATATGTTGTTAAATGATAGTTATAAGTTTTTGGTATACGAAAGTCCTTAATTTTGGATGAATTCCCTAAAAGTAGTAATTAGGGTCTTTTTATGAATAAAAGGTAGATATGATGGCAAAATGAATTCCTATGTTAATTAGACCCTAATGAGCTTTGAATTAATGATAAATGCACATAATGATCTTGTCATGAATTAAAAGGGGTAAAAAAAAATAGTGGCTTTAATGAAAAAGAAGTTTAGTGAAATTAATTGATGAGTAATGTGCCTTTAAATGTGGAAATAGGGTTATATGTTGTTGAGATAACCTTAATACTGAAGAATATATAAGATAACTAGGGTTTTTGAGTAATTAGGGTTTTTATGAGTGGATAACTTATTTTAGGGTTTGTTAACTTAAAAAGGATAAAGTTCGAGAAATTGATCTAAGAAACCCTAATGCATCCTAATGAGACTTAGAAACCTTAGAAAGGTGTCCCAAGTCAATAAGGAGTTGTTTTGTATATGCTTGTGACATTTAGACATTATACATGTTTTCAGGATCAATGTTTGCTTGATTGATTGATTGGCTTGCTTGATTGGACATCTAGTTGGATTTGGATAAATTGTTGCTTGAGATCTCCAAGACAGGTATGTGGTTACTTATGGTTAACCGCTTATGTTTCCCGAATGTTTAATCGCATTGAATGCAACTAAACAGTTTGGATGTTTATTTCTGTCATGCAAAGTATAAAGTGACTATGACTATCACTTAATGTATACGCCTTCTAGATCAATCCTTGATTCCCTCTGTGTCGTAATGGCTGACCTGATAAAAGACTACCTAGAGGGTAGGTACATCAGGTCATGAATGACTTTGACTACCTAGAGGGTAGGGTCATGAATGACTTTGACTGCCTAGAGGGTAGGGTCATGAATGACTTTGGCTGCCTAGAGGGCAGGTCCATCAAGTCACCTTAATAGAGGTACCATGTAAGTCTTATAGGGACAACACAGAGTTGTGAAAAGATGGATTGAGTAGTTTGGCTTAAAACGTAAACTTGATTGATAAATGATTAATTGAATGATTACATTGTTACATAGTTGCATGTTTATTTATTTCCTCCACATACCAGCTACGGCTGACCGACGTTTTGTTTGTCGGCGTTTTAGGTACAATGAAAAGAACAAATAGTAAAGTGGCACATGTGATACTAAAAGAGAATTAAAGTGCAAATGAGGTTTAGATAGATTAGTATCGGTGTAGAGATCCAAGTTTTCAAAAGGTATGTAAAGAAAATTTTATTACCATTTTCAGTTTAGTCTATTAGAATTTAATAATTGTTTATGGTTATTTGTCGAACCTTTGATCCGGGATTAATGGGTGCGGCTTCAACCTCTTGGTCTCCCTTAATTGGGGGTTATCGGGAGGTGGGTCGTAACATTTCCATTTTCTCTTAACAAATTCTTGAAAATTATTAACAAAGGAATCTTCATTATCTTCCCTTGTTTCATTGTCTTGGTTTTTATTTGAGCATTCTCCGAGCATTGTATTAAATATATGTTCATCCTCATCATCATCATTATACCTTTCATATATATATTTTTGAAGATTTTCAACCTTATCTTTTAGTTCAATGATTTCTATTCTGATTTTGTTTTGTTCTTTTCTCAAATCTTCTATAGAAATATGTTTATCATTAGTCTTTTCATGTTCAATTCTTTTCATTACATGATCAAATGAGTAGAATTCATTTTTTGATTCTATTTTATTATCTGATTTTTTGTCTATAATCATATTGAGATATTTTTCAAGTTTAATGCTTCTTTCTTGTTTATCTTGAATGGAATCTATGGTTTCAAGTATAAATTGTTGTTCACTAGTTAAGACATGAATTTCATCTGATGATGTTTCATTGTTGTAGTAATTACAATGACATCCTTCTTCATTTTCTGATCCCGAGGATTCATTTAGATTTAATTTACTAACAAAAGTATCAAGTTCTTCTGGCGTAATACTTTTTGATTCTAGTAACAATTCATTAACTTTTTTCTTAAAATCTCGTTTAAAACATTTGTTTGCATAGTGCCCCTTTTCGTTACAATTGTAACATGTTATGTTTTTCTTATTATCTGCTTTTCTGATTTGTTTTCTTTTTGTATAATTCTTCTTTGATTTGTTACTATCTTCACTAAACCTTTTATAGATTTTGTGTCTTTTCTTTTCTTTTGGTAAATCTATGTCTCATCCAAATTGATAACAAAATTCTCCTAGTTCCTTTTTATCTATTGTTTGTTGTCTTTTTAATTGATTTTTTAATTTATAGTCATTACAAAGAGATAGTCCTGTTTGGTTTATTCTTTGTATTATTTCTCCATAGGATATATGTTCTAGAGGGACAACGTTATTATATGCTTGTCTAATATGTTCTCTTACCTTTTCAGCGAATAAAACAGGTAATCAAGATAAAAACTTTTCTTTCCAAACAACAGAATTACAATATGTGAATTGGAAAACTTTAGAAAGAAAAACATCTTTATACGAACGAAAATCACTCAGACACTTACATCTTAAGTTCATTAGTTGTTCCCTAAGTTTTTCCAATATAGTGCCATTATGGCCTATAAAATTTTGAATTATGTTTACAATTAGAGTATATACTGCGTCTGAATATAAAATGCTGAATTATGTTTACAAAGCAACGAATTATGTTGAATTATGTTTACAATTAGAGTATATAAAATGTTGAATTATGTTGAATTATGTTTACAACGAATGTGCTTCTCTTTCCACTTGTTTGCTCCAATTTGTGTCTTTGACAAGTGTTTTTGTTACATGAGTGGCGATATCTGCCATGTACTTTTGTTGTCTCTGTGACTTTTGATAGATTTCCTTCATCTTCCTTTTCATATGCCACTTGTTCTTTTCTATTGTGAGTCTTGACAAATGTCTTTTGTCTTTATGTATAGGGAAGAGCTACTTGTCTTTTCTTCTTTTGTCACTTTTTCAACAAGGTATTTTTACATATTTTTTTATTCGAGTAATCTGTAACAATCATCTCCATTTTCAAAGTAACTTTCTCCTTGAGTAATGTCCAGGATTGGAATATTTTCTGGATCTAGGATTTCATCAAATATAATTAATTGAGAATTGTCCATGTTAGAGTCTCTCATAAGAGATTTTCCGGATAATTTTATTTTCTTATATGGAGGCCCCCGTTTAGTTTCTTGATCAATACGATAATCAGAAACTGGGGTAGATATTAACTTTCCATTTAAAATAGGCCATAATGGCACTATATACGATAATCAGACACAGTATATACTCTAATTGTAAACATAATTCAACATTTTATAGGCCATACTGGCACTATATTGGAAAAACTTAGGGAACAACTAATGAACTTAAGATGTAAGAGTCTGAGTGATTTTTGTTGGTATAAAGATGTTTTTCTTTCTAAAGTTTTCCAATTCACATATTGTAATTCTGTTGTTTGGAAAGAAACGTTTTTATCTGGATTACCTATTTTATTCGCTGAAAAGGTAAGAGAACATATTAGACAAGCATATAATAATGTTGTCCCTCTAGAACATATATCCTATGGAGAAATAATACAAAGAATAAACCAAACAGGACTATCTCTTTGTAATGACTATAAATTAAAAAAATCAATTAAAAAGACAACAAACAATAGATAAAAAAGGAACTAGGAGAATTTTGTTATCAATTTGGATGGGACATAGATTTACCAAAAGAAAAGAAAAGACACAAAATCTATAAAAGGTTTAGTGAAGATAGTAACAAATCAAAGAAGAATTATACAAAAAGAAAACAAATCAGAAAAGTAGATAATAAGAAAAACATAACATGTTACAATTGTAACGAAAAGGGGCACTATGCAAACAAATGTTTTAAACGAGATTTTAAGAAAAAAGTTAACGAATTGTTACTAGAATCAAAAAGTATTACGCCAGAAGAACTTGATACTTTTGTTAGTAAATTAAATCTAAATGAATCCTCGGGATCAGAAAATGAAGAAGGATGTCATTGTAATTACTACAACAATGAAACATCATCAGATGAAATTCATGTCTTAACTAGTGAACAACAATTTATACTTGAAACCATAGATTCCATTCAAGATAAACAAGAAATAAGCATTAAACTTCCAAAATATCTCAATATGATTATAGACAAAAAATCAGATAATAAAATAGAATCAAAAAATGAATTCTACTCATTTGATCATGTAATGAAAAGAATTGAACATGAAAAGACTAATGATAAACATATTTCTATAGAAGATTTGAGAAAAGAACAAAACAAAATCAGAATAGAAATCATTGAACTAAAAGATAAGGTTGAAAATCTTCAAAAATATATATATGAAAGGTATAATGATGATGAGGAGGATGAACATATATTTAATACAATGCTCGGAGAATGCTCAAATAAAAACCAAGATGATGAAACAAGGGAAGATAATGAAGATTCCTTTGTTAATAATCTTCAAGAATTTGTTAAGAGAAAATGGAAAGGTGAAGTAACTATAAAAATTAATGACTTCACCCTAGAAGGGATAGCTTTATTTGATTCTGGAGCTGATGTTAATTGTATAAGAGAAAATCTTATACCAACAAAATATTATGAAACAACTTATCATCATGTTAATTCTGCTACAAAAGATAAACTCAAAGTAAAACATTAATTTTCTGAAGCACACATATGCATCAACAATAATAAAATTAAAACATCTTTTATCCTTCCTCAAAATATAACTGAGGATATTATCATTGGGACACCCTTTCTTAATAAAATTCTCCCTATATTAGTTAGTGAAAAAGGGGTTCATACTCGAGTTAACAATAACTTTGTAACTTTTGAGTTTAGAAAGAAACCTGAACTTATGTTCTTAAAGAAAATAAGAGCTGCATTAGATTATAAAGATAATTTCATTCATGCACTTACTATTTCATAAGAGACACGTCAAAAGGATGTTCTAAATATTTATTGTAGTTTATATGACTTCTTCACAGAAATCTCAAAATATGTCAGCATCAACATCTAAAGCATGTATCCCAGAAGTATGTTCAGAATCAAGTATTTCTACTAAGGAAGGTAACGATGAAATGGAAGTAGATTTTGCAGCAAAAAACATAACAAAATTCATATTCAAAACATCGATACATACAATAACTTTAGAAAATGAAGACTTATCCAAAGAAACAAAAACTTTACTGCAAAATTACCTTCCTGATAAATATAATTTTATTCCGACAATGCTTGGAAAGAATCACTACTATTATGAGAAAATTCTCATGGAAACTGGTAGTGTAAAAATATTTCATAATTTTAGAGACAAATCAACAAATAAGATGATATCCTTTTCTCAATTAAAAATCCAAAAAATTATCACCATTTCAGAATGGAACAATGATGGAAATCCTAATATTTCAAGAAGATTCAAAGACAAACATCAACCCCAGTACTACAATTACTAGGACTATCAAGATGCCTGGAAAAATGTCTTATGTATTCAAAATAGTCAAATGACTCATTCGTGGTTCATAAAATGGTCTTATAGGACTAACATACCAAATTGGTTCTTCTGTATTTTTTGGAAAAATTATGGAGCTACTCGGGAAATATTCCCGCAAAAGCTTAATAATTATATTCCATTATTTGAAAATATAGATCAAGAAGATCTTAATATACTAAGATGTTGTTGTGCTTATGAAATCCCATGGATTATGAAATGGAAATGGGAAAAAGAAACTAATGCCTTTTTACCCTACCTAGGAAGGCAAGTATTGATCAAATGGTGGGTCAAATACAACATAGACCCTATTTTAAAGGGAAAGTTAATATCTACCCCAGTTTCTGATTATCGTATTGATCAAGAAACTAAACGGGGGCCTCCATATAAGAAAATAAAATTATCCGGAAAATCTCTTATGAGAGACTCTAACATGGACAATTCTCAATTAATTATATTTGATGAAATCCTAGATCCAGAAAATATTCCAATCCTGGACATTACTCAAGGAGAAAGTTACTTTGAAAATGGAGATGATTGTTACAGATTACTCGAATCAAAAAATATGTAAAAATACCTTGTTGAAAAAGTAACAAAAGAAGAAAAGACAAGTAACTCTTCCCTATACATAAAGACAAAAGACAGTTGTCAAGACTCACAACAGAAAAGAACAAGTGGCATATGAAAAGGAAGATGAAGGAAATCTATCAAAAGTCACAGAGACAACAAAAGTATGTGGCAGATATTGCCACTCATGTAACAAAAACACTTGTCAAAGACACAAATTGGAGCAAACAAGTGGAAAGAAAAGCACATTCGTCCATACCATCAGAAAGGTCTATAAAAGGCAACAAGAAGAGTTGTAAGAGATACAACACTCTTCCACCCAAAGAGCTCCCCTTGCTTATTGAGCTTAGTTTTTGTAGTAGGAAGTGCCTTAGCTCGAAATTCTCCTCCCTAGAGAATTTCTAAGTCTTGTAATCCTTCCTCCACTTCACTTATATTGTAATTTCGTCTATATAGTCATGTGTTCTTAGTTTCCATATATTTTCCGAGTGTAAACCCTCCAGCTGCCAATAAAATTTCCGTTTGTGTTTTGTTAAGTTCAAATTGTGTGTGCATGTTCTTGGCTCTTTGAATCATAATCAAAGATCCTTTCTTTGATTAAAAGTAAGATCAAGGAGGTTCCCAAAGCTCCAGTGACGTTCCCTACGGTCACTCGGTGAGATCAACAACGTGCTCAGCGCCAACTGTAAGTTCCCTGACGTTATTTAATTAATTTTATGCAACAACGTGCTCAGCGCCAACTGTAAGTTCCCTGACGTTATTTAATTAATTTTACGCAAGCATTCCCCCATATTCGTAAACAAATTAAATACCTATTATCCTTTAATCACAAACCCTAATCCACATCTAATCACCTTAATCACAAACCCTAATCCACCTCTAATTACTCACTTCTATCATTTATCCAAACGCAAATCAGCCCTTCCTACTCCACCAATTATTTTGAAACTCCACCAATATTCCAACACCGCATTCCACCAAATCTCTATCGACCAACCACCAAAATCCTAGCCTCCAACCTAGATGGTATCAGAGCCAAGTTAGGGGCGGTTGGGATATACTTGCGTCTCTTTCTCTTTCTCTGAAGGGGTGAGAGTTCGGGGTCTTCCTTCTTGGGTATCTAGGGTCCGAGGCCTCCTTGTCGTAGTGGTAGCCTGTTGCACCCGCTTTAGCCGTGGTAGGCATTTAGGGTTTTGTAGGGCTAGGTTTATCTATTGACAGGCCACTTAGTAATCCCTTGGTTGATGATTTCATATATATATTAGTTTGAGATTATCGTGATATTGGATTTGACAAGATATTATTCGCATCGCATGTAATAATAAAATGACAAAACCAAAATCCAATCATATTGATTATCCCGTAATATAGTAAATTGGTGTTGGCTCTGATACCCCTGTAGGGAAATATGGCTATATAGCAGATAGCGGAATTTAAAAGTTTATCTACCATATTCCCATAACCAATAGATCTTGTCAGTAACTATAATGCAGGAAGGATAGTTTCAAGGATATACCTAATCCTGGAGTAAGTCCAACAAAAATCTTCATCATCGTAGATGTACAACTCTGAATCTTGGTTGCACTGGGACTCGTTTGACTACTGCTCCTTCTGGTCTACACCACAGACTACATCCACGTCTGTCACCTCTTCAACAGCTCTTCTTGTCACGGACTGTTAGTTTTCATTGTCCTCCAAGAGACAAACAACGACTTCCCGCCTATATGGTAGTCCACACAGACCGCCTAAAACTCTTATCGTCATGGTAAGAAGGTCAGGAACGAGTTGTCCCTCTCTGTCAGTGTACTAGCCACTGGCTTGCTCTCCCACGACAATGATCTCTATTACTCTTTACCTTGTTGTTCCTCCCAGTCGGGTAGAACTTGCTCGGGCTCTCGTGGTTACCACAACCAGAGAGGACAACGTTTGTCAGAGAAATTGTTTCTCAATTGTCTGGGTTGTGCACTGGGAAGCCCCCAATACCCCTCTATTTATAGGCAAGGTTTGGGTCCAGGTTCCCAATCTATGCGGGAGTGGAAGGGACCCAAAGTACTTGAATTTTTACAACAATTTTGGAATTTTCGTAACCTACGATAGCTAAGGCGGTTGTCTAGCATGCCAGACGATCGTTTTCCTGTTTCCCGGTTGTACATGAATTTGGCAAATCAATTCTCATCAATGTTAGACATTGATTTATTTATGCAACAAGTATTGCTCATACGAAACGAATAGGAAAATATCTAGAATCTTCCCCGACCGAACTGAACCATCTTGCCCATGCGAGACGGTCATCTCGTTCACCCAGACAGTTGTCTGGTGACCCGAGTTGAGCCAATTTGGTTGGGTCGGTTCGTTCCTTAGCCAAATTCAACTCACAACAAGCCTGATACCTAGTCGCCCAGCTCAACTCTTGAGACAACCGCACTTCCAGAAGGACGTCTTGACACTTGAGATTGGTGTTTGGCAGTGTTGTCTGCCTGTTTGTTGTGTGAATCAAATACCTAAACACTTTGAAACTTAATTCAAATGTCATTCAAGATTGAACTCCTCTTCTAGGTAAGACCTATGTGTGTGATCCTATAGGTCTCATAATACACTGGCAGTGAATGTCCATAATAATTTATGACATCACAAGCAAAGAGTGGTGCCTAGTCGCACATCATTGTTACCCAAGTAAATAGAAAAGTTGGGGAACAACTTCAACCTATAATCTATCTATGGTGTTGTAGTGTTTATATAGTTCCTTTGTCGCTGATGTCCAGATTGAACTAGAGGAATGGAGTAGTCATCATCATTATTATTCAATCTTGTTTCTTGAACCAGAGCTGACTGTCTGAGATATATGTAAGCTCAATATCATATATATTGACTCACATGCGCATGGTCATACTTTTCTCAGTCTCGCTAATCAAGAGGCCTAGGACATCGCACTCCCATAGGAGGGACAAATCTCATATCTATCACTCACAGTCAATCCCATGTGTCAAAGCCATCCAAACATCACCGTTATAACAACCCATGTTTCAGGACTACATTTGATGATGTCAAAGTATACCCAATGACATGTGTTCAATGTAGTGATTTCAGGTCTAAGAACCACAACCACCACCATCACTGTGAGAGTTGACAATGACTTCTATGAGTATGGCCTCCATGTGTCAGTCTTACGGTGGGTCTGCCTGATACACTATTCTCTAACATATTTGTGTGCTTGGTTTGATATAAGCATATCATGACTCACGAGATTGCGTCATCAACCAACTCACACTCTGATCTTATGTGTTATTATTGTCTATCAACCTTCCACAATAATAACTGATCAGGGACATAATGAGAATATGTATATGTACTCTTAACATCCGTATGATCTCATTTCGTCAAGATTAAAACTTGAAGACATGCGGCATTGAGTAATATTATTCTCTAGACATTTATAATGTTACAATATATCTCATAATTAAATTAAATAGAATAAATTAGAAGTTTGTCTTTATTTATAATTCAAATCAATTACAAGTTATGTCATTACAATCATCACATGATTGACTCTCTGACATACATACCAACACTAAAGCCATATTTTTTGAGTTAAAGGGACCAAAAAATCATTGACCAGCACATTTAGAAATCCCATCTAGTCGTCGGTTCATAAGGGTGGGCTGAAACATTTTCTTCGAAGTACATATATATCAGAATATCCATCGGAGGGGCAGGTAACCACAACTCCTGTCGACCTTCATTCCTGTCCGTCGGTCCAACGGTTTGGCCAAAACTCGTCGGTTCGCTACCATATTAAATTCTTGTCAGTCAAAATAATAGAAAGTTCGTCGGACTATCAAAATTCAAGCAGCCGTTAACCCGTCCAAGCCAAGCGATTATCTTCTTCTAGTTATTCATAAGCGGCCGTCGGACTGTCTACTTGCGAGTCCCACGCGTTGGGCAAAAGAAAATTAGCATAGCTCTCTGTCCATAGCAGCATGACCGTCGGGGGAGAAAAGAGTAAGGAGGAGCGCTGACGGTTCCCAAGGAAATAATCATGTTGGTCACAAAAATACAAGACCTATTACCAAACGGTCTGTACTCTGATGGTCATCAGCAGTGGCGGATCTAAAAAATCAGAGAAGGGGGCCTGAGTTAGATGAGTCATCATCAATGTTGATACTCAATGATTAAAATCTCTGTTTTACCAATGGACGAAAAACAGACTATATAGAAAAATTACATATATCTTTCTGAAAAATTAAAAGAAAACATAGCTCAGTAATAACTATAAAGAGAGAAAGAGAATATCAAAATAGCAAGAGCTTCGTAAACTACATCAATATTTCTTGCAAAAAACCTTACACTAAAGCATTAAAATAACATACAATACATTGAAAATATATGAACGTCTTCCATTTATTGTCTCCATTATTTACTAATTCTTAAAAAAAATCAACTACTTTGTTAGAGAGTCTATATTAGCCTATTTAGTTAATAGGTTAATTAGTTAGTGGGTCTTTAGTGTCTCGGCCCGTTTAGATTACTTCGGACACAAGACTCAGAGTTTCTCCCCTCTCCTATATAAAGGAGAGGGTGTCCAGTCTTGTAATCATCTAATCTCATTGCGTTCAATACAACATTATTTTCCACATACTTCATAATCAAATTTAGGTGCTCTGACATTCTTTTGAGATAAAAATTTCAAACGACAATCAACTAAAAAAACTATATAGAAAAAATAATATATATGTTCTTCTCAAACTCGTAAATCAAAATCTAAGTAAATAACAAGTAAAATGAGAACACCAAGATAATGGGAGCTCTTTGCACACCGCGTCAATATTGCTATCTAAAAAGACCTTGAAGTTAAAATGTGGAAACAACGAACAATACACGAAAAGTTTAAAAATGTCATCCTTTTATTTTTCTCTTTTTTTTTAATTATAATAGAAATAATTAAATAACGACCCATGCTAGTTGTTGTAGCTTATATATATTTTTAAAAAATTATGTGACCGTGTGGAGTGGAACCTAGGTGAACAATTACACAACACAGCAAATTAACCAGCAAAGCTACAAGCTAAAGTATGCAACCTTGTCGAGCATGAAAATGATATATACCGCATACTGACCCTAGCGCTGCAAAATTCTAAACGGCCGGGAATCGAAACCGCGGTCGCTAGTGAGAGATTATAGAGACAGGCCACTTGAGCTAGCATCAACTTCTTATGTAGTTAAGTATTATATCATAAACTTTCTTCTAAATATACACTATATGATTTTAAATTTTGCAGGGGGGGCTAAGCCCCCCTGGATACACCCATCAGTTTCGGTCTAATGAAAATATAAATCTCGTCCACTCTTTACAGAAAATCGGTCAAGGAAAATGATATCAAAGGGAAGCAGCCCAAGGAAAGTATAAGATCTCATCAGTCCAACGAGAATTATGTTCGATCGTAGCAGCCAGTTGTGGACTGCTTACCCATCATAGGGTCCAATGGAAGGGCCATCCCATCACTGTGCCACGATAGACTTCCTTCCCACTAACTACTTTTACACCGTGCAATAAAGTTCAAAAGCATTCAAATAAAATGAAATTTAAAATTTATTAAGAAAAATTATGTAACAAAATAACAGTTAGAATTTCAAAATTGGATAAATTACATATAAGTCCACAAAGTATGTGAAGTTGCATAACTTGAGAAAATAAGTTTGATTTGGTCCAAATTTCAAACATAGCTTTGTCAACTGATATTAAATTATAATGTAAAATTTAATTTTAAAACTAAACATCCAAATAATATGTACAAGTATATTTATAAATAAAACAAGGTTAGGGGCCTTACAAAATCCATTAATAAACATGATGCCAAAATGTCTTACGACATGTGTTACACATCTAGTCCTTGTTTGATTTATATGGGCTAGACCAAGGGAGGTGTATTATCCATCTTGTGATGACTAGAGTGCATATGTCGGTCTTGCAAAGAGAAGTACATGATTTAATATCCTAGTGGTTTGGTTCATCCTAACTAAGTAAGCTTAGTAGGATTAAGCGCCTAGAGGAATTTGGATGAGTGATACATTTGATAGTATTTAACATTGGTTGTTTTTTTATCTAAGTGTTGCATATGATGCAACTAGTTTATTCACGCACTTTATATGTCATGCATGATCACTATTTTTCAATGCTACTTGTTTGCAAAGATACAAATGTTCATATGTGTTATATTACATGTAGATCCAATATTATGATTTGAAATAGCAATTATCTTATTATGCACAAACCACAACATAACTTGATTGGGTTGAAGTTTGTAAGGTATTTATATATAAACGATCATAAATTCAATTTTAAGGCATACTACACTTTAGGGGAAAAACTTGATTTTCATGATTTTGACTATTTATTGTTGTGTTTTGCCCTTGTGTTGAACTGGTTTTTTGAGAGTGGTGGTAAGCGATAAAGGTGGATCTTTGTCTCTGTCTATACACCTTCACCATGATGGATGATGCATTTTAACTTTCATAGCAATTATTTCACCAAATCTTTTACATTCAACTTTCCCTTGGTGATGGTAGTTGGAAGTCAATACCATTTATTTGTTTCTATGTGAAGAAAGACAATGCCATACAAAATACACAATGGTTTATCGTGTGTCTGTAAGTTAGCTAGGGTAATGGAAGGGGTTAGTTGAGATTCATAGTCATAATTAGCATGCATAATCTAATGTTATCTTCTTGATGCCTCTTTTGTGCTTATTATTACATGCACTAATGAATTTATAGTTGTAAATAGATAAAAGTAATGCTTCTATCCAATTAGAATATAGATAACATCTAAAAAATTTACAAATTTCTGGAATTGTGTTTTTATCCAAAAAAATGATATTTCAATCGTACTTATATAATTCATTTTACAACTTATATTTGTGTCATCATTATTTGATCTCTTAAATACTTCTTAGGATAAGCATTACGAAACCTACCAGTAGATATCCTTGAGATCATCAACATCTCTATACATCTTCATCAAACTAAATTGTTTTTCACAGAGTAATAAAAACTATGTGAATTTCATGAAACCTGTTATGTTTTACTAAATTCCACTTCATTTACAACAAAAGTGTATTTATTTTGACTTATAGAAATAATTTCCAGTATTATCGTTTATCAATTTCCAGTATTATCGTTGTATCTATAAGTTTCTTGGTATTCTCTAGCTTGATTGAATTGTTAGTCACTTTTTTTTGCCTCTATTAGGACGTGGTTTCCTATGGAGTATCCCTCCCCTTTGGTAATAATAATATATTATAGTGTGCTAAGACAAATATTTTTACAGACCGAGTCTTTAAGGGCATAATTTTCCATGACGGTGGTCAAAAATGACAATTGAGAGAAAGTGTTGTGAAAAATAATATTCATTCTTACAAATTAACACGCAACAAAGCAAATATTTCCTAACTTTATATTATATTAGCAAAGATAATTATATCTCTTTGAAGATATGTAACACAATTGACACAATACAGATAAGAGTATCATGGTTCCCACACATTGAAGGCATTTAAATATTTACAGAAAAGGGACAAAAGCAATAAACAACGGTTTTGTAACTTAATGAGTCAAATATGTGAATATAAGTTCATAATGGTTAATGGGGATTCAGTTCCTTATATTTACCACATTTTGTTATTACATAATTGAATGTCATAGGTAATTTCATTCTTGACCTAAAAACATTATGAATGAGTATCATACAATATTTTTCGTATCATAACACAAATGTATAGAAAATGGAATGTCAAGTAAAACATATACAAGCACAAGATCACATCAAATTAATGGTTATCTCATGTCATACAACTTCACCAAAAGGGATTGATAACAAGTCCCCCATATCAATGTAGGTTAATATCACGTACATCACTCATGAACTCTATGTTATCTGTCAAGAAAATGCGAATTCACCATAGCTAAGTAAACTATTTTCCAACGTATTTGAGACGTAGCACATCAAATAAAGAGATGGTTATTCATATCCATATCATCCCTATAAAAATTTTTAGGGAAATGTTTAACCTCCAATTAATCTCTATATTTCAAAGTAGGTTATCTCAGATAAATATCTTTATATGTGAGGCAACTTCACATATCTATCTTGGATCCCCTTCATTGATGTCAAAGACAAACTTAATAATGAGTCCATAATTAGTTTAATTCTTAGCAATAATGCCCTAAGCTACCTCATGCATCATGTCTCTACAAAATCCATCAAAATACTTTTAGTCTATCCACAACTAGTTTCAAATGATTCATTTGGACACACTAAAAAGACAATTTATCCTATAGGAATGATGAGAAGAGTAGCATGGTGAGAAATCCTTAGCCCATCCATTACTTGAAATTTAAGAAAGAACACCTATATGGGGTGTGGAAAAGTGCTATCCTGAAGCCCCATAGCTTCGTCAAATTTCTCTCTTCGACCATCACAAAATCTAGAAACAAACACTCTAGATTTACACTTAGAGGGTGTAATCCACTAGCCAAAAAGACATTTGCCAAAACCTGAGGTCTTCTCTTTCTTGTTGTGAAGAAAAAAGGACATGATCCACAAAACTAGATGTGATTTCACTTGGGTAGCTCGGTTTTGTAGAATTCTAGTTTTGTTAGCGTTCTCTACTTCATTAATAATATGGGTGAAGCTCTCCACCACTAAGGTGAAAAGAAAAGAATATAATAAATTTCCATAAAGGTGAAAAGAAAAGGATATAATAAATTTCCATATTGTATTATATTCACTAGCTTGGAAAATACTTACTAGACCTCCATTAACTATAAACACAAACGAAGTTGTTTCAACACATTACTCCATGCCTTTATCCATCTATAAAAAATCATAGCTCGCATTATAAGTCATGGTCTTTCATTGCACATAGTCATAAGATTTATGTATATATAGATTCCCACATGTCTTTCTTGATAAACTATTTACTTTGAAATAAAAAAGGAAATCATAAGAAATAAGTGCATTATCAAATGTACTTCTCCCTTTGATGAAGGGACATTGGTTGTCCAAAATAATATTAGGAAGGTTTTTAAAATAGTGGACAAGAGTTTTGCCACAATCTTGTAAAAAAGAAAGCAATAATAAAATATCAGTAGACCATTCATGTAATTAGATAAAATCCTTTTAGGAACAAGATTGACAAGTTATTCTTGTAAATATGCATTCTCCCACCTATAGACAACCATATCACATTGCTTCACGCATCTTCTCTGATGACATCTCATATAAACTTGAAGTTGTTTTATTGTTGAGTTGGTTAATGAGGCGATAATAGAAGCAATGCCTCTCACAATTATTTGATATGCCCTAACTACACTTTCTCATTTAATTTATATTCCAATGCATATCCCTCCAAATATACACATATGCACATAATATTTGATCTAGCAACCTTAACCAATACATGTGTATTATTACTCATGTATGTGTATGCATATGCAGGAATTTTATATGAGGTTGAGTGGAGTTTTCAATGTTGGTCTTCGTTGAATCAACCCATTGTAGGGGCTTACCGGATAATAAAAGAATGTTGGATAAGGGCCAAAAAGGTTTGTAAGCAACATGAAAAAAAAATCCTTTGAAGCTAAAGATGGGTATTGGAGGGACTCGAGAGGCCTAAAGATTAAGGCCCCAATTTGTTTACATGTCTGCAATATAGACGCTCATACATAAATATAATCACACTCATACTTAACACCATCTAGGAAGAAAGTCATAATAACACACTTTTGTATGAAAAATACCCAATATAGCACTCCTAAGAAAATATTTCTTACATTAAAAAGCATTCAGTCAAAACCTCTAGTCTTACGGGTGTAATCACTTCTCATAGTGAAATCCCACATGACTTGGTGGTTTTCGTGCAAGAGTAAATGAAAATAATCCCAAAATATAAAATAACCACTTCATTCATCATCACTCATGTTTTATTTTGTAAATTCTAAAGCCAAACAATACATATAAGGTTGATAGAAAGAAAAATAAAAAAGGTGAAGTCACTAGTGATCAGTTCTCACCTTTCTTTTAAGATTTTAAAAATTATTATCTGTAAAACTATGAATGTAAGCAGTGATTTCGAATGAAAAACTGAAGAATTCCAGATGAAGTTATGGTTTTGATTGACATGATGCCAATGTAAGCAACTTATTTCCAAGGGTTTCACAATCAGTTTGACTGAGGTGTAGTCGATATTTAATGTATGCAATGATGTCGAATAAATTGTTGTTCCAACTATCCAATATAATGATCTACATATAATATCCAAAACCAAAAACATGTATATCACATGTTGACCTATAACACTAATTAAAATGAAAATCACCGCATTGGTGGATGCATTGTTTAAATAACAAAAAAATAAGAAAATAAAAGGACCATACTAGTTGGTTAACATGACTTTAAGAAATCATATATTTTGAGTCTCATACCTAAGAAAGTTCCTCTACCTTCAGTTTGGTCAAGCATCTTTGCTCTCATATGTAGAAGTTGGTTATGCAAAGTGAATTGGGTTGAATATTGTATTTTCAAAATCCAACAAATTTAAATTTTATGTTTGGTTTGCTTGATTTGATGGATGTAAGATTTAGCTTTTTCTTGATCAGCACTCAAGCCCATGGTGGATTTTAATGTTTGGAAAAATATTGATTGAATTCAAAATGTGGGATTCATGTTATGTCTTAAAATTTTAGGATTAGATTCATTTTACTAATCTTACAAACCAAACATAAGATTCATACAAATGAATTTCAAAATACAATTCATTATAGCAATGTTTATGTAACCAAACATGCCCTATGGGTATCAATCTAAAATTTGTGGCATACAAGACGCCAATTCAAGTGTTTCTATTTTGGATTTTTTTTCTTTTGTGCTATGAAGGGTAATTTAGCCAAGATTTTTCCATTCTCTTTTGCTCTAGAATAAATTTCTTTAACCTTGATAAGTTTAATAAAAATGTAGGTAAGGGCCGATGAAAAGAAAACTTATTCATGAACGGCATACTAGACGCTTTTCATAGTTCAATGAGGCGAAGATATAATAGTAAGCATAATCAGAAGCTAGCATGAAAAACACTTTATTAAGTAGTAAATATGTAGCCACTGTAGTGACACTCAAGTGGTAAAGTTGATATTTTATGATTGAGAGGTCACAAGTTCCAAACCCCTTGACAAGGGGATGAACAAATTGCCATTTTTTAGAAGAAAAAAAGTAGTAAATGTGCAAGAAGTAGAAATGTAGAGCATAAAATTACCGATGATATCTTCTTGAAAACCATATACATCTTAATATTGTAGTTCAGACATCAAAAATAGAATTGAATAGTAATACTAATTTTTGGTAATAGTTAATTCATGTAACTTAAATAAGGGTCCATGCTAGATCAAAACAAAATAAATAAAGTGTGAAAGTTTTTACCTTCAATCAGTATAAAGAGAAAAATGAAAGCTACTTTGTATTTGGTTTTACATCCTCTATGATGGCCACAATGTGAATCCTAGGCGTGCACTGCCCCATGGGCCCCACAATTCGACATATGAGATATCATGGGCACATAGATGGACACCGAGGATGGTCATAGGAGATTTGTTTCTTTTGTATTGTACTTTTAGTGTAGCGCGTATGTTCCCAATTCTCTATAAGAGTTGGCTTGTATAGTTGATGATAAAGCAATTAGCATCAAACACACAATTAACGAGCATAGAACTTTATCGAAACCACACCGCTGTTTCAAATTGCTTACATCTGACATGTGCACAACTTCTACATTTGGTAAGAGTAATGATATACGAACCTACTTTCAACACTCCATATGTACCTGTAGTTGAGGTTCCATGTGGTAGGAAAGAGAAAGAAAAATAGGAGGGAGATGAGGGAGAAAAGAGCTCAGAAAAAAAAAGAGAAAACGGGAGAGAGACTTGTTTGGTTTATAGCTTTCAATCCATAATGAATTTTTTGAGGAATCAAAACTATTATAATCCTTATAAAAATTACAATACAACAAGACCAATGTGGACATGTTTTTTTTAAATAATAAAGTTTAAAATGAGCATTATATATTACAGGTGGTACTCATTTTCTAAATAACACACTAATTTAAAAATGAGTATTGTATGTCATTCTTTTGGTATAGTACTCATTTTTTGATGTCATTATATTTAAAAATAAGTAATAAAATCAGTATTATACTATATTTTTAGAGATAGTACTTATTTTTGTTGTCATTATATTTTAAAATAAGTATTGTCTCCATAAAATAAAGTTTAATCGTATTTTCAGAAATAATGACATAAAAATGAATAATATGCCAAAAAATGGCACAATACTCATTTTTGAGTTAGTGTCTTACTCTAATGAGTATTGTCGCACAATGCAGCGTTGATTTTAAAATAATAATATTTTTAATGATATTGTAACAATTTTCAACATTATCTATTAAAAAAACATTGTATTTATGTTTTGGTGGATATTACTCGTCTTTTGCATATATACCTATTAAATATATAACAATACCCAATTTTGTATTTTTATTTGTTTAATTTTTTTCTCAAATATGTTTTATAGTCTTGTAGGGTTTATTCTTGCTTTCAAACTCATTCTCCATTACCGTACCCCCACAAATTTGGAGCCAATAGAATGTCTCCATTCAAGGAGAGAAAATGAAGGGAGATAAATTTATTTACTTATAACTTTCAATTCATAATGATTTTTTTAATGAAATAAAAATGGTTAGATTCCTTATAAAAATACATTGAAAAATGACTATTGTTGATATACTTTAAAAAATACAAAGTATAAAATGAGCATTATATATTACGAATAGTACTCATTTTCTGAGTAATATTATAAATTAAAAATAAGTATTACATATTATTCTTTTGAAATAGTACTCATTTTTTATGTCATTATATTTTAAAATAAGAATTAAAATAAGTACTCTATTATATATTTTGAGATAGCACTCATTTTTTAAGTAAAACACTAACTAAAAAATGAGTATTGCGTCTTTATTTTTTTTAATATGGCACATATTTTTCTTATTTACTCAGAAAATGAGTACTATCCACAAAACAGTGTCATGCAATATTTATTGTGGAGTTAATGTGTTACCCGTAAAAGAGTATTGTTCTAAAAGATTTGATGAAATCACATTTGAATACTCATTTTAAAATACAATGACATAAAAATTTGTAATATATTAAAAGAACAAAATACAAAATGCATTTTTGAGTTATGTGTTACTTAGAAAATGAGTATGTTCTTCTGTATACAATACTCACTTTCTTTTAATATTATTTCTCTCAAAAACATGTCACATTGGTCTAGTTTGAATATATTTTTATAAAGATTCTAACAATTTTTATTTTGTCAAAAAAACTTTACTGATTAAAAGTTATAGAGAAATAAATTTCTTTCTCCTTTTTCTCTTTTTTGTATTTTGTCCTCTCTCTTTTTTTCCCTTCCACGCGACATGTCATCTTGATCCCAAGAAACGAATGTGTTGCAAATCATAGAAGAGGTCACGCGTATCGTTACTCTTTTCCATTTGATAATGCCCTACATATAGGTTCTTAGAGAGGGGTTTCAGGCCGTCGACATCAGTTTAAAGATCGGTCGTACTTGCAGCGACGAGTAAACATGCATGATAGACATAATCGAGAGTTCCCGACTGCTTTTATATGTAAGTGTCATAGTTCTAGACAACGAAGCATTGGAGAAAGTGCATCAATAGTAAATCTGATTTCATTACAACAACAGATCGACTGGCTTTTTTAACTATAGAATATTGCAGCTGATCGAAAGAAAGAGAACAGTCGGCTTTAAGAATAATAATGTATAAGTGCACAGAATCAGTAACTACAATGTAAAAGGGGCACGAAGATGGCAACGTCTGAGAACAACGTCAACTGAATTTCACAATCGAGGGCATGTATGATGGCAATGGAAATCAAATTTAGGGAACAAAAAGCATGAAATAAGAGTCCAACTATTGTACGTGATTAATACAAAATGGATGAAAAGTATGTCATTTATATGATTAAAACAGAGCGGATATTATTGAATAAAAGTCCAAGAATTGGAAGCAATTAATAGGACAGAGACGAGTCCTGGTTTTTAGATAGTAGATTGGCCAAAATTGTCTATCAAAATAATTGAGTTGTAAGTGGTTAATGAACGGTCACTCATGATTCAATGGATTATTGACCTTGGACCATAGAAAGTTATGCCCTCAAACTTTTTGATTTAATAGTGAAGTGTATCAATTTAGAGTGAAATAATGGAAGTATACATAAAAAAAATAATTGGTATTTGTAAAGCACATTTTTATATGTGGATCACATGGGAGAAAAATATTTTAGTGTGATTGGTCCTTGAGAAGAAAAAAATCAACAAATTCTTTTTTACGACTGGTAATAAAACATGAGAATTATTCTCATGAATTCCTATAGGCTCCACACAAATTGGATTGTAATTGGGGATGTAAATGGACATGGTATAAGCAGAACCTAAACCCATACCCTCGAAACCTGTTATGTGTATAAGTTTTTATAACCATGTAACCGCTTACCATTATACTCGTATGTTTGCTTCTCACTGGGTAAGGTTGTGGATATGTACATACCCATACCATATATACCCATATAACCATTTAATAATATTTATATAAATTATTTATATTGAAATGTAATGGTACATATTTTAGCACTCGCATCTAATAAGTATAAGTACCTTAAAATAGTAACAAAATTATAATGTAATGGTCCATATTATAATACTCACATCTAGTAACTATAAGTACATTGCAATAGGAAAATAAACAAATCCCTTGAACCTAACACACCTTCATGTCTACTGATGCACATTCCATCAAATTGAGAAGGCCATATCTTTATTCTTTCATTCCTCTCCTCTTTCCTCGCTATCCTGAATGATATTTTTCCATAATAGTTCTAAGAATATGCTAGATATTGTTGGTTGCAATTTTTCTTTCTAATGTGAAGGCAAACCAACATAATTTCCAACGTCAACATTAAGTGTCTTATTCTATTTTAACTCCATATTTTCCAACATAGCCAACAATTATGTTTCATTTTTTGTATTCTCATTTAGTTGTATCAAGATGTCACTCTTGGTTGTCCATTTTTAGGAGATATATTATTTACTCGTTGCCTATTATATTTATAAAAGAATAGAATGTATTTGACATCATACTAGTACCAATATCACCCAATTAGTGTGCTAGTTTGTTGTATCTCAAAATGTTTAGTGTATTTTTTGTAGAAAGTTTATCTATAAGTGTATACCCAATTATTTGTCCAAATACCTTGTGGTTATGTGGATATGGGTAAGGTGTGAGTATAGCTTTTGAAAAGTGGACATGTACCCATACCCATATCCACTTAATTAAGTAGTTACGGTTGGCCAAGATTGATAGGATAGTATGATGTATCAAAGGTGTTATTCCAAGACAATCTTGCAGACGGAGATGGGCTTGCTCCTCATATTCTGAAGATGATTGGGCTTGTGGAGAACATAGAGGTATTCGGTTTTTTCATGAGATACAAGTTGGTCATAATATTAATCTGCATTCTTTCATGAGTCTCATAAACAATTCACCATGAACTACAACCATTATGAAATATTAGATGTTGCCATATCTACTTCACATGTTGTTACTATTTAGCTAAAACCCAAGAAGGTAAAAGTGTAATATCTATTGATGGTCAGTACAGTAAATAAAAACATTAATTAAAATAATAAGCCTATTAAAAGGTTGTAGGTTGAAGTCTTGTTACTATGCTCTAAATAAAAAGGGATGTCTGCCCAGGAATGGAACTTTTCACCATTGTCACAACCCTACGGATTGGAAGAGAAATTCCTTCTCTACTCGGAGGATCTTAAGAAGTCCATTGGAGTGGAGATCTCCGTCTCACATATATATTGAGATAAGCTTACCTATGTTTCATCGTGGGTATGGAATACTAGATGGTGATCTCAAATATAATGTAATATGTAATATCTAAAAAGAAGTAGACCCTTAATGTAGGTACTTGAGGGAATGCCAGTCAGTAATGGGGAAAAGTTTGATGTTGTGTTTGTAGAAACATATATTTCCTCTATTCCCTTAGGTCTTGTAACACAATTAGAGAATTTCAATTACGGACCCGCCATAAGTAGAAATATTTTTCCTTACTTGCATAATAATGGTTCTTCTGTTGTTGTTCAATTTGAATATAATGAATTTTAATTGTTTCTATATTGAAAATTTAGCACATTATGGAAAATTCATTATAAGAGAAGGATGTAAACATCCATAAATTCTTTCTTTCTAGTACAAAATTGCATAATTGCAAGGAAAACTTTACATTGTGCTAGCTTTGGATCCAAATCCAATATTTGGTAGGAATCAATGCAGCTTCAATGATACTTGATGAAGCCAATTTGCTTGCCATTGCTATAGCAACACGGCTTGTAACAGTTAAGCCCATACTTCTAAATGATAGCATGGGGGTTACCACAAACATGGTAGGTGTGGGTTCCTGGTCCGTTCCGATGGGAGTTCCAGACATTAGACTGACCCATCTCAATCTAGCGCAACTTCTCACCATCAATGCTACCGCGTGCAATGAAAGAAGCTTCTCAAAGGTCACAATATTTTTTTTTCATTCCTTACAAAGAGGGAGGTTTTATTTATACTTATTGATGATATCTTTCCTAAAAGTGCTCTAATGTCTAATGTTATTATTTATTGTATCTTGAGATGCATGTTTGTGATATAAATAATAAACAACTTAAACTGCATGACTTAGACATGGTGTACATTTGGTATTGTCATCTATTTCACATAAATGAGAAGTTTTTTTCTAAACAACATAAGTATGGATAATTAGACTCATTTAATTTTGATCCCTTAGGACATCACATATTTATTGGGTTAGATGGCAAAGGAACCTTTGACTACAAAAAAGAGAAAGTGAAACTACACTCTTAGAACCCATACACACTGATGTGTGTGGTTCTTTTAGTCTAAAGTCTAGGGAAGGGTATCAATTTGTTCATCACATTTAATCATGACTTATGTGGATATGGATATGTGTATCTTACAAGACACATATCTGAATCACTTGAAACTCTAAAGGTATTCAAGACTAAAGAACAAAACAAACATGGATTGAAAATTAGGATTCACATATCAGATTGAGGTGCCAAATATTTGAGCTAAGTGTCTAACAACCTTCTGAAGGAGTGTGATTTTGTATCACAACTAACCCTACCTAGAACAACACAACATAATAGTTTTGCATAGACAAATAGGCTTACATTATTGTACATGGTGTAATTCAAGAGGAGCATGATTATACTTCATAGTTTCTCCTAGGTTTGTGCTCTATCAATCACCGCACTTACACTTCATTGTATTTAGTTCAATTCAATTATAAAAACACGGTGAGAGATATGAAATGGGATGCATAATAATGTGTGTTATATGAAGATTTGGGGCTGTGAATTTATGTCAAGTGGTCATTTCTTGGAAAATTGGGAACTATATCTACAAAGTATATTTAGAGGGGTATCCTAGGAACATTGAAGGATAGTGTTGTATATTCCATCCTAGTGCAAACTATTTGTATATCCCATCCTAGATAAGCATTTCATCCCTAGAAATACTAATAGGAAAATAATAGAACTCAAAGAGGTTCAAGATACACAATATGATAATGAACCTAATTAGGAACACGAGGAGGAAACTCAAGTCATTGTGGCACAACCTACCCCTCAATAAACCAAGAGCCTCATAGATCCAGTAACAAGCAACATGAGATGGAGAGAATTGATTTCTCATGAGTCAATATAGTGAGGTGTTAGTTACGGATCAAGTTGATCCAACCACCTAAAAATAATATATGGAGGGACCATAATATGGTAATTAGCTTGAGGCAATGAGATCTAAAATAGAATTCATGTTTATCAATAAGGTATGAACCTTGTTTGAACTACCTAAAGGGGTAAAACCCATTTGTTGTGTGTGAGTATCCAAGAAGAAGATTGAAGAGAATGGAAATCTTCAGACCCACAAAGAGTGGTTAGTTACCAAAGGCTTCAGACATGTTCAAGGTGTTGACTATGATGAACCATTCTCACTATTTGATATGGTCAATCCATCCAAATCATGCTTGCCATTAGATTTTATCATGACTATGAGATCTAGAATATAGTTTTTAAAATTGTATTTCTCAGTGGGAATATTTTTGAGGATTTGTGCATCACATAACTTGGGTATTTTGAATCTCCAAAGGGTGTTATATAGGTATGAAAACTACCTAGGTCAGTTTACAGATTGAAATCAGCATCCAAAAATTACAAATTTTGTGTTAGTGAACCAGACAACAAGAGTTTGGATTTATCAAGAATGAAGATGAGCCTTTAGTTTACAAGAAGGTTAGTGAGATTCTTATAGTATTCCTTATATTGTATGTGGATGATATATTGCTACTGAAAATGATGTTCTAACTCTAAAAAAGGTAAATATGTGGATGGAAAACAGTTTCTCAATAAAATACTCAAGCGAAGCCACCTATATTATAGGTATAAAGATCTATGGAGATAGATCAAGAAGGATTCTTGGATTGTGTCAATGCAAATATATTATAAGGTGCTAACGAGTTTCATTAAGAAAGAGTCTAAGAAATGGAACTTACATATGTTTCTTGGGATAAGTATTGCTTAGTCTAATTGTCTCATATAATTGGAATATAGGGACCACAGGAATATGATTCAACATGTCTCGCTAATTGTATATATCATGTATGGAATTTTTTGTATACATAAAGACATCTTGTATGCCTTGAGAATGACAAAAAGATATAATGTAGATACATCTGAAGTATTGAAAAGCAATCAAGAACATACTCAAGCACTTGAGAAGGACTAAGGATGCATTATTGATATATGTATGTGAGGAAGATTTGGTTGTAAATGGTTGCACTGATGTGAACTTTAAACTAATGAAGACATCCATAGATCACAATCTCATTTTGAATTTTCCATAATGATGATGTTTTTAGTTAAGATAGTTCCAAGCAAGAGACATAAGATGATTCTATAATAGAATTTGAATATAGTATTGCATCAAATGTCTCAAAAGGAAGTTTTATGAATCAATATGTTCATTGACAAACTTTGAGTTTTTCCTAGAATTTTTTATGCAAGAGAGATATATTGTGACAACAATGAGGCTATTATAGAATCCAAGGAACCCACATCATATCAATGTTAAAAGCATGTTTTATGCTTTTATCTCACATAATAGACCATTCAGTAAGGATATTTGAGGATTTGTAGGGTACCGAAAGAAAGCAATATTGATTATCCCTTGACAAAGGCATAATGATAGTAGAAGTAAGTTGTTCATGTGATATCCTCTAGTATTAGATATATGAGTGATTGGCTTTAGTGAAAGTGAAATATTGTTGTGTATATGTCTGAGAAAGCAACCACTGAATGATAGCCACATGGATATTTTGTACTTTTAATTTGATTAATAAAGAAATATACAGTTATTGATGCACACATGTTATTGTGATATTGAAGTTCATAACTAGTGTCCTTATAATGATTGGTACATAGTCATGTGACTTCAAGTATGTGACTTGAACAGGGGATCCTAGTGGGAGAAAACAAAGATAATCTTATATGTCCCTAGTGGGAAGCATTTTTATTAGATGTAGAAAAATAATAAATGTGATATCGGTTGTGTGTGTGGTGTGTGCACAGTTGGGAAAACTATATTTGTAGACCCTAGTCAACATTCTCTAACACACAAAACTACCTACATGTGCAACGGCCTGGTATATAATATAGAGCATGCAAGTTATGGGTTGATCTAGAGTGGGGTAGGATGCTAGGGTTTCTTCTTTAGGTTTCTAGAGCAAAGAGTAGGGTTTGATTAGGGGTTTGAATTACACTAGGTTGGACAAGAAAGGAAAATAATACAAAATCAAACGTATGTTAACCATGTACATTTAATCATAACCAAACAAACTAAGATAGTAATTAGACTATTTTATATGAATCACTAATCAAGAGAGAGGGGGAGAGTAATTAACTATGTTAAACTGGAAGTTACACTAAGCAAGCAAGTGACAACTACACTAAGAAATTGACTTGAAAACCCTAGAGCAAACAACCAAGAGAGGAATACTTACTCTAACAAGAACCAAGTAACATGAACAAAGGCAAGCCAATAGAGTGAATAAGACAGAGGCGACTAACTAGAAAGGGAACATATTAGGGTTTAAGAAATTAGATGTAGTAGTGGGTTATTTGGGGGGATACACAACAATCAACCATGAAAAAGGGTACTACTTATCAAAAAACACCCAACAAGTATCTGTCAAACCAAAAAAATGAGGATTATTGTAGAGCACGGGTCCTATTCTATTAGTTGGCCTTGGATGGCATGGTGATGTATAGGGAAATAGTCATTATATCTTCCTATCTATCCTTACAAGGCATTATTAACTAAGGTCTCCATAGATATAGACTACCCAAATCTAGGTTTCTAGATAGGTTTCTCCTAATACACTTAGGAGAATGGAGTATTGTAGAGTATAGGTAAAGGGTATTTCACCCCCAGCTATGTCCATCTCACCACTAAACAATCCTTTTTGTTGAGTACATATGTAAGAGGACATCTAGTCACTCAGATATGTTACCTTGGTCTAGTTGAATAGAGATATAAATGGTTAGGGGGAGAAATTAGCTAAGGTTTCTGGGAACATAGGAGTTTCTCCACCAAAAAGACCAAAATCACCCATTTCCTTATTCCTTCGGTGATTACATTGCTCATACAACCATACTAAGAGGTATTTAAGGATAACAAGAAATTATACCACATTAGACAATGAAAAGTTGTTTTTGTGCATATATATTTCCCTACAATAGTTATATATTTTTCCCCAAATATCCCACAAAGGAGACTTATCTACTCATAATCAAGGAAATAAAAAAGAAAGGGAAAGAAAGGGTAGAAACTCTGTATGCATGGATGAAGGTGCTCCACACTTTACCTTAAGCATCTTCAAAGGTGTCCTTCTCCTCCAAGTTGGTGGAACAACATGAAAAATGAAAGAGACATGACCCAAACCCTAGAAAAGTAGGATGTTTTAGTGGAAAGTGGGAGGAAAAAGAGTGAATGTAGTGGATGGAAGTGGGTGGTAGTTATAAAAGACATGACCATCTAACCTTGGACTCACATCATCCACTAGTGTATATATAGTGGCCTAAGGGGTCTAGGGTTAAGTGGGGGTAAAGTGAAAAAATAATAGGTAGGAAGCAATAGGTTTAGGTGGGTAACACGATCGTGGTGGCTAGGTAAGGGAATGGTCATGGCGGTAGAAATGGATGTATTATGGAGATAAAAATGTCTATGAAAATTTGGGTGAAATGAAGTGAGGTATCACAATTATGGTGACTTAAGGATAGCACGACTATGGTGGGTACCATAGCCATGAAGGAGGATGTAGGAGGGAGTTTTGAATTGCTGGTGGCATGACCATATTATTGGACACAAATGTGCAGTCTTTGAGCACCACAACCTTGTTGATAAAGACAACTGTGATGGTTGAGTGTCATGGGGCATGGTTGGATCCTATGATTTTCACCCTAGTATAATGGTTATGGTGAAGTACCACAACCATTTTAGGAGTTTTTTCTTGCACTTTGATCTTCTATGTGTCCATCCATGGTTCTCCCTACTACAACTCATTCATAGGTCACTTTGAGGTAGGTTGGATATCTTTAGGGCTCACTTTAGGCTTCTCCATGTCTGGGGAAGTCCTAGGATCGTCCCACTTCTCTCCCTTAGTTCACTAAGTGCCAAAGTACCTATAAAACATGCAAGTGTAACCATAAGTGAATTTGTCATAAAATGATATTTATTAGGAAATATCAAACATTCTACATATCTTGTTGTGAATGAGGTAAAATTAAAAGGAGATGGAGACCCAAACCCTGGCTTCATTACACTCCAACTAAATCTCTCTTTTTAATTCAATTCACAAATGAAATGACAAATGCACTCAATTAAATAAGTTGAAGTATGAATTCATACATATGATCCACTTCACTTCCCTCCTCTAACACAAACTAAACACAAACAAGGCAAAAAGCACATAGTATTTCAATATAGGATACTAAGACTCATGAAAGTGATATAGAAATTCACAAATCTATAGGTAGACAAGTTCATATTTGGAATTTTCCACATCATTTAGGGATGTTTTTTTTCACTTTCATGCATTCAACCTTACATGGTAACCCAATCCACATGACCCACTAAGTTGTGTACGGGGGCAAGATGAGCTAGATTTGATGTTTATTATCCCAATGGTTATGAAATGAGAATAATGGATGTGTGGAAACAAATTGTAATTATATTACATAGTATAATTCATCTTTCATTTTATTAGATGCTATTACATAGGAGCATCTTTTATTCTCTTTTTGCACTTCTTCATATTTTTCCCCTTGCGTAACTAGGGCTAAGTGGTGGTAGGAGGAAGTAGATGGGAGGAAGGTTTGGTCACACCTAGCTTTTTAACGGTTCCAAGGCTTACTCATTTTGTGCTTTTTAGCATCTTTTCATGAGGTAGAGGGATATGATATGATGGAGGAATGGTAGATCATGAGAGGGGTCACATGAGGTGGATTCTCACATAAATTGCCTTCAAGCAAGTTATTCAGATGCAATTACTAAAACTTTAATGAATGAGAAAGTATTTTAAACCAAATTATTTTATCAATACTTATATAACCTTAAGCATCTACACCTTGGCTCAATTGTATTTCAACCAATTAGTCCAACATTTAATAAGATAAGTGGTAAATGTATAAATTTTAAATTTGAGAATATTTACAAATAGTCAAATGCTAATGAGAGTGCAATTATCATTGCTCATTTAATTAATGTTCTCACTCAAACATGGTATAGATTGAGCTAGAACAAACAATTAGAACAAAATATTTCAAGTTTGGGCAAAGTTGGCAAAATGCTGCCAAGCGCCCCTATTTTCAACAAGATTTAAGCTATGAAGTAAGAAATGACATGAAAGCAAATTCTAATCAATCACACACATTAGACAGTAAAAATATGAATGCAATGCTAAGTGGTTGGGTGGCATGGAAAGAAATTTTAATAATTTTGAAGAAAAAAATTATAAGGAAAAAATGCAATGAGGCAACCTATATGGCATGAAAGTGAGTAAGATGCAATAAGAAAGTGTGGACTAAAAAATATGGTGGTTATTCAAGTTGCCAATCATCTCAAAGAAAAACTTAGAACGATGGAGAAAAATAAAATATGGGCTTACCACCATAAGATTTTAAACCATGGTGTCCTCAACATGTAACTAAAACTTAGAATGATAGGGTAATGATCATGGATATATGGTTCAAAATTACCAAGAGTTGGAAAATCCAAGTGGAACTCAAGTAGTCATGATAAGGGCACCACAACCATTCTATGGAGAATGTCATTTTGAATAGTTGGCACCACAATTGTGGCAGTGAGAACGGTTGACGTACATGGTTTCATGTAAGCTTTAAAATTCAGTCCACTAATTCTCTTATCAACTTGTATTCATGGCTTGTCCACTGTATGCATCATTTTCAGAGCTCTATTCTTCTTATAAAATGAACCACAAAAATAAAGACTATCAAGTGTGTTGTGTGTGCATTTCTTAGAATATATAAAAACAAAAGTATTACTAAAATGGGGTTTGAGTAAAAGAAATTTTACAATGAGATGGGTTTCCTCCTACAAGTGCTAAATTTAATACCTTCATCTGGGATAGATATTCTTCTTCTTAATCTATTGGAAAAATTAAAAGTCACATTCTTGAATTACAATGGCTTTTCATTGCCATTCAGCAATTTTCTTCCATCCAAGGGTCAAGAGGGTCCTCATAGATTTCCTCCTCAAATATTTCCTTCTTTTATCCTCTTGGGGCAATGATGTCTTGAATATTTTGAGGGTCAAATCAATTTCATGAAGGTGATCTCACTGTCGCTAAACACATGGATGTCAGCATTAGATGTAGCAATCATGGTCCTTTCTGAGATGATGGTAATCTTCTTGTCCTCTGGCTTCATATGTAGAACAATGAAGTTCACAAAAATAATCTTACAGTCTCCATGTCAAGCATCACAAGAACATCATCCACCTTGGCCCTTGGTACTTTGACAGACTAGTTGGCTAATTATAGTGTTCAATTGGACATCTTTAGTTTACCTAATCCCAACTCAAGATATACAGTATATGGAATGAGGTTCATAATAGAATCCAAATCAATCACATTATTTTCAACCGGATGGCCACTAATATGCCAAGGAATAAGAAGATATCTGGGGTCCATTTTCATGATGGGAAGTGCATGTGGTAAGATAGAGAGGTCACTTGCTTTGTGAGCATAATTCTCTTTGGAATTTTTTATGCAATCTTCCTTTTGAAAGTGCAAGAATCCTTCAAATATTTTTCATAGGCTGGAAATATGCTTGATTCCATCAAGCAATGGGATGTTCACTTTGACTTTTCTAAACATTTCAAATATAGCTTCATTGATCTTTTTCCTTCTTTTGGAGGAAGAATCATCTAAGGCATCCAAGAATGGAGTCTCACCTCTCCTTTATTCACTTGAATAACTAGGAGGATCTTTGATAGTAGGGATCCTTGGTGTTGTGGGTGAAACTCTTGGTATCACAAGTGGAATGGATAGAGAAAGTTCACTCCCAAATAGAGTAAGGGTGTTACACTTAGTATCACATTATCAACATAAGGTGGTCCACTTTGTATCACATAATCAAAGTAGGGTGGTGCAATAGAATTCCTTGTTCTCATAGCATCATCATGAAACTTTTGCAATAATGAAACATAAACATAAAATTGATCAACTTGAACTTCATCCCTTTTGATTTTGGGATGCTCAAGAACCTTTAAACTTCTCATTGTGGTCACCACATTTACTTGATCATGTGGAGGAGGAGGATCTTGTGATGTTTTTGGTGGGGGTGGGGGTTGTCTTAGGTGTTGGTGGTGGTGGTAGGGGTCTTGGAGGATATATGGCTGTTGTGGTAGTTGTTTTTATTGAGTTGGTGTTTGATGGATGTGATGAGTATATTTTTACCCATTTTTACATGTTGTATTATTTGCTTTTTAGGGTTGTTGTAACTCTATTTCCTAGTTTTAGTTTTATATTCACTCAAATGCAATTATTTTTCCATTTTGTATTTTAATGATTTTTATATGTGTTTCGTGCAGAATCAGCCAAATTTGTGCCACGGCACTCAGATGGACGATTAATCCCTCACGATGTTATGCCTCAAGGGAAGGAAGGCATGAAAGATTTTCTTTTGATCACCTTCCAACCACCTAGTCAAGCGAGTAGTTATGCCTTTCGCTTGACTCGAGCTGCTCTTCGCCCGGAGTCTTCTCAATTTTGTTGACCGGGCGTGCTCTCTTAGCATCCAACCCATTCCAGTTCATCCATGTTTTCTTACCAGAGGACCTAACCTGAGGTTTAAATTGAGCAACCCACCTGAGTCGCTTGTTGGACCGAGTACGGGCCATGCAAGAAGATGCCTTCGACTGCAAGCATTCAAATTTAGGATTTTAGAGGTGATGAATGCATCTATAAAAGGGAACCCTTATCGTTCATTCAAAGGGTCTCTGATTGGTGATTAGAAGCCACATTCTGTAGCACAAACCGTATTTGGGATCAAGGAGGTGGTGGGAACAGTGGAGAGATTGGTCTTCCTGCACCAGGCGTCATAGCCTTCTCTGTCATTCCTACTATCTCTTTGTTGTTGTCCCTTGCCATGAGTAATTAGATGGTTTGTGTTGGGGCATGGGGATTAGCCCCGATTGCCCATATTTTATCTTAGCTTGTATCTAAACTCAATAATATAGTTGCTAAATAAAGTATCATTATGTTCAATGTCTTGCTTTGCAAATTGACGACTTGTTTTGTGTATTAGTTATAATCACGAGTATGCAGGTTGTTGTGAGCGTGATTAGAACAACAGAATGGTCTTATTATCCCCCTGACCTGTCAACAAGGGATAGTGAGGTGTTTCAAGTTTGATTTTCTATGTGCTAAGGATGGTCAGTTCTAAGTAAAGGATTCAGTAGCATAGTAAAGGAACTTGGGTGTCGAGGATGGTCAGTACAAGGGATTCTATACTAGGTGATGACATGTATCCCATGGGGGTGCAATAGATAAGCCTCAATTTAACAATGACTATTGGAGAGTTAGATCGTGTTAGGACTGTAACACCCCTGACCTAGGTTATGGATTAACCGTAGGAGTTTTGCTTAAGTAAGTTACTTACAAACTGATTCTAATTTTTTGAAAAGTAAATAAAGCTTCTTGTGAAGTTTATTTTCAAGTCTGGGCTTAAATTGCAAACTATTTGTATATTAATTGATAGTCTAAGTGAAATGTGCAATTTACCCAAGACGAGGGGTTACATTACAAAATGTCACATGTTGAATGTGTTCTAAGTGTTTTAATATCATAAAAAAATAGAATGATGCTAAGTGGTGGCTTGTGGAAAGCATAAATTCTAAGTGAGAACTTATTTGAATAATTCTAAGTGTTTTGTGTATCAAATTGGAAATTATCTAAAAAGGAGGGTTGATATGTAAATTACCACTTCTAGTGTGTCCCTAATCCCTCTATGTATCATGTAGAGGAGAGAGAAAGAAGGGAGTTCCATGATTAAACCATCTTTGAGGGATGGTACTCTTAGTGATGAAAAGACTAAGAAAGAATTAAAGGTGAAGCCCTTACTTGAGCTATATCGAGTTGTAGACTTAGAATGGGAGTCCCTATCGGACAAGGGGCCATGGAGGGAGTCTCCTATCAGTTTGTTGAGCTTTAGGTTTTCCCATGATAGGAAATATACTTTAATAAAGTGATATTTATCGGCTTGCAACTTGTCTTAGAAAAAGATGGAGTTGAATATAATAATAAAGTGAGAGGAAGAAGACTTGTCCTAGAAGATAACCAAAGAAGCCCGACCCTTATCCTTTGCATTATCCTCAAGATCTTATTTTTGCATGGCAAGATAATGATGGGATGCATGTAAATAATATGGGTCGACCATGCATGGCTAGGTGGCATGTAGTAGCTTAAGATGATGACACCTCTTACACTCCTTTCCAAAAAACTCAAGTATAAATACCTTTCCCTTCACTTGTTAGGAGAATTTTCCATAATCTTGTTAATATCCTTATCTTACATATTATGCATGCCCCTCTTGTATCGTGCATGAGCAAGAGGAGTTGAGTAGAAAGCTTGGTATCGGCCAAAGACAAAGGATATCAGCCAAATAAGTCATAGCAACCAAGTAAGGTGATATCGGCCATTGGGATTGGAGGTATCGTGCAAAAAAGTTAGGAGCTCAATTCTTGGATCTTGGAGAAGCTCATATTCAACCTTGGGAACTTTAAGAGTTGGAGTTTGAATCTTGGAAGTTGCTTTAGAGGCGGGTTATATAACTTGAACCCATCTATATTATTATCTATTTCTCAATATTGTTTCATTTGTTGATTTCTTTCAAATTTGGATTTCCTTTGATTTATTGATATATACATGAGTTCCAATAAGTAATTAGGACTGTTGTCCATGGTTTAGAATAGTAAGACAAGGATCTTGAGGTGGATGATGATGACATCATCATTGAATAACCTGATATGGGTTGAAGCCTCTTGAAAACCGATATGTAATCTGATATAGAGATCTACCTGATATGAAGGTAGGTCATACTTTATAAGACATGACCTATGGACAATATGGAAGATTCCTATCTATATCTTGTACACGATACAAAGATATGGAAATCTGATATATTTTGAAAACCTATTTTCTTTTGAAACCCGATATACCCCATTACCTTGTGATGGGTAGAAGAGCAATTTAATATCCATCTTGTCGAGTTTTTACAAGAAAATAATTGAACCTTAAAAATATTTGGAGTTCAAGGTTTCATCTATTGAAGTAAACCGATATGATGAACCCATGAGGTAAACCGATATGATATTCAAAAATGTAATCTGACATGATACCCAAGATAGGTAAACCGATATGATAGCCAATATGGGATCACGATATGATATCTAACATGGGATCACGATATGGCAAATCTAATATGGGAACGCGATATGGTAAACCCAAGATGAAATTCAATATGGAAATCCAAGAGGAAAACTGATATGATGGAAAACCGATATGGAAGTTTAAAATGAAAACTGATATGACCAACTATGGTAAAGAACCAATATAATATTATCTTGAATGATTTATGATAGAGCCATAGTGATATGCCTGATATGGTGCACTCTTATACACGATATGAGAGTCCAATATTCTTCTATACCCAATATGAGAACAAGAGTCTAACCTATACACGATATGAGGTTGACTAAAGATGATAAAAGTTAAAGTGATAGTTAATCTAACATGACTACACGATATGGTGTTAAAAATTACACCTCACATGATATAATGAAGTGGTTATACCACCGGATTGATATGGATCCATAATAGGATATGAAGATTGTGTCTCAAATACAATATTATAGTAGATATGTATACCATGATGCCTAATGTGGTAGGTATGTTTCAATCCAATTTTACTAAGTGGTATATGTTGTGGGAGACGATAAATACTATATTAAGAAGTAATAAGTATTAGTGCAATTTGATAATTGTGAGTTAATGTACCTTCAAGAAGGGAATTAAGTTAAAACTTAATAAAGTAAGGTGTGGTAAATACCCTTGAGAGAGGTAAGGATGTACACCCATATATGGACAAGGTGATACACCATATGGCTGGTAAGATTAAAAATCATTAAGTGATGAGAGATATGATGATGCCTAGCTTGATATACACCTAATCCAATACATGTGTTCAACTTCAGATACATGATTCAACCCAATAAACCTTGTAAAGGTGAGGGCAAAACACTCTTAGGAGTGATGAGTGTAATATCAAGTAGTGATATGGCTAATACTTGGTTAGGTGAAATACCTAAAGTATTTGATAATGTTCAACTCTATATCAATAATGCCTTAACTCGAGATGAGTTCATACCACTTGGTGATAGATGAGTAATTCAACTATGTGACTTATGACCAATACACTACATGGAGAATGTGATGAGCTAGTACATAAATCATTAGGATGGGAAATACCCTAGTACAAGATAAGTTGATGAACTTAAGTAAGTTGAAAAATGATGAGGGAAGTGATGAACCAAGTCATGTTAAATATTATATCCAACACCTTAGGGTTGATACACCTTGGTGCACCTCAAATCAAATATACTTGGATAAGTAAAACATGAAGTGTGGCATGTCAATTGTTACATTAAGATGTAATAAGTTCAAAGCACTTTGATAAGTGTAGGCTAACCTACCGTGAGAAAAGGGGTTAAGCCAAGTTGATAAAATAGGATGAAATCAATATCCTAGTAAGGATGAGAGAGAAACTCATATTTTGTGTTGACAATCATTTAATGATAAAATGATGAGAATAAATAAGTATGATTTAATAATTATGACATCAATATATGCTCCTAGATGTGTGGAGAAATGAATTAGGGTTTGGACTGATAATATGAATTTGAAACACCTATTCGGCTATGAAGGAAAACCCTAACCCGAATAATGGGAAGGTTGTATGTCTCTTATTGCATAAGTTGTGTAAGCTAAGTGAATAGTTGTTGCCTAGTGAGAAATGACAAGATGTTTAATAGGCCTTGTGAGCTAAGTGAATAGTCGTTTCCTAATAAGAGGTGACAAGTTATTTAAATGGGCTTTATGATCTATGAGAATTATTTATACAGCAAGTATAAATGGTTATATAATCTAACATTTTGAAAGGTAGTTGTTTCTTAGTGAAAGGTTACTAGATATTCAATGAGCTATGTGAACTATGTGCATAAATACCCTGGTTTGATGACCTAGAGGTAATTGTCTCTTGCTAAGTGGTGACCATACTCAGTAATGAATTAAGGGTTTGAATACCCAAGTATGATGATGATAAGAGAATGAGATTCTAAGTGAACTATGTGTTTCAAAGAACATGAAAGTACCTGATAAATACATTTATGCTTTTCATTGTAGCTTTTGATATAATTCTTATTCGTAACTTGATTGATGCTAAAATAAATAGTAATGCATTTAATTAAGCAAGATAAATGTTATCATATAGTTTCCCAGACCATAAATCCATTCAGTGTCAGCATTTGTTGAATAGTGAAATGAGTTTTACTCAGAATGCATATTTTTGAATATGTGATAAATATATAAGGGTGCTTAGTTGTAACATCCTGAATTTCATAGATAATTTAAAAAGCTTAATGTGGTTTTTCCTAATATGATTTCACTAAGGGAGAAAGTGAACCTACCCATGGTGAAATGTGCAACGAGTTCATAAAAGATGTCTTGTATGCCACTTGGCTCACCTATACACATATGATGGTCTAAATGTTTAGAATTAGTATTTGAGTATGGATGAATATGAATGAATGATCAATGATGTGACTAATGGACATGGTGTGATAATTATTAATGTTTAAGTAAATAAATGTGTTGGATATAAGTTTATATTGAATAAACAGAGACAAAGGCCTTAATATCACTTTTGACATAGGTTGACGGCCTAGTGCAATGTATTGAGAGATCTTAATGGTCAATGACATGTATTAGAGTTGATATGATTTTAGTAATTCAATTTTTTGATTCAGGTCATGTGGATTTCTCTATAAGTAGATAGTATGTATGATGTGTTGGTCAATTATACGACCAAGTGGTCCCAGGGGTAGCCTATAGAAATTTAAAAGGAATTAGAAACATTGTATTGTGTTAATGCCCTTATTATCATTTAACCAAGGGAATTGAAGGTTGAACCCATGGATTCATAGCCAAATTTCTAGTTCATTTGATTTAGGCATGGTTCACTAGCATAGGCTCGTTTGCAAAAGAAAAGGGGTCTCCCGGCTCCCCGTTTTGGAAATTTTAGGGGTTCTAATCAGGCCATCGGCTGGGCTTTGTTAAGAAAGGATGGAGGATATAAAGCCGCAGTTGTTGGTGTTATGGAGGCAAGTAAGACCGATTAGGGTTTTTCCGAAGAAAGATACCGAGAAGAAGAAGGACAGACGAGGAAGGAAAAGCTAATGGCAGCGGCGAACTCTATAGTTGTGGGTCTGGTTCTTGACCTTGGCCAGGGTGTTGTCCTCAGTGTATAATAAGACTGGTAGCAGTCGTGACTTGCACAATAGTCACCAAGGTACCAAGACCGGGCACGTCGGAGGTGCTCCCAGTTGGTGGCGGCACAAATAGGCAGGAACTGCAGTAGGTTAGGCTTGCACATCCTTGCCCATGACATGCCCAAAGATGGCACCGCCCTAGGTAGAGAAGTCACCCAGAGCGCTGATGACCTCAACTCACACAACATCCGCGAAGTTGGGGGCGTCTGATGCCCATCGTACATGACAGCAGTGTGAAACAGGGTAGGTGGGCTCCTAGTTTGTCCGTGCGGGTGAGAAGCACATCGAGTCAAGCTTGGGGACCAGATTTCTACACGCAGCAGCGCTAAGGGGAGGCTCAACGACGACTTGGTCCTTCCATGATTGCTGATTTGGTCTTTCATGGTCGAACTTCACCCTACCGAGGAGGTCTCGCCGCACTCAATTTTTACGGCAGAACAGGGGGAACGCAATCCCCGCGCCCCGCGAGCAAAGGAGAGGGACAGGTTCAGGTCCCTCCTTGCTAGGCTGCCAATTCCCAGGCCCATTTAGCCTGAAAGGTGGAGGAAATAAAGGTAATATGAATGATTAACTCCTTATTTGTTAAGAAACTTTAGGAGTTCATATAGTTTGATCTGATTGTCAGAATAGGGTGTTTAAGGGCTCGTTGGAAAGCTCGAGATATGAAGAACATCTTGAAGGAGGTTCTAGTCTCTTAAATGATCTAGATAAGGTGTGGACCTCATCATTGAACTTCAAGCAAATGTTGCACCACAATCTTAATAGATTTTGTAGAATGTGATTTAATGATGAAGATGCGAGTAGACGGATATTTGAGATTTAAAAGAAATGTCTTTTAAAGGATTTAGTCCCGACTAGAGGAATTCAAGATGAAGATTTTATCCTCTATGACATAGGTAAGTGGTTCATGCCCATGAGTATTTATGTTTATCAAACCAAGTACATTTACATGCTTCTTAGATAAGACCTTCATGTCCTACATTCTAAGTTAAATATGTATGATAGATTTTATGTGCTTATGATTGTAGAATTTCATATGCTCAAAACCTTAAGTAGTGATGGGTCATGGAATGATTCTAGATCATGACTTAAGTTCATAAGAAGGATAAGAAAATATATTTCTATCATATCCTTAAAGATATTCCATATGGATACTCTGGACTACAAGATATGAAACAAAAATAAGACATCCATCCTTCCATGGTTATGTGATATAACTATGTATTAGGATTTGAAGAACCAATATGCCATTAGGGTCCCTTATATGTAATCATGTATTGAGATTTCAAGTAGAACATGTTTTTAAGATTTCTTCTCCTTTATAGATATAATGGTATACTAAGAATTCAAGTAGGAACATGTCATCAAGGATTCTTATATATGTAGCGATCTAAGAATTAAGAAGTGGAATGGATTCCTTAGAAAGATTAGTGTTTAAGAAATTAAGTATTATGTGAGAATATGGGTGTTGTACATGGTAGACCATGGACCAATTTCTAAGATAAAGGTATTATTGGGATCGGAATATATAGTAACATGAGTTTATGATGATATAATCAAGTTATGAGACATTAAGTAATGATTAATTTGTAAGATGAGACTTTATATGCTTTCTACGTTAAGACTTAAGATTTAAGTTTATACAAGTGTATTGAGATCAGACTTAATGAGATTTTATATTAACTGAGTCACCGTGTCAGAAATAACATTCTTATAGATATTTGATACTCGAGAACTGTCATATGCTCTATATTCCCATATTTAGTTCAGATCCTTTCCCTAAGCATGTAAGCTTAGTTGTCATTTATTTAGTATCAAAAGTAGCTACGTTATTCCTATCAGATTGAAGTATTAGATTAAGAATTAACCAGGTAATGAGGATATGAGATTTAGATTCAGACTTAGACTACTCATGGTGTGAGTAGACAAATTTTGAATAAAGATACATGATAAGGGTTTTAGACCAAATCTCAATTATGAAGTAATTGAGATCCATATTCACATTCAGTTGTAGATTTAGTTTATCACTTAAGAATAAAATATTTAGATTCAGATTCAGATTTAGAATTCAGTACCTGCTCAGTACTCAGTAATGAATTTCAGATAATATCAATTATCAATATTCAGTTTAATATAAGATAAGTTCAGATTCAGTATTCAGTAAAGCAATCAATATTCAGCTTCAGTTCAGATTAAGAATTAAGTAAGTTTAGACTTAAGATAATTAAGTTGAAACCTTCACATAAGACATTATATGATAAGTCCTCATTCAGTAGTCCCGGGATGATTCAAAGGCATCTGTTGCCAATTCAGAGGAGTGTTTACTCCAATTTAGAGGTGTTGCGGCAGCAATTCAGGGCGTAGTCACGCCAATTCAGAGACACCTCAGTTTCATTCAGAGGCATGTAGTGCCAATTTAGGGTACTTCAGTACCAATTCAGGGCATAGCTACGCCAATTCAGGAGGACTTATTGTATAATGGTGGCTACAATCAGATAAAATTCATAAGTAAAATATACCTTAGATTAGAGCATGCCCACAATCTCATCCATGAGTAGGATGAGAGGGAATTAGATGACATAAGTATGACCTTGACACTTTGGTGTAGGTCTTGAGATCCATGTACCAGGGTACATGTCTCCAGAGAAAGATAAGGTAAAAAGATAACAATTTAGATTTAGTAATAACAGAGAATATGTTACAGATTTTACTCAGAGTTTGATGTTAGTTTCATGTTCATAATGTTCAATTTAAGTTCCTTAGCAATGTATATTTTAGAATACTCATGCCACTTACTCTAACGACTATTTTTTTTTCCCAATGCATGGCTGGGGACGCGATGTCTGCAGGTTTTGGAGCAGTTGAGGATCAAAGGAACAAGTAGAGCACTAGAAGATTTCAAGCTCAGCCTAGTGGGGTGCCATTTACCTAGATGATCCAGAGTTTTGACATCTTTTTATTTTGTCTAGTTATGCTATCAATTAGATTAGATTGTATGGTTTAACATTATGTAGTTTTCTATTGACAAAAACTATGTATGGATCAGTTTTATAGTTATGCAAAGTGTTTCATTTACTTTCATTGCAATGATAATCATGTTTGTGACACTCCCAGATGAAAAAAAAATTATAGCTTCCGCTCATGCGTTATGACAATCTGGGTGTTACAATATGGTATCAGAGCAATTTGGTAAATGGCCACTAGGAAAACATGATTCTCATAGTCACCCGAGGATGAAGATAAGAGATTAGGGTTTAGGGATAGATTCCAAAAAGGAATACCATAACCTAGAGCGATTAAAAGTCTTAGCCTCAAAATATATAGATATCTTAGAGATAGAACTCCACCTAGTCCAGAGCTAAAGTAGCAACCTAAACCTAGCTAATGAGATAGCTCTCCATTCTCAATGGTTATGACCAGCCTATTGAGAATGGAAGAGGGATGTCATGAGCATTAGGCTTTGATGCATATTTCCTTTCTTACTAGTGCATGTGGTATGAGACACATGTATTAGTAGGTTAGTGAGAGGTAGTATGTCAGGATCCCACATCTCTGGGTGTGTGAATGATCACCACATATCTAGGAATGTAGGAGTTACCTAAAGAACCTAAGATTAGACAATCATTTACACCTAATGTTAGAAGGTCATGACAATATTGAGGTAGATGTCCTAAGTATAGAGACAAGTTTAGTTTCATAAACTCTAAGTATGAGTTGAGAAATAGACCAACGTAATAGATAATGCTCACATAAGTATTTTATGAAAATACATTACATATCTCTTTGCATAAAATTTTTGAACATAAGTGTACCTTAATATGTTAAGAGGTAAGCAGAACCCTAAGGTGGGTAGTAGCCTAGAGAAATTTCAAGGACAAAATTTATTTAAGGTGGGTAGAATTGTAACATCCTGAATTTTATAGATAATTTAAAAAGCTTAATGTGGTTTTTCCTAATATGATTTCACTAAGGGAGAAAGTAAACCTACCCATGGTGAAATGTGCAACGAGTTCATAAAAGATGTCTTATATGCCACTTGGCTCACCTATACACATATGATGGTATAAATGTTTAGAATTAGTATTTGAGTAT